>CM063248.1:21554056-22301082 GCA_032158295.1 Pycnopodia helianthoides | reverse complement strand
ACCCGGGTTTAAAGGTGAGAAAATAGAAAAAACCCCTTTAAATATTTCTGTTGAAATCCCCTTATTGATGAGAAAAGAATAAATTTTTGTTGGAGTTTATCGCTCGTGGCGTTTTATTTTATGGTTGGGTCTAATTTTATTTTTATGCAAATGTGTAATCGGTTTTACTTTTTTCTCGTGACCCCGTTTGGCCGAGGATCTAACTTCTACGGGTTTTTCAGTTTATGGAGTTAAAAAGTTTTAAAAAAATGGCCACAATTTTTTTTGTTTGGGTAGGTTAAGTAAAAGAAAATGAAGCAATTAAAAAATTTTATTTTGGATTAAATTATTAAATAAAAAAACTGGGTAAAACTTTTTAGTGGGGGATGGGTTATCATTAGGGAAAAACTTCTTAAAAAGTTCCCGTTTTTGGGGGTTTTAACAAAAATTTGGCCTAAAGATTTTGGTTTTGATTTTAAAAAATTTTTCCCTTGGAAAAATCGGCTTAAAAACTTTTCCGTAAAAAGAATTTATTAAAAAAAAAAAATCTCCCAGAAAAATTTTCCCCTGTTTCTAAAGAAAGTTCCCCAAAAAAAAAATTGTTGCAACAGAAATTGGAGAAAAAAAGTAAAATTTTTTGATCAAATTTTCATAAAAATTTCCCGGGCAATTTTTTAAAAAAAAACATCCCTTTAAAATTTTTTGGGGTCCCATTTTTTAAAAAAAAAAACAATTTTCCCCTTGGGTTTGCTCTGAGGGTTTTTTTTTTATGGGAAATTTAAGACATCAAATGTGAAAATTTTTAAAAATTTTCCAAAAGATAATCTAAACTTACAGGTTTTAGTTTTGAAAGTAAACATAAATTCTCCGAAACTTTTTTTAGAAAAAATTTTTAAATTTCCCTTTAAATACCTAGTTGGGGGGATCGGTTTTTTTAGAAAATTTGCCCGGGAAAAATTTTTTTTTTTTTGGGAGTGGGGATTTTTTAAAAAAATTTGTAAACAATTTTTCAATTTAAAAAAAATTTTCACAAAAGAAAAAATTTTTACAAGCTTTCTCCTGGTTTTTTAAATGATTTTCAGGTTCGGGTTAAAAAAAGGGGAAAAATTTTTTTTGGGTGGGAAAAAAAAAAACAAAAATCCCGGGGAACATTCTTTTTTGAGCTTATCCCCAAAGAAATTACAAATACTTCGTTTTTTTAACGGTTTTTTAAATTTTTTAAAAATTTTTTTCCAAAATTTCAACATTTAAATTAAGTTTTTGTTTTTTTTATTTGACATGGAAAAAAACTTTAGTAGGCTCCCGGGCCCAAATTTTTTTGGGGATAAAGGTTGCAATAATGGAAAAAAGAAAAATTAAAAATTTTTTTTTTGGGGGATAACTATCCCAAAAGAAAAATCTTGGGTTGATTTTTTGGTGTTTTAAAAATTTTTTTGGAAAAAAAAGGGCCAAAAATTTTCCCGTTTTGGATTGGGGGGCCCTCAATTAAAAATTTGGGTAAAAAAATTTCCCGTGTTTGGGAAGCAAAAAAACATTAGAAAAATCGGCGTAATAAATTTCTTGTTTAAAATGAGCAGAGTTTAATAAAAAAAACTGCCCCACCCAAAATTTTTCCCTTTTTTGATGCAAACCCCCAAAAAAAAAATTGTGCCTTAAAGAAATTGGGTTTAAAAAAAACCCCTTGGAAAATAACTTTATACAGATTTTCTAAAAATTCAGGGGCAAGGTATTAAATAAAAACCCCCCAAAAAATTTTTTGTTGGAATCCCTTTTTAAATAAAAAAATTTTTCCTTAACCTCAGGATTTTTAAAAAATTGGTTAAATAGATTTACAAGGATTTTTCAAAATTTTTTCCCGGCCCAGTGGGAAAAATTTAAAATTTAAATTTTCGTTTTTTTTATATGTGGAATTTAAAAAATTTTAATGGAGTTTTTTGTTAAAAACCCTTTTAATTTTTTAAAACCCAATTTCCTTTAATGTTTAATTCTCTGAAAAATTTTTGCCGTCCAAAATTTTTTTCGTTTTTAGTATGAATTAAAAAAAAAAATTTGGGGGGCCCCCCTTTTTTAATTTTAAATTTCTAAAAGTATTTGAATACAAGCTTTTCCTTGGGTTTTTTTTTAAGATTTTATTCTTTCCGGAAAATTTCAGAGCTTCGGAAAAAATTTTTGGGGAAAACAAATCAAAAAAAAATTTAATCATTTTTTTAATTTTCACTCAAAGGGACTTTGTGGATTTTTAAAGGGGTTTTTTTTCAGGTTTAAAAGGGGGGGTTCAGTTAATTTGGGAAAAAATAAAACAAAATTGTTTTTTTTTTTTTTTTTTATGGTACTCAGGTAAAAGGGTTTCAGAGAAGGCCCCTTAATTTTTTCCCCGGTTTATCAAGAGTTACGTCAAAAATAAATAAAAAATTTAAAAAAAAACTTTCCCCCTTTTGGGTGTTTTTTTAACCAATAAGAAAATCGTGGTCCATTTAATTTCTCTTGATTGGGGGGGCAGAGTCTACTCATTGGAAAAAAGTGCTTTAAAAACTTTCCCTGTTTGGGGGGACAGATTAAAAATTAAAAAAATCGGCCTCACAAGATTTCCCGGGGATGGAACAATTTAAAAAAAAGGGTGTAAAAGACTTTCTCCTGTTTAAAATGAGCAGATTTTAAAAATAAAATTTAAAATTCCCCCCCCACAATTTTTTTTCCGGTTTGGGTGAAAAACCCCCCAAAAAAAAAAAATTTGGGCCCTTTAAAAAACTTCGAATTTAAGAAAAAATTTTTAAAAAAATTTTTTCCCGAAAAAAACACCCCCAATGGTTTGAAATAAAAAACCCCAAAATTTTTTAAAAACCCCTTTTTAAGAAAAAAAACCCCCCGTTTATTTTCCTCGTACTTTTTTTTTAAAATTTAATTTTTTTAAAAAAGAATTTTTCCCATTTTTTCCCCCAGAAAAACCCCTTTTTAAGGTTTTGTAGTTTTTTATGGTGGGAAAAAAACCCCCCGCCAAAATTTTTTTTTCAAACCCCTTCTGAATGCCAACCAACTTCTCTGTTTGGGAAATTTAATTGATAAAAAAAAAAATTTCCCTCACAAAATTTTTTTTTGGGGGAAAAACGATTTCCTAACAAAAAAGTTTCCCAAAGTTTTCAGTTTTGGATTGAAAAAATTTCCTAAAAAAATTTTTTTCCTTGATTTTCCCCGGGTTTTTTTAAAAAAAAATTTTTCGTCAATTTACAAACCGTTTTGGATTAGGCAAGTTTTTAAAAAAAAATAAACACCAAAAAACCCCTTTTTTTTTTTTTTTGGGGGTTTTTAAAAAATTTTTCAGGAGTTTTGGGTTAGTTTTGGTTAAAATTTTTAGGCAAAAAATTTTTAAAAAATTAAAAATTTCTTAAGTTTTGGGGATTTTTTTTTTTTGGTAAGGGGGTTTCATGTAAAGTGGCCCCCTTAATTTTCTCCGGTTTAAAAAATTGGTTTAAGTAGAAAATTAAAAAATCCCAAAAATTTTTCCCCCTTTTTCGGTTTAAAAAAAAAAAAAAAACTTCCTCAAAATTTTTAGTTGGGGGGTAAAATTCCCTTTTAGGAAAAAAGTTTCACAAAGATTTTCCCTTTTTGGGGTTCGATTTTAAAATCAAAAAAATTGGCCCAAAAAATTCTCCGGGTTTTTTGTTAAAAAATAAATTTAAAAAAACCCAATTTTCCTTTTTGACCCTTTTTTTAAAAAAAAAATCGCCCCCCAAAAACTTTTTCCTTTTTATAAAGTCTCCATAAAAAAAAAAATATTGCCTTAAAAACAAATTTAAAAAAAAACTTGAAAAATTTTTTTTCCACATTTTAAAAAAATTCCTTAAAAATTAAATGAAAAAAACCCCTTTAAAATTTCTTCAAAACCCAATTAAAAATAAAAATTTAATTTTTTGATTGGGGGACCCCCCTGATTTTTTCTGGGTTTAAATTTTTTATGAAAATTTAACTTTTCATATTTTTTCTTTACCCTTTTTAAACCAAATTTTTTTTTTCAGATGTTAAAGGTTAATTTTGCCAACCCCGGCCCAAAAAAGTTTGTTTCCAAATTTGTAATGTTTTTAACCAAAATTCCCCATTTAAAAAGCCACAATAAAAAATTTCCCTACAAATTTTTTTTTTGTTTGGGTGAAACCCCACAATAAAAAAATTGCCCCAAAAAGATTTTCTTGTTTGGTGAAAAAGTTTCACAATAAAAAAAATATTTGCCCTAACGACTTTTTTGTTTTTTTTAAAAAGTTTTTAGGAATTTAAAAAAAGTTTTTGGGTTTTTAAAAATTTTTGGGAAAAAAAAAAACCAAAAAAGAACCCTTTGGAAAGGGGTTTTTTTTAATTTAAAACCCAAAGTACTTGTGTCAGGGGGTTTCTTAGTTTCCCCGGTTTTAATCAGGTATTTTTGGTTTTAGTTTTAAAATGGGAAAAGTTTAAAAAATTTTAAAAAATTTGTGATTTTTTTATTACATAGGTTTTGGATTTTTTAGAAACTGGGAAAAATTTTTCCCCTTTTTTAGTGCGGGTCAATCTGTTTAAAAATAAACCAAACAACCCCATTTTGGGGGAAAGAAAATCTACAAATTTAAAAAATTTGGTACAGGGTTTTTAGGGGGTTTTTTCGCACATATTTAAAAAAAGTGGTACAAGACTTCCCGAAAGGGTGGAAAAACTAATTTTAAAAATGTGCCCGTCACAATTTTTTTTGTGGGCAAAACTCATTTTGGAAAATCACCTGAAACAGCCTTAATTTAAAGGGCCGGGTTTTTAAAAAATTAATAATTTACCGCCCCCTTTCCCTTTTTTGTAAAATTTATCAAAAAAAAAAAATTTCCTTAAAAAAAACAGAATGGAAAAAAAAAACTTTAAAATATCTTTCATGATTTTTCAAAAATTAAAAAGGGGTGAAAGTGAAAACACCCTTGAAAAATTTTTTTTTCGAAATCCCATTATTGATGAGAAAAATAAACTAATTTTCCCTTGGAGTTTATCGTCAGGAGGTTTTATTATTGGGTTTAATCTATATGTTTCATGAAAGTGTAATCGGTTTTCATATTTTTTTCGTGACCCAGATGGCCGAGCGACTCAAACTTCTACAGGTTTTTCATTTATTAATGGTGGAAACAAAAGGCCACTGGGTTTTTTTTAGCAAAACCAATTTTTTTTTTTAAAAGGTTCTTGGTTTTTGGGGGCCTTTCATCAATGAGAAAAATTTGCGCCGAAAAATTTTTTTTTTCGTTTTGGGGGGATGGAGTTCACAAAACAAAAATATGTGCCGTCAAACAGACTTTTCATGTGTTTGGATTTAAGCAAAGTTTACATCAATAAGAAAAAATATTTGCCACTACATAACTTTTTCCCCGTTTTTTTAAAATGATTGTTGGCAGGTCAGATTTACAAACGGAACGTTGCAGGCAGCTTCAATTAATTTTGTGAAAACAAAATAAGAACCAAAAAAGATACCCTGGTAAGTCAGGTTTTTTTTTTTTAAAGCCTTCCCAAGGAGGGACAATTGATGTCAGGTGTTAAGGGGTTGCAGTTTCCCGGTTAAAGGGGATTTAGGTTCCCGATTTTAAAATTGCAAAAATTATAAAAAATTTTTTAATTTTTTTTTTTTTGAGTCGGTAAAATTTCTTGTTTAAAATGCCCCCAAATTTTTCCGTTTTAGGAAAATTACTCAAATAAAAAAAGGGTTTAAAAAAATTTTCCCCTTTTTGAAAACGGCTTTACAAAAAAAAATCTGGGAAATAGATTTTTTTTTTGAGGGGGTGTCAATTTTTCCTTAGGAAAAAATTCTTCCAAAAAAATTTTCCTTTTTGGGTTCTTTTTAAAAAATAAAAAAACTTCCTTTAAAAACCCCCGGTTTTATAAAAACCCTTAAAAAACAGGTTAATAAAATTTCTCCAAAAAACCAGGTTTTAAAAATTAAAAACTCCCAGAAATTTTTCCCTTTTGGGGGGAGAAAGAAAAAAAGAAAAAAAATCTTTGAACATTCAAATTTAAGAAAAAAAAAATAAAAAACTTTTTTAAATTTCTAAATTTCCTTAAAGGAGAAATTTAAAAATTTCCCGAAATTTTTTTGAATTCCTTTTATAGTGAATAAAAATTTCCATTAGATGTGTAGCGTTTTATTATTTTTTGAACAGATTTCAATCAAATTTAAGGTTTTATATTTTTGTGACCCCCCTCAATTCACCCTTTGTAGAAAATTTTTTTGGGTCTAAAACCAATCCCGTTTTGGAAAACCCAATTTTGTAATGAAAAAAAGCGTTTCCCCATTTTTGGGGAGTTCATAATTAAAAAAAATTTGGCCGTCAAAAATTTTTCTTGTTTGGGGTGGCAAGTTTTAAAAAAAAAATATGGGGCCCAAAAAAAACTTTTTTGTTTTTAACAAAATTTTTAAAAAAAAAAATTTAAATTTACCTTTTGGTTTTTTTAAACAAAAGGGCAAGGGTTTAAAAAAGGCTTAGGCACTTCAGGATTTAATTTTTTGAAAAAAATAAAACCCCAAAAAACCTTGGTTTAATCAGGTTTTTTCTTAAAGCTTACTCGGAGGAAATTTTAAAAATTAATTATTTTTATGGGTTTAGGTAGAATCATGTTAAACTTCTGAAAAAGTTTAAAAAAATTTTCTTGTTTGTGAGTTTTTAATCATGTAAAGGACTTTTTTTAAACTTTCCCCATTTTTTTGTTTTATAGAAATCTCGTCAATAATTAGTGAATTAAACAATTTCCCCTTTTTGGGGAAAAATTCTTACAAAGAAAAATTTCCTCCCTGTTTTTTGAGGTATATAAGTCCTAAAAATTTTTGTGTACAAAACTTTTTTTAAAAAAGGGGGGGGAAAAACTCTCTCTAAAAATTTTTGGGTAAAATTTTTTTGGGAAGCAAAATCTTCTCATTGGGAAAAAAGCCTTAAAAAAATTTTTCCTTAAAAAATACCCAAATTTTAAAAAAAACCCCCGAAATCTTTTTCCCGGGTTTACATAAACTCCTCAAAAGAAAAAAATTCCAAAAAATTGTTTAAAAAAAAATTGTAAAAAAAATTTACAAATTTTTAAAAATTTTTTGGGGAAATTTTAAAAAAAACATCCCCTTTAAAATTTTCTTTGAAAACCCTTTTTGGGGGGGAAAAAAAAAATTTTTGTTAGTTTATTTTGGGGGTTTTTTTCAAAAATTTAATTTTTTGCAAATTTTTTGGCACATTTTTTTTTTAAGTTTCCCAACCAAACTTTCAGGTTTTGGATGATTATTGGAAAATGGCTCACAAATCCCCCGTTTTTTTTTTTCAACCCAATTCAATGTTCCTTTTTCCCAAATTTCTCCTGGTTTGGGGTGACAGGGCCCCTCAATGAAAAAAATTTGGGCCTACAAAATTTTTTTTTTTTTTTGGGGGGTGCAGGTTGATAAAAAAAAGGCGTAAAAAACTTTTTCCCGTTTTGGTTTAACAAATTTTTTCCCAAAAAAAAAAATTTTCCCTTGTTTCTCCGTTTTTTTTTAAACTATTTTGGGGAGGTTAATTTAAAACCCGGAAAATTAGGGCTTCAGGTTTTTTTTTTTTTTTTTTTTTTTTTTTTTTTTTTTTTTTTTTTTTTTTTTTTTTTTTTTTTTTTTTTTTTTTTTTTTTTTTTTTTTTTTTTTTTTTTTTTTTTTTTTTTTTTTTTTTTTTTTTTTTTTTTTTTTTTTTTTTTTTTTTTTTTTTTTTTTTTTTTTTTTTTTTTTTTTTTTTTTTTTTTTTTTTTTTTTTTTTTTTTTTTTTTTTTTTTTTTTTTTTTTTTTTTTTTTTTTTTTTTTTTTTTTTTTTTTTTTTTTTTTTTTTTTTTTTTTTTTTTTTTTTTTTTTTTTTTTTTTTTTTTTTTTTTTTTTTTTTTTTTTTTTTTTTTTTTTTTTTTTTTTTTTTTTTTTTTTTTTTTTTTTTTTTTTTTTTTTTTTTTTTTTTTTTTTTTTTTTTTTTTTTTTTTTTTTTTTTTTTTTTTTTTTTTTTTTTTTTTTTTTTTTTTTTTTTTTTTTTTTTTTTTTTTTTTTTTTTTTTTTTTTTTTTTTTTTTTTTTTTTTTTTTTTTTTTTTTTTTTTTTTTTTTTTTTTTTTTTTTTTTTTTTTTTTTTTTTTTTTTTTTTTTTTTTTTTTTTTTTTTTTTTTTTTTTTTTTTTTTTTTTTTTTTTTTTTTTTTTTTTTTTTTTTTTTTTTTTTTTTTTTTTTTTTTTTTTTTTTTTTTTTTTTTTTTTTTTTTTTTTTTTTTTTTTTTTTTTTTTTTTTTTTTTTTTTTTTTTTTTTTTTTTTTTTTTTTTTTTTTTTTTTTTTTTTTTTTTTTTTTTTTTTTTTTTTTTTTTTTTTTTTTTTTTTTTTTTTTTTTTTTTTTTTTTTTTTTTTTTTTTTTTTTTTTTTTTTTTTTTTTTTTTTTTTTTTTTTTTTTTTTTTTTTTTTTTTTTTTTTTTTTTTTTTTTTTTTTTTTTTTTTTTTTTTTTTTTTTTTTTTTTTTTTTTTTTTTTTTTTTTTTTTTTTTTTTTTTTTTTTTTTTTTTTTTTTTTTTTTTTTTTTTTTTTTTTTTTTTTTTTTTTTTTTTTTTTTTTTTTTTTTTTTTTTTTTTTTTTTTTTTTTTTTTTTTTTTTTTTTTTTTTTTTTTTTTTTTTTTTTTTTTTTTTTTTTTTTTTTTTTTTTTTTTTTTTTTTTTTTTTTTTTTTTTTTTTTTTTTTTTTTTTTTTTTTTTTTTTTTTTTTTTTTTTTTTTTTTTTTTTTTTTTTTTTTTTTTTTTTTTTTTTTTTTTTTTTTTTTTTTTTTTTTTTTTTTTTTTTTTTTTTTTTTTTTTTTTTTTTTTTTTTTTTTTTTTTTTTTTTTTTTTTTTTTTTTTTTTTTTTTTTTTTTTTTTTTTTTTTTTTTTTTTTTTTTTTTTTTTTTTTTTTTTTTTTTTTTTTTTTTTTTTTTTTTTTTTTTTTTTTTTTTTTTTTTTTTTTTTTTTTTTTTTTTTTTTTTTTTTTTTTTTTTTTTTTTTTTTTTTTTTTTTTTTTTTTTTTTTTTTTTTTTTTTTTTTTTTTTTTTTTTTTTTTTTTTTTTTTTTTTTTTTTTTTTTTTTTTTTTTTTTTTTTTTTTTTTTTTTTTCCCCCCCCCCCCCCCCCCCCCCCCCCCCCCCCCCCCCCCCCCCCCCCCCCCCCCCCCCCCCCCCCCCCCCCCCCCCCCCCCCCCCCCCCCCCCCCCCCCCCCCCCCCCCCCCCCCCCCCCCCCCCCCCCCCCCCCCCCCCCCCCCCCCCCCCCCCCCCCCCCCCCCCCCCCGTTTAATCAGGTAGTTACAGGTTCATGATTATAACTATCTGCAAGAAGATTATAACAACATTTACAATTAAGTTTTGTGATTTTGTTTTATGGTACGATCATGGTAAAAGGACTTTCTATGTAGAAGCTGCGCCGACTTAATTTTCTCCTGTGTTTGGAGTGACGAAGAGTCTACGTCAATAAGTAGAAAATAGTAAGCAATCCTAAACAAACTTTCCCCAGTGTTTGGAGTGATGCAGAGTCTATCACAATAAGAAAAATCTGTGCCGTCACATAGACTTTCTCTTGAGTGTGGGAGTGATGCAGAGTCTACATCATTAGGAAAAAACTGTGCTGTCACAAAGACTTTCTCCTGTTTATGGAGTGATGCAGAGTCTACATCAATCATAAAAATCTGTGCCGTCACACAGATTCTCCCTGTGTTTGATGTGATGCAAAATCTACATCATTAGGAAAAATCAGCGCTGTAATACAGACTTTCTCCTGTAATTAAAGTGACGCAGAGTTTATATAAATAATAATAATCTGCCCCACCGCACAATCTTTCTCCAGTGTTTGGACTGATGCAAAGTCTCCATCAATAAGAAAAAATATGTGCCTTAAAAGAACATTACAGAATTGGTAAGAAAAAAAACTTGTAAAATATACTTTCGATCACAGATTTACATAAAACTTACACGGTCTAATGGTGATGAAAGTAGAAAACATCCCTTGAAATATTTCTGTCTGAAATCCCATTATTGATGAGAAATGAATAAACTAATTTTCCGATTGGAGTTTATCGCTCAGTGAGCGTTTTATTCATTGGTTGAATCTATATGATTTCATGCAAATGTGTAATCGGTTTTCACTATTTTCTCGTGACCCAGATGGCCGAGCGATCTCAAACTTCTACAGGTTTGTCAGTTTATGTATATGGTGGATAACATAAAGTGCTCACACTGCCAGCAACTGTTTTGTTAGCAACAACCAATTCTGTAATGTTCCTTTAACACAGACGTTCTCCTGAGTTTGGGAATGATGCAGAGTCTGCATCAATGAGAAAAATTTGCGCCGTCACAAAGATTTTTTCTTTCGTTTGGGAGTGATGCAGAGTCTTCAGCAATAACAAAAATATGTGCCGTCAAACAGACTTTCTCATGTGTTTGGATTGAAGCAAAGTTTACATCAATAAGAAAAAATATTTGCCACTACATCGACTTTCTCCTGTGTTTTTTTAAACTGATTGTTGGCAGGTTCAGGATTTACAAACGGAACAGTTGCAGGCAGCTTCAGGACTTAAGTTTTGGTGAAAAAAAATAAGACACCAAAAAAGATACCTTGGTAAGTCAGGTTCTTTTCTTTAGATGCTCTATCCTCAAGGAGGTACAATTGATGTCAGGATGATTAAGGGCTTGCAGTTTCCACTGGTTAATCAGGTAGTTACAGGTTCATGATTATAACTATCTGCAAGAAGATTATAACAACATTTACAATTAAGTTTTGTGATTTTGTTTTATGGTACGATCATGGTAAAAGGACTTTCTATGTAGAAGCTGCGCCGACTTAATTTTCTCCTGTGTTTGGAGTGACGAAGAGTCTACGTCAATAAGTAGAAAATAGTAAGCAATCCTAAACAAACTTTCCCCAGTGTTTGGAGTGATGCAGAGTCTATCACAATAAGAAAAATCTGTGCCGTCACATAGACTTTCTCTTGAGTGTGGGAGTGATGCAGAGTCTACATCATTAGGAAAAAACTGTGCTGTCACAAAGACTTTCTCCTGTTTATGGAGTGATGCAGAGTCTACATCAATCATAAAAATCTGTGCCGTCACACAGATTCTCCCTGTGTTTGATGTGATGCAAAATCTACATCATTAGGAAAAATCAGCGCTGTAATACAGACTTTCTCCTGTAATTAAAGTGACGCAGAGTTTATATAAATAATAATAATCTGCCCCACCGCACAATCTTTCTCCAGTGTTTGGACTGATGCAAAGTCTCCATCAATAAGAAAAAATATGTGCCTTAAAAGAACATTACAGAATTGGTAAGAAAAAAACTTGTAAAATATACTTTCGATCACAAGATTTACATAAAACTTACACGGTCTAATGTGATGAAAGTAGAAAACATCCCTTGAAATATTTCTGTCTGAAAATCCCATTATTGAGAGAAATGAATAAACTAATTTTCCGATTGGAGTTTATCGCTCATGAGCGTTTTATTCATGGTTGAATCTAATGATTTCATGCAAATGTGTAATCGTTTTCACTATTTTCTCGTGACCCAGATGGCCGGCGATCTCAAACTTCTACAGTTTGTCAGTTATGTAATGGTGGATAACATAAAGTGCTCACACTGCCAGCAACTGTTTGTTAGCAACAACCATCTGTAATGTTCCTTAACACAGACGTCTCCTGAGTTTGGGAATGAGCAGAGTCTGCATCAAGAGAAATTTCGCCGCACAAAGATTTTCTTCGTTGGGTGATGCAGAGTCTTCAGCATAACAAAAATAGTGCCGCAAACAACTTCTCATGTGTTGGTGAAGCAAAGTTACATCAAAAGAAAAATATTTGCCACTACATGACTTTCTCCTTGTTTTTTAACGATTGTTGGCAGTCAGATTACAAACGAACAGTTGCAGGCAGCTCAGACTTAGTTTTGTGAAAAAAAAAGACACCAAAAAGAACTTGTAAGTCAGGTTCTTTCTTAGATGCTCTATCCTCAAGAGTACAATGATGTCAGGAGATTAAGGGCTGCATTTCCACTGTTAATCAGTATTACAGTTCATGATTAAACTATCTGCAGAAGATTATAACAACATTACAATTATTTGTATTTGTTTTATGGTACGATCATGTAAAAGGACTTCTATGTAGAAGCTGCGCCGACTTAATTTTCCCGTGTTTGAGTGACGAAGAGTCTACTCAATAATAAAATATAAGCAATCCTAACAAACTTTCCCATGTTTGGAGTGATGCAGATCTATCACAATAAGAAAAATCTGCCGTCACATAGACTTCTCTTGAGTGTGAGGATGCAGAGTCTACATCATTAGGAAAACTGTGCTGTCACAAGACTTCTCCTGTTTATGAGTGATGCAGATCTACCAATCATAAAATCTGTGCCGTCACACAATTCCCTGTGTTGATGGATGCAAAATCTACTCATAGAAAAATCAGCGCTGTAATACAGACTTTCTCCTTAATTAAAGTGACCAGAGTTTATATAAAAATAATAATCTGCCACCGCACAATCTTCTCCATGTTGACTGAGCAAAGTCTCCATCAATAAAAATTGTGCCTTAAAAGAACATTACAGAATGGTAAAAAAACTTGTAAAATACTTTCGATCACAGATTTACATAAACTTACACGTCTATGGGATGAAAGTAAAACATCCTTGAAATATTCTGTCTGAAATCCTTATGATGAGAATGAATAAACTAATTTCCGATGGAGTTATCGCTCAGTGTTCAGGACTTAAGTTTTGGTGAAAACAAAATAAGACACCAAAAAAGATACCTTGGTAAGTCAGGTTCTTTTCTTTAGATGCTCTATCCTCAAGGAGGTACAATTGATGTCAGGATGATTAAGGGCTTGCAGTTTCCACTGGTTAATCAGGTAGTTACAGGTTCATGATTATAACTATCTGCAAGAAGATTATAACAACATTTACAATTAAGTTTTGTGATTTTGTTTTATGGTACGATCATGGTAAAAGGACTTTCTATGTAGAAGCTGCGCCGACTTAATTTTCTCCTGTGTTTGGAGTGACGAAGAGTCTACGTCAATAAGTAGAAAATAGTAAGCAATCCTAAACAAACTTTCCCCAGTGTTTGGAGTGATGCAGAGTCTATCACAATAAGAAAAATCTGTGCCGTCACATAGACTTTCTCTTGAGTGTGGGAGTGATGCAGAGTCTACATCATTAGGAAAAAACTGTGCTGTCACAAAGACTTTCTCCTGTTTATGGAGTGATGCAGAGTCTACATCAATCATAAAAATCTGTGCCGTCACACAGATTCTCCCTGTGTTTGATGTGATGCAAAATCTACATCATTAGGAAAAATCAGCGCTGTAATACAGACTTTCTCCTGTAATTAAAGTGACGCAGAGTTTATATAAATAATAATAATCTGCCCCACCGCACAATCTTTCTCCAGTGTTTGGACTGATGCAAAGTCTCCATCAATAAGAAAAAATATGTGCCTTAAAAGAACATTACAGAATTGGTAAGAAAAAAACTTGTAAAATATACTTTCGATCACAGATTTACATAAAACTTACACGGTCTAATGGTGATGAAAGTAGAAAACATCCCTTGAAATATTTCTGTCTGAAATCCCATTATTGATGAGAAATGAATAAACTAATTTTCCGATTGGAGTTTATCGCTCAGTGAGCGTTTTAATTCATGGTTGAATCTATATGATTTCATGCAAATGTGTAATCGGTTTTCACTATTTTCTCGTGACCCAGATGGCCGAGCGATCTCAAACTTCTACAGGTTTGTCAGTTTATGTATATGGTGGATAACATAAAGTGCTCACACTGCCAGCAACTGTTTTGTTAGCAACAACCAATTCTGTAATGTTCCTTTAACACAGACGTTCTCCTGAGTTTGGGAATGATGCAGAGTCTGCATCAATGAGAAAAATTTGCGCCGTCACAAAGATTTTTTCTTTCGTTTGGGAGTGATGCAGAGTCTTCAGCAATAACAAAAATATGTGCCGTCAAACAGACTTTCTCATGTGTTTGGATTGAAGCAAAGTTTTACATCAATAAGAAAAAATATTTGCCACTACATAGACTTTCTCCTGTGTTTTTAAACTGATTGTTGGCAGGTTCAGGATTTACAAACGGAACAGTTGCAGGCAGCTTCAGGACTTAAGTTTTGGTGAAAACAAAATAAGACACCAAAAAAGATACCTTGGTAAGTCAGGTTCTTTTCTTTAGATGCTCTATCCTCAAGGAGGTACAATTGATGTCAGGATGATTAAGGGCTTGCAGTTTCCACTGGTTAATCAGGTAGTTACAGGTTCATGATTATAACTATCTGCAAGAAGATTATAACAACATTTACAATTAAGTTTTGTGATTTTGTTTTATGGTACGATCATGGTAAAAGGACTTTCTATGTAGAAGCTGCGCCGACTTAATTTTCTCCTGTGTTTGGAGTGACGAAGAGTCTACGTCAATAAGTAGAAAATAGTAAGCAATCCTAAACAAACTTTCCCCAGTGTTTGGAGTGATGCAGAGTCTATCACAATAAGAAAAATCTGTGCCGTCACATAGACTTTCTCTTGAGTGTGGGAGTGATGCAGAGTCTACATCATTAGGAAAAAACTGTGCTGTCACAAAGACTTTCTCCTGTTTATGGAGTGATGCAGAGTCTACATCAATCATAAAAATCTGTGCCGTCACACAGATTCTCCCTGTTTTGATGTGATGCAAAATCTACATCATTAGGAAAAATCAGCGCTGTAATACAGACTTTCTCCTGTAATTAAAGTGACGCAGAGTTTATATAAATAATAATAATCTGCCCCACCGCACAATCTTTCTCCAGTGTTTGGACTGATGCAAAGTCTCCATCAATAAGAAAAAATATGTGCCTTAAAAGAACATTACAGAATTGGTAAGAAAAAAACTTGTAAAATATACTTTCGATCACAGATTTACATAAAACTTACACGGTCTAATGGTGATGAAAGTAGAAAACATCCCTTGAAATATTTCTGTCTGAAATCCCATTATTGATGAGAAATGAATAAACTAATTTTCCGATTGGAGTTTATCGCTCAGTGAGCGTTTTATTCATTGGTTGAATCTATATGATTTCATGCAAATGTGTAATCGGTTTTCACTATTTTCTCGTGACCCAGATGGCCGAGCGATCTCAAACTTCTACAGGTTTGTCAGTTTATGTATATGGTGGATAACATAAAGTGCTCACACTGCCAGCAACTGTTTTGTTAGCAACAACCAATTCTGTAATGTTCCTTTAACACAGACGTTCTCCTGAGTTTGGGAATGATGCAGAGTCTGCATCAATGAGAAAAATTTGCGCCGTCACAAAGATTTTTTCTTTCGTTTGGGTGATGCAGAGTCTTCAGCAATAACAAAAATATGTGCCGTCAAACAGACTTTCTCATGTGTTTGGATTGAAGCAAAGTTTACATCAATAAGAAAAAATATTTGCCACTACATCGACTTTCTCCTGTGTTTTTTTTAAACTGATTGTTGGCAGGTTCAGGATTTACAAACGGAACAGTTGCAGGCAGCTTCAGGACTTAAGTTTTGGTGAAAAACAAAATAAGACACCAAAAAAGATACCTTGGTAAGTCAGGTTCTTTTCTTTAGATGCTCTATCCTCAAGGAGGTACAATTGATGTCAGGATGATTAAGGGCTTGCAGTTTCCACTGGTTAATCAGGTAGTTACAGGTTCATGATTATAACTATCTGCAAGAAGATTATAACAACATTTACAATTAAGTTTTGTGATTTTGTTTTATGGTACGATCATGGTAAAAGGACTTTCTATGTAGAAGCTGCGCCGACTTAATTTTCTCCTGTGTTTGGAGTGACGAAGAGTCTACGTCAATAAGTAGAAAATAGTAAGCAATCCTAAACAAACTTTCCCCAGTGTTTGGAGTGATGCAGAGTCTATCACAATAAGAAAAATCTGTGCCGTCACATAGACTTTCTCTTGAGTGTGGGAGTGATGCAGAGTCTACATCATTAGGAAAAAACTGTGCTGTCACAAAGACTTTCTCCTGTTTATGGAGTGATGCAGAGTCTACATCAATCATAAAAATCTGTGCCGTCACACAGATTCTCCCTGTGTTTGATGTGATGCAAAATCTACATCATTAGGAAAAATCAGCGCTGTAATACAGACTTTCTCCTGTAATTAAAGTGACGCAGAGTTTATATAAATAATAATAATCTGCCCCACCGCACAATCTTTCTCCAGTGTTTGGACTGATGCAAAGTCTCCATCAATAAGAAAAAATATGTGCCTTAAAAGAACATTACAGAATTGGTAAGAAAAAAACTTGTAAAATATACTTTCGATCACAAAAAAAAAAAAAAAAAAAAAAAAAAAAAAAAAAAAAAAAAAAAAAAAAAAAAAAAAAAAAAAAAAAAAAAAAAAAAAAAAAAAAAAAAAAAAAAAAAAAAAAAAAAAAAAAAAAAAAACAGACTTTCTCATGTGTTTGGATTGAAGCAAAGTTTACATCAATAAGAAAAAATATTTGCCACTACATCGACTTTCTCCTGTGTTTTTTTAAACTGATTGTTGGCAGGTTCAGGATTTACAAACGGAACAGTTGCAGGCAGCTTCAGGACTTAAGTTTTGGTGAAAAACAAAATAAGACACCAAAAAAGATACCTTGGTAAGTCAGTTCTTTTCTTTAGATGCTCTATCCTCAAGGAGGTACAATTGATGTCAGGATGATTAAGGGCTTGCAGTTTCCACTGGTTAATCAGGTAGTTACAGGTTCATGATTATAACTATCTGCAAGAAGATTATAACAACATTTACAATTAAGTTTTGTGATTTTGTTTTATGGTACGATCATGGTAAAAGGACTTTCTATGTAGAAGCTGCGCCGACTTAATTTTCTCCTGTGTTTGGAGTGACGAAGAGTCTACGTCAATAAGTAGAAAATAGTAAGCAATCCTAAACAAACTTTCCCCAGTGTTTGGAGT
This sequence comes from Pycnopodia helianthoides, assembly GCA_032158295.1. Taxonomy (NCBI): domain Eukaryota; kingdom Metazoa; phylum Echinodermata; class Asteroidea; order Forcipulatida; family Asteriidae; genus Pycnopodia; species Pycnopodia helianthoides. Next base: position 22,284,134 of record CM063248.1, on the reverse strand, counting down.
GATGCAGAGTCTATCACAATAAGAAAAATCTGTGCCGTCACATAGACTTTCTCTTGAGTGTGGGAGTGATGCAGAGTCTACATCATTAGGAAAAAACTGTGCTGTCACAAAGACTTTCTCCTGTTTATGGAGTGATGCAGAGTCTACATCAATCATAAAAATCTGTGCCGTCACACAGATTCTCCCTGTGTTTGATGTGATGCAAAATCTACATCATTAGGAAAAATCAGCGCTGTAATACAGACTTTCTCCTGTAATTAAAGTGACGCAGAGTTTATATAAATAATAATAATCTGCCCCACCGCACAATCTTTCTCCAGTGTTTGGACTGATGCAAAGTCTCCATCAATAAGAAAAAATATGTGCCTTAAAAGAACATTACAGAATTGGTAAGAAAAAAACTTGTAAAATATACTTTCGATCACAGATTTACATAAAACTTACACGGTCTAATGGTGATGAAAGTAGAAAACATCCCTTGAAATATTTCTGTCTGAAATCCCATTATTGATGAGAAATGAATAAACTAATTTCCGATTGGAGTTTATCGCTCAGTGAGCGTTTTATTCATGGTTGAATCTATATGATTTCATGCAAATGTGTAATCGGTTTTCACTATTTTCTCGTGACCCAGATGGCCGAGCGATCTCAAACTTCTACAGGTTTGTCAGTTTATGTATATGGTGGATAACATAAAGTGCTCACACTGCCAGCAACTGTTTTGTTAGCAACAACCAATTCTGTAATGTTCCTTTAACACAGACGTTTCTCCTGAGTTTGGGAATGATGCAGAGTCTGCATCAATGAGAAAAATTTGCGCCGTCACAAAGATTTTTCTTTCGTTTGGGGTGATGCAGAGTCTTCAGCAATAACAAAAATATGTGCCGTCAAACAGACTTTCTCATGTGTTTGGATTGAAGCAAAGTTTACATCAATAAGAAAAAATATTTGCCACTACATCGACTTTCTCCTGTGTTTTTTTAAACTGATTGTTGGCAGGTTCAGGATTTACAAACGGAACAGTTGCAGGCAGCTTCAGGACTTAAGTTTTGGTGAAAACAAAATAAGACACCAAAAAAGATACCTTGGTAAGTCAGGTTCTTTTCTTTAGATGCTCTATCCTCAAGGAGGTACAATTGATGTCAGGATGATTAAGGGCTTGCAGTTTCCACTGGTTAATCAGGTAGTTACAGGTTCATGATTATAACTATCTGCAAGAAGATTATAACAACATTTACAATTAAGTTTTGTGATTTTGTTTTATGGTACGATCATGGTAAAAGGACTTTCTATGTAGAAGCTGCGCCGACTTAATTTTCTCCTGTGTTTGGAGTGACGAAGAGTCTACGTCAATAAGTAGAAAATAGTAAGCAATCCTAAACAAACTTTCCCCAGTGTTTGGAGTGATGCAGAGTCTATCACAATAAGAAAAATCTGTGCCGTCACATAGACTTTCTCTTGAGTGTGGGAGTGATGCAGAGTCTACATCATTAGGAAAAAACTGTGCTGTCACAAAGACTTTCTCCTGTTTATGGAGTGATGCAGAGTCTACATCAATCATAAAAATCTGTGCCGTCACACAGATTCTCCCTGTGTTTGATGTGATGCAAAATCTACATCATTAGGAAAAATCAGCGCTGTAATACAGACTTTCTCCTGTAATTAAAGTGACGCAGAGTTTATATAAATAATAATAATCTGCCCCACCGCACAATCTTTCTCCAGTGTTTGGACTGATGCAAAGTCTCCATCAATAAGAAAAAATATGTGCCTTAAAAGAACATTACAGAATTGGTAAGAAAAAAACTTGTAAAATATACTTTCGATCACAGATTTACATAAAACTTACACGGTCTAATGGTGATGAAAGTAGAAAACATCCCTTGAAATATTTCTGTCTGAAATCCCATTATTGATGAGAAATGAATAAACTAATTTTTCCGATTGGAGTTTATCGCTCAGTGAGCGTTTTATTCATTGGTTGAATCTATATGATTTCATGCAAATGTGTAATCGGTTTTCACTATTTTCTCGTGACCCAGATGGCCGAGCGATCTCAAACTTCTACAGGTTTGTCAGTTTATGTATATGGTGGATAACATAAAGTGCTCACACTGCCAGCAACTGTTTTGTTAGCAACAACCAATTCTGTAATGTTCCTTTAACACAGACGTTCTCCTGAGTTTGGGAATGATGCAGAGTCTGCATCAATGAGAAAAATTTGCGCCGTCACAAAGATTTTTTCTTTCGTTTGGGAGTGATGCAGAGTCTTCAGCAATAACAAAAATATGTGCCGTCAAACAGACTTTCTCATGTGTTTGGATTGAAGCAAAGTTTACATCAATAAGAAAAAATATTTGCCACTACATCGACTTTCTCCTGTGTTTTTTTAAACTGATTGTTGGCAGGTTCAGGATTTACAAACGGAACAGTTGCAGGCAGCTTCAGGACTTAAGTTTTGGTGAAAACAAAATAAGACACCAAAAAAGATACCTTGGTAAGTCAGGTTCTTTTCTTTAGATGCTCTATCCTCAAGGAGGTACAATTGATGTCAGGATGATTAAGGGCTTGCAGTTTCCACTGGTTAATCAGGTAGTTACAGGTTCATGATTATAACTATCTGCAAGAAGATTATAACAACATTTACAATTAAGTTTTGTGATTTTGTTTTATGGTACGATCATGGTAAAAGGACTTTCTATGTAGAAGCTGCGCCGACTTAATTTTCTCCTGTGTTTGGAGTGACGAAGAGTCTACGTCAATAAGTAGAAAATAGTAAGCAATCCTAAACAAACTTTCCCCAGTGTTTGGAGTGATGCAGAGTCTATCACAATAAGAAAAATCTGTGCCGTCACATAGACTTTCTCTTGAGTGTGGGAGTGATGCAGAGTCTACATCATTAGGAAAAAACTGTGCTGTCACAAAGACTTTCTCCTGTTTATGGAGTGATGCAGAGTCTACATCAATCATAAAAATCTGTGCCGTCACACAGATTCTCCCTGTGTTTGATGTGATGCAAAATCTACATCATTAGGAAAAATCAGCGCTGTAATACAGACTTTCTCCTGTAATTAAAGTGACGCAGAGTTTATATAAATAATAATAATCTGCCCCACCGCACAATCTTTCTCCAGTGTTTGGACTGATGCAAAGTCTCCATCAATAAGAAAAAATATGTGCCTTAAAAGAACATTACAGAATTGGTAAGAAAAAAACTTGTAAAATATACTTTCGATCACAGATTTACATAAAACTTACACGGTCTAATGGTGATGAAAGTAGAAAACATCCCTTGAAATATTTCTGTCTGAAATCCCATTATTGATGAGAAATGAATAAACTAATTTTCCGATTGGAGTTTATCGCTCAGTGAGCGTTTTATTCATTGGTTGAATCTATATGATTTCATGCAAATGTGTAATCGGTTTTCACTATTTTCTCGTGACCCAGATGGCCGAGCGATCTCAAACTTCTACAGGTTTGTCAGTTTATGTATATGGTGGATAACATAAAGTGCTCACACTGCCAGCAACTGTTTTGTTAGCAACAACCAATTCTGTAATGTTCCTTTAACACAGACGTTCTCCTGAGTTTGGGAATGATGCAGAGTCTGCATCAATGAGAAAAATTTGCGCCGTCACAAAGATTTTTTCTTTCGTTTGGGAGTGATGCAGAGTCTTCAGCAATAACAAAAATATGTGCCGTCAAACAGACTTTCTCATGTGTTTGGATTGAAGCAAAGTTTACATCAATAAGAAAAAATATTTGCCACTACATACGACTTTCTCCTGTGTTTTTTTAAACTGATTGTTGGCAGGTTCAGGATTTACAAACGGAACAGTTGCAGGCAGCTTCAGGACTTAAGTTTTGGTGAAAACAAAATAAGACACCAAAAAAGATACCTTGGTAAGTCAGGTTCTTTTCTTTAGATGCTCTATCCTCAAGGAGGTACAATTGATGTCAGGATGATTAAGGGCTTGCAGTTTCCACTGGTTAATCAGGTAGTTACAGGTTCATGATTATAACTATCTGCAAGAAGATTATAACAACATTTACAATTAAGTTTTGTGATTTTGTTTTATGGTACGATCATGGTAAAAGGACTTTCTATGTAGAAGCTGCGCCGACTTAATTTTCTCCTGTGTTTGGAGTGACGAAGAGTCTACGTCAATAAGTAGAAAATAGTAAGCAATCCTAAACAAACTTTCCCCAGTGTTTGGAGTGATGCAGAGTCTATCACAATAAGAAAAATCTGTGCCGTCACATAGACTTTCTCTTGAGTGTGGGAGTGATGCAGAGTCTACATCATTAGGATAAAAAACTGTGCTGTCACAAAGACTTTCTCCTGTTTATGGAGTGATGCAGAGTCTACATCAATCATAAAAATCTGTGCCGTCACACAGATTCTCCCTGTGTTTGATGTGATGCAAAATCTACATCATTAGGAAAAATCAGCGCTGTAATACAGACTTTCTCCTGTAATTAAAGTGACGCAGAGTTTATATAAATAATAATAATCTGCCCCACCGCACAATCTTTCTCCAGTGTTTGGACTGATGCAAAGTCTCCATCAATAAGAAAAAATATGTGCCTTAAAAGAACATTACAGAATTGGTAAGAAAAAAACTTGTAAAATATACTTTCGATCACAGATTTACATAAAACTTACACGGTCTAATGGTGATGAAAGTAGAAAACATCCCTTGAAATATTTCTGTCTGAAATCCCATTATTGATGAGAAATGAATAAACTAATTTTCCGATTGGAGTTTATCGCTCAGTGAGCGTTTTATTCATTGGTTGAATCTATATGATTTCATGCAAATGTGTAATCGGTTTTCACTATTTTCTCGTGACCCAGATGGCCGAGCGATCTCAAACTTCTACAGGTTTGTCAGTTTATGTATATGGTGGATAACATAAAGTGCTCACACTGCCAGCAACTGTTTTGTTAGCAACAACCAATTCTGTAATGTTCCTTTAACACAGACGTTCTCCTGAGTTTGGGAATGATGCAGAGTCTGCATCAATGAGAAAAATTTGCGCCGTCACAAAGATTTTTTCTTTCGTTTGGGGGTGATGCAGAGTCTTCAGCAATAACAAAAATATGTGCCGTCAAACAGACCTTCTCATGTGTTTGGATTGAAGCAAAGTTTACATCAATAAGAAAAAATATTTGCCACTACATCGACTTTCTCCTGTGTTTTTTTAAACTGATTGTTGGCAGGTTCAGGATTTACAAACGGAACAGTTGCAGGCAGCTTCAGGACTTAAGTTTTGGTGAAAACAAAATAAGACACCAAAAAGATACCTTGGTAAGTCAGGTTCTTTTCTTTAGATGCTCTATCCTCAAGGAGGTACAATTGATGTAAGGATGATTAAGGGCTTGCAGGGTCCACTGGTTCATCAGGTAGTCACAGGTTCATGATTATAACTATCTGCAAGAAGATTATAACAACATTTACAATTAAGTTTTGTGATTTTGTTTTATTGTACAATCATGGTAAAACGACTTTCTATGTAGAAGCTGCGCTGTCATGTAGACTTTCTTCTGAGTTTGGGATCGATGCAGAGAGTGATGCAGAGACTACATCAACAACAAAAATTTGTGCTGTCACAAAGACTTGTCCTGTGTTTGGAGTGATACCGAATAAATAATAGTAATAATAATAATGCAGGGTTTACATCAATAAGAACAATGTGTGCCGTCATACAAACTCTTTCCTGTATTTGGTGTGATGCAGAGTCTACATCAATAAGTAAAAAATAGTATGCAAGCTCAAACAAACTTTCCCCAGTGTTTGGAGTGATGCACAGTCTACCTCAAAAAGAAAAATCTGTGCTGTCACAAACATTTGTTCTGTATTTGGAGTGATGCAGAGTCTACATCAATAAGAAAAATCTGTGCCGTCACATAAACTTTCTCCTGTGTTTGGTGTGACGCAGAATGCCCATCATAAAAAAAATCTGTGCCATCATACAGACTTTTTCCTGTATTTGGAGTGACGCAGAGTCTACACAATTAGGGATACACCATCTCACTTTCGTTCCCCAGTGTTTAAAATGACGCAGAGTTTACATCAATAAGAAAAATCTTTGCTGTCATGTCACACAAACTTTCTCCTTCATTTGGTATGACGCCGAATTGACATCATTATGAAATATCTGTGCCGTCATACAGACTTTCTCCTGTATTTGGAATGACGCAGATGGCTGCCATGCATGCGCATGCAGTCAAGACATCATTGCTGTGCACACAAAACTGGACAAAATCATCCGATTCCTCGAAGATTTAGGATCTTGAGTCACTGGAATTGAAGTCAAGCTCCAGGAAACGATGGAAAAGGTTGCCAACCAACAGAAGGAGATTGAAGACCTCAAACACGGCATCTTTCCTGAGTGATACGTGTAAATACATTACAGCAAGTGTCGGCAGCCGATTCGATGGCACCCATACTGATATCCATCAGGTGGGGGAAAAGGTGGAAAACCTCCAAAACCGAAGCCGCAGAAACAACATTATCTTGCATGGCGTACCTGAAGGATCAGAGGGAAACCAGCAAGAGCGAGAAGTTCCTGTCCGATTTCTTCGTAAATCACATGAATCTCCATGACGGCCACGAAATACAGATGGAACTGTACCCCAACACACAAGTCACCTGACCACAGACCATCAACAACCAACAAAGGCGACAATCACCCAGCCCAGACCTATTGGGAGTGATGCAGAGTCTACATCAATAAGAAAAATCAGTGCCGCCACAAAGACTTTCTCCTAAGTGTGGGAGTGATGCAGAGTCTACACCATTAGGAAAAAACTGTGCCGTCACCCATTCAAAGGCTCCAATGTCTACATACCGGATGACATCACAGACCACGTAAGGAATGGGCGCAAGAGATCGACTGAGGGAGGACCACCTCCCCAAGATAAGAGGCGAAAGCCCATTACCCTTTGCATACATCCCACACTCTGCTCTCTTCACATATCTCCACAGCGGTGCATTTAGATCATTCCGACTAGGAGACACGAATCCATTCTAGACTGTCAACTGATAGTACAAGTAATCAGTTAGGTTTCCGAATTATGAATTGTTTCCGAATTATGACATGTAGTTGTGTTTGTCTTATGTGTGTTTTGAGACCAGGCCATATAATTATTGTTTGCTATATCAGTCACCTATGTTATGTTGTAATAATGAAAGTTTATGGAAGAAATGAACGAAGATAGAGATGTCTCCTTTAACATTCATTTGGACATAGATCTTATAGACATTATACTTATATGATCAGAGACCACATGTGTATCAATACCCCTGAACTGGAATCTTACTTTATCGAAGTTAACATTTCTAATTCACTTAACATAGTAGTTGGAATTGTTTATAGACCACCAGATACTTCATGTACACAATTTACAGAAGCTAGCAATGATACATTAGCGCTTATTGGAAACAAGCGCTGCTACTAGCATTACCACTCACAGTGCTAAAACGGGTGGACAAACCGTCCACAAGGACGCACGAGTGGCATTTTGCATGATCAGGCATACTGTTTTTATTGAATTAATTGCTCTTTTTTTGTATCGTCAAAAGAGAAACAAAACATGTGAAACAAAGAATAATAAGGCCAAACAAAATAAGGGGGCTGTTTCCGGTTGCCCGACCGACCCTAGTTTTTAAGCCGCAACCCTAAACTTTTTATTCGGCCTTTAAAGAAAACGGGGAAAAAAAAACAAAAAAAAAAACATATTTTACCTGGAAGAAAATGTCTGGCTTTTACCAATTTACCATGTTTTAGGCAACATTTGAAATAAAAACCAGAACATATCAAGAAGAATTTACAGATATCTCTGTGATTTGAGCCTGCAATGTCCAACGACTCGACAACGAGCGAAAAATACCCACATTCAATTCGCACGTGTGTACACAGCGCTGTATGAAGCGCATTCCATGGTTTTGCGCAATCTGCAGATTGCGCAAATTTTTGCAAAACCGGCCGCTTGAACTACCAATCTAAAGAGCGCAAACTGAAGATTGCGCTCAATTTGCAAGGTCGGGCAGACTAACTGCCAAATCTGCAGAGCGCAAAATGCAGTTTGCGCGCAATTTTGCCTAATTCGTTGTGCAAATTCGTTGATTGCGCTCAACACATGAACGATCGTGGACGTATCGTCAATCGTATCGAGTAAAAAAAAATAGCCAAAAAGAAAAACTTTCCGACCTACCGACCCTACTTTTAAATGACATGTAATCGGAAACAGAGCCCTTTTTTTGTTTGGCCTTATAAAATGGTAAGCCTGACTAGGTTTTGGCATGATTAAAATGATATGTTTTTTAATCTTGTTTGTTCCTATATATTTCATGCTGAATTTTGTTAATATAATTATAGCACATATTAAAAGGTACTGATCATCAGGGTTAACTTGCAAATGTACTGTTATAAGTACTTCATCAATTATCATCTACAAATTAAAAGAAAGAGAGAAAAAATAAAAATAACTAGAGCCGAGTGTTCGTTTGCAAACGAAACACAGAGCTGTTCCTTTTAAAAAACACCTTTAAGGTGACCATCATCTGATTCTGTTTATCTTGTAAAACTGCACCTTTAAGGTAACGTTACGTGACGCTTAATGATGCAATCGTGGAGTGACCTCAAATTGTAGATGTAACACATCCAGACTTGACTGACTACATAGGAGGTTTCACCTCAATCGCAAATTTTTCTTTTCTGTATAATATAGATCTTGTAAAACTGCACCTTTAAGGTAATGTCATGTGACACTTGATGATGTAATCGTGAAGCAACCTCAAATTGCAGATGCAGCACATCCCAACTTTAATACATACAAGGTTTCAGCTCGATCGCGAATTTTTTCCGGCAAATATAGAACTTTTATTACTGCACCTTTAAGGTAACATCACATGACACTTGATGACGTCGTAAGAACAGGACCTTACATTTTTGATGCTCCACATCCCCCTTGCATAGTTTGCAAAGTTTCAGCTTGATCGTGCATTTTTTAGTGTAAATATAAATCTTTGAAAATTGCACCTTTAAGATAACGTCACGTGATGCCTGATGACGTCACGATGATGTCATTGTTATATGCACTAGGTCTAATCAAGGTCTTAACATGATAGACAAGTTTGCTTTTAGGCGTGAAGAAAGAATTGGCGAGAAGAAAAAAATAATAACTAGACATGAATGCATTTGTGCACAAATGCCGAGCTGTTTCGCAATAACATTTTCAAATTACTCAAGTAAATATGAAAGTTTTTTGTATTCAAAGCAGTTATGATGTATCAAGCCTGTTTAAAAAAGAATTTGGATTATACCACGTTTTATTAGCAATTTATGACAAAAATGTGCAAAAAATGAAAAAAATCATAAAAAATCATGTGATGACGTCATCATGACGTCATTTTGAAATTTACAAGAACTTGCCAATATCTAACAACCTACTAAGTTTTAACATGATCGCACTAATACATCAGGAGATATACGACTTCGAAAAAGGCACCTTTAATGCCGTGTCACGTGACCCCCGATGACGTCATTGATCTGAAATTTCACACATATGATGGCTGCCTGACGGTCAACATATGTGTAAATTTTGAAGTGATTACACAAAACTTCCCCACACACATCTTCAAAAAGTTCATTTTGAACAGTTTTCAACCTGCCGCTAGAGGGCGCTCGTGTGTATCGTGACATCATCGGTATTTTTTTTTTAAATGCACACCCTTGCCAGACACTAACATCGTTGAAAGCATGTTCATAACATTTAGCACATTTGAATTACAAGGCACTTCCGGTTTCGACCGGAAGTAGAGGTCATGTGAGATCACGCACACTAAATAAAATGAAGACCTTATTTATCCCTATACAATCCCGCAAACAGAAACCTACGGTCTCTTGTGGCTGATTTGATACGAATTTTCAAATATTTAGGTGTTTGTGCAATACGAGCACGAACACCTCTTGTTATTGTTCTGTTTTTTGGGTTTTTTTTTTTTTCTTCTTCATCTTCTTCCGTAGAACTCTTCTCGGCAAACTCAAGATTTAAACTGAATTCAATCTTGAAACTCATCAGTCAATTGTACCTCAATATGAAGACAGCACACTTGTCATGAAGTCATGATGACGTCATCGGGTGTCGAATTACAAGATTTTGAAAATTGAAAATTACCATTTGCTACCCAGCAAACACGTAACGTCATCATAACGTTACTGTGAAGTTGTGTTTTGGTAACGTTAATTCCCAACTAAAACACAACTAACCTGCAACGTTGCAAAAAGGTTGCGGGTTGGTCTTGTTACTTAATAACCTAAATAAAACGTTATTACAAGGTTTATTTTATACGTCGTATAAAAACGTCTTGTGAATATTATTTTGCAACGTTTTCTGAATGTTATGGTTTTGTCATGTTATTTGTAACGCAGATACGACGTTTTCCAACGTTGTTGTTGACGTCATACACAAACGTTAGGTGAATGTTTTTTCATAACGTTACCTGAAGGTTGTGGTTTTGTCACATTATTTGAAAACATAAATACAATGTCATGGCAATGTTTCTTCAAAACCTCGAAATAAAGTCGCGTTAACGTTTTTTTGCAACGTTGCTTGAATGTTGTAGTTTTGTCAGGTTACTTGGGAACGTTATGACAACGTTATATCACATATGCAAATTAGTAGATTGGGCTAAGAAGTTGTAATGTATTTACAACAAATTTCGAGAAATTTGCCAAATATATGAATTAGATGTACTCATTTCTTTATGTATTTGTCTAAACTATCAGAGGATTTAGAGGCAAATTTAATGTAGTAACTAAACGTGTAATTTTACTTTCAAAAATATTATAAAAGTGGAAAAACTTTAGTAAAAATACACATCCATGATTGCCAAAGCACGAGGTTTTATGCACTTATATAGTACAGGCTGTACAATATGTACAGGTACAGTGAAGTCAAGCAACCGCAACGAGTAGTAAGTTTACATTGTTGAAAGTAATTAAATGATTATGATGTTGTATCAATTTATGAAACTATTATATAATAAAAACAATTTATACTTGATCGAAAAATTGCAGAAAAAATCATATAATTGCGTTAAGAAATTACCTTGTTTTTTTTTAGTGCAGTTTTTACATTGTCACAACGTTATTATAAAACGTCTTAACGCAACGTCATCTAGACGTTGACAAAACTCCACACTAATCGTCCGTATGACGTTAAATAAAAACGTTCTCCCAACATTCGAATAACGTCCTAGCGACGTCGAGGTGACGTTATTTTGTTTGCTGGGTATTCGCTGTATCTCATTGAATTTGAAAGCTATGATGTTCATATTTAGGCATCTGATAGTTCAAGACTGGGGCAACATTTTATAAGTTAACAAAACGGTATGACCTCTACTTCCGGTCATACCGGAAGGTCAAAGTCTGCCTTTGTGTTTTTTCATGAAAAATGTCATATTTCGGGCATAACTTAAGATTAGAATTGAATTGAACATTGAAACTCATCAGACATTTGAACCTCAATATCAAGACGACACAAACTTGATGATGTCATGATGACGTCATCAGGTTTTGAATTACAATAAATGAAAGTTTAATATTGGTAAAAAATCATAACTCCTGAACCACATGCTGGATTTTTACAATACAAATCATCGGACAGGTCGTGAAAAGTTAAAAAATCGCTACACACAATTTGACCCCATTTGACCTTGACTTCCGGTTCAAACCGGAAGTTGAAAATTTCAAAAATTCATATCTCAAAAACTACTGATCATTTTAAAGATTTTTTGGTATTAGGTTGTAGAACGTTAAGCCTGCTCAAACTTTTTCACAGAGATAACAACATTTTGGTTTTTACATCTGGTCGAAAAAGGCACACGTTTAAGTTGACCCACATTGACGACACGCGATGGTGAAAGAACACACGTAAACATACATGTACGCTGTACCTGTACAGCCACACATAAATCTCATGTAACAGTAGACCGTCATTGACGGTCAATTAGGGTCAACCTCCTCTACACGTGCACCGCACGTGCAGTTTCATTGACGTTCTATGTTAAATGCACGTGTGATTATGTTGCTGTGGGAACCATGCTGGAAAACATTCCGCATCCATCGGTGTTATTGACGGTCAATTAGGGTCTACCTCCTCTACACGTGCACCGAACACGTGTGCAACAAACACGTGTGCAGTTTCATTGACGTTCTATGTTAAATGCATGTATGATTATTTTACACGTAAATGTATTTGTGCTGTGGGAACCGTGCTGGAATACATTCCGCATCCATCGGTGTTAGAACTCATATTGCACCCCAGCGGATAATCCATCTAATATTTGAAAAATTCTTAACTCCTGAACCACACCTTGGATTTTTACAATTCATACATCATCTGAAAGGTCTTAATTAAAAGGACACACGCTGTCAAAATGTGACCCGTCTGACCTTGACTTCAATCTAAACATCATTGGGAACATATGTAACAACTTAAGAAACGATACACAGAAGATGACCTCATAAGTCATATTCAACAATTGGTGAAAATTTCAGACGAATAGTATAATGGGAATGTGCTCGTTGTTAGGGTCTTTCTTAAGAACTTTGTACTAAAATAATTTTAAATACAGTGTAAAGTTTACAAGGCTTTTTCTCCTCAACCTATTTTGACAAAAATGGCAAGAATTTTTATGCAAATTATGGTATAACTCTGGATTGCAAAATGCTACAGACTTCTAACATACACCAAATTAAAGCTGAGAAAAGGCCCTTTCCAACCATGTATCTAACTCAAAAATAATTTTTTTGCGACTTTGTAGTGTATGCCAATACAATCATACGCCGACACTGTACACGGCCACGCTACAGTTCACGGGGTGACTGTGCACTGTCGACGTCTTTGTTTGTTTGACATGGCGGGAAACAAGTTTTCTCAACAGCGCCCTCTTTCGTTGGTATATATTAAACAGCACTGATAAATTAATAAAATAGTTTTCGGGCTTATCTACGGAATAACTCAAGATTGAAATTGAACTGAACATTGAAACTCATAGGATAGTTGAACCTCATTATCAATTGAACCTCAGTATCAAGACAACACAAGAAACATCATGTATTGAGTTACAATACAGCAAAGTTTTATAATTGTAAAAAATCATAACTCCTAAACCATATATTCGATTTATATCATCTAAACGTCATTAGAAAGGGCTCTAAAGATTCAACAAAAGATACACAGTGTGACCTTATTCGACCGTGCCTTCCTGTTCAAACCGGAACTTGGAATTTAGCGTTTCAACAAATCATAACTTCTAAACCACACATTGGATTTGTACAATCTATACATCATTGGAAAAGTATGTAACAACTTAATAACCGATACACAGAGTGTGACCCAATTGACCTTGACTTCCAGTTCAAACAGGCAATTGAAGTTCTGTAATGGGAAACAATCTAACTCCTGAGCCAGACATTGCATTGGTAAGGTAAAATGTTTTCACCAATTCATTCAGTCACAATTTGATGACATCACTCACGAACACCTGGTTTTTGTAGTAAACAAAAACTGAATATCTTGTTTTTTATTTCCACTTCTTCAGTGTTCGGCTAACAGCCGAAAACCTATTGTTATTGTTAAGAAGTTGTTTTTTTCCGCCTGTTCTTCTCCTTAAACCTTCTCTTGCAGATTTCACAAAAAGTTTTAAGTAGTACAAACTTGAAACTTGGCATATACTTGAACCTTAAAGGAACACGTTGCCTTCAAATCTCATGAAATTTTACTGTTTGGAGGTGTTCCTTATACTTATTAAGAGTTGTTCTTGCAATAAAACACCTTTAATGTGTTATAATTAGTGAATGGTAATTAAAAAAAAAAAACATTGACCTCTGACCCCCGAGACATGTCCCGCGAAATGTATACGTTTTTCAAGCCGTCAATACGATCGTCGATGCAATAACAGTAATGGGTACCAGACCTTCTTACACCACACAAAGCATCAGTGTATAGGTTGGCACCGCTAAAATCATACATTGTACAAGAACCCTGTCTTCGCGTCGTCTACTGTACTGCAGCATGCAGGGGGAGGTCTATGGGTGGTATGGCCGCGGGGTTTTGCTGCTGCTGGTACGTCCCTGGACGCCCGGACGGACCGAGACGTGGGGACTTTCTACTTAATTATTTAACGTATGTTTTTTCTTTCTTTTTTCATTCATTTATTAACTGGATATTTATTGGAATTCAATAAACAGATGGTAATCGTAACATTTTTAATAAAATAATTGCTCAGTCGTAGTTCAACAGCTGTGACTGGAAATAAGACTAATAGAATTTGTCCGCCATTTATGGGAGTCAAAATCTTGACTCTCATAAATGGCGGAGCGTTTTGTTTCGCGAAAGTTATCAAAAGCGAAGCATTTCTAAGGCTCGTTTGTGTGGATCATTATATTCTACTTTTTAAACATCTTTCTGACCGTGCTCATTATACATCAAACGCTTTTTATAGCCCAAAAGCGCCCAACAGCGCCCAACCCGAAGGCAACGTGTTCCTTTAACATGAAGACGGCATGCGAACAGTGATGTCATGATGACGTCACCAGGTGTTGAATTACAGGGTTTTTATACATTTTTTTTTTAATCTTTGAAATTCTGTAACAAATCACACTTAAGAGGCCGGTGGTTGTTTTATGCGGGATCATACTTAGGTCATATAGGTTTTTGTTTTGTTTTGTGTGCGTAACCTCACATGACCTCTACTTCGGGCCCAAACCGGAAGTGCCTAGTAAATTGACTGTGGCAGAAAGTGGCAATAATTTTGTGATTTTTTTTTACGATGTTGTATTCTTGCAAGTGTCAGGTTTGAAAAAAATGGACCGGTGACGTCACACAATTCAAAAGCGCCCTCTTGCGGCAGGTTGAAAACAGGTCAAAACACACTTTTACTAGATGTCTGTGGCAAAGTTTATGAGAATCTCTTCAAATCTGGTTAACATAATGACCTTTATGCAGACAACATATTTGTGGAGTCGTAGTTTGATGACGCCATCATGTGTCACATGGTAAGGCCTTAAAGGTGCACATTTTGAAGCCTTGTATCTACTAAACCAAACAGCCGATTGAGTTGAAACTTGGTGTACTGTTAGACATAGGCCATGGCTTGAAAAATGTGGAGTGACGTCATAATGAGGTCATCAAATTATTTTATACATTTTTTTTATAAAATCAAAGCTTAGTATTTGAAAAAATTATAACTCCCGAACCAGACATTGGATTTTTGTAATCTAATGAGCATAAGAAAGGTATTCAAAAACTTAGTTGATGATACACAAAGTGTGACCTCGTTTGACCTTGTCTTCCAGTTGAAACCGGAGGTTGAAGTTTAGTAACGGAAAAAATCATAACCCATGAACCACATGTTCGTTTTACAATCTACACATCATCCGACAGGTCATGCAAAGTTCAACTAATGTTACACATAACTTGACCCCATCTGACCTTGACTTCCAGTTTAAACCAAATGTTGAAGTTTTAAATTGGAAAACAATATAACTTCTGAACCAGACATTGGGTTGATATGGTTAAATATCGTCACCAGTTCATCAAACACAATGTGCCACCACTCAGGAACACCTGTGTGTTTGTTGTTTACAAACACTGTACGTCTAGTTAGGTGTTCGTGCAATACAAGCACGAACACCTCTTTGTTATTGCTCTGTTTTTTAGGTGTTCGTGCAATACAAGCACTAACACCTCTTGTTTTTGTTCTGTTTTGTTTGTTTGTTTGTTTGTTTTTTGTTTTTTAGGTGTTCGTGCAATACAAGCACGAACACCTGTTTTTGTTCTGTTTTTTTTTTTTTTTTTCTTCTTCATCTTCTTCTTCCGTGGAACTCTTCTCGGCAACATAACTCAAGATTGAAACTGAATTGAACCTTGAAACTCATCAGACAATTGAACCACAATATGAAGACGGCACAGTTTTCATTACGTCACGATGATGTCATCAGGTGTCAAATTACAAGGTTTTTAAAGTTGAAAAGTGACCATTTGCTATGTGCTGTATTTCAATGAATTTAAAAGTTATGATGTTCATAATTGGGTATCTGATAGTTCAAGACTGGGCCAACATTTCAAAAGTTAACGTCAAAATCTTATGACCTTTAGTTCCGGTCGTACCGGAAGGTCAAAGTCTGCCTTTGTTTTTGTTTTCATTTTTCGGGCATAACTCAAGATTGAAACTGAATTGAAACTTAAAACTTATCAGGCAATTGTACCTCGATATGAAGACAACACATATGTCATGACGTCACGATGACGTCATCGGGTGTTGAATTACAAGATTTTTAAAATTGAAAATTTACCATCTGCTTATTGCTGTAGTTTCGGCAATCTTTATACTACGATGTTCATAAATGGGCATCTTTTAGTTGAAGAATGGGGCAACATTTCAAAAGTTAACCACAAAATCGTATGACCTTTACTTCCGGGTCGTTACCCTGGGTCGAAGTTTACCTTCGGGTTTTTTTCCTTCAAAAATCTGTTTTTTCCTTTTTTTCAGCATAACTCAAGATTGAAAGTGAATTGAACATTGAAACTTGTCAGACAATTGAACGTCGGTATCAAGACAAAACAGACTTGATGATGTCATGATGACGTCATCAGGTATCAAATTACACTAATTCAAAGTTTAATATTTGTAAAAATTCATAACTCCTGAACCACATGTAGGATTTGTACAATCTATAAAACATCGGACAGGTCGTTGAAAGTTCAAAAAACGCTACATACAATTTGACCCCATTTGACCTTGACCTCTGGTTCAAAACGGAAGTTGAAAATTTCAAAAATTCATATCTCAAAAACTACTGATCATTTTACAGATTTTTTTGTATTAGGTTGTAGAACATTAAGCCTGCTCAAACTGTTGCATAGAAATAACAACATTTTGATTTTTACATCTGGTCGAAAAACGCGCACGTTTAAGTTGACCCGCATTGACGACGCGCGATGGTGAAAGAACACACGTAAACATAGGCTGTACCTGTACAGCCACACATATCTCACGTAACAGTTGACCGTCAATAAGACGGTCAATTAGGGTCAACCTCCTCTACACGTGCACTGACATGTGCAGTTTCATTGACGTTCTATGTTAAATGCATGTGTGATTATTTTGCACGTAAATGTATTGTGCTGTGGGGACCATGCTGGAATACATTCCGCATCCGTCGGTGTTAGAGCTCATATTGCACCCCAGCGGATCATCCATCTAATTATTTGAACAATTCTTAACTCCTGAACCACACGTTGGATTTTAACAATTCAAACATCATCTGAAAGGTCTTGTTAGACTTATCACGTGCTACACAATATGCGACCCTGTTTGACCTTGACTTCCGGTTAAAGTCGAAAATTGATATTTAATGTTTCATTAATTACAAATCCTGAACCACATGTTTTATTTTTATCATCTATAAGTCATAAGAAAGGACTCAGAAGACTCCATCAACGCTACCAAGTGTGACCTCATTTGACTTTGCCTTCCGGTTCAAAACGGAAGTTGAAACTTTATATTTGAAAAAATCAAAAGTTCTGAACCACATATTAGATGTTTACAATCCATCCATCATCTAAAAGGTCTTCATAAACTAATCACGCGCTACACAAAATGTGACCCTTTTTAACCTTGGCTTCCGGTCTAAACCGGAAATTGATGTTTAAATTTTGAAAAATTCATAACTCCTGAAACAGGCATTGGATTTTTTCAATCCATATATCATCTGAAAGGTCATAAATAAATTGACACGCACTATTCAAAATGTGACCGGTTTGACCTTGACTTCCGGTAAAAACCGGAAGTTGAAATGTCATGTTATAAAAATTCATAACTTCTGAACCACATATTGGATTTTTACAATCTAAACATTGTTGGGATGATATGTAACAACTTAAGAAACGATACACAAAGTATGATCTCATATGACATTGACTTCTGGTTCAAACCGGCAGTTGAAGTTTTATATTGAATGAATATAACTCCTGAACCAGAAATTGGATTGATAAGGTAAAATTTTGTCACCAATTCAATCAATCACAACTTTAATGAAATTACTCACGAACACCTTGTTTTTGTAATTGACAAAAACTGAATTTCTAGTTTCTTCTTCTTCTTCTTCTTCCGGAGAACTCTTCTCAGCAACATAACTCAAGATTGAAACTGAATTGAACCTTGAAACTCATCAGACAATTGAACCACAATATGAAGACGGCACAGTTTTCATGACGTCACGATGACGTCATCAGGTGTCAAAATACAAGGTTTTTAAAGCTGAAAAATGACCATTTTGCTAATCACTGTATCTCAGTGAATTTCAAATCTATGATGTTCATAATTGGGCATCTGATAGATCAAGACAGGGGCAACATTTCAAAAGTTAACCACAAAATCGTATGACCTTCACTTCCAGTTCGTTACCCTGGGTCGAAGTTTGACTTTGGGTTTTTTTCCTTCAAAAATCTGTTTTTGCCTTTTTTACAGCATAACTCAAGATTAAGAGTGAATTGAACATTGAAACTTGTCAGACAATTGAACCTCGGTATCAAGACGACACAGACTTGATGATGTCATGATGACGTCATCAGGTATCAAATTACACTAAATCAAAGTTTAATATTTGTAAAAAATCATAACACTTGAACCACACGCTGGATTTTTACAATCTACAAATCATCGGACAGGTCGTAAAAAGTTCAACAATCGCTACGCAAACTTTGACCCCATTTGACCTTGACTTCCGGTTCAAACCGGAAGTTGAAAATTTCAAAAATTCATGTCTCAAAAACTGCGTAATATTTTAACATGAATTTTGCATCAAATTATAGATGAATTCCTCTGCCGAAACTTTTGCACAGATATTATGGCATTCTAATCTTTACAAATGGTCAAAACAGGGCGACAAAGCGCCCGTGTCTGTTGACTTTCATTGTATGACAACGCGTGTAGTGTATGCCCACACAATCATACGCTGACACTGCACACGGCCACGCTACAGTTCACGGCGGGAAACAAGTTTTCTCAACAGCGCCCTCTTTCGTTGGTATATATTAAACAGCGCTGATAAATTAATAAAATAGTTTTCGGGCTTATCTACGGAATAACTCAAGATTGAAATTGAATTGAACATTGAAACTCATAAGATAGTTGAACCTCATTATCAATTGAACCTCAGTATCAAGACAACACAAGACGACATCATGTATTGAGTTACAATACAGCAAAGTTTAATAATTGTAAAAAACCATAACTATTAAACCATATATTCGATTTATATCATCTAAACGTCATTAGAATTAGAAAGGGCTCTAAAGATTCAACAAAAGATACACAGTGTGACCTTATTTGACCGTGCCTTCCTGTTCAAACCGGAACTTGGAATTTAACGTTTCAACAAATCATAACTTCTAAACCACTTTGGATTTGTACAATCTATACATCATTGGAAAAGTATGTAATTAAAAAACCGATACACAGAATGTAACCCAGTTGACCTTGACTTCCAGTTCAAACAGGCAATTGGAGTTCTGTAATGGGAAACAATCTAACTCCTGAACCAGACATTGCATTGATCAGGTAAAATGTATTCACCAATTTATTCAGTCACAATTTGATGACATCACTCACGAACACCTGGTTTTTGTAGTAAACAAAAACTGAAATTCTAGTTTCTTCTTCATCTTCTTCTTCCGGAGAACTCTTCTCAGCAACATAACTCAAGATTGAAACTGAATTGAACCTTGAAACTCATCAGACAATTGAACCACAATATGAAGATGGCACAGTTTTCATGACGTCATCAGGTGTCAAATTACAAGGTTTTTAAAGCTGAAAAATGACTATTTGCTGTATTTCAATGAATTTAAAAGCTATGATGTTCATAATTGGGCATCTGATAGTTCGAGACTGGGGCAACATTTCAAAAGTTAACCACAAAATCGTATGACCTTCACTTCCGGGTCTTCCGTGTGTGCAAAAGTATGTGTGTGTACACACATACACCCACAGGATCTTGATATGCATATGTGTACACTCACACACACACACACACAGAACTATTTTCTGTTTCGTTTTGTTTTGTTCTAAAACATGTTCTTTCCAAACATCATGCACATGTTCTTGTACTTTCAAATCACTGTACTACTGTGTTATTTTAGTACTTGAATGTAGACCACATCATGTACTTCAAAATCGTATTGATGGCGTTGAATAATCGGAAACATGAAAAGTGGACTACAGATCAAACAAACTTGCAAATGTGAATAAACAAGATCAATAAATGTTCAATGTACAATTGTTCTCAGAGTTTATTGGTGGTACCCTGGTGCAGTTTGTTTTGTATTCGACGAATGTGTGGTACCTTCCAAAACATGGAGCGGGACACATGGGCAAATCACACTGCTCGCAAGCAAATTCAGTTTGGTGACGCTTTACTTTTCGGTTTGAGCATACCACACAATCCGGTCTGGAGTGACGTCCGGCTGAAGTTGTAGCATTCAGACACTTCGGAAAGTGGCGTTCTGTTAGTCATCTAGGCTGGTCTAGGGATCTGCGTCCAGGCCGAGCATCCGCGCTTTCGCGTATCCATCCAATTGGGAACCGAAACTTATCCCTTTTCAGCCGCATACCAGGGTGAAGAGACTTCCAAATAATCCAGCTGTTGACATAGCTTGCCTCAAGAAGGTAAATGAACACCGTCGGCACGGTCTACATCACCCATGTACTTGGTGTAGCACTCAATAGCCACTGGCTTTTGCACTTCACGTGGCACGTTTTGTCCTCGTGCCCGAACATTTTTTGGGAACGTTGACGCATTGTGAACAGTTGTCACAACGTTCACCTGTCGCTTGTCGTACCAAGACAGGAACATCAGGTTACCATCTCTGACGGCACGCAAGTCGTCCCCTTTCTTCATTTTGGTTGCCTTTATCTCATCTGGCGTACCGACGCGATTGACACGCAGTGTCCCGCATGCCCCCACTTGATGGTCAGCGAGATTTGAATAAAGTTCAGGCGATGAAAACAAATTATCCATATATATGTGATGCCCTCTATCGAAAAATGGCTGGCACATACGGTTGACTAAAGTTTTATACATGCCAACTTCAGTTTCATTGTTACAATTACCTTGGTAAAGTTCTGCGTTCCACACATATCCAGTGCAAGATTCTGCCACATTCCAGCAATTGAGGCCCCACTTGTGCGGCTTGTTGGGCTTGTAGACCTTCATCCTGGTACGACCCTTGAACGGGATAACTGTTTCATCAATGGCAATTTCTCTGTCGGGATAATATGCCGATTGCCAGTTTCGAACTATCAAATTCATCAGTTCAATTATCTTCCCACGGCGGTCATGGTTTGGGTCACCAGCTTGGGCAAGTTCTGTGTTGTCGGTGCAGTGGAACATCTGTAAGATGCCGTAGAATCGATCCTGTGACATGATCGATTTGATTCCTGGGGCCTGGATTGTCCACTCAGTTGTCCAGTAGGAATCATAAGTGGGTCGACGGTCTATCCCCATCAGCAGCAAAAGAGCAAGGAAAGCTTTGATTTCTTCCACATCAACATCTTTCCACTTACGAAGCCTAGAATGAGCGCTCAGTCCATCCATCCCTCCTTTATCTGCTATAGTTGTAGTAGCATACCTGTTAGTTTCTGTCACAAGCAAGTTCAACACTTCGGCATCAAAGTAGTGGGAAAATATCCCATATTCCGATGGTTCAGTGCCGTCTTCAGGATCATAAATCATCTGTCCATGTGGCTGGTTGAATTCCATCAGCCAATTATGATCATAGGCCCTTGGTAGAGCACGCCGAAAAGCATCCCCGCCGCCTTGGACTGCTCTTCCCCTTTCCCCTCCTTGCACAGGAACGATGCCGTCGTCGGACGTGTCAGACCCGGCCTCGTCATCAACAGACATGACTTCAATATCTGCCACGTTGTCAATAGACATAGCTGAAGCACCATCATCACTATCGTCTCCCAAAACATCCTCAAACTCCGATTCTCCCGAGTCTGAATCCGCAAAAATCTCCTGGAATGCCGCTGCGGCGTCCATGGTTACCGACTGTTTTTTCCGGTGATAACAAACACGGAAAAACTTGGAAATTACAGGATTTTTTCAAGAAAAATTGTCGTGTATTCGTTCGTAAGATGGCTTCAGTATGTTGAAGTGTACACAAAGTACCCGGATGGATGTCAGGGGTCAAAAGAAAGCTTGATTGTATGCAAAACAAATAGGCAGTTGTGTTGGGCGCAAATATGCGCCCACAGCAGTGAGGGAATAAACGTTGCGGGCGCAAATTTGCGCCCGTAGCACGCGAAGGGTTAAAACTCATCAGACAATTGGACCTTGGTATCAAGACGACACAGACTTGATGATGTCATGATGACGTCATCAGGTATCAAATTACAATAAATCAAAATTTAATATTTGTAAAAAATCATTAATTCATGAACCACATGTTGGATTTTTACAATCTATACATCATCGGACAGGTCGTTGAAAGTTGCACTGCTCATGACCCCATTTGACCTTAACTTCCGGTTCAAATCGGAAGTTGAAATTAAAAAAATTCATATCTCAAAAACTACCAATTATATAAGTTTATTTTTGTATCAAGGTGTAGAACGTTAATTCTGCTCAAACTTTTGCACTGAGATGACAATATTTTGACCTTTACATCAGGTCGAAAAAGGCGCACGTTTAAGTTGACCTGCATTGACGACGCACGATAGTGAAAGAACACATAGCTGTACCTTCAAAGAAAAAGTTGTTATTTTTAAACCTTCAAAGAACAATAGTTGCAGTGTTTTATACATTTTTCTTGTTGAAGTATCTAGTTATTAGTGTTATGTAAAGTGAAAAAGTAAACACAAAAAATCATCCAGATTGGAATCTTGCTACTGGCAAAGTGATGTGTTTTTCAACAAAATGTAATTTTACATTTAACAGGCATGATATTCTTCCTTTAGTCTGATATCAAATTGTTTTCCCTGTGATTGTGATAAAAAGCCTCAAAGCCCATACACTAGGTCTACATGTATTGTACACGTACTTGTAGTTTAGCCCTTGTACTGGATAAAATGTTTGTCCTTTTTCCAACGGTAAATACCTGGTTTGATTTAAGCCATCATATACATCGACTTTTAAGTTGATTTTGAGTTGTACTTGTGTGATAATTGCCATGACATTATACATGTACTTCCATATCATATGCCCTACTACATGTCAAGTTTTAGTTTAAAGGCACTGGACACCTTTGGTAATTGTCAAAAACCAGTATTCTCACTTATATCCCATAATATGCATAAAATAAAAAATCTGTGAAAATTTAGACTCAATTGGTCATTGCAGTTGCAAGAAAAAAATGAAAGAAAAAACACCCTCGTTGCACAAATTTGTATGCTTTTTAGGTGCATAATAAAAGACTTCTGGCCAGAAGTCTTTTAATATTTTAGTGAAAAATGACCCCTTTCTCAAAAACTATGTTACTTCAGAGGGACTCATTTCCCACAATGTTTTATACTATCAACAGCTCTCAGTTGCTCGTTATTACCAAGTAAGTTTTTAAGCTAATATTTGTTTTGAGTAATTACCAAACGTGTCCAGTGCCTTTAAGGTAAATTATTTTTTGTTATTTCCTACAAATTTATTATATATTTTGTTAATATAATACCTGTAAAAGTTAACGAGATTTTAACATCTATTATGTGCACTTTTTTATGGAACAAAATCTACACAGCAAAGTAGATATTTATACACATGGTGTTACTGCAAACCGAATATATATTGATACCTCACCATGCAATGCCTCAAAACACATATTGTTATATATGATAAACTTAAATGTCAAGTAATAAACCACAAGGGAAACTGACTGGGTAAATTTCAAATAGTATGGGGGTTGAACAAAGAAAAATTGACTAGAGCGGGATTTGAACCAACGACCTCCAGATAAACGTACCGGCGCTCTACCAACTGAGCTATCTAGTCCTATATTGGCGGTCTCCCTATTTTGTCAATATCTTTGTTCGGGGGTGCCAGTCAGAAGCCATACAACCGTTAACTGCCGTGTAGCCAGGGATCACACCCAAGTTTACGACACAACCTGGAAAGCAGCAGCCATGGGATCACCTTGAGGGGATGCGACTTTTTCAATTTAAATGTCAAGTAATAAACCACAAGGGAAACTGACTGGGTAAATTTCAAATAGTATGGGGTTGAACAAAGAAAAATTGACTAGAGTGGGATTTGAACCAACGACCTCCGGATTAACGTACACTGTACCAGCGCTCTACCAACTGAGCTATCTAGCCCTATAATAAACTTGTTTGCTATCTATTTCTGTACTTGACTTAACTTCCTGTAAATGGGTTTACAGGTTGTTGTTTTACATAGATGCAGTTGCCATAATTAGATTATAAACATTCCATTTTTACATGCATTGTTCTTTCTTTTTTACTTTGTTGTCAAATAAATTTTTGTTTTGGTGAGTGAAGTTTCAATACTTGTTACTTGAATTAATTAATTTTTGTGTAGATTATTTCGGTTTTATCATTTATTGATCCCCTTTTTTAGTTTTTATTGTAAATCAAATAATTACACAAGGACTAGGCCAATGAGAGAAGTATTTTCAGAAAAAAAGGATGCATGGATTTTTGTATTTGCCACTGCAGACGTTTTGTTAAACCTACTACTTATGCCACGACCTGGTTCTGTTTTGATAAATGAATTGTGAAATATAGTTTACTTTGAATGTTATTTGTGTTATGGAGCTTTTGGGATCAGGTTTTATAAGAAATAAGGAGTGAACAAAACTATAATGTAGAAACGTGTGTACGTGTTGTGATTGTACATCCGGGCAAGTTCTCACCACGCGTCTCCACCAATCAGAATGCAGGAATCACATGTGCAATTATGGCGGGTTTTTTGCGCCCTGACTAAACTAACAAAAATTAGGCTAGAAAATCAACTGCTTTGTGAAAGAATATGAAATTTCCTATCCATTGCTGTAAGTATTGGCTTTTGGGAGAATGTATTAGAGGGACATATTGCAGGGCAATTGTGTTGGTTTCGTTTCGTTTTGAAACAAAATTTTGACGATTAAAATACACCACTAGAATTTCCGTACAGTCAACTATTTTCAAGGCTTATTGGATGATATGCTCCTTATCTTAGCAATTGTGGGAATATTTTGGTGAATTAAACTGAGAAACTACACACATTCCACGAACGGTTCCAGCTCAGTAAATATTCAAAGAGAGGTCACGCACGTCCGAGCCATTACAGCGCAAGGAAAAGAACGGATTCTGTCCGGCAGTTTATATGGAGGTAGAAAATATACACGTACATGGCCATGCGGATTGCCACACACATGCCCACATTCGTGCTGTATCGTCGTACGCGTATGAAAGAGAGCCTCATTATTTATGCGGATGACCCTTCGGTGGCCTTTCAGTAGACAACCGCAAACAGCCACCTCCAAAGCCTGATTAGGAACGAGTATATTATCACTGATCAGGGGAGTATATCAACGGCTGGAGGGCGATATTCAAAAATCTATCCAGGGAAATTTGCATGCCTGGATATTCAAGCGATTTCATGCAAATGTGTAATCGGTTTTTCACTATTTTCTCGTGACCCAGATGGCCGATCGATCTCAAACTTCTACAGGTTTGTCAGTTTACGTATATGGTGGATTACATGAAGTGCTTACACTGCCAGCAACTGTTTTGTTAGCAAAAACCAATTCTGTAATGTTCCTTTAATATATTTAAAACAAATCATAACTCCTGAACCACATGTTGGATATTTACAGTCTACACATCATCGAAAAGGTATGTAATAGGTCAACAAAAGCCACACACAATGTGACCCCATTTGACCTAAACTTCCGGTTCAAACTGGAAGTTGAAATTTTCAGAAATTCATATCTCAAGAACTACAGATCAATTTAGCATAAATTTTGCATCAGGCTATAGATCTGTGAGCCTTCTCAAACTTTTGCACAGAAATGACAACATTTTAACTTACATCTGGTCAAAACCGGACGTTAAAGAGCACGTTACTGTTGACCCACATTGATAATGCACGATAGTGCCCTAACACATACCAGTTGTAAACCACAAGGTTACCCACAAACCATGTACACATACATTGTACACATATAATAGTTTAGTGTAAATGTATGTACACGCACGCGTGTGCAGCGTATATGTACTGTATGGATAATCCATCTATATTTGAAAAATTCATAACTCCTGAACCACACATTGGATTATTACAATCTGCACATCATTGTACAATTAGTCATTAACTTCATATACGCTAAACAGAGTGTGACCCAATTTGACCTTGACTTCCGGTTCAAACTGGAAGATAAAGTTATATTTGAAAAAATCATAACTCCTGAACCACTCATTGGATTTGTAAAATAGATACATCACCAGAAGGGTTTTTAAAGACTTAACAATCACTGCATAATGTGTGACCTCATTTCACCTTGACTTCCCGGTTCAAACCGAAGGTTGGACCAGGCCTCGAATTACACGCCGGCCAGTGCTGTCGATGCCCTTTTAACTGGCCGTGGTGCCCCTCGAAAAAATACCCTTTTCACGGCCAAAATGCTGTGCCCTTTTCCCCCGTTGGCCGTCGTGCCCTTTCCCGCTGTTGGCCGTCGTGCCCTTTTAATGAAAGTAAAATATTTACTTGTTTTAGTTTTCAGCCGACGATGTATCTTGAAGATGTAGTGTAAATTGTTTACGTTCATGCTACCGCGACCGTCTTTCAGTTGCAAACACTATATGCACCCGTTGTACATGCCATGACGTCCTTATACAAAGGACCAATCTACAACAAAAACCACTGCCAACAGAGGGCGCTCTGTTATTTCGGACGCCCTACAGTTGTGGTTGACATTTATTCAATAAAGAGGCCTGTTAAATGAATCAACAAAGTAGTTTCGCCGTTGGTTGTATTTTGTTATATAACTTTCATAAACTTAGTGGCCATCGTGCCCTTTCTATTTTCACATTTTGGCCTTGGTGTCCTTTCAACTTGCCTTGGTGCCCTCCAAAATTTTAAATACTCCAAGGCCAAAGTGGCCTTGCCCTAAAAAATTGTAATTCCAGGCCTGTTGGACTTTAATATTTGAAAATTTCATTAACCACACAAAAGTTTCACACTTAGCACATACTTAAAATCTCAACGTCATAAGTTTTCAAATTAGGCTTGAATCTCAAAAATGCAAATATTTAGAAACTCAATTTACTTCACTTATGTAATTATTTACTTTTAAGACATGTCTACCAAAAATGTTCTCTTTATATTTCACCAGCTCTGCTAATTTGGTCATGTGTCTTCCGAACACCTTGTTTTTGTTTGAACAAAAACTTAAGTCTAGTTCTTTGTTTTCTACTTATCCCTAAGCCTTCTCTACAAACCAACTCAAGATTGAAGTTGAATTAAACCTTGAAACCTAGCATACACTTGAACATCAACATAAAGACGACATTTAAAAATGACGTCATCAGGTGTCGAAAAACATTAAATCAAAGTTTAATATTTAAAAAAATCACAATCTCCTGAACCACACAATGGATTTTGAAAATCTATATCATCTGAAAGGTTTAAAAAACAAGAAACTGCTACAAAATTTGACCTTGATTTCTGGTTGAAACCAGAAGTTGAAATTTCATATTAAAAAAATTCATATCTCAATAACCAAAAAGGTTTTCGCTTGAAAAGTACTGTGTACTTTGAAATTAGCATGTATGTGACGGTCATGAAACTATCTTGCGCTTGCCCGCAATCTATTTTTAGTAGCTTTAATATGTTACGTAATATTACCAGAGTAGCACCCTCAGCGATTTCATTTTCGCGGGCTTCCGTTCATAATATCCTAAGACGAAGACCTAAGAGCATCATGTTTATCTTCGTCAACAGGTAATTATGTTTTATCTTACTTATTGCTTACCTTTTGCATTATTATTGTTTAACCGAACAAGTATCATCATATTCCGTTTACCTTCATAGTCTAAGTTGTATATTATAATATCTGCTAAATCATTGATTTATTGACTCGTTTACCATGGATACCGGAGACAAACGGAGAACTAGCTTTATACCATTTTCATGTCCTTAAGACAAGTTATGTATTCGTTGTTGTAAATTCCTTTGGGACAAGGCAGTCCCTTCGTTTAAATGTACAACCTATTTATTGAATAAGCTCTGCTTTAGATCCAGCTTATTAAGTTAATTGATAATTTCCGAGATGATTCTTAAGATGGCGGACGCCGCCCAGATTATGGCGCGAACCGCAGAGAGAGTTGAAAGTTCAGTTATTAGTATTCATGTAACCTTTTATAGTTATAATAATGTAACACGTTCATAATATCCTAAGACGAAGACCTAAGAGCATCATGTTTATCTTCGTCAACAGATCTATACTGTAAATAAACTACCAGCGTTGAAATAACAGAACAGCCGTGTCAAGTGTGAGAAGTAACAAGTCAGAGGGGTCACATGTAGATAGCTCAGTTGGTAGAGCGCCGGTACGTTAATCCGGAGGTCGTTGGTTCAAATCCCGCTCTAGTCAATTTTTCTTTGTTCAACCCCATACTATTTGTAATTTACCCAGTCAGTTTCCCTTGTGGTTTATTACTTGTCATTACATTAAGTTAACTTTTAATATTTAAAAAAAATAATCATAGAATTGTAAAACTCTTACACAAAGTATGACCTCAGGTGACCTTTACTTTGGGGTTGAAACCGAAAGTTGAATTGTTATAATATTTCAAAAAGTTCATTCAAAAACTATTTTTGTTTTGCCAATTGTGGATGATTGATTGTATGATTGATCGCTTGACATTTATACCCATACCATTACAGTCCACAGGAAGCACAAAATTACAAGGTACAAATTAGCAAAGCCGTAAATTTGTCTAATGGACAATGACGGACCATGACAAAGCTTGATTTTAACCCACCCCTCACATACAAATTAATTTCTTTAACGGGCTAGTGAAAATTTGTGCGGGCTAGTCAAACGTAGAGCTGACGAGCCCGACAACGAGCAAGAAAAAAAGTAGCGCAAGGCCTGAAAAAAATTTCATACAATAAGCCACATCTCAAAATAACGGATTACAGTCATGAAATAAGTGCAACAACTTCAAATAATGTCATTCAAATAATTTTTAAAATGCTTCAATTTGGTTTTCTTTCTCATGAATGACAACATAAAAATAGACATAAATTTTTAATAGTTGGTTAGTACAATATTTTGACATGCAGTCGATGACAAGTTTTCACTCTAATCATGACCTTTTAAAGTTTGGTTTTACTCACCCAAAGATGTTCCTCTCCTGTGATGACTGTGGGCAGCAATGTAAATGTCCTTTGATTCACAGGTTATAAAATGATGTCCATTAATCCATGCAATGCCTGAAATAAATAAAATTTGCAAAGCGTTTACAGTTCATGAAAATGTTTTTGTTCACATTTGAGCATAGTGCACGCCATGCATTGCACAATGGTAAATAGAAAAATGACACTTTTGTGCAATAGTTTGTAGTGCATAGAAGCTCTTGAAGCTTTAAAACTTCATGAATTTGTAGGCCTTGATGAATTTGTAAAAATATTTTTAAAAAAAACTGAAAACTAAAAACAAAGCGCTTTTATAAACAATGTGTCAGTTTGTGGTGACATATTTGTTAATAAAGTAGTGTATAGTCCTTGGTCCAATCCATAGAGCTACTTAACAGTTGATTTTGTGCTTACTGTACAAGTTTCCATTTCATAGCGCTGCTAACTGTAAGCGAACGAAAAGGCATGCTGTATGAAAAAGAATGACATAATAATGCAAATCCATGGTGAACGCACAGGCTGGCACACAATTTTCCTGCTAACCTGTGAGATACGCTTATGCTTAAGCAAATCTTTCTGCTACAGTACGCTATGAAATTGGGACCATGTAGGATGCCAGTCTCCATTGCACTGCACTAACATCCTGGGTATAAAGCTTCTCCACAATGGGAATCAAATTTCAATTAACTTTTGTTCATACTGTTACCTGCTTAAAGAAGCTGAACTTCGTTCATGTATTCTTCATGTCCCTACCATTTCGGTGGGTCCAAAAATAACAAATATATATATGGGCGACATTATCTCAGAAAATAAATCACAGATCCAAGTTTCTGATGTAAAAGTCATGCACCGATTGACATATGATTACGTGTGCAGATGCGCGAAATGCATAGCAACTCCTACTCCTAGAATTATGAGGTTCCATGAACCTCATAGAGGTCCATGTACAAACTACAATACAAAACTTTTTTCATTTACGTTTCTGCACCTGGAATTCTCATTTGAAATCGGATCTCGCCAAAATTAGGCTCTACGTGTTCCTTGGAATCTCATTGAGCGTTGCATGGGTCAAGAAAATCCACTCCGCAAATTTAAAATTGTTAAAAAGCAATAAATTCTTACCGTCATTCCCAGTCCTCTTCAAACAGTGTGAGTGTTATAACAAATATGGCGCTTGCTGCGCTCGCAAAGGTCTACCGAACAAACTGGTACTCCGCGCGCAGCAACGCTGGTCCCGGCAACTGTAGGTTGGTTTTGTACACACATCATGTGACTCCAGCGCCATATTTGTTATAACACTCACACTGTTTGAAGAGGACTGGGAATGACGGTAAGAATTTATTGCTTTTTAACAATTTTAAATTTGCGGAGTGGATTTTCTTGACCCATGCAACGCTCAATGAGATTCCAAGGAACACGTAGAGCCTAATTTTGGCGAGATCCGATTTCAAATGAGAACTCCAGGTGCAGAAACGTAAATGAAAAAAGTTTTGTATTGTAGTTTGTACATGGACCTCTATGAGGTTCATGGAACCTCATAATTCTAGGAGTAAGCAACTCCGATCGACTTCTGCGTCAACTGAATTGAAACTAAGCATGTGACAGTTAAACGTTTACAAAATCACTATCCGTTTAGTAAATTACTAACCGTTTAAACGAAACCAAAAAAAAAAAAAATATGCGTTTCGTTTTCGCTGCCTTCATCACTGTATTTTTATGTGTAAAACAATTTAGTTTAGTTAAAAATTGCCGAACAACTACTGTTCAATGGCCCGATACTTTTTATCTCTGGCGAGTACAGTCTGTCAGAAGGCTGAAATTAACTTGTTTGTGGTTTCAATTTGCCGACAAGCTTTCGGACGGTCGGCTCTGTGGGCACGCGTGATTGGCACGTGCTCAGTGATCTAAGCAGGGAACAGGAAATGGGGACTTTAAAAAAGTAAAATGAAACTTTTTTTTCATCGCGTGGAGGGGTGTCCCATATCTCCTAAACTCATTGATCAGTCGCATTTCTATGTTTAACCATAACGTTTGCGTAAGCCTCGACTTTATATTTCATCCCGTAACTTACTCCAGTGTTCTTTTTATGTATAGTGTTTTTAATTATTTCCAACTCATAACCGCTTTACAAAATTCAATTAACATGAATCAAAAAATAGAAATGTCGCGCAAGTCAATCAGCCCGGTTTGGAGTAGTTTCGAAAAGATCAACGAAGACAGTGTGAGGTGTAAAATCTGCACTGAATTAAATAAGGCATCAATGTTAATGCATTTGGTGAAGTTATTGGATTTTTTTTATAGGCCAGAATGATAACTCTTTAATTTCAAATGAATTGTTGGGGAAATTTCCGGGCCTATTCTACCCTCGAGCGCGACTTGTCGCTGTTCCAAACATCATGTTTTGTATAAAAGAACTTGTGTCAAAAAAAAAACCCGTTGTATGTGCTGACCAATCAGCGTCCAATACAATGTACATCGCACTCGGGCTAGGCTCAAGACAAGAGAAACACGTGAGAAAGGATTTAGTTTTACCGCTGTGAGCAACACTCGTTGTTCTTGGAAAAGGCGGGGCGTCGATGACATCATTTCAACCACGCAACGTCCAATGAAACTTTAGGATTCACATGGCAGTGGCCGCTGATTCTATTCAGTGCACACTAGACTTGATTCAAGTCCCTTTCTCGTGCGAGGTCCCCAACACACATGTAACGCGCCAGCATGCAGCCACAGTACAGACATACATGTATACTACCAGTGCGCCCTCACCGACAAAACGTAGCTATTGTGGTGGCGATGCACGGTATTGGGACTTGAGTCAAGTCTAAGTGCACACGTGCGTGCGTGAACGTTATACTGCACAGAGTCGTTTGTCAATACACAAAGCTGCCGACTTTGTATGGACATTGTATGGGCGATGGGGGATATTCACGTGACTTTGACTCTCAGCGGGATGCTGTGCTAAAGATCGTGAAGGATTATCTCCCGGTCGGTATATTTTTGTTTGAGCTTTATTAGGACCAACATGACACAAGGACTTTAATACAAAATATACTGACAAAAATACAGTCTCGTATTAATAGTCAAAACATTGGGACTTCCATGTACCATAGAGAATTGTCTCTGGTGTTTGTGTTTTTTAGAACAAATTGATCTGCCGCCGACAAACGTTTAAACGGTTAACCGTTTAGAAAAATTTCATTTAAACGGATAGTAAATTAAACGTAGTATGGTATCAATAGTCAATACTACATTTTGATGTTATAATATAAAGTGAAAGTGGTGAAACTTAGTTGCGAGAATTGTAACCCTCCATTCTCCCGACGGTCGTAGACCAGAGGGTAACGGGGAGAAAACAGAAAAAAACGGTGAAAAAATTTTTTTTTAAATAAATTACCTGGAAAAAAATGTCTGACTTTTACCAATTTAACATATTTTAGGCAACATTGAAATAAATACCAGGACATATCACGAAAAACTGACAGATATCTCCGTGATTTGAGCCTGCGATGTCCAACGACTCGACTACGAGTGAAAAATACCCACAATTCAATGCGCATCGCGCACGTGTGTACACGGCGCTGTATGAAGCGCATTCCAAGGATTTGCGCAAACTTAAGATTGCTCACATTTTGCAAGGTCGGGCAGATTAACAGCCAAATCTGTAGAGCGCAAACTACACGTTTGCGCGCAATTTTGCCTAATTCGCTGTGCAAATCCGTTGATTGCGCTCAACACATGAACGATCGTGGACGTATCGTCAATCGTATCAGAATAAAAAAAAAACGCAAAATAAAAAAACTTTCCGACCTACCGGCCCTATTTTTAAATGACATGTAATCGGAAACAGAACCTTTCTTTTTTTTGGCCTGATTCAACATATGCATGAACAAACAAACTTGTGAAAGTTTGAGCTCAATTGGTCATCGAGGTCACGAGAAAATAGTGAAAAGAGACCTTATGTGTTTTCTGTTTTTCAAATATCGAGTTTTTATCACGCATGATAAAAAACTGTTGTTTTACTCATTTCTCAGAAACGATAGCATTTTAGGCAGAAATATTTTAAGGAACCCTTTCTACCATTACTTACTTTAAATCATGTAAGTTATGTGTGAATCTGTGGACATTTGTGTTTTTCGATCTTACCAATAGTGCACAGGGCCTTTAACCCTTTCAGCCCCAAGGGCGACTGTCGCCTAAGATAACACACAACAGAGCACTCAAGCCTGGGCACAAGGGTCATTTGTTAAAAAGCTGTAGTTTTGTCCATGTTCACCCTCCATACCCAAGCTTACCATCATTGGAAAGAGAGAGATCGGATCTTTCCAACGATGGTAAAATAAAATAGGGTTGTTATTTTGCAATTACTTCAAATTATAGTAGAAAGATCCGAAATGCAAAACACCTACGGAGCGCCATAAGGTTGTGTGCAAAAAAGTGTTTTGGTTTTCAGAACACACTGAGGAAACAAAGACCAAGAACTTGGACATTGTTTGGCTGATTTCAATGATTTTTAAATTATATGAAAGGAAATTCAATAAGTAAGACAATGTTTATTACTAATTATGCTCTAAAATAAAATCTTCAAGGTAATAATAGAGTTTGTAAAATCAAACTTTGAACACCAGCTTCCTGTTGTGTGAGGAAGTGTGCTTCACGCTTGAGTGGTCAAAGAACGTGGGCTCCAGCGGTTGTTTATGTCAAAAGAACTTGGGGCTGAAAGGGTTAAAGGTATTGTACACTTTTGGTAACAGCTCAAAATCAGTGTCCACATTTTGTGTGATTAAACATATGCATGAACAAACAAACCTGTGAAAGTTTGAGCTCAATTGGTCATCGAGGTCACGAGAAAATAGTGAAAAGAGATCTTATGTGTTTTCTGTTTTTTCAAATTATCGCGCACGATAATTACTATTGTTTTACTCGTTTCTCAGAAACGATAGCATTTTAGGCAGAAATATTTTAAGGAACCCTTTCTACCATTACTTACTTTAAATCATGTAAGTTATGTGTGCATCTGTGAACATTGTGTTTTTTGATCTTACCAATAGTGTCGAAGGGTCTCTGTACTTCTGGTAAAACACAAAACAAAAAAGCTCACAGATTTACATTAAACTTACAGGGTTTAAAGATAATGATGGTAGAAAGCTTCCCTTGAAATATTACTTGCTGAGGTGCTGTAGTTTTTGAGAAATGAGTAAAAGAATTTCACGAAAAGAGTTTTCGTCTCAGGAAGACGAAAACTTTTTTTTCAATTTTTGTTTAATGCTGCCCTCACACCCCCGATAATAGTTTAACATTTTAAGTTGGAAAGATTCGCAAATGGTTCAAGTCATGTTTCCTCGTACCCAGTTAACTAGGAGAATATCTATTTTTGTGTTGGTCGTGTATAGTGAGCACAGATTCCATGAGTGCAAGGTTATTTCGAGTGGTCGTTTGTGATGATGTGTGTGGACGTCTGTGGAAGTGTACACTGGACTCAGCAAGAGGGTTCTGACCATTCAATACCATTCACTGTGGTTTTGAATGATAGATAAACTATGCCAGCCTGCAATATGATACCATGAGGGAATGCATGTATACAGTACACAGTTAGTTCTGTGCACAGTTGTGCCACCGTACACAACCTTGGCAATCGAATGGTTTCGAATGGTTGGTCAACTCACTGGAAAATGTTGCCAAGAGTCACTGACAGTAGGAGGGTTAAATTGTTGCCACTGGTTCCCAACTCGTATTTAGCTAAGCAAAGAAATTTGCTAAGCAGTATTTTCTGCTTAGCAGCTTTATAAAATTGGGCCGTTGTCTTGAAAATTTGCTAAGCAGTATTTTCTGCTTAGCAGCTTTATGAAATTGGGCCCTGTTGTCTTGAAAATGTGTCTGGCGGCCATTAAAAAAAAACAAGTTTTAAAAGGCCTGCCTTCTCCTTTTTCTAAAAAAGGCAGGACGCTAAAAATGTTTTGTTTTTGTTTTTTGCCTCAGGTAAAATGGGAATCAAAGTAAGAGTAAAAAATAATGATAAAATAAATAAAAATTTTCAGGAAACTTAACAGGTAATCTTCCAGTTCAGTTACCTCAATTATGTCAATAAAACAAAATACAACTCCCATCAATAAAACATTGAACAATTTTTTTTTAATACATGAGTGAAATGATGATAGATTTTAACAAGTCAAGTCAACAGTGCATGCACAGTCCCACCACTAGTTTGACTTGTTACTGAGTTGACTTGGGAAGTTGGGACTGAGTTGGCTTGGGGACCGAGTTGACTCAGAACCGAGTTGGCTTAGAACCGAGTTGACATGGGACCGAGTTGACTTGGGACCGAGTTGACTCGAGACCAAGGCCATTTTCGAATTCACGGCTTCGGCTCCAGGCTAGCTAGGCTCCCTCAATTATTTAAATTACGCATGCTTTGCGGTCAGGGCTTCAGAAAAGAAAACTGGGCCTGAAGCCCAATCCGGAGCCGAAGCCGTGGATTCGAAAAGGGCCATACTTGGGACCGGGTTGACTTAACCCCGAGTTGACTCGGGTTGCGCTGTCTTCGGACCAAGTTGACATGTGCTGTAATAATAGTGTCGTAGTTGACCCGTGGCTGTAGCCTGACACTAACGTGACAGCACATGGTTGAATCTTTCGACGGAATGACACAAACCAAGCACAAAATGTTTACGTTTTTCCTTAGAAAAATATGTCGACATTTGAAAATAAAGTGCTACTTACGTTGACTGAACTACGCCAGTTATCTTTGATGTATTTGTTCATGAAAAACCAATTTTTTTAGGAGAAAAATTGTCCAAACTCGAGCAGAAAATGTGTCAAGAAATATAAAAACGGTCGCCATTTTTGGAAAGACCGCACCGCGCTCCACGGCACATGCGTGGCAATTGACTCGTTCAAACCGTTCCGCGTAATCCACATGCAAATCGACCGTAGCATTTTCTTGAGGGAAAGTGTTAACCCTTTTTCTTCTAGACCCTGATTCTATTAGTCAAAAAAACTATTTCAAAAACAAATCCTACGTAATGTGTTTTCATTACTTATCGTTCATGTATTGCACTACTTATCATGACGTATACAAATAATCTTTGCCGTTAGACTTGTTTCTGTGATGGGGAGATGACGGCAGTTCACCCCACAAAAAAGTGCTACGACCTTATTTTAGGACATTGTTTACTCAACGGAGCTTGCTGGTCATTACGCGTATGTCCGTCTATGAAAAAGTAGTTCCCATGTAAAAACGTCGCTAAACAAAAATGTGTTCAGGCGAATAATAATGTAAAATACACAAAAGATGTGGCAAACCATTACAATGCCAAATGTTACAAAAAGTGATAAAAACAACCAGCGGCTTAGCTCGGATTTTTTCCCCGGTGGCGGGGGGTCGAAATTAGTAAGTTTGTTAAATTCTCGGGTTTTACACAACAGAGTGTGAACTTTTCAATCTCGATAGCTAATGAAAATTTGCCTCAAAATTTTTCCTTTTTTTAAGCTGTCAGGCTGCTTGTTGTTCTTGTCATCTGCCGTGAACAATGTTTTGGGGTATAGCAATAAAGCTGGAGGGGAAAGTTTGCGAACAGTCCATCAGTGACTTTCGAGCAACTTTCGCGAAAATATTTACATTCTTTACGTCATTCCGACGTCACATATGTCCGCGTATACAAAAACAAGTTGTGTTGCAAATCACGTTAATTTTCAAGTCGGGCCATATTAAAGGCAAAGTATACCTATGGTTTTGGGGACCGTTTGATTGTTTTAATTCTATAGTATATAACTGTAGATATACACAATAAAAACTAACCGTTTTTTAAATGTCGCCAAAATCCGCAGCGAATTTTTCCACCCATAAAGAATAATCCCTAATAGGAATACACAATCTGAGAAACGTTTCTGACCGTTTCTCAGATTCGAATTTTGGGGGATAAAAACTGACATCTTTTTCCATATCCACATTATTTTAAATTGAAATATTTCTCAAAATGCTTTCTATCGAAAGTTGCTGTACTCTAACCAAGTCAGTTTGTATTGCCATTATTTTTTAGAGTGATTACCAATCGTATACCTTCCCTTTAAGAACCGAAACATACCAGTTTCGACAGATTCTGAATCGAGTTGCTGGCTATTCTGATATTCTGAATACAACATGCCCTTTGAAAATATCTGACTGTAGGGCCTACATGAACAAATATTCTTTCAAAATGTTTTACTTTGGCGGAGAGCGGAATAGAAAACGCCTTCAAATACCGTTCACTATTAGTTGGATTATAAATGGATAGTTTTAACTGTCGGAAAATCGGCAGTTAGGTGCTGGTCTTTGTGTGTGTGTCCCCCCCCCCCCACCTTCGTTTATTGTCCAGGTTGCACGTAAGCATTTCTAAAGATTAGAAAACAAGCACTACATAGGCCTACAGCCTACAAACAAATTAGGTGTTATAATTGTTTTCTCAAAAAGTCAATTATACAATTTTGTTATTTGTTTGGGGAGGCAAATGTGACCTCCTCATAAAGTGTCAAGTAATAAACCACACGGTTGATAAAGTCTTGCATCTTTTTTTCTACTTGAATGAAACCTGCCATAATGTTATCCTTGCTTTTCGTTTGTATTGTTTTGCCAGTGAAGAAGTGTAATAAAATAAAATAAAATAAAATAAAATAAATTTAAATAAAATAATAAAATATCAAGGGCACAGGAAAGTCTTGTCATCAGATTTCACCATATCTCCTTAACTTATATCAATTTCTCTGCCACAACATTTTATTTAATTAAGTCAAACTTGTAAATTTTCAATCATAGGGTGAAGTGAAATGGGTCTTATGAAATACACATTTTATTGAATTGAAATTCTATATTCCAAGGGGATTCCCACAATTCAATTCAATTAAAACCGTTTATTGAAGTAAAATTATTTTTTCTGAATATTTTTGTTTCAAGCAAAATTATTTAGTTGTATAAACTAGAGCCGGATGCAATTGAAACATTTAGCAAACATTTGTCTATTTTTCAATGTTTTTCTAATCAATTCCCTAAGTTTACTGAGTGGACATGATGGATTCATTCAAAGCAAACCTCCAATCATTCTATAGATTCTGATGTATGTTAATTTTGTCTCTGATTGTTGTCGCCTTCAATAAAGAACAATGCAAGTTTCATTTCGAAAATTTACGGCGAACATTTCACAAACAAAAGACAATATGATTAAGTCATGATTAATAATTGAAGGTTATGGTTACTGGTTAGTATTGAATATATTTTTGTAAAATCATCATTACTTTAGTTAGTTTAGAAATTCAGTTCTTCGATTCATTCTGAGGAGAAAAAAATCTGATCAAAATTCTAGTTAAATCAGGTAAGTTAAAATGTAAGCAATAAATAATTGTGGAGTTGTGAAGAAGACAAAATGATATTGTATTAGTTATCATTTCAATTTCAGTTATCATTTCAGTAAATTTCTTGAGTCAGAATATTTTATCAATAACGATGAAAATGAGACATATTAAGAAAGTGGTAGTTCCAGGATTGTTGCTTTAGACAAATAGTTTAAAGCACAGCATCAGAACACACAAACAGACAAACACTGCAATGCCCAGGATCATCCCTCGATTCCCCCATGCTACTGTATTAGAGTGTGTTACGTCATCCATCTGTTTATGGGGTAATCTAGACACCAGTGGTTTTCTGTGGTAAAGATCTGCCTTTGATCCCCCTTGGGTACCCCCTTCCTTGGCCTTAGTAGCCCGTGAAGCCTTAAGAGCTTTACTGGCTGCTGCTTGCCAACGCTGTTTGTTGACCTACATTCGGCAAAATAATAGAACAAGAGTAATGACGATGAATACACTTTGATTTATCTGAATTATTTATATAATTTATAACGCAACAGCTGACTTGCAATCACCTGGTATTTTATCTATCACAAATCCTGAGAAAATAGAATTAGCTGTTGTAAACTGCTTACCAACCAAAAGGACCTTTGGCATAATGTAAACATTAGTTAGTGGCCTGAGGTTTTGACCCTAGCAGATTCTTTCTCAAAGGCTAAATGACAACACAATTTTTGTGTGTTGTGTTGTCTTTTAGCCTTTGAGAAAGACTCTGCTAGTGTCGAAACGTCAGGCCACTAACTAATTTTTGCATTCATAGATCCTGATGGAAATCAATACAAACTAATGTAGTAATTGAGATGTCTGGAACTAAATGCTTTATCTTAATATAAATGGTTAAATATTTAACATAAATACTCACTGAAATCTTCTTGCGGCGTACTCTAGTCAGAAACAGATTTGTTGTGGCCTGAAAAGTAGAATCAGTGAAAAATGTTTTCAGTGAAAAAGAGTGCAACATTTCATCAAAGCGAAGTTTAAGGGTTTTTCCCTATATTTTCTCAGAGAAATTCTTTATGAAAAAATAGAATTAGCTGTTGCAAACTGCTTACCAACCAAAAGGACCTGTGGTATAAATGTAAACAAAAATTAATGGCCAGACATTTTGAACCTAGCAAAGTCTTTCTGCTGGGGTCGAAACGTCCAGCCATTAACTATTTTTTGCAGAAATTCTTCATGCTATTTTAGTGGCAAAATTGAACTTACTTCTCCAACTAATAACAAAATCTTAAATTATCTCAAAAAAAACAAATCAGTTATTTATTTATGTGTAATTGTTTTGCTATGCTGAAGTAGTATAAACTGATTGTAGGTAGCTTGTGGTCAAGTGATAAATCTACTTGTTGGGGCTCTAACACAACATTGTGGCAAGGCCCTAACAACCATGCAATGATTAAAGGTATGGTCACAGATCTGTAAATACTCGTAAACAAATGTATGACCACAAAAAGTTACTTGGTGAGAAGCACTGCAGCTTTAAAGGTTTGTTACCTTTACTGACAAATCATCCAGATGAGCAACCTGGTCTTGGGTTGGTACCAGGCCTTTGGCTTGGTAAATGAATGATA
This sequence comes from Pycnopodia helianthoides, assembly GCA_032158295.1. Classification (NCBI taxonomy): domain Eukaryota; kingdom Metazoa; phylum Echinodermata; class Asteroidea; order Forcipulatida; family Asteriidae; genus Pycnopodia; species Pycnopodia helianthoides. Next base: position 22,243,761 of record CM063248.1, on the reverse strand, counting down.
CTGCCTGCAAATATCAACATCAAATACAAGAAATTTAAAACAATCTATATTGAGAGACCTCTCAAAATGGTGAAATCGAGATGTATCACTGTACAGTAACACATGGGGAATCTGACTCTCCAAATGGTGCAAATCAAGATGTATCACTGTACAGTAACACATGGGGAATCTGACTCTCCAAATGGTGCAAATCAAGATGTATCACTGTACAGTAACACATGGGGAATTCTTACTCTCAAAATGGTGAAATCAAGATTTATTGTGAGTGATGATATTAGACTAATTTTGGTTCAATAGATACAAATCTTACCACCAAATCAATAATTTAAAGCCACATAACCAACAAAATTATTAGATTTTTGTTTGAACTATCCCAAAGAAAACTTAGCCCAAAACTGTTCACAGGGTACAAGGCAATTTTTAGCTTTTCAAATAAATGATTGATAATTAGAAAAGACAATGCAATTACAAACCTGCATGGTATTACCCAAGGCCACTGCAGACTCTGCAGCATGAATGAGATACTCTACAGTCTTAGTCTGGTTTCCGGCCTTGCGCCAGTGGGTAACAAGTTGAGGATAGATCACCTGTAGACTAACTTCCCCTGAACCAGCAGGTTTCCTTCAGAAAAATAATCAGTAATATTAAATAAGGGAAAATATAGCAGGCCTATTGTAAAGTTAGTGGCACATGTAGCAAACATTATGTCCTATTTCAAGAAGTATTAATGGCCAATCAAGTGTAGTAATGCTGATGCTTGCTTACAGGCTTGTCCGATAGAAAGCCACATGGGACCTTAACAACATTTTGTCTTTTGTTGAAGATCTTTCTTCAGTCAAAAGGATACAAACCCAAAGAAAAGGAACAATAAACAAAAAGTAAATTCGACTTATTTTTGAATGAAGCTTAAGGTAAAAGCTCATTAATCACTTTTTACTGTCAATGATAAACTGTATGCTTCATCCATCATTCACAGTCACTCACCTCTGTTGCACCATTTTGCTTTTCTTCTTTATCAAGCTGAACTTACTCTTTTCTGAAACAAATTAAAATCATTGATAATTGAAACTCAGGCTATAGTGATGAGAAAACCATACCATATTACAGGTCAGATTTTAGAACATACTCTTTTTCTTGATGAATCCGAGGTAACGATGCTCCAGATACACAGCATATCTCTCATGAAGCTTGCGTCGTTGTTTCTCTACTAAGAGGGCATAGGCTGTTTCTTGTAGAGTAGAGGATTGGAAGCGTAGTTGCCCATTCTCATAAATGAAGACTCCTGCAGACACTAAACCACCAATACTTTCCAGAACCTTGAAGGATATAAGAACACAAAATAATGTCTTATAAAATGCTACTCTATGCTATTGTTACTCTTTAAAGCTATATTGTTATTAACAATTGTTCTGCCATTATGAAAGTTTCTCTTGGCTAACTCTAAAGTCTACTTAATTTTCATTGGTTGGATTACCTATTCAACAGTATAAAGGCAAAAACAAAATAACAAATCAATGCAACCTTTTTTAAGTAAAAGAAAAACAGTCTACCTTTTAAAAAAACTGTCTCAAAAACAAAAACACACTTTGCTAAATTTAGTCTTGTTCAAATAAGGTCAAAAAATGTGGTTGTGAGACAGAGTGAGTAAGGAGATAAGAAAGCTGGAACAATGAATACCTTGTTTGCTGGGGCATTTGGCATGAGATGACTGATGACAGCATTATTGAATGATGCTCCTATAATAGATGCTATCTTGACAGATGTTCTCTCAGCAACAGGTAGACGATCAATGAAAGCAATCATACAACCTATGCACAATCATGAAAGCAATCATACAACCTATGCACAATCATGAAAGCAATCATACAACCTATGCACAATCATGAAAGCAATCATACAACCTATGCACAATCATGAAAGCAATCATACAACCTATTCACAATCATGAAAGCAATCATACAACCTATGCACAATCATGAAAGCAATCATACAACCTATGCACAATCATGAAAGCATTCATACAACCTATGCACTGCACTATCATGAAAGCTATCATACAACCTATGCACAAACATAACAGACATAACATGATAGTAATAACAGTTAAAGAATGTTCTAATGTAAAACAAATATAATGAGTGTTGATTAAGTCATCAGATTTCACTCATATATTGCCTTTGATGTAGTCTGTGCATTTTTGCATGTATTCAAACATTAGGGTCCATTAAAGGGCTAGATTTAGTTGTTTTCCTCACTCATTAAGGAAACTAAGTTTCAATAATATTCAGCTTATTTACAACAATGCCTGGTACATGTAGCATTTACCAGATGGGAATAAGTAGGACAAGACACATTGCTCTGAAATATTTTTCAGGTAGAATTGCACAATGGCGCATTATTTGTATAATTCTAATTCAAAATTCAGAAAGTTTCTTACTTACCCCTAAGTGAAGGTGGTATATCAAGTTCAAGAAGACGTACTCCCTTACTGACAGAACAGGAAGGCATCTTGCCCTGTGTATTAATCTCTAACTGCTGGTGATGCAGGAGATTGGCTACACATTGCTTCACCCAAGATGGATTAATCTTGCCTGTCAAGTGAGATCCTAGCAAGCTGTACAAGACATAACACACAGGCATGCAATCAGCTGAGCAATAATTGAGCAATAACTGAAGTATTCTGTTACATCATTATGAAGTACATCATTATGAAGAAATTAATGGTCTTTAAAGTTTCCTACAAAATTGTACAGAGGAACTCTTACATCATCAATCTGCATTTTTTTAACACAATCTTAATTCACAAAGCAATCACAAATTTACAAATCTGTCAGCTGCATCAATTAGACATACTTTTCCACATTTTTGCTCATACCATGATACAATAAAACAAAAACGGGATGAAGACTTTATTATAAAGACTTACTTGGTAAGTTCCCTTGGAACATCATACACTTCCAGCAGTTGGCATAAAAGTGGCTCCATATTAATAGAATCCAGACCATCCAGCTTGACATGAACACAGAGAGGGCTATTCAAGATCTTCTCCACCCCTTCTGGGATTTCCTCCTTACTACGGAAAACTCCCATACCAATGACAAAGAGACAGGAGTAGCCAGAGAAGTAACGAAGATATGACCAAGAGTCTCGATCAATGTACTGAGCATCATCAATTACTACTAAGGTGCCATTGAAGGTGTCCAACTGAGTCCCTTGAACAATACGGCTAAGGAGTCGTTGGAGGGCTTTAGTACGACCAGCAGGGGAAAGATTACCAACTGCTTCATGCGCAGAAAGCTACAAGAGAACATACAACAAAACTTAAATATGGCAGCAGATTAATTGAAGTTTGCTGATACATCAATAACAGTAATACTACTGTGCATCTTTCATTCAAATCAATGTAACCACTCTCAAGGCTGGAAGGGTAAAACAATGTGGCCTCTTTGTTAAAGACCTCATGTATTCATGTCATCTCCCAGCCATTCTAGAGGTGAAATGATGATGAAAGAATATAAATGCAAAACATCCTCTTGACTTCTACAGTTGGGCATCCCACTGCACTGATTTCATGTTCATAAGGTCTATTTACCCCTTGCATGACGCGGAATGCACCTCTGCACAATGCCAGTCCACCATTTCCACCATTTTCAGAGTCAATTCCTTTGAGTACATTTTGACTCCCAAAATGGCGGGCGTGTGTAAGTGTGCTGCGTGTTGTGAAATGGGTCTTTACAATAAATACAGGGAACAAATGAGGATAACTGTAACTCAACCCACCTGGATTCCCAAGAGATTGTTAAGCAGACTCAAACTATTGATGATCTCTGTCCCTTCAAAACGATCCTCTAGAAGCTGTTCTCTTTCCTGTGGGCTGGATACAATGCTTAACTCAAGTAGCTCTGTCACCAGTAAACAGGCTGTGTTGTATGGGTTGTTTACACTGCTTACTGTTGGTCGGCTACAGATGATTCTGAACATGGCGGGAAATTATCTTCTTGTCAGTTCTGGGATTTTATTCTTGGCTATTGCACTATTACAGACTGATTTATGTGGGAAGAATATTTAGGATTAAAGACGTATTTTCTATGGTAAATTAATTTATTCTGGGCTATTGCACTATTACAGACTGATTTATAATAATAACTAAATAATAACTAGTTCTTATATAGCGCATTTCACAATAACGTATCAATGCGCTTCACATTAGTGCCCTGGTCATTGGGCCAATAGCATTCCTGTAATCTTTCTCAGCTCCCTGGGGAGTATACAGCCCCGTGCTGCCGTGGCGCACCGAAGGCTTTTTCATACACAATATCAACCTCTACCCTCGCAGGTACCCATTTATACCCCTGGGTGGAATGGGAAGAATATTCATGATCACAGAAGTATTTTCTATGGTAAATTAATACTTATAGTGATGCAAACGTGGTACAAATATTTTGAAAACTGATTTATGGTATTGGAAACAATTCACACTTTTGTGAATCATTCATAGATACCACATTTTACAGTTTGCATTTTTTATTTTGTTTGAAGGAGTGAAATTTACCTCATGCAATTGTTTACAGCTGCATCAATTACTGCTCTCAAGAATCGAGTCTTCCCTACCCCTGGTTCCCCTTCAACTACCAGAAACAGTGGGTGGCTACCATCACCTGAGAAGCATACCCTCTCCAGTGTGTCTAGGGCCTCTTGAAAATCACGGATATAACCTAGGATTGGGTTGGTTGAAGTAAAAAGTATAGTACTTGTTATCAATCATTCTAGAGTTGGAAAGTGATGAAATTTAATAAAATACTGCAAGTGCGGAACTTTACAACATTTATCATAAAATAAAGTTGTTAAGCACTTGTCTTTGTACAACAATGTTGACACTTAGTTTAAAGCTAGTTCCAAGTATGCTGGCAAGATAACTCAACATTTGAGCAAATTCAAATGCACTGTGGCAGGTATCATTCAACCATCTTTTTCTTTTCATAAAATGTCGAAAGGTAATGTCAATCCGTTACCTAGGAGTGGATGCTTGGCCTCTGGGATGGAATGGTCTTTTCCCCTGTGGAAGAAGTACCCAGAAAATAGTAAAACTTACACAAAAAGGGAAGCAAAACCATCGAAGAAATTTGGAAAAAAATAGCATTACTTTTTTTCAAATTTCTTTATTAATTTTGTAATTACTGTTAATACTTGATGTGGGTCTTCAACTCAAGGTTCCAAGGTGTTATTTTTATCTAATGATCAAAATATTTTTCTCTGCATCACTACGATCCAATGAAACGTTGAAACCTTGTACTTACATAGCTGATTCGATGTATTCTGAAATAGGTCCAGGACTGTCCATGCCTTTGAGTTTGATCTCAGGTAGATCATGGAAGTGTGACGTGTCAAGAGATGAGCGATGGTGGGTCTCCTCATCACAAGATAACTTGCCTGGATAATTCATCATTAGACGAGCTGCCATGTTCACTTTAGGACCAATCACTAACAAAAAAATAAAGCAAGCCATGTTCACTTTAGGACCAATCACTAACAAAAAAATAAAGCAAAGACAACAAATACTAACCATCAATTCAATTTCATTCAATTTGAGGTTATAATTTTGGCAACATTAACTTAGAATTCACACTATTTTCTGAAAGATCACAGTTAACAAAAGTCTTACATTTTGATACTTTTAAAAAGTGTTGATTTGTATAAAGTTTTTTGACCATCCGTTGGTCATTAATGCAAACTTATTGCAGCCTTTAATAGGCGAAAAACCAACATAGGTACTTACCTGTATACTCATGTCGCTCTGGATGGCCTACGACCCCACAGAATACCTTGCCTGTGGTTACACCCACAGATACTTGCCTAGACAAAACCAACAGATTTCAACAATCAGTATTTATGTGCAATAGGATGAGACATATGAGGGGGGGGACTCCAAAACAATAGCAACAACAAATAAACTATTCAAACAGTCATATAACATTATTTATGCCTGCATAAAGTTACATCAATTTTCTACGAGACATTTTTCATGAATGATGTGGAGCAGTTGCCCTATACACATTAATCTATGGGAAAGGAGACCAGGAAGGCAACGCACATCATTTCTATATGTTCGACACCTGCTTGGAGATAGTGAAGGCATGCTGCGAGCAGAACAAATCGCAACACTTGCTCAAGATCGCAGCAATTGAAAGAAGCTTGTAGTCCCCTGCTCCGCAGCCGAATGATGATGAGCAGTTGACTGAACTTGCCAATTCATAAAGAAATGTAAAATCCTTCAAGACAAGACAATATTAATTAGTTGCCTTACCTGACTTCAATCATATTATTCAATGTCATCATTATCTGACTGGAGCATTGCAAGGCGTGGCTTACTTCATCCTCATGCTTGAATCCAGGCAGTCCAAACAGCACCAGGAAACTAGTACCCTGTCAATATTCAAAGTGTGCACTCATTGACTGAAAAATTGAGCAAATAAAATGTGAACTTCTGTTTTGTAATCAAAAACATACAGCATCAATACCAAACAACAGTAGGAAACAACATTGAGAATAGGAGATAAAACATTGAAAATAGGAGATAGAGTGCACAAAATGATCACCATGGTGTAGGCTACTGTATGATTCCATCCAAAACTAAATCAACTCACCTTATCAAACTCAAAGATCTTATTGATTACTCCTGCAAAAGAAAAAAAAGCTTTAACATGTTAAAGCAACCAAAAAGAAAAAAAGCGCAAAGAATGCGAAAACTTAGAACTTAGAAAAACATTTAGCAGAGAGGATTGACAATGGTTACAAGTTAGTAAACTATGAATAATGTACATATAAATTTGAAATCGGTTTAGGCTACACTGCTTATGTTGGGCTTTAACAAAAATTCAAAAGTACTGTTTACAGTGTATTGCAGTAGACATTTTAACGTACCTTTGATGTAAAGAATAACAAAAACCAGAACTGATAGTTTTATTTTTTAAGATAAAGTTAGATTGAGGTCCTCATGTTACCTTGAAACTGTATCACGGCAGCAGAGACGCCATCATATAATCTTTGTATGCAGCGACTATGGTCATGCCCATGATCCAAGGAAAGATTTATGAATACTGTAGTGGCATCTCTCATCTCACACAAATACTCCATAGGCTGGTTATCATCCACCTTATAGCAAATAACCAAAATACAACAAAAAAATGCTGGGAATGAAATCAGAAAATTTAGGGCTTGAAATTAAAACTGGACCGCAGGCCCAAGGCCAGTGATTTTAGCACTAGTCCAGTAAACTCCAGGACTGGACAAGTCCAGCGGTCTTATGCTTTTCAATTGAATGATATTACCTAACTGTGTAATTTCTTTAATAAAAAAACTGTTGCCTTAGAGTCTGAAAACTTAAATTCTGTTGATTATCAAAGTGCACATGCCCATGATACAAATGAAATCCATCTTCTCTTACTGCTAGTTAAAATAGAAACAGTTTGTATATTAAATTGTGCAGAAAATATTTTTTTCAATACTGATTCTGGTCTTCTGAGACACTTTCTGGTCCAGCAGAAGTTTAAAGTAACAATTGTCTTGTGGAATTTCCCCCTAAAATTGAGCCCTGAAACTGTAATGGATATTTGAATGAGGGCATTTATCATACCTTTTGTATAACTGGAGCAGCAATAAAAGGGCGCAAATCCTGTTTATGAACTGAAACAAATACAAATAAAACTTATGTTAAAATATCAGTCCCACTAATACATTTGCTCAGTACATGTCCGAAATGAGGAAAAAAAACACAAACATAAAATATTGGCATCTTGGCACAGTAACTGACAAGATATCCTTTGCCTAATGAACCTCATCAGCATTTTTGCATATGAACTTGTCCACAGCCATCAGTCAAACATAATGATCTACCTCCTACATTACCATAACAAAAAAGCATATACGAGACTTACCACTTTTTAGGTTCAGATGGCGTAGCAGTGGAATCTCACCAAGAGCCTAAGATATTCAAAACATTAACATAATTAGTTTATAAAAGTAGCACCCAGAATAACAACTCTAAAACTGGATTCTAATTAGCTTTTTTCAATAAAAAAAAAAAAAAGATCCAATAGAAACACTAGATGAGGACCTTCATGCAACACAAGTTGGATAATAACTTATGGGCCCATTAGAGAGTAGTTTAATTTGGGAAACTTGTACCTAATGCACAACCACTCCCCTTGACATGTTATAATACATTATTCAACTTTTAGGGAATTTTGAAATGACATACCCTGCGTTTCAATTGCTCCAGGGGTGGTTCTTCTGGAAAACAAAATCAAAAAAACATGTTCTGTTTACTTCTGCCAAAACAAATTTCAAAGTTTCCTTCTTTTACAATTGTCATTTAATTTATCAGCTTTGTAGAGATTTGGTGAATGGGGACCGGTTGTTATCATTCAACTGGGGGCACAACATTGATTATTCTAATGAAAACAAAATGTTTGTGCTCTAACAGACAGATACTCATTGAAACTGACTGACCAACTTGAGATTCCTGTGATATAAACCAACCTTTTGCCAACTCAGTCTCTGCCCAAGTTTTCCTGAGGTTAAGAACCTACAAATCAATCACAACAATTCACCGTTAAACTGACTTCTGCTGTGATTTGACATACTACATTAAATAAAATGCTCTCTTGGTGGGCACAACAGTAAAGCAGTTCAGTGGCGTAATCAGAAAATTTGCCCCCCACAAATCACAAATGAAAGGTTTGGTACATTAAATAGACTCCCCCCCAAAAAAAAAAATAATAATAATAATAATAATAATAATAAAATAAAAATAAATAAACAAATTTAAAAAAATTAAAAATAATTTTAAAAATTACTAAATAATAATAACAACAATAAATAATAATAATAATAATAAATAAATAAATAAATAAATAAATACTTATGTCAAAGGTTAAATGGTTTAGCACTCTCATATTGACTACATTATATTCAATATGTTTTCTGTATTTACAATACATTTGTTTACAAATGTTGCCACATCCAATGTTTAAAATGTTTTAGAGCTAACTAGGAAAAAGAATAATGCATTCTGCCAAAATTTAATGAATCTAAGAAACCTTGCTACAATTCCGTCTTTCAATAATGAAATCAATTTGATCTAAGAATCAATGCTTTGCTATGCTGACCTTTACATGTCCCTCTTCAAGCTTCTCCACGTTCATCCCTTTCCGTTCTGGGCAGTGATACCAGGCAGATGGTGATAGAATGATGCTTCCTTTCTCACAGTATTTCTCAGCTAAGTTGACATCAACGACAGCTTGACCACTCGTTGAGTACAAACGAACAGACTTGCTGCCCACATAGGTAACGAATAACTCACCTGCTGAAAGGCCTATAATAATAGAAATACATGGTGTCATCCAGTAGCATTCAAAGTTAAGGTTTACAAAATTCCTATGAAATCAAACTATACAGTTGACAATAATACATTACAATGTGCTATACCATTCATGTTGAATATTCATTCAGTGCTTTGGGGTGTTGGCTACTATGACAGACTTTAAAACATTTTCCAACATCTAGTTCCGGAGCAGAAATCTTTAATATTTGATTTTTTCACCCAATAACATTTTAAAGAAGAAGCAAAAACAGATAAAGCATAATTTCTATATTTAAACTCACACACAGATCCCTGTCATTTGATTAGTGGAACATGCGCCACGTGTCATACTTTATTTTGCTATTTATTTATTGACAGCGACGTTGGACTGTCGTAACCTTCGTATTAATGAAGATAATGTAGGACGGGTATCGTAGATAATCGTTCCTGCTCGTTCATCCAAACAAGGCAAGGTTGCGTCACAGTGGACAAGGTTGTGTCTACATGGAGTCAGCCACATTTTTTGAGAAGGGGGTTTAGGAGTTTTCAGAGTGTGGGGTGGACGAGTTGCTGTGTCTAACTTGTGTTTGTTGTTAAAAGAAATAAAATGACAAAGATCTATGTGTGATTATACAAAACAAATGTAAAAGCATTTCGTTCATGCATTGTCACAGAATATACTCACATGGTGAAATCTGGCTTTGCCTCGTGAAATGAATAGTCCAGAATTCACCTCATGGTTACATTGTGCGACAATACACTCACATGCATTCAATATTGTACATTGAATATTGCTTACCAATCTTAACACCAAGTTGTACCTCGACCTGTGTATCCCAGTTATTGCATGTCTTCATGATCTTTCTTGAGCAAATGATAGCCTTAGCGATGGCTGTCACATTGGCATCAGCAGATGCTACTTCCCACAGAATAAGCATTGCATCACCTGTAACATAATAAGCAATGCCTAAAATGAACAACTGCAAAGAGCATTTCGCTTGATGGCCAAATTACTTGGATTCTAATCACTTAGATCAGCCATCTTTGTTGGGAAAACTATGCAATAATTATTGTCCTACAAAAGCAACAACGTACTCCAAGAAATGACTGACATAATACTTCCAATTAGGAGAAAAGAGGGCTGACTATGGAGGGGAGAGGGATTTGAAAATAAAAAAAAACAAAGAGGGCCTATCTCGGTGTCACATATAGCAAGTCAACAAAATAGAAAAGTGATTAAAATCTACCTGCAAACTCAATGACATCACCCCCCGCTTTGAGGACCAAATCTTCTATTTGACCAAGGTAGTCATTGAGAGTTTTAGTCAGTTCATCTACACCATGCTTCCGTTGTGAAAACTCCTCACAAAGTGCAGTGAAACCTGTAATTTTGAAGATTAATACTTTATAGACTTTGGTGCTCACATTGCAGGTTGAGATTGAGGTGAACTATGCATTATAAAAGCTGTATAATTAACCCAAGTTCAAGTAAAGGTTACATTACTAGTTTAGTCATGCAAGTGCCATTTTTGTATTCGCTATGCACAGTATGACAATATAGTATACATATACAATATGGTTGTATGGAGTAAAAATAAATGAATAAATAAATAAACAAATGAAGTTCTTAAATTAGAATTGTGTAAGGGGTGGCTCAAAATGTTCAAAGCTTTCACAAAGAGTACTTAAAATGTATATTTCTTCCCCAACTGGGCATATTGGAGTATAGCCTGCCCGATATGGGGCAGAGGGTCTCCCCCCCCCAATGTTCCTATACTATAACACACTATTTTCCTCTTGTGTAGAACTCAAAAAAAAAAATCCTCAAAAGAATTCCTGAGATTCCAAGCACACAATGAAGACACAATAGGGGGGGTGCCCATATCGAGCACCAATTGTATAGGAGATGTGTGTGGACTACAGCTATCGTTAAGCGCAGAACCTCTCTTTGGTGAACCATTTTCAGAATGATTGAACAGATTTCGATAATTCTGAAAAGGCAAAATAATCACCTCCGCTAGCTTGGGAAAATGTTCAAAATGTTGAACCATTCATAATGTGAACATTACTTATAATATTACGCTCTACTGCAAATTTCATAATTATCAGATGAACAAAGCTGTACAATTTTCTGTAGCAATAATCGTAACCCTTGATTCTTCATCATGACTGTCTAAGGGACATACATATGAGAGCTCCAATTATCGCAGCTATCAAGTTTTAAGTTTGAGGAGATTAAATAATCAATGATCAAATCAAACCATACATAAAAATCAGTGTTTAAATAAAATCTCTCACCAACCTAATTTAAAATGCTGAAAATCTCAATTCAAAGAGTTCTTTGCTGAACAGAAGAAATTATTTGGGAAGCTAATTTTTCAATAATTAGAAGCCTTGTATATTCGGTTTGCGGTAACACCATGTATTATAATATATCTACTTTGCTGTGTTGATTTGTTCTTGCTATTTATTCTACTGCTGTGGAGTAAATTTCTGAATTGGGGTGAATGATTAGTTCTGAAAAGAACTGTCCTGCTTATTTAATATTAAGTACTACCTGGTGAGGTAGGAAATTGGCCGAGACTACTACCTTCGCTTAGTGGATCAAGGGCACTTCTCATTAAAAACTTCACTGCTGTGGAGTGAGTTAAATTAATTGGTCTCAATTAGGGGCCTAATTTATTTAAAATACAATGCAAGAGGCTGTCCTAAGGAATGTTGTCATAATTTTCATTACCTGAGATGTCAAGGAACATGATAATTCCATTGAGTTTTTGGACGGCAGGAAGATGTTTGAGTCCCTTAGTATTAGCAGCATCAATCACAAGATTTGGAAGATGTGCCACCAACTCCTGCAATGCATCATCTAATTTGAAAAGGATGGGGATTCAACAACATAAGAAAAACGCTGTAGTAAACAAAAGGGGAAATTTGTTTAAATGTTAGTATTTCAATATGCAAATGCCTACGATATTAGCTACACTTTATTCTTCGGTATGTCAGATTTGCAACGAATTGTACATCACCCACAAATGGATGTTCGTAGGCCTATTGTACCATGAAATGCACTGGAGTGGTGGTGTAGTAGAGTAGTTTATTGCTCCATGAGTACAGACTGTCACTGTCAAGTGTCAGACTGTCACTGACTGATACTGTTTAGTGATTGTGTTGTAAAGTTTATGTCCCTTTATTTAGAAGCGCCTGAACCGACTCGACGTCTTCGCCTTTTTTGTATTAAATAATAATAAATAAAGCCAATTGGAAATTCGTTTTATTTTTGACATTTTAGATTTATTTTAGAACTAATGTAAAGGGGAATGTATCGAAACCTGCTTTAACCTGTTTACCAATACCATCCTACAATAAAAATGCACTCAAGTCAAACTGCTGAATTTTAAACTTAGGCGAGTGTGATATACCTAAGCAGTAAAGTTAACAAAGTCAGTGAACAAAAATTTAACAAAAAGTGTCCGTCAACTTAACGTCTATTTAATCGCACTAAGGCATCACAATCATATTCTGCAAATTTACAAAATATTACATGTTATTATACCATGGTCATGGAGGGTAGTCAGATAGAGATAGTTATAATAAATCGGAAAACATACCTTTCTTCTTCATGTTTGAATACTTCCTTCAAACGTCAATAATTATTTATGGCAGTTTGACTGGTTTTGCATCTTCCCATGGTTGACTTTTCTACAGTATGGTATAATGTTTGCATTGCATTGCGCACATGGCAGGACTGTTCTCGTGTTTTTTTTAGTTAACTTTCTGCAGACAACACGCACGTAAATTATGATGAAACAAACGTTGGCTAGATAAAATAAATAATTCAATCTTTTAACCAATCAAATGTATCGAATAAGGACAACATTGTGACGTAAACAGTGTTGGTGACTTGAAGATGACGTAGTGCGCTCAGCTAGCTGCGCACTGAGAGCGCTCAGTTACGCTCACCGAGCTCCATCATAGCGCGATGGGATAGAGGGGGGTTGCCCCGTGGGAAAAAGGTTGATACATAGACCTTTCCATTGCAACGTCACAGCCCAAGTTTTTGCCAAACAAGGTTAAAAAGCTATGGAAAGCCAAAACTGCAAAACAAAAGCAGATAGCCACAGCTTGTAAAAATGTTACACAAATATTCAAAAATAGTGTTGAATATGTTGGAAACAAAGCAACCGATCACGGGAATTTTTCCTTTTTAACTAAAAGTTTGCAGAAATGTTTAATTTGGTCACAACATCTGTAACCACGATTGAATGTTTCGCTAACATTTGGCCGTCCATAACAACCAGCATGGTTTGTTTATCAACAATGGAAAGGTCAAACCTATCACAACGTGTGTGTACGTGTTTAACTTATACATTACATTCCCATAATTTCATTGTGTACATCCCACATATACCATTGACATATTCTTATGACACTGTTAATGGAGCTTAGCAATTTTTCTGCTAAGCAAATTTAGCACAGTGCATTAACAAACAACATGCATTAAACATCACATAGCTGCTAACTTGTTTCTGCTAAGCAGATTTTTCAGTGCTAGCGCAATTTTTGTGCCCACCAGTTTTTTTTATAAAGTTGGGCACTGGTCAATACTACTTCTAGACGTTCCCTTTTATTATAACTTCAAACCTAAAATTTTAATTGAAGTCCCACAGTTATTATTTGAGCGCAGTGTTCAAAAATGAAACTAACGTTGTGTGAATATTACTTCAGTTAACCTTCTTTGTGAGGTTAATTCTGGGCTGAATAGAAAAACACCCTCCCACAGGATGACAGACAGACACATGAAAAGCCATCGACAAACACCCTGATTTATTTCCTTTGTTTTCCTTTAATTTATTAATTACAATCATATGCTAAAGCAATCATCTTCATCCTTCATGAAAAATAAACTGCTCCTCTGTATAACATAATGGTCATGAACTTTAATATTTTGTGAGATGTTAGTCAAATCTATCAAACAAGAATAGGCAGAGAAAGAATTCCAATAAAGTAAACAGTTCTTGTAAAAATGAACCATGTGTGAAGCTTGGTTTGAAGTTTTGTCAGAACTAAGTTACTTTTTACTTATCTTTAAAAAGGGAATCACATCTCATGCCCTCAGCATGGTAAATATTGACATAATTGTGTGTGTTGGGGGGTACAACAATTCAGATCCATAATGAACATTTTCCAACTTCTTTCTGCCTAATTCTGCTGCCTTTGAACCATCTCTTCAATATTAAAAGTTTTCCCATCTTCAACAATGTTTGTTAACAGTTTTGCATCATGTGATTAAAGCTCTATCTGGCTTTATCATGCTTTTAAAAGTAAGTATAATATATTACTCTTATCTTAAATATGTACATTAATATTACAGTTAAGGAAACAAACTTCTGATTAACATCATGCAAGAATAATAACTGGAACAACTCATGCAATAACAATTGTACCTGACTCATGGTAGGTGTAGATCAAAGTAGTGTGAATCTGGGAGAGTACTTTGATGGGAGGGGGAAAAGTATTCCTTAGTTCACACGTTTCATGAATACTTCATTGAGTCAGACCCTGTAAAGAAAGTTGGATTCTTTTAACTTACTTTCATTCAAAGAATTATGAGCTTTTGTAGAAAAAATTTGTGAAAAAATTACTTATATTTGTCACTGAATTTCAATACGTGGCCATCATTACAAAAACCCACCAACAGTATGACAAGTTTGCAAAATGTGAATTTCTTACAAAGTGTATAAGTTTATCTTTTGTGTATCTTGTTATCATATAGTATCAAATCTCACAGCAGGGCATGTCAACACAATAGGGGAACACTGAAACTGTAATGATTGATCCAAAAACACTAGAAACTTCCATCCAAATATAAATGGTAAAGTTATCAGTATGTGGCCCTAACTTTGAAAATTCAATTCTAAATCTATTTTTGCTTAAACTGGCATACGCGTCCCACTTTAATTTGATAAAAAAGTAAAAATATACTACATATAATCATATGAGCAAGGTTACTCAAACAGCAACATCAATTTACAAACTTTGTTTTTTCTACATATTTGAAGTGGCATTAACTACAAGTAAGCACCATTTTCCCATTGTGACTCAGAGAACTTTGCTTTACTTTCACAAAGTGAGTGAAGTATGAAGCTAATAATTTTCCCAAAGATTCATAGTTAAACTTTTTCACATCAACAAACTTAACAAATGAATATTAGAATCCAACATACAAAGTGTAACACAACTTGATAATTAAAAACCTGAACACATAATTAGAACCTACAGCACTAACCATGATGAGATGTAAAGTCAGCTATCTTGAAGTTTCTGTGTACAACTTTACTTTGCTTTTACTGCCATCGCCATACATAATAAATCTGTGCAATGATCCATATATATTAAGCAAGAGTGGTAACTTTCTTTTGTGATCCCCATTGATAAAAATGACGTCTGCAACACCCCTTATAAATTACGGAAATTAAGCTGTTCACTTGTGACTAGGCAAACATAACTGTTTAAGCAGTCAATCAATGCTTTCAATGGTTGTAAGTTTGATTCTCATCATTGAGTTACTCCTCTCTAGAGGATTCACACAGCTTTATAACTGCACATAGCTCAAGGAACAAACTAAATACAACGAGAGTTCCTCAGTAATAGTACACAGACAGTGGCTTGCTCCATCTATGCCTCTCAAATTGTCACTTCGGTCAAGTGGTTAGACTGCAGGACTTGCAATTACCTAGTTGTTGGTTTGAATCCGGCCAAGCTAATCAATGATTTCACAAAGACTAGATTAAGTATTGACCTCTAGTTACTGAATCACAATTGATTGATTTGGTGCAATTCATAATCATAGACGTTAAACTAATCTTTGTATAAGAGAGATTGGCTGTTGCCAGCCTGGCATTTATATCCCCTTGTGTGAGCTTTGCCGAGATCCCTTGTTGGGAAGATCATCCAAACAAACAAACAAACAAACAAACAAACAAACAAACACCCCAACAAACCTTTCCATTACTATTCTCCTTCACAAGTCTGTACTAATGCTGTCCTGAGACACTGGTCTAGATTTTGACCCTTCATTACAGCTGTCTTGATCAGCTTTTCCCTCAGCCACCTCTGCCACTGATTCTAGCCCTATGGTTTTGACTTCTTCATCAAAGACTGGTCCTCCTATGTCTTGGCTTATCCCTGTTGAGTCTTGTATCTCAAGCCGAGGGAAGTGGATTGATTCTGAGGAACCTGAGCTGACTGTTACTGTATTGGATGCAATACCCAAATCATCTGATTGATCATCAGTTAAGCTAACCCTGATACTGTCACTTGATGATGTCCTTTCATGTTGTGATTGACCTGATGATACGGCTGTCTCGTTTAATGAATTAGATGGTACAACTACTGCTGTATCTGTGAGCACAACATCCCAACCTGCCTTTACCACATCCTCTACAGCACCACTGGCCCCTTCTTTAGGTTTCTCCTTGGAGCTTTCTGTAGGAAGAGAAGTAGCAGTGAACTCTGCAGCACCACCATCACTTCTCATTTCTGATTGCACATTGTCTTCTTCACCGTCTTTCTTTTTAACTTCCTGGATCTCTGTAGAACCTTTCTCTTCCGGGACAACTTTTAAATCTGGAACCTCAGCAACAACCGCTTTCCTTATCTCAAAGATTGGTGAGATCACAACTTCCTTGGTTTCCATGGCCTCAGCTTTGCGAAGAGATGCCATGAGCAGCATGTGTGTGTCCATCAGACACTGTGAGGCAATTTCTAGTTGTTTATCAGATCGGGTCACTACCAAAACTCCTTTACAAAACCAAGAAAACAATTGTGTTGATAAACAAGAAAAAAGAGAAGGTTTATACTGAAAGGCAATAACCGTTTATTTAAATGTTTCAAGATAAAAACAAGGTTGTACGTTTGGTGAACACTCAGAACTGTCATTATAGTGACAATAAATGGAGCCTAGATAATTAAATGGAATTTCAAAGTACATCAATTTTTATCATAAAGAAATGCACATCTGTATACCTGTTTTCCCTTCAGACAGGTGTTTGCAGAATAAGGCTAGAAGTACATCCAAGTCATCCTCTTCACTGGAGCCAAACATATCACCAGACCACATTGACCTATGAGATCAAACACAATTATTTTGCTGTACATTATTTATGCTTGAACACATCAGCGGCCAATTTCATGGCTCTTTTTACCGCAGAATTCTGTGCTTGCGGTCACCATTCTCCGCTTACTGTGCAAGCACCGAATTTCTGCGCTAGCTGTGTAAGCGAAGAATGCCTAGTAACGTGGAGTACGCGTGCGCACAAGCAAAAATTCCTTGCTATCCCGTGAAATACGCTTGACGTAAGCGCGGAATTCCTGCTTCCGTAAGTGCCGATTCTTTGCTTATGGTATGCAGAGCTATGAAATTGGGCCCAGCTGAATGTAACTTAATGTCTATGGCTTGGAAGGAACAACTGTGCATTAAATTTGCCAAATCTTGTGTCCTTCCTGAAGCGTGTTCTAATTGGGTTAAACCAAACACAAATACTCACAGTATGCCATTAAGGAATACATATTTGTATAATGAACCTCAATATAGGGTTGACATATTTGGCATAAGTGCCATTCCATATCTCTCCAGGCTTCCTCACAGTTTTGCAGAGTACCGTTTTTTTCCTTTTTTATCTAAATTTTTCCCATTGTGTGTTTGTGTAGTAGTGGATTCACTTTGTTTGACTTTTGTTTTCATGTAAATAATGTTTTTTTATTGTTTTTTATCTTGTAAATATAAATGCAATTCATCTTTTTGCTGCAATAAATAATAACACAAGTTATCACACAAGCGGGAGTGGAATACCAAAAAATATAGCATTTCTGCGTCCCATATACAATGAGGTCGAAGGCCGAGTCGGATATGGGACACAGACGCGTTATATTTTTCTGTATTCCACAGCAAGCATGTGATAAAACATTTTATCTTCAAGCTAACTTAAAGGGACACACCGGCTTACTGTTTACCTAATTTAGTGATGTTGAATCACAGACAATAATTTTTTGATGGTTGTTGTAAAAAAAAAATCATCAAAATGTCACGTAATTAACGAAAAATGTGAAAAAAACAAAATGCGGTCAAAGGTCAGCGTATACGCTTTTCTAGCCGTTGCAACTGTTAAGTTTACGTGACATTTTTTTAAGTAGACTAGTGATCTGTTTATTTATTAATAACAATGGCGAGGCATAAAGATCCAGTCTTCATATACATCAAGCACAAATTCACGTGTAATTAAAAAAAACCGACATAAACACAGTTCGATCCACACCGTGCAGCTATTCGTCGTCGTCCCGCCGCGTGTGTAGCGCAGGCATCACATAACGTGACAATAGTTAGGGGATAATAGCTAGGGCTACAGACTAAAACCCTCGTAAAACAAAACGTAATCAATGGTCTGGCTCCCTACCCCTCCACAGGCTCCGAGTTCATGCCTCCGTGGTTTGTCTCTCTGGCCCGGCGAGACACTGCACCGGCTGTGCGGGACATGCCCCCCAAGGTTTACCCGCTAGCTCCCCATGCTGATGCGCCGTAAAACACGCTTCCGTGCACGGACTCTCTGAATGCGTTCGATTTTTCATCATTATTTACAACTTGCATCCATAAACTGAATACAAAGTCTTTTTCGCCAAATACTCATGAATAATTGTTTTTAAAAAAATACTTGAATTTGGTTCAGTAATTTACTTTTATACGGCTGTAAGTAAAACTAATTCTGAAGATCACGTGACTTTTCGGAACCAAATTTTGGTTCCGAAAATCACGTGACCTTCGTTTTTTTTTTAAATGCTCAAAAACGGCCAAATTTGATGGTTTCTTTTACGAACCAATCTTCTCCATTTCAGGAAGACCTTTAGAATCATGTTTTAGTCTATTTTGTAGCCCAAATAGCCCAACGAAGCCGGTGTGTACCTTTAAAGATGGATGACGCACTGCTGTACACAGCGGGGGAAAAAGTGCCAAACCTGCGCACGTCAAAATACTGCTCCCGGCGTTTCCTTAATGCAATGTACACCCTGAAGAAGGACACCACTATGGTGCAAAAATTCTGCAATTTTGTTTACTGGTGAGCACCAGACTCATATATATTACAGTACACCAAGGATTGACATTGTCATTTTTTTTAATTAAACAAGTTAGCCTATCAATTCATCGTATCCGCATTTTCAACATTAGCGCAAAACGCGGAGTTATAACAGCGCAAGACACAGAGTGATATGAGCCGTGCAATTATAAGTTTATATCACACTCTATGGATCGACCAATCAGAATTGAAGATTCAAGCCTGCTTGAAGATAATAATAACTTTAACAATAGTAAAAAGTACTGGACATATTTGTGACAGTAAAAGGAAGACCAAGGAAATATTACTGCCACCAAAGACAAAAATATTTCTTGTTCAGAAGGCCGGCCCCACATCTGCCCGATGCCATTTTGATGTAGACTAGGCTTACCTGTAGACATGGAGTAATCTCAAGGCAAGACGGAGCTGTCTATTACCAAGATGTTCAGCTAGTGTCCTGAGTGCTGTCTCAGGGGTCATCTTGGATGTATCTACCTCAGGAGACAAAGAAGCCTGACCACTCTCAAGCTCCTCAGATGCCTGGATTAGCTCTTCCTTAGCAGCTGACACATCTTGGGAATAATCTGTCACCTGGGGTTGGTACGTAGAATTTGTTTATAAACTAATATTTATTTTACCTAATAAATATGAACAACACTACAATTCACTTCAGGTATGGGGCAACAAAAGAAGAAACTAATTGCATTCAACTTACTTGTAGTGCTTGTCTAGCAGCACTGAGACTTTGAATCAACTTGCAGTAACTATCAAACAGCATGCGAAGCTGGAAGTACAGGCGATACAGACGGCGGCATAACTCTATTTGCTATTATCAATTTGGAGAAAACAGACAATTTTGAACAATCAAGAATTGAAAGAGAATAGTTCATAGGTTGTATCTGCCAGTACATCAAATATACAGCAATAAAATGACATGTTCATAAATACCCGGGACAGTTTATCCATTCAAGATTACACGGGCGCTACTGTATGTGAAATGAATTGATACATACTGGTATACTGGTATTCAATCTAAAATATGTTAGTACGCACGCGTACGCACAACCGTTGAGCATGGCATGCATATTGACTCCTTCGCAAAACAAGGCCCGAGGCATGACAGGAATTTCTATTAATTCAGAAAAGTTGTACAGTTTTTCCCACAATATTACATTTTTGAACGAAATGGCATTTATGAATGGGAACAAAAGAGTAGTGACTCGGTTTTTAACCGGCCATTTAAAACCGTGGGTTGTGGCCATGCGATAAAGGACCTCACGGCCATGACCCTGCCGGTTTTAAACAGCCCATTAAAACCAAGTCACTACTCTTTTATTCCCTTAGTCAAAACAAAGCGAGAACATCATCTAAGTAATGTATTAATTGATTATTCGGTAGAATAAATCATAATACAATGAGGAATGACTTTAAAGATTATTATTGACTCACATCAGATAAATTTGTCACAGTTTTGATGCATAGTAAAATAAAAATCAGGGCCCAATTTCATAAAGCAGAAAATATTGCTCAGCTATTTAATTTGCTAAGCAAATATATTATCAGTAACAAACAATGCAAGTGACACATTATTTTAGGTGGTAAACCATGTCCACTAAGCAAATTGGGCTCTGGCATAAGCACAGTGAATACAGTCAATAATTTAAGTAGATATGGAGTGACAAATAAATAAGCTAGTATGTGATACAGCTTGCTAACTATTTTACTATTCCGTGAACAAATGTCTTTTGATGTTACTCTATACTATGCAAACTAAATACTATGGAAAATAACACATGAACACTTAATCCAATTACAGTTCTACAAACTTTCTGACTTGTCTCAAACATAACAAGTCAAGAGCTGTCATACTTACCTGAACAATGGTACACAAGGACAAATTAAATAAAACTCCAACACAATTGTGTTCAAGGACCAGACATACATAACTCTTGTGCATTTTTGAGACATGTTGTTTTATAAAGTTTATGACCGTCACCATTCTAAGGAAAAAAGTTTTCAACTTAAAGAAAACAATGTTATTTTCAACTGGTATCTTCCATCAACCTTAGAAAAACCTAAAAGTAGTCACAAATCAAACCAAAAAATCCACCCCCCCCCAAAAAAAAACAACAACAACAACAACACAACAACAACAACAAACAAACAAACAAACACCCCAACAAACAAATAAAACAAAACAAAACAAAAACAATAAAAAGTCTAAATAGTCTTATCTTTAAGTGAGAAATACTCAAGCTAATGAAAATAAATTTTCTAGAGGATGAAGGAAAAAGCAAAGAACAACTAACATAATGTTTCTCACCTATACAAAGTACACAGGTCAGCAACGACATAAAATTGTACTCCAAATGAACACTTTGGAATTTTATCAAAATAACCCACTTTGCTTACCAGTTGTAAGTACTGGTGAAGGAGAGCTTATTGATGCTACATGTGAGGTTGTATTTGCAAATGCCAAAAGTAAATAGAGTATTAACTACATGCAATCCTAAGACACCATGTGCTGCTTGTTTAAACAGCAATTCTGTCTGCAAACTAGCTCAGACTACATAGTTTTTTTAACTTGTGATTTCATACATTATGGAATATCCCAAATCATGAAAACTAAAGTTCATTATTACCGGTGTACAGCGATACAGACTGTCTTCATACATGACATGCATACTTTGTGTAGACTAAACAATTCTACACCAAGCAACGCTCAACAATATTGGATGACTGATACCATGAATCACTACTTTAGAAAATAAGCACATACAATCAAGTCACGAATAACACAACCCTTCCATCTGGGATATTTAACATGATGTTTGCAATTAATGCAACTCAAACTGGTTTTACTTAAATAGACATTGGGTATGAATGGGTAGGAATTACAACATTTTGGAATGGTTGGAATGGAATGGGACAATTGATATTGATATGAAGTACTCACGTTGTTAATATGAGTCAAATCCTGCCCAGTGAGTTGTGTGATGGTCAGTAGAGCAGAATAAAATGGTACTTGGTTAGTAAAACCCTAAACCATGTCTGGCTTTATTTGTAATAAGCATCTCATTAACTCAACAACAGAAATCAAATTATGCTAAGGTTAAAAATAATCCTTTTATTGAAATGACAAAATGTCTCATTTGACTCACACCCTTAACATAATGCAAGGCAACTTAAAACAATACAATCTGAACAGTAAAATGTCTGCTACAGAGTCTCTAGTAATAACAGAAAAGAGGGGAGAAATGATCAGTCTCCATGCAAGATGTTAAATAATGTTATTACTCAGTATAATGTGTTAGTCTTGAATGCAAACACTCTTAAGTATTACAGTCATTTATTTTATTTCATTTCCATTATCTGATAAAGTCCATGTATTTACCTGCTCATCACCACTTGGTCCATTCATATCCTAAGAAAAAAATGGGGAAAAAATAAAATAAAATAAAAATGGTCTTACTTGACTTGTCATGAGAACTGTTTCTGACTGGTTCCTTATTTAATTGCTCTTGCAAAAACTTAACAGCTAAATGTTTCCGGGAAGGGGGAGGGTTAAGAACTTTGTTGCAAAGATAATGCTTACCTGAGATCCAAGGCTCTGCATCTTGAGAGAAGACTTGATTGAATCCAAACACTGTCAAAAACAAACGTACTTCTTAATGTTGAATACATGGCTCACAAATGCACTATCTTTCATATTTTGTAAATAAATATAAGCTTTTTCCTGATACAAACCCTTCACTCCAACTTAAAATCTTGCATACCATTGCAAATATTAACTTGTTTGTAAAACAATCTGAGTTTAGAAACTAACTTATATAAAAAATCAATTTCTAGAATTAAGACTAATAAGAACCTCACCTCCACTGTTAGATCCCTCTTTGAGATATAAGTATCATAGTGTTCATGAAGCTCAATCACACAGTATTTATGTTTCTCCAGTAATCTACATGTAATCAGAGTCTCTGTATCAATGTAGACATAGGGACATTCAGCATGGGTAGTCAGAAGATCCAAGGTACTCAGTGAAAGGTATCATTAAGGACAAATACCAAGCTCAAAGAAAGATCAAATCGCTAACAATTCAGAACAGATGAAAGTTAAAAATGTTTGAAATTAAAACATGTTTAAATTTGGAATGGTGCTTCAATAAATCGGACCAACAATACTGTACAAACAAACATTTTTAGCTCATTCGAATTATGAAGTTTCATGTTGAAAAAGAAATGGCTGTTGCAAACTGCTGACCAACCAAAAAGATATGTGGTATACGTATATATGTACATGTACATGCAAAAGGTGGTAATAGACTGTGCAAGTCTTGCACGTATTTGAACATTTCTGGGACTAATTTGGCCCCACTTACATTGCTTTAACACGCACTAAAACGGGTCCCAATGTTTGAATAAGCGCGAGACTTGCACAGTCTATGGCCCGACAGTTTACATAATACACAGACAATGTGTTATCTAAAAGTTTCCTGAAAATGTGTTTTCTGATTTTTATTTGTCTTTTATATTAAAAGCATTATGGAGTTTTAAACTTAAAGGTATTGTACACTTTTGGTAACAGCTCAAAATCAGTGTCCACATTTTGTGTGATTAAACATATGCATGAACAAACAAACCTGTGAAAGTTTGAGCTCAATTGGTCATCGAGGTCACGAGAAAATAGTGAAAAGAGATCTTATGTGTTTTCTGTTTTTTCAAATTATCGCGCGCGATAATTACTATTGTTTTACTCGTTTCTCAGAAACGATAGCATTTTAGGCAGAAATACTTTTAGGCAGGAAACCCTTTCTACCATTACTTACTTTAAATCGTGTAAGTTATGTGTGAATCTGTGAACACTGTGTTTTTCGATCTTACCAATAGTGTACAGGGCCTTCAAATGGTTTCAACAAACTAAAACAAGTTTAATAATAAAAATGTTTGATTTCATTATCAAAGGATATGGAATTGTAGAGCAATGTCTCTGAGTTTATCTCCAAGGTAGTTACAAGCCTCTCTCGTTAGATTACAGAAGCGTTGTTGCATGACTTTATACAACTGAGTAAAGACATGGAATGTGTGTACAGCACACCAGCCACTTTGATCTCTCATCACATTATCAACATGAACACGCCAAGCTTCCTCTACCTCATCCACAGGAATATATAGGAATGATGAGGCATGGGTAATGGCTACAGAAACAGGTGAGTTAGCAATGCTGTCTAGATCACTTGTGCTACTGCTGAAAATAATGGAGAAAAAAAACACTTTAATTTCATATTCATAAAACCTTGGAGAGTTTAGGCATTCTGATAGGTCGAAACAGGATCCCATGGTAGTGTTTCACCAGTCTTAAATCACATTTTCTTTTGCACTGTCACAGCCCAAGTTTTTGCCAGCCCAGGTTGGAAAACTATGGAAAGCCATAAATGCAAAACAAAAACAGATAGCTACAGTTTGTAACAATGTTACACAAATATTCAAAAATAGTGTTGAATTTATTGGAAACAAAGCAACCGATCATGGGAGGTATTTTATCTAATTAGAAGTTTGCCAAAAATGTTGAATTTGGTTAAAAACATCTGAACACGATTGAATGTTTTACTAACATTCGGCGGTCCATGCCAATCAGCGCCGTTTGTTTATCAACAATGGAAAGGCCTATAGTAGGAGTTGTTTGAGACTGGTTGGCTAACAAAAGTTCGACGCTCATAGCCACACGTGTGTTGGTGTGCAAACTTACGCAGGCATTAATAATGCTTAACGTAATAAATGCATACCGGTTCTCAATGTAAAATCTATAAGTAGTAAGTACACACGCGTACACAAAAAACCGTTATTTGACCTCTTGCAAATCAAATCTCAAGGACAGGAATTAAAAATGTACAGATTTTCCTATATTGTTCTGCTTTTTAACAAAAAGGGTATTTATAAATGGGAATAGAAGAGTAGTTACTCATTCTTAAATGGCAGTTTAAGTTCTTGCAGGGTCAGGGCTGCATGAAAGAATCACACAGCCCTGATCCTGCCAGTCTTAAACTACCATTTAAGACCTCGTCAACTCTCCCTTTATATTGAATTGTAAATATTACCATTTGGTTGATCATTAAAAAACAACGTCTACATATCTATCTACCCAGACAAACAATAAGTAACACCCAAGACAGACATACAGTAATTTTCAAATGAAAAGACACAAGTGTTTAGTAGCACATTTAATAAAACTGACTGGTACCTTGCAATCGATGGTGTTGGGCTACTCCTATTGTCCATTGGATCCATGGGTGATACCCCATCTCCTACATACATACTTCTTATATTGGAGGATGCATCTAGATTGGCCGAGTTCTCTTCGGCACCAGGCATATCAGATGTCTGAAATAGCAGCAAGTGGCAAGGTTATTCTGGAAATTTCACAAACTATTAATTTACTTATGATGAATTGCTTTAATTCTCCTTGAAAAGCTTTTAATATAAATGCTGTCAATTTCAATTCATAAATACTCCAGACAGTTTATCCATTCTGATTGGCCAAGAGGAGTCCACATGACCATGCTTAATGTGTGATATAAACACGGTTAGAAGTGTTAAAACATACGCGTGGCGCTAATTTCTGGTAACGCAATCAATACATAACGGTAATCAATGTAAAATCTATAAGTACAGGCACGTACCAACAACCGTTAAGCGTCGCTTGCAATTTGACCCTTCACGAAACGGAGCCTGAGGTCGTGGCAGGGAATTGTAAATTTACAGATTTTCCAACATTATTACGCTTATTAACAAAAAGAGCATTTAGGAATGGGAATAAAAGAGTGGTGACTGGGTCTTGAACGTTCCTTTAAAACCTTGCGGGGTTGTGGCCATGTGATAAAGGACCTTGCCTTTGTTTCAGTTAGCCATGACCCTGCCGGTTTTAAATGAACAATCAAGATCAAGTCCTACTCTTTTATTGGGCTATTTAGGCTACAAAATAGACCCAAACATGAATCTAGAGGTCTTTCAGGAATAGAGAAGAGAAACCATTAAATTTGGTAATTTTCAAGCATTTTTGAAAAAAATAAGGTCACACAGATTATCATTTCTTATTCAGATAAACCACGTGATCTACGGAGTTAATTGATACAAAGTTAATTACAGCACCGAATTCAACTCAGTTTGTTTTTACAATTATTCATGAGTATTTGACAAAAGAGCCCATGTTTTCAGATTATGGACAAAAGTTGTAAATAACTTTGAAAAATCGAGCGCAAGATTCTCAATCAGAGAGTCCATGCAACTGAAGCGTTTTCCACGGGTGCAAAGCGTGAGGGCTAGCAAGATATAAACATTGAGGCATATTCTGTACAGCCGGTGCCATGTCTCGTGGAGCCAGCGACACAAAACAACGCCCCAGCTTCCTGGTGGTAGTTTGCTGTGAGCTTATGAGCTTGTGAGAGGGGTAGGGAGCCAAACCATTGAGTACGCTTTGTTCTTAAGAGGTTTTAGTCTGTACCCCTCGCCATAATACTAGCTATTACCACGTTACATAGTGCCTGCGCTACACGCGGAATGGACTGTCATGTGTAGAACCGGCAGTACAAAAAATACAGGTTGGTGTGGATCGAACCAGACTCACATGTGTGTATGTCGGTTGTTTACAGATGAATTTGTGATGGAAGGATATGAAGACTGGCTCTTCATGCCTCGCCATAGTTATAATTTACACATAAACAGAGCACTAGTCTACTTACAACACTGTGCAACATCGTCACAAAAACTTGACTGTTGCATTGGCTGAAAAAGTGTTTTTTTCACTAATTATGTAATATTTTGATGATTTTTTTTACAACAACCATCTAAAAAACTATTGTCTGTGATTCTACATCACTAAATTACGTTAACGGTAAGCCGGTGTGTCCCTTTAACTATTGTAAGAAAACCAACATCCTTACCTCATCGTCTGATGATTCATCTTTAATATCTTCACTATCAGGATTAGGATTATTAGCAGCATCCATCTCCTCCAATGACATCCGACTATGATACCAATTGAACTTGAATCCTTTCTCATCCTACACAAAATTTATAACAACAGTGAATAGTCAGGTCTAGTCAAGCTTACTTTCCATCTTTAGCACAGTTAATTGAAAGTAAAGAAAGAACATATTGTGCAAACACAACTCTAGTTTATGAATAACTCTGAAAGTTATGTTTACCTATTGTTGACTTATTATTAGAATTAGGCAAAAAACAAGGGACAAAAATTAGAGATCCAAAGAGAAAGCAACTACTCACCCCTTGCTCACCCTCCTCCCCTTCCAGGAAATCAAAGACTTTAAGGAGTGGAATATCACCTCCTTCTTCCTGCTTGTCTGGGTTCATTGCATCCACAAGAGAAGTAGACTCCGAAGAGGAACACAAACTGTTCTGTCGTTCCTGAGTGATGTCACTAGTGGAACTGAATATCACCTGATTGAGGAAAAAGGATGGTCATAACACAAATGGAAATTATACCTTTCATTACAAAACCATTGATGTCCCTTTGTAAACAACACACACAAAATGAGGTTCAAAAAGGGAAAGAGGCAAATGGAAATGATTGAAGCTTAAAATCATTGGGTAAATTTTATTCTGAAATAACATCGATAACAAAGGAATTACCAGCACATGTAGGGGTCTTATCATATTTGTTACTCAAATCCTTAGACCACATTTGTATCAACTTTCTTATTGTTGTCTGATAACCTTTGCAAAAATCTTGTGTAGTGGATATGACTTACTGAAGGGCTTCTAGGCAGTCCGACCTTCTGACCTAATCCATTCAGGACATTAACAAGTCTTTCCCTGGTTCTCCTCATAGATAGCTGTGGTTTACGCCATGCTGATGGTACTACGCTCTGATTGGCTGATGTCACTCCACTGTTTGATGCTCCTCCTGTCAGCTGGGTTACCTGTGAGAAATGACACAAGATACTACATCACTATCACTAGTTAAGCACTGTTAGTGTGCGATGCTTCAAATCCATTTACAAAGTCAAACATTCCAAGAACAACGAACCCAACAATGTCAAACCCTAATCACACGGCATTCATCTTACTAAGCTCCAAGAGCTTCTATTAACTATTCATTTAAAGATATTTAGTTAGATAAGTCTTGGTTAGTTTTGATCATGTAACTCAATGTTATCCTCATAGAATTTGTATTTCAGGCCATTTCCCAATGAAGCGACTTCGGCTATGACTATGATCATTGGTTGTACTGTTGAAGAACTGGCCCTTTTCAATGATCTGGTCCCAGCCACTACTGAAGCCCTTAATTGACGCATGGTCTTACACATCCAATATGACTTCTGTATGGATTTCAGACTCTTGTCATAAACTACTTACTTCTGTAGGTTCAGTACTCATGCTGCTATCATCACTGCTTTGTGTACTAGTAGCTGACTCATCACTGAAGGAAGTTGTGATAGTCAACATTGATGGGAACTTACGTCTTATCACTGGAGTCTGAAATACAAGGGATAATGTTCAACAATCATAAGTCAACTATACAGAGTATACGCAACAATGACAGAAAATATCTTGCATAAGAGATGAGCGTTTTTTACATCAGACAGGATTTTCCATCTTTAGGTTGCTTCTAAAATAACCTCCATAAGCAGGAAGTTATGCCAAAATGTGAATAATTCCTTTTAATGCAGCACTAAACATTCTTTCATGAAAGAAGTTTGATTTTGTTAAACTGAAGTGTCCATCTTTTAAAAAAGGAAATCAAAACTGTCAGATCTGTGCATTCATACAGTTTTACCCCGCCTGTGTTTACTCTTTAATCTGTTACAGGTTTTTAAATACTTAAAAATGTATACGTAACTGCAGTAAAAGTTCAAATGAAACATGTTGCCAAAAGAGAAGAGGAAACTTTCATTATCAGTATTTTAAAAAGTAAAACAATCACCAATGCTCCTAAACTTTGCAAAAATATTGAGAACAAAATTGGTTTTGTGCATATCCAAAATAGAATAGTCATTGTTAAATTAGTGCAGATACACACACCACCAATGTTTCCAAGGAAATACTACAAGCAAGCAATTGCAAACTGCAAACAACAAACAACAAACAAACACACTAGAACTACAAAATACTTTGGAATCAGACAGGAGAGGTGTAGTTTAGCTGTACATACCAGAAACCTGACTACAAAAATAGACACTGGGAGTAGGAAAGGGGGTAAGGAGTATCCTTCTGGGTGTCATTGGACAGGTATTAACCTACAGAGGATTGGACAGCAGTTGAAGACAAGTATTTCTGCCAATACATGATCTAGCTAGTGATTGAGAAGAGTGTTATGTTAGTTATCTGCTGTGGCTGTGATAAGACTGTGAAATAGAAAACAGAACAAAGACATGCAGATGCAATAAAACAAATTCAAACTCGACAACACAAAGTAAATCCTGCATTTAAAAATAAACAGCTTCTCTTCAAAATTTCCTTCTTAAATTGGAAACAAAAATACATAATCCTTAATTGAGGTTACATCATAAAAAACATAACTTTGCCTATGACTTTATACTTCAATAAACAAAAGAACTAGACAGAAAGACCTATGATATGTTTTTCATTAAACATTTGAAATACAATGAAAACCTCTGAAACATAAACAAGCTTTAATATGAAGCCCAATGATTAGGGACCTATAAAGTGCACTTTGTGTACAGTTTATATTATATACTGTCAAACTGTTGAAAAAACCCAGAGGCCGGTTGGTAATGTACCATGCTCTGTAAATAATTGAGCATTAGAATCAGTGCAAGAAGGAACACAAAGAGCATTAACTATAACTAATAATATCCAATTCTAGTGAACCATGTAATGTAACTATGCCACATCAATACCAATGGCTAAACAAATACTAACTATAAACTACCCACTAATCTACAAGGTTATTTTGTTTGAGAGAATCGTCATAACATTATTCTTATGAATTTTGTTCAACTCAGTAATTTGTGATGAAGCCAAATTAAAGATTTCTTTAATAAAATTATCTGATTTTATTATTTTTATAACTATTGACCATTATTCATGAATATGAATGACATGTACTGCTCACCACCATCAATGTTAAATATCATGAATATGCATGAAAATGAATATTTATGATTTAGAAGGCGCAGAGACAGCAGAACAGCTGGATACATGAATCACATAAAGATTTTACCTTGAAAAAATATTCTGAAAAGGGCTGTAAATCATATAACAAAACACAAATAAGCATGAGAGTTGTAAATATAAACAACTCAATCTTTAGACACAGTACAAAATATTCACAACTAATACTGATAACTTCCTCATACTAAGAAAAAAAACCTATTAAATCCAGATATGATCACTACGCCCTAGCCCATGAGTATATATTTTCTTGTGTGCATATCAGATATCATTTTAAATTCTAATTCAAATGAACATACTTGTCTTATTGCAGTACTTTTCTGAATTCTTAGTACAACATCATACCTCCAATTAAAAATTACATATATTGATAAGAAATGGCAAGACAAGAAAAATGCCCATAAGAACAGTATGACTGTGGAGAAGACTAAATACTTGATGTTAGTTATGTATGTAGTAATGTGTGAGCTATTATTTTCCATTACATAAGGGATGTGTGCCATGAACATATTCCACATACACATGAAATTAAAATGCACATGTGATTTCCTGTACATGAGAAAACTGCTTATCTTTGTGTTTTGTGGACTTACTACACTGTGTGTTATTCAACTCCAGAGCATTAATGAAACTATGTGCGAGATGATTGTCAAGGTGTGACGTAATGAACACTTCCCATGAAATATGCTAATTACATTCATGCATGCGTACAGACACTATTGGTTGGCAAACGCCATAGAGTTGTGCACTAGGCAGATGCACATGCCACCATCAGCACCATACAAAAAAGGTGCGATGTTCACTCATTTTGCCAACCAGTAGGGAGAGTGCGCACGTGTGATGTTCAATTTACATATTTCATGGGAAGGTTCTATTGGCTTGTGGCATGGAATTACATTACATTCATTGGGAATGTTGACTATCAAATCCTCCAGAGATACAATTCCATCTAGTTGCAGAGATTCCAAATCTCAAAATTGGTTGTAATTGTGTGACATTTATGTTAAAACCAATGTGATGAGAAAATGGTGAGTATAAATACGGCCCATAACAATACTTCACATTCACCGATTATACAACCACAAAATAACAGACAAAAATGTACTGGTTTCTCAGCACAGTGGTTAGAAATACATGTCACTTGTTACAACAACCCAGACAATTACATATAGATACATAATGATTTATACTATAATGACAAATGTCAGGATTTGGGTTAGATCAAAATCATAACTCACATTAGACACATCTGGGTCGACCACCTAGGACAAAGTCAAGAGGAAGAAAAACAAAGCAATTTGGGTGTTATACTGTTAATAAAAGCTCCAAATTGCTGGCAAATCTTTTATTCACTGCAAATGTACCCAGAAAAAAAATCAACACACATCTTCAGTCTGAACGCCTGCTGCCAACATTGGTAATTGTCACAGACCACATTTTGTATGACCCAACATACATGTACATGAAATAAACATGTGAAAGTTTAGGCTATATCGGTCATCAGAGTCACAAGAAAATAGTGGAAAAACTACCACTGTTTTCAAACACCCAATTTCGGACTTGCAAGATCAAAACTAATTGTTTTACCAATTTCTCAAAAGAACAGGAACAAATATGCACTCACAAGTTTGACTTCTATTAACATGATCTTTATGTCTCCTTCAATTTAAAAATGAATCAAAGTGAGAGTGAGAGTTGATGATCTATGAATTTAGGAAAACATCTTCTTGATGATAATATTGACACATAGTGATGCCAGTTTGACAAGAATTATAGTCAAGCTTTTAATATGTTCCTGGTTTCAACTTTGACTCTGTGGGTCATGCTGCAATATCAAACAAAATTTAGGAGCACCCCATCAACTTGTTGACGTCTGTTTTTCAAAATCAAATACAGCACTTATTAATGCATATGTTTCAAAGAGAGTTAATAATAATAAAACCCAACATGCAAATAATGCAACATTCGGTCCGAGAGCAATTTATTTCTCCATTCATCAAACTGACAATATTCTTAGTTTTCATGCATTTCTTAAAGGCCATGCAACATCAAAAAGATAGTGTTTAAAGTATTACTGTCACACATTAAACGTTAAGGTCAGCTCATTTAATTCCAATCAGATAAGCTTATATATAACAGTTATTGAAGAGTTACATATGATAAAAATACTTCACTTAATTGTGTGGTTTGTTTTGCTTTGAAAAGCAGTAAATGGCAATTGTCCTTTTTTTATTTGTAGTCAAACTTGAGCACAATTGAGACATATTGAGTTGAGATAAGGTAAAAAGATTCAATAGGCAAAAGTAATTTACTGGAAATTCTCAAAAATGAATACTACACCTCTGATGTTAAACATTTATTAGATAGAAGAGAATGTGATTAATATGCTTACCTTAGAGAGGTCAAAGGTAAACTCCATAGTTCGTCCAGGAAGCTCCTTTCTTCTATCTAGATCAAGAGAAGATGACCTCTTACCCATCCCATCCTCTGGGTTAGATGGAGGTTTGACAAGAGAAGATGACTTAGAAACAGCTACCTTCAAGATGTTTAGAGACTCTTGCCAATGTACTCCCTGAGGATAAATATTCAAACATCTCAGCTGGTTAGTAAGATCAGTTTTGATTGAGGAACCATTTTTTATTATTCACAAGAAGATGAATCAAGAGAAAGCACAACACATTGAAAAGTTTATCCCACTCTTATTCTTTCTCTCTGGCAATCTCAGTGACAATCTAGAAAATACTAGTCTATCCGATCTATGCAAGATGATTACAGACACATTACCAAACTCACCTGGACATATCTAGCAATGACTCTGAGCAAGTTATCATTAACTTGTTGCATTGGAGCAGCCATTAGGTCAATGTTATGAATCAAGTTGTAAACAATCTGCAAGACAGGAGCTTGGTTGCACATCGGACCCTTCTCTAAAACCTGTATGTTCAATGGCAACAAATAATCAAAAGCATCACATTAAAAAAATATATATATATTTGTGGAATAAAATATTTTACAGATAACTGTAAGTAGAATTTGCTCCATCAAGATTCAAGAAAATATTATTTGGACTAGAAAAAACAATTTATGTAGAGGCATTGCCTACACGCAAGCCTTCCTACCTAATTAGCATAAATTTACATAATTTATTCATAAATCTTGACACAGGCATATCTAACATTTCGCAGTTTCAAATTACAGGAATTTTTTGGAATTTTACTTCATAAAATACAAAGTTATGATTCATCTAAAATTATAAATATTCAAGACCATTTTGTGATTTAGAAAGGGCAGCTGCTAACAAGAACATACTATGACTAGAATGACTACACATATTTATTGGGTTGTTTGTGCTCTAAAATTAGTTTAATAGTCCTTGTCATGGGTGAGTGTGATCACTCAATGAGCGTATAGCGAGAGTGGTTCTGCTAACACATATATGAACACAATACGCATCTCCCTCCCATCTCGGTGGTAGGGTTCGGGTGCAATTTTTGGAAAATTCCCAACTTTGGGAAAATAATGTAAAAATAGGGAAATACAATTTACAATGTGTATCAGTAAAGGAGAAAATTTAATCAAGTTCATTATATGATATATAACCCCACTGATGACTGCATAGTTTGACCACTCAAGCATGAAGCAGACATAACAGAAAATGCCTTTTTGTACAAACTCTATGATCACCTTTAAGTTTTTGTTTTACAACAAAATAAGTAATAAAAAGGTTCTGACTTATTAAATTGTCAACGATCTATACTTTGATCTGTAATCTCAAACGCGTTTATGTACACAACCATATGGCGCTCCATAGGTGTTTGGCTTTTTCCACTCCAATTTGAAGAGATTGCATAATAGCAACTTTGTTTTATTTCATCATCATTGGAAAGATCCGATCTTTCTCTTTCCACTGATGGTAAGCTTGGGTAAGGAAAGTGAACATGGACAAAACTACAACTTTAATACAAGTGCTCTTTGTGCTCATGCTTGAATACTTTATTGGGTGTAAGCTTGGTCAAGTGAAGTCGACTAAAGTCGCCTATGGTAAGAAAGGGTTAATCTAAAAGAATCTAAATGTGTTTACCTCAATAAGAAAAGTCATCATTGCAATACTGAACTGAGAGTATGCATTATGAATATACCGGCAAACTACACTAGTCCAGGCTTTGCTGTCTCTGTTGTATGTCCTGTCTCTATACATGGTTAGAACAGTAGATAGAGGTGCCATGCGAGTGTAACGTTCCTGACACACCTACAAACAAAGCAAAATTATTTCTTTAATTATTGATTAGCAATTAGTGCCAATAACAGGATGAATAGATGCTGAAGAAATGTTCAGTTTTAGATGTGGGAGGAAAATCACAATGGGGAAAACCCACACAATCAGGTAGGGACTGAAAACCCAATCCACATACAAGCTGCAGTCTGAGGTGGGATTCGAACTTGGATCCACGGAGGTGAATGGCAGGGAAAGAAACCAATGAGCAAACCTGATCCCCAAAAACCTTTAAAACAAATCTTTTAAAATCTCCTTTTAAACCAAATATCACCATTTGGTTTGGAGTATTAATGTACACTGTTCCATCTTCATGACCCTGGGTTCAAATCCCACCTGACCAAAAAACAAAGGATGTTTTTGTTCCAATCTCTACCCGATTAGTCATGACACTCTAAAATCCTTTACAAAAATCCTATTCAAGAAGTTGTCCGACTTTGTAGGATTTAGTACAGCAGGCAAAAATAACCACTTATAATTGGAACTGGCATACCAATCTTATCTTCACCAAAATGTTTTGGTTTTGAGTTACCTTAGAATTGAGTAATTTGGAGGATTCAGGAGGAAATCTAGAAACGGACACTAAGGGGTCAGGGTTAATGTTCATTATTTAAAATGCGTTTACCCAAGATTTTCTTTTATTGATACCACAAATGTTGACAAATATTCAGAGGATTTTTTGTTTTACTGTGAAAGACAAATACACACTAAGATATTTTATTTGTCTGATCATAAAAAAATACAGAGTACTTCTATTGACCATAAATAACAGTAAAAAGTAAAACTATGTAGACAAGAATACATTAATGTTTACAGTTAATACCATTACACTTACTCTTCCAATATTGTGAGCTACTTCCATGGCCAGTTTATCTGGCATATCAAAATGCTGGATGAGATAGGGTAAGAGAGCAACAATGTTCATGGGGAAGCCAGCTGCTTGGGTTGGATCAATCACACGGAAGTGGGTACATCCTGTAAGTCTGGACACTAGTAAGAGAGTCAGGTCACTGGTCACTGAAGATGTGAAACCCTGTCAAGAACCATAAAGTGTTTTAATTGTAATTAATACATAAGTTATATTGTAGGAGTATTGGATGTGTATGAGTGCATTGTCACAGAATATAATGCCAAGGTGAAATCTGAACTATTCCATTTCACGAGGAGAAGCCGAGTGAAATGAAAAAGCCAGATTTCACAGAATGATTATATTCTTTGACAATGCAGACAAAACGCATTCAATATTTTGTCTATATAACTCACACATAAATCCTTGTCATTTGAATTTTGTTTCATAACAAACACAAAATAGACTTGAAAACTTCTCCACCCGACATTCCACAAATTATTTTAAAAAACTCTCTGAACAATGTGAACAAACAAGTGGGGGAATGATTGTATTGGAAACGACACTCCGAAGCATCTGAAGCATCCTAAATTTATCCATTTAGAACTCCTATATTAAATTTGGGAGTGACACGCGAGAAGTGTGTTCCACCAATCAAATGACATTTGTAAGTTCAGTATATCAACTGTATTAGTTTGATTACCGGTACATCATATTCCAATGCATCTTGTTGATGCTCTTTATCAATGCCATTAGTCATGCTACATCTTTGTTATTTTACTGAATTCCTTTTTACAGATCACATTTGTCTTTATTGTCTACTCAATTTATACAAATGTGTGCACACCGTGGTATAAACCTGTAATAACTAACACACAAAATAATGAACAAACAGAAGCAACAAAGTACAATACCTTCAGCAATAATGCCTGTAGACCAGGAAAGCCTTCCCACTTGAGCTGAGATAACACATGCTCTAACTTGTTTTTGACTTCACTACGATCCAATGGAAGATGTTTCATTAACTGTGTAGAGTGGAATATCAAGATGTTTATTTGATTTGAAGTGGTTATTAACATTTTCAGGAAACAAAAATTGCTCTGAATAGAAAAAAAAACTTTGGTTTGCTAAATTATGCTCAAATCACCAAGTTCCAATAACTCACAATAACTCCATGGTAGGTTAAAGATGTTTTTTATACAAATACCTGTATATCTATGATAAAAGATATATGACCAAAATAGGGAAATAGTACCTTATCAAGTGAGCGCAATGCCATCAAGAACTCATATTCATAGTCAGACTCAAGTAATGAAACAAAGATCCAGAAGACTTGAGCAAGAAGGTTGAGTCGATCCTCAAAACTACTCTCACCCATCTTGATTGACTGTGTACTACGAGAACGAGGGAAGCGAGGTTTATCGATCTCACTCGCTGTGTTACTGCGTGCTCTGTGTTCCGAGTATGGTCTCATCTCTATAAAGAGCAAGCCATAAATGTTTTTAGTTAGGATCAAAGAAATGACTTGCAGTTACTAGTTGTGCTTAAAGTATTTAGTTTGTAAATAATATTTAACAATTATTCTTTGCACCAGCTTCGTTGCTATTTTTCGCTTGAAAATATTCATCAATATATTCTGCCGACTAGCTCTATAAATCTAGTTGTATTCCCCCAAAGTTTTGACATAGAAACAGAACCTGTATAAATTACCAGGCTGCTTAATTCATTGGCATTTTATTTCTTCCAAATGAACATTGTGTTTTGTCAAATTCATTAATTAAAATCAACTTGAATGATGTTAACATTAATGCTCTTTTGGTATAGAAAGGTAAACAAATGCGTTATGATAACATAGCATGAGTAAAACTCAATGTAAAAAGTTGATCCGGAACTGCCTCACCTGTGGCTCCATTGTTAGCTGAACTAGCAGCATTTTCCATCATCTTAGATGACGCTATGGAGTGACGCTTAACATTGTCATATCCACAAGCATTGCCAGGGATATTATACAGGTTACTAGTAGACTTGCGGAAGTCATTCTTGCGTGAGGAACCCGTCTTACATCGTTCACGATGATCAGTGAAAACCAACTCAGAGGCAAGGACATCAATAGAAGATTCCAAAGTCAGCAGAATTTCAGTCACATAGCCCTACAAAGGAAATTCAAATCACATTTATGTTTGTGTGAGTGCTATAATGAGATAAAGAAATACTTGGGTTTTAAATAAACTGCAAAAAATTATCAGTAATTTTATCAGACCGACGTGTTCTTGTGACTTTACTATCAAGTGAGGCAAAAGGGAAAATAAGCTGACCCTTTTTTGGTCACATAAGTAGGCACTATGTTAAACATGACAGAAGTGTAGTTACCATACCTGTGTTTCATCTCCTTGTTCTGCTACTGTCTCTACCAATCTAGACAGGATCTCTGAGAGCATTCTGGATGTCAATGGCATACTTAATGCACGGAAGATCTGTAAACAACATTGTACTATTGTTACATTTTCCGTGTATAGTAAAAGACTGATCAGTTTGTAACTTAAGTTTCTCATCACACATTGATTTATCCTTAAAGCTGTACATTAAATAGTCCTACCTGAAAAGAACGTCCAGCATAATGTCTTGAAGGGCATGACAAAGCCATAGAGAGAGCTAGCTGAGACCAACGTTGCTCTAGATGTGCACCACGGACACTCCCTTGAAAGACCCGCACAACATGACGTAAGAATGTCTCAATCTGCTCAGCACTCTTGATTGAGAATACCTTGGAAGTAATTTCCTCACAGGACCACAGAGGGCGGCATTTCCTATTAATGGATCATGTACAACAAAATCATGTTTTTAATTCGAACAGTGGTGGTAGTGAAACCAAGGTGAAGAAAGTAACTTTGAAGACCCTTGATTTCATGTAACTCCCATCCTATCACCATTGGAAGCATTCGTAAACTATCCAAGTTTCATTACAATAGCCAATCATGTAACTAACTAGACACAATCAGCGACTCCGAGCAGCGGTGGTCATATGACGTATAGTGGGTACAGAATCATAACAAACCAGCGCGCAACATGTGCGCAGTGTTTAAGCATGGGGGATTGTCGTAGTTTTTCGACAGCATAGCTGAACGGCAAGGTATGATCCTTCTTCCATCTGATAAATGGAGTGGATTAAACTCAGATGTTTTCCATTTTCTTTTTTATGTTGACATAGATCTGATAAATGGAATGGATTAAACACAGAAATCAGATTGCTTTCCATTTTCTTTTCTGTGTTGACATAGATCTGATAAATGAAATGGATTAAACATGAAAAAAAAAAATTTACTTAACAA
Organism: Pycnopodia helianthoides; assembly: GCA_032158295.1. Taxonomy (NCBI): domain Eukaryota; kingdom Metazoa; phylum Echinodermata; class Asteroidea; order Forcipulatida; family Asteriidae; genus Pycnopodia; species Pycnopodia helianthoides. The sequence goes on along the minus strand of CM063248.1, from coordinate 22,204,695 downwards.
ACCATTCCATTATTCTTCACCAAACAGTATCCTTTTTACTTCATAACTTTTCATGAGGTACATGTATACATGTTATTGTGTACTTTCTTTAAATAAAAACCGTATGAGGTTACGGCTTCCTCAATAAAACACAAGTCACCCAAAAGTTCTTTCATGTAAGTTCTAAATCCTCTTTCCCCTCCACACACCAACCCCCATTTCTTCTGTGAGGTTACATGCAAACATCAAAGAAAAGGTATGTTTTAACCATCGCTTCTTGACTTTTCAAATGACAGACCATTGTCTCCCACCAAATCAGGCATCATGTGATTTAAGTTATAGTGGGTATACAATGTAAACAAACCAAGCGCAGTGTGTATGTCCAGAAAAACATAGCGTTATCCGCGTGCCACTGCTGTGAGGGTTGCATTTGTTGGTTGCAACACGATTTTAACTTTTCTAAATCCCTCAGAAGTGTGCCCAGTTTCCATATCCAAAAATGTCAGAATGGTTAGGTAAAGCTAAAAAAATAGTGGCACAAAATCCTAGAAGTTTTTCAAGGAGAGGTATACACGATATGATGTTGCTCCAGCGACTCCAACACTGGAGCAACATGCACATCGTGTACATACCTCTCGACCTTGAAAAACTTCCAGGATTTTGTGCCACTGTTTTTAGGAGCTTTGCCAAACCATTCTGACAAAGTTTGGCCGTTGACACTGGGCACACTTCCGATGGATTTAGAATAGTTGAAATCGTATTGTAACCAACAAATGCAACAAGAATCATGACCCTTACAACAGTGGCACTCGGCTGACGCCATGTTGTTGCCATACACCGCACTTGGTTTGTTTACATTGTATACCCATTTTAGGTCACGTGACGCCGGTCTATTGTTTGAAGTTTTAAAAAAATGTTTCACAGAAATAAACTTTCTAATTTTGTTCCCAATAATTTTAAACTCAAGTACATTAAAATTGAACAGAATCATGTTCTATTTGCTTACAAGAAAATTTACCTGGTCACTAGAAATTCAATCAATGCTTTAGCAGTTTCATCATCTCCCCTAAGATGGTCAACATTGACCTGTACTGAGCCATTAATCCCACATGGAATGACTGTAGCTGCACTACCAGCACTAGATACCGAGATAGTAGAACCTGCACTGATGGTAGTAGTTGATCCTAGACCAATTAACTCCTGAAGGTCAGAGGGGATGTTATCAGCTGGATGGGTACTGGAGTTAGAAACTATACCACCTAAATCAAATAACACCAAGACACCATTACAATAATGTTAATATTTAAATCTCTTATACAGCATTGTCAGATGAATAGCCACACTGCTTTAAACATATAAGGGAAAGTTGCTTCAGATATACTGGGATGAAGTGTTTCAGTGTCTTAGTGCATAAGCTTAGCACATAGGACCTCAATACTCCTCAGGTACTTTACAATAGCAATCTTAAATACTTGTGTCTAAGTGACAGTTTCAAACAGACTTGGCTTCCATTAAACCAATAATGAGATTATGTTCCTGTTTGACTGCAAAGGGAAGGCCCAGCAGCAACAAGTAAAGCCCTTTATAGACACTGTCCATGTACTCACCTGTAAAGTTGTATTCTTTGAGTGGTATGATAGGCTCGGTCAAGGCATGGAGGTCACTGATGACTTGATGAGAGAGAAGCATTTGAGCAATGTACACATAGTCATTATGTGGAGATAAAACTATCAGGAGGTTTAATAAGAGTCGTTTACAATGCTCATGTACTGTAGGCCAAGAATGATCCAAACCTGAAAATAACAATAAATTAAACATTAATTTAAGGTCTGTAAATACCATCATCCAACCCCAACACCAGCAAATAATCTCTACAGATGAAGTGTGTGAAAAAGAGTGGATGCCCAGTTGGAGTGTACTAAGGTGCGACACGTCTTCACGAAGCATTGCACTTCACCCTCTCTCCAGTTAGATTCCATCAGTCTACTGATGACAGACAGAACAATCTGTTAAAAACCTGGAGTGCCAGTTCTAGAATTTATTCCAAGGAGAAATTTCACACAATGCCACCACAAATGTACAACCACTATGAATTCTACTTACCCAGAAACAACACATGTAAGATTTGCGGCAAGTGAACTGACCAATCAATGTCAAGCTTCTCTGATACTAAATCTGTCATCAACACAGTGGCAAGGTTACACCTTAAAAAATAAAATAAAATAAAAAAGTTAGAAACAACACTTTTAAGTAAAGTGTACAAAAATAAAGAATTCAAATAAACAGGTTATCAGATTCCAAAACAAAAACTTTAACTTAACATTGCTTTCTTTTTTGAAAGATAAACATGATACAATAATGATAATGATGAACACTTATAAAGCGCTAATATCCACCAAGGATTGGCCCCTGTGGAGCTGAACATATAAATTTAACAAAGAAGTAAATCAATTGGTAACACTTAAGCTGTTATGCTTTTATCATTACACCTGTCTGTTTTACTCTCAAAAACTCACCTAAATAAAGAGCCAGATGGAGGTGCCTCAATGTCATCAATAAAATCAGACAGAGGTGCACAGTATACCTCATCAGGTACTGGTAGAGGTAGAACAGTATTCTGAGCCAAGAAGTGCTTCCTCCAATTAGCAAACTGATCTTGTAAAGATTCAGTCACCTTAATAACAGATGAAGTCTCTTCTTCTTCTTTCTCTTCTTTGATTGCTGGAGACAGTCTAAAAAAACAGATTTATCTCTTGCTTTATTTTATCAGGTATTCTTAGTGATATATTATAGTGAGAAATGAATGGATAAATAATTGAGCTCATCGTTGTTGCAATAGACTGTGTAAGTCTTGCGCAAATCAAAACGAGAACTCACGTCAAACAAAGCACATTTCTTTTTCTGAAATCAAGTCTTTGTTTTTAAAACATGTTTATGAACAAATCTGAACGACAAAAAATACTCATTACAATTTTTTATAAAACAAGTTTTAGTTTTAAATAAATACAAATAATTTTTTATTACTGAAAAAAATTAAAACTGTGGGACAAGGATGCTTATACTAGTAGTGGAGGTTTTTGTAGCAACCATACAGGGCTCAAACAGTATATTACGAGTTGAGATTGATAATAGTAATGTGCAGCAGGTTACAACAAAGTCATTCCAAAGCTTTGTATCAAAGAGATAAGGTTGAAACAATTTACCTTGCTTTTTCTACCACGCCTAGTCCAGTGGTTGATTCACTGCTGTGTGTTGAGGTACTGGTCAATGTAGCAAGGCTGCTGTTACTGTGGTGCATGGAGCTGTAGATAAACCATACATTCAATAAATTAGAAGAAAATGTAGTCTGATAGGATAAAGGTCTTCTTGGCATAAGATTCACAACATGTGATGACAAGTAATCCTATTAAACAGAAGTGCTACTCAAGAGTTTACTTTTCATACCTGTCAGATTTATCTCTTTCTTTCCAAATGTCTTGGGAAGATGCTTGAGATGGAAGAGACTTGCTACTCTGAGGAGTTGATGCTCTTTCCAATGCCCCTCCACTGCTCCTTCTATCAACTGCCCCTTTTTCTAAAGTGATACGACCAACGTCTGCCTTCTTAACTTTATCTGGGAGGGAGTCTACACTTCCAAGGTCAGGGGAGGTAGCAGCAAACTTGTTCTGATTAAAAAGCTGGAAGTAGGGTACTTCTTCAATGCGCTCCACGCTGGAGTTGACAAGTTCGATGGAAAACATTTCTTTCATGAGTTCATCCATGAGCTTCTGGGGCTTTGCACGGGCCACAAAGGTCATGACATTCTTTACCTAAAGGACATTAGGATTTGTTTGTTAATAATTACAATACTTGCGAAGGTCTACAGCTTAGCAAAGTTTCTATCAAATATTTCTCAACAATTAAATACAGTCAATCACTAGACCCGTTCCATCCAAGCCCCTGATACTTACATATGGTAAGAGGTCAGGATTAGTCATGATACTAGCCAAGGTCATGAGGTACGTCAGGATGTGTCTCAGGTTACCAGACCAACAGGTACAGAGGGCTGCCCATAGCTGTTCTAACCCTTGTGAGTGATCATCTCCATACTGCACAAAATTAACAAACAAAAACATACTTTGAAAATTTGATAGATAGTTACAAGTCAGTTTGAATCAAGATTTTTTAAAAGCTGTAAAATGAGTATGCCCTTTATAGGAACTTTTCTTACCTCTGATGTTATGAAGAAGAGATTATTGAGGACAATATCTGAAGCTTGTTTAGATCCCCAGCCACATGTCTTAAGTGGACTACCATGGTCTTGATCCTCAGGATCTATATCTCTCTCTTGTCTAGAGATACTTGACATATCCTTGTTGGTTTCACCTACTAGCTCTACATTGTATAACCATGGTAAAAGGATCTCCAACATCACTTTACGATGATTTAAAGGTGCAGATTCAAAACGCTCGGTGATCTCTACACAGTGATAACAAAAGTACATAAATTAGCCATTATAATTTAATACTTAACTGTCAAGAAAAAATTTGGATACATTTCAAGAAAAAAAAGAAGGCAAAAAAGAAGAAAAAGAATTAAAACAACTGAAGTAACTTTAAAATTTCACAAGCACTTTGCTTGTAATGATTGTTCAAACATATAAAGTAAAACACAACCATTTTACCAAACTTGTGAATTGATTAAATCTTACAATCTTTACAATAACTGAAAAGACACATTTGAAACTACTAACCAGAGAAGACAGTTAGAGTAAGTTCAGGATGCAGCCTAGCCAGCTCATGGGAAAGTATCTTGTGTGTCTTGCCATGTGTTGCTTGCATTGTACTCTTTACTATGTCTGAACCAAAGAAGCGTTTATCCAGCACTTGTAGAAGCTGCAGTGCAGTAGAACGAATCATGCTGCAAGGATCTGCAGTCTTAAAGAGTATCACACACAGCGTGGGGATGACCTCACATGGGTATTCACTGTATCAATCAAATACAATATTCATTTAATAACGCTTTCATTTGTAATTGTATTGTCAAATCAAGAAATAAAAAGAGAATCAATGAACAAGTTTTGAGATTTGCCTCTTTTCTTCAGACCAAAAGCAGATAAATATCACATGCCGCAATTGCCATCACATGTAACATTTGATGTTTTCTTCCATTGAGCTGTGTAGAAAGTCCAGAGTCTGTGGCTTTTGAATAAACATGTGATGTCACAGATGACATGGGCCCAATTTCATAGAGCTGCTAAGCACAACAATTTGCTTAGCATGGAATTTCTTCATTGATAAAAACAGGATTACCAACCAAATTTCCACATGATTTTCAGGATAAGCAAACAATAGCTGAATACCAGTAACAAGCAATATGCAACACATGGAAATTTTGTTGGTAACCCTGTTTTTATCAAGGAAGAAATTTCATGCTAAGCAAATTTTTGTGCTTAGCAGCTCTATGAAATTGGGCCCAGGTCTACTATCATGACTGAATCATAAAAAGCTGAAATCCAAAGAATACTATTTAATGCAGTAATTTACTGCTGGAGGGATAAGACTTGCATTGCTTGGCAGTACTATTGCATGACATTGCTACAAACAACAAATTAGAATTTTATGAATTTTAACACAGTAGCAGCACAACAAAACTGATTAGGTGAATACTAACAGAACCTTTTTTGCATATATGTTAGTAATGATGTAACCATTCCTTCGTGTACTAAGACCTACCTATGATTACTAGTTACTTCTCTATTGTTATTGAAGACTGCTGCCATGGCTTGGAAGTATCCATTAGCCACTTGTACTGGTCCTGTGTAGCATCTGTAGATAGCCCATCTTAACACCATAGGCTGCTGAGGATTGTTCTGTAGGAGTAAGAGGACTGTCTCTTTGCCTAACTGAACCACCTGAAGATAGAAAAGATGTGTTAATGCTACAACACAATCATCTGAATAGATGAACAATAGACATCATAGTAAGGTTTGTAGTAAAATATGTGAAATAGGATCATTTGCAAACTGCATAATAACTTCCCAATGAGGTCAACAGAGTGGAAAATGAATGTATGATATTGATAGTGACAAGTGAGACTGACTGAACAGTGTTGTCATTTACAAACATTTCAAACAAACCATTAACAAACAGTGGACTGCAAATAAACATTAAATATATGAAGCATATTATGCTTACCCTTTCATCATTGCAATTGAGCAGGTTATCCAGCCATGTATAAAGGTAGCCTTCCTGTGACAGAGCATTACTGTCAAACACTTCACCGCACACTAGCAGACCACACATTGCCTGCAAGGGAAAATTCAATAGTCAATGATGTAATATACAAATATTGACTGCTTCAAGTGCTATGGTTAAAACTACGACTCCCGAGGTGATGCCCGGGTTCTATTTTCTTGCGGCGAACCATAGCATGAGTAAAAGCAGTCAATATTTGTTTTATAATGCCCAAACATTTCTAAATGCTGTATTATTAAGTTAAAGACCTGCATGCTACAATAAATCAAACCAACATACGACTTCGGTTGCATGCCATGTGATAGTACAACGGCGGCCCTGTGATAGTACATCAACGGCCATGTGATAGTACATCGGCAGCCATGTGATAGTACCGGTAGCGGTTTCTAGTAAAACTAAGACATATCATGTGACCCGCTCTAAACCAATCAAAAGGCAGAATATTTGTAAGGGGGTGTTATAATTAGGGAATAACAGTGCGATGAGCCGGTCTTCACTGCGTGGTAATGACTGGGCTGGTGGCTGGCAGCTGTTAATGGACCAAGCCAAATGGACCGAGACCGAAGGCGAGGTCCATTAACAGCGGCTAGCCACCAACCAAGGTCATTACCACGCAGTGAAGACCGGCTTATCGCACTGTTATTCCCATTAATAAATGCCTTATAACGAAAAAACTGTAAAAATCGTCAGAATTTGTGATTTTTCTTCCGCCATTATTTATAGAAATGTTCTACTCATGTTCAAGGGCCAATTATTTAGCTGTTCAACTTTTGAGTGGTACCTAATCTCTTACACATAATTAACTCTTTTTACATATTTTCAAGAACCAGACTATGACTTTGCATTATGTTGGTTTCATGCGCGTACTAGCTACCTTAAATCGATACATTGTCTGGGCGTTCGCGCCTACGAGTGGTATGTGCTGCACGCAGCACCATCTGTCTTGCTCAAAAAACAACAACACAATCTGCACAAAGAAATGAGTTGATTTGATACCGGTAGTTTGCCGCGCAACAAGCACATAGTGCATAGGATTTTACACAACAATGTGCTTTTTTAGGGGCCATTTATTCACTAGTTTACTGAGCCGGTCTTTATATCACATGTTAATACACCCCCACATGACCAGTCTTCAGCCAATAAAAGTGCATAAACTCTCCAAGGTGTTTATTAATGACTAATAAGAAACACAGCAATACTCTGTGACGGTGAGATAATGGAGCTTAATTCTTATCAATACTTCTCAAACCGCTCAAATCAACTCGTCATTTTAATTGAATATGCATTGTTTGCATGATAATGGCAACATGTCATTAGTTAACAGTTGAAACACACTGTAGTTAGAGAGTAAAAAAAAAGCACAGTGTGTAGTGTGTACCTGTAAAGCTTCCATTTCCAGGTCAGTGATTGGTTCATCTTTGTATGTTGGGCTTCTATCTACAGCACCATATGTCACACCCAGCTTACGACATAAAGATCCACATAGGAAGAACACACTGTAACGTACATCCTTAGGTAGGACATTGAAACGATTCTCAGCTAATAGTCATAAAGGAGGAAAGCAATGGATACAGAATCACACATTATGATAAAGTATATACTCCAAAAATCAAGCATAGGGTTAAAGGTATTGTACACTTTTGGTAACAGCTCAAAATCAGTGTCCACATTTTGTGTGATTAAACATATGCATGAACAAACAAACCTGTGAAAGTTTGAGCTCAATTGGTCATCAAGGTCACGAGAAAATAGTGAAAAGAGATCTTATGTGTTTTCTGTTTTTTCAAATTATCGCGCGCGATAATTACTATTGTTTTACTCGTTTCTCAGAAACGATAGCATTTTAGGCAGAAATATTTTAAGGAACCCTTTCTACAATACTTACTTTAATTCATGTAAGTTATGTGTGAATCTGTGAACATTGTGTTTTTCGATCTTACCAATAGTGTACAGGGCCTTTAACTTACACAATCTGTGCATTATAAACTGAAGGAACATTCCACGTGGGTTTCACCAAGAACTGTTCAAATTCAACATTATTCAGACATGACATGACAATGCAATTGTGCAATACAGTGTTTCATTTCCTATTCAGCCAATGAACATTAACCTGTTAATACAAATACGAGTTGTAGCTCACCTGGAATGCTCTTAATTAGTCTGCTGACTAACCCACTGTAATGAAGTCTTATCTCATGTAAAGTAGGAGAGTCTTTATCACCTTCTGTCTCTAGAACCAGACGCATTCCTTCAATGTATTCAGCTAATACTGAAGTATTGTGTAAAGCTTGACCATCCTTGTTCAAACTACTACTGAAACTACACAAGTCGAGAAAAGACAGTATCAAATATTCAATTTTACCAAAAACAAAGGTTGGTCTAAAAAATTCCTCTCAAGGAATTGATATTAGAGTATAAATGACAGTATCAATCACTTGATAAAATTATTGAGATACTGATACTTTTTTCAAGAGTAATAAGTCTTCTATCTGACTGGATTTTTTGTTTAAATGAATAAAACACTTCTCTGAGCTCTTTTGTTAATCAGTCATTTTATCACACAGCTCATTAATAAGTTTCATTTCAGATTGTTCTCTTCTATACGATTCTTGATAAAAACTGCTATTCTATCATGTTACCTTTCCTTGAAAACTCCATGTTCTGCAAGAAGTTCAAAGACGCGGATGAGATGAACTCGCAGAAAATCTCGTCTCCTCTTCCTTCTCATATTCTAACATTAACCAGTGGATAAAATCAATATGAGTTATCATTAGTCAACTTCTTTACCTAGATAATGCATCTCGTTATGTTCTAGTTGAACAAATAAATAACTGACCTACTGATCTCAAGGATAACCTCTAGAATTGACCTCTAGGGTGACTCGATTAATACTAATTTCAAACAAATCAAAATTTAATTTAGGAGTGACCAATAACAGCAGCTGAAGCTAATTTAACAAAATGTAAAGCATACTGCACATGTAACCTCCTAAAAAGCAAATAGGCAAATATTCTCTGAAGTATTAAGTAGTGAACCAGAAAGACATAAAATCATACCTCTTGTTTCCTCTCCACTGCATCCTTAATGAACATTTGCAGCTCATCTAATAGATCCCTGGATAAATCAATCCAAATTTACATATTAGTCATTAATCAATGACATCATAGGGTCTGAAAAGCACACACTTACCCTACTCTTCGTACTTTGATAACCTTTCAAAAGAAATCAAAGTTTTAAGAAAACACGTTTCCCTGGTTAGAACAAGTCAAACAAATAAGTCAATTAGACTATGCCAATTTAAACCAGCTAGCATAATTGAGTCCATCTGTAATAAATAAGAGATTTTGAACAATTAAAAAAGAAAATCAAGAGTGACTTACCTCAGTGCAGCATTATTTGTCCATCCTAGACCGTTGACTACAGCTTCCCTGGTATCTGTGTTGTCACACTTTATCAGGGGTACTAGCATCTTGAACAAAGTACCAGCTGATACTGTTGGTGAGAGGATATAACCTTTAACCTCTGACCTATCCACGTGTGATGGCTCACCAATGGTGCCACTGTGAGTGAGGGGGTGAATCAGAACAGAGTACATTAGTATCTTTGATAGTTTATAATCCGGTCATTGTTTTGAATTTTTTTCCCTTATTGTCATCAGTCGCTGAAGTAATATATTACTTTCTTAAATCCAATGATCTTAAAATGTTATGAATGGTATATAACGATAACACATGGAAACTGCCTGAAGTTACAATGGATTTTACCTGGTTGGGTCAGGTGACATGCAGCGTCTTGGGGTTTGATATCCAGCACAGGGTGGGGCACAACTGCAAGCAAATACCAAGTAGTTCCTCCACAAGGAAATATTCTCATCCATAGGGTTTAACGTCTTTTTGGATCTGATGGAAGTACGACCCTCAGATGGTGCACTGAGTAGAATAAAAGAAAATCATATCATCATTACACAAAACCATTCTCACATTCTATACTCATTCATTCATTCAATATACAAACAACAACAAGAAACATTTGAAGGTAAAGACTTTGATGAACACAACACATGGGGAAGGGGTAGTGTTTGGTAGCAGAAACAACGCTGACTAAACTCTTTCAAAATGTTTATTTACTTTCTTTAAGATGAATAGTATGCAAACAAACTCAATGGCTACGTCTAGTCATCTCTTTAACAATATATTGATGGAGATGGAGATAGTTAGGCAGAGATACTGGTTCAACAAGACAAGGGGGTATAATTCTACATCTGTATTACTCAATATATCACATCAATCAATAATGATTTAACTTACTTTGGGTCAATGTGGGTGTAGAGTTGTGTCAGTCTTGTATGTACAACTGGCCAGGCTAAACTAACTGCTGCAGGGCAGAAATGTGGCAAGCAGTTACTATCAAAGAACCTTGCTAAGCATGTGATCCATGGATTAAACCCGCCCATACCGCGACTTGATAATGATTTACTCATGGAATCACTAGGAGTTGATTCATAAGTACTGCCTGACCATTGATTGATGGAACGTTCAACTACCCAATGGAGATCAATGTTAGATACAGCGGTAATGGTGGCCTGTTGGAATTGAAAGCAAACATTACTTGTTTCAGTTGAAACTCATTATAACAAAATGACGCACCCCAAAGTATCACCAACTCTGAAATGACTTCATAAAGGTTAGTTATTTACCAGTTTGAATTCTGCACTTGTTGACCACCATTTGGTCAATCCAATATAACAAATAATGAACTATATCAGATCAAATGACTCACCTTTTCAGCAGGCGGTAGTTGGTTGACAAATCCTTCAACTACACCAGGACAAGCTCTGTCTACTACATCAATAACAGCATCATCATCAATCTAAAGGTCACAGAAAATCCAAGACAATTAAAGATCATTTCAAATATCAAGTAATCACTTATTGACTGATGTTAACATTTTCTTTTGACACTTTGGATGAAAAGTACATCTCAGAATAAATTCTGAATAATCATTTCAAATAAGAAAAAAAGTGAGTTCATCACGTTGTGAATCACAATAAATACAAGTCTTTTTGTTACCTTAAATTTAAAAAGACTTGACTTACCCGTGAGTATCCTAGAATGCCAAAGAGAGCACGTACTTCCTTCAACAGGAAATAGCTAAGACGACGAACCAACGGACGGCAGCTACAGAGGAAGACCACAGCAAATCCTTCTGCAGTATTCAATATGCTGGCATGAGGATTACGCTCATATGGGGACTTAACTTGCACCTAAGATCGAATATTGAACAATGTGTGGTAAGAGTATCATAACTAGGTAGAAACTTTGCCAAGTGTTTCACGTATTAAGCCATAAGCAACTAAAACTCAGATAACAGCCTTCCAAAATGAAAGTTGAATTTGTTAAGTTTGAAGACTCACCTTCTCCTGCTCCTTGCTCTGGACAGCTGTCCTCCATTGAGACAGAAGCTGAAGTAACATCTTGAGAGCACTCTCTAGGATCAGAGGAAAAGTATCTGCAATGTCTCGTAAGATGAAGTTGATGAAACAGTTGAGGACCTCATCTCTCCACTCTGGGAGGTCTAATACTACATTTTGCAGTGATGTAAATGCCAAACTGTGGAAATGAAACAAATTATGTCAACTACAAATTTGTGAGGAATAGTGGAGATAGGTGGTCAAGTGGGTGAAACATTTGTACAAGAAATAAAGACTTTAAGTTGACTGAAACACAAAGTGATTAATGAGCTACATCAATACAAAACTAATTATTCGGTTACAAGGTATTACACTGTAATGGATAAATACAGATGAAATGCTACTTGAGTGCAAAAAAAAACTACCAGTGTACAAGACAATTGACCTACCCCCTGAGTTCATCATCTCTGTGTACTGTCAATCTAGCCAGTAACTCTAGGAGATCCTTCCTACTCATACCATCAGGAATGACCCTAGGGATGGCTGCTACACATGTACGGAATAACTCTATCTTGGGCCGACGTTCACTCCTGCACACATCAATAAGATTGAAAATAGAAATGTTCACAGATTTGCACATAACTTACATGGTATAAAGATGGCCATGGTGGAAAACTTCCCCTGAACTAGTTTTGCTTGAAATGCTATAGTTTTTAGGAAATGAGTAAAACAATTAGTTTTTATCTCCCGTGTTATTTCATGTTTATGTTGGGTCACATAAAGTGCAGATACTGGTCTTTGACAACTACCAATATTATACATGTGCATTAAGCAACAGCAGGCAACTTGGTATCTGGCATCTCAAAGAAATATCACAAGGGGATGTTAGAGGTTGAAGGAACCAGTTAGGTTTTAGGTTTGACAGTTTAATAATAATGAAATACAATATTAAACCCCTGTGTAATGCATTTTGCATACCAAAATGTGTTTGGTAAAAAGAAAAACCAGTCAGAGTTGAACTAAGTAAAGACAATGATAAGATTTCTTACGTCATAAGATCATCCAGTTCCTTGTTGAGACACTGTACATTGGTCATCAATAACGCTCTACCCACCGCAGCATCCAGTGATTTAATAATCCCATCCATTGCCTTACGAATCCCTGGGTAATACGGCAACACACCAATACTCTTAGCAGCATCTTCAGTCAATTGTTTATTCAGGAAAGTCTTTCGCACACGAAGGGTGTTCCCAGATGGCATGATGCGTGCAGTGGTAGGCATGGGAGGGACACCATCTTTTTGTTGTAGGTCATCAGCGATTACCAGAAAGGCTCTGAGACCAATGTTCATACGCTTTAAAATAAAAACAACATTTTCTAGAAATTTATTAGGCTTTTCAAGTCATATTACAATTAGCTCCTAAAAAAATAACAGGGGCCTTTCCAATTTCTTATCTTGTAAGTGTAAGTAGTGTAAGGAAACATATTGATCCAAATAATAATTTCTTTACCTCTGGGCACAAGACTTTCTGTTTACTGGTGACGCCAAGGAGATCAAAAATCACGTCCCTCATAGCAAACTCCAGCTTCTCTTGAGCAATAAACTGAAGAATCTTGACAAAGATATTAAGGGGTGTGTCCCTTGGCACCACATTACGAGATCCTTTAGGGAAGAGGCAATTAACAATGCTCTGAAGGCGGATCTGGGTTGTCATGTTACTCTCACATTTGATGCGGATTACATAGACCCAGAGAAGACGGTAGAGGGACTCCAGAGCAACACGAGACATCTTCGGATCACGATGCTGTCAAGGATAATATCATTCAATATTTAACACTTGCAGTTTCCACAATTGCAGTTGACAATGTATAGATTGTACTTTTATTCTTCTAATAATTGGCCGGAGAAAAGAAGCTCCGTGAAACGTGACTAACCTTGTTGAGGTTGGTGAGACACAGATTGAGGAGATTGCACCAGTTAGAGAGAAAGAATTGCTTCTGACTGACACATAGTAGACATGTTAGCAAAGGAAAGGCAGCCAAGGCATGTTTCTTCTTACTACACTGGTCAAGAGTTGTCTGGTATAACTTATCCACAAAGTTCTTTAACACAGGAATATTGACTTCATTCATAACACACTGAAAGACAAAAATGCAACACAGAGTAACAATGATTAATACTTCACATAAATATTGAATGCAATAGTATACAGACATGACAGATAATGAATGCAATAGTGCAGAGCATAATCATGAGGTGCAATCGGGACTATTTCATTAAAAGCCTTGTGAAATGGGAAAGCCAGAAATTCACCGAGTGATTAAATTCTGCCAATATGCATCGCACAGATAGTTATCATCTGAAATCTTTTACAATTAACAAAAAAATTTACACAAAAACTTGCCCACCCCACATGCAGAAAATAGTTTTAAAATGATGTGGACAGCTCGATACAAGCTTGTCTGCCGTGACACGACCTAGCCTTATTTGGACAAACAGACATGGAACAATTTCTTTGGGAATGACGCTGCAAAGCATCCAATAATTATCCAGATTGGACAGGAGCAATATTAAGATTTGGAGCGTCGCAGCAGTAAATACATGAAATATATGGCAAAACAATTTATGACATGTGACTTGTGTTCTACCAAACAAATGACAAAGATCTGTCTGTGTGGTATTAAGTTAAACTTACAATACAAACAATTTACCTGCTATTCAAATTATCATGAAATGTAGAATTATAATTGGACTAATATTTGACCCTTGAAAAAAAAAGTCAACATTTTATTGACTACAAGGACTGTTGTATTGTAGGTAGTGTTTAATAGACTTTTTAGGCTGTTTTACTATAACACTTTTGGGGGCTTTTCTGAAAGCAAAAAATAAAATAAATACTGATTAAATAAGAAAGATCATGCCTGCTAATAGAGAATAAACTGGTCCTGACTAATCATACAACAGCTTGTATATGATGAGCTTACCGATGCAACTGGTACCAATATCTCCACCAGTAGTCCAGCCAGAGCATGTTTGATATCTTTATCTTTGACCTCCAGGTAGTAATTAGCACACTCATGAAGCAACTGAAATGATGCTTCAAAATCCTCAACAGGAAACATCTTGACTCTATAGAACTTCATTCCCATGATCAAGCTGATGATAGCCTGGATGAAAGTAAGTCAAATTAGTATCCTATAATAGCTTGGAATACAGACTAATAGTGCTGATGACTATGTGCCACCATCTCCATCAAGTCACTTTGTTATCACTTTTAGAATAATAGTGAGAGCATCATTTCTATTCACAAAACGTACAATTCTTTGTAGCAAGTGTTTTAAAAAAGGTGCTCTCAGAAAACAAGAGTGTATACGACAAAAATTACCAATGAAAAAGAGTTATACCTGTGTTGTTTGGACATTCTGAGGTTCAGAGCGAAGTTCTTTCAGTTCAATCAGGAAGCGTTTACGTACAGACATGAATCTGGTCTTAGCTAATACACCAAGAACTTCAGCATAAAGGTCTGCTATGATATGAAAGTTCTCTGTATTCGGCCCAGACTGCAGGCTGTATAGTAATCAAACAAACCATTTCGACAATTACATTTCTATGAAGTTAAAACCAAAATGGAATGGGAACTTTTCCTTTTTATATTTTTTGGGGGGGAAAGTTGGGGGGGGGGGGAGGTTGGCCTTGGGTTTTAAGGGTGTTCCCAGAGGGATTGCAAAGAATTGTGAGAAATTAAACACAAAAGAAAATCATACATTATCAAGTGAACAAAATACCAAATGAATCGACTGATTTTGGACGAGTGTACTGTGGTAAAACTTCTTACAGCTTCAAGTGTGGAGTGTTGCCACTTACCTGTCTCTGTGTTTGAAATGTTTGAAAGCTAGAGTTTCAATATGATTAAGTTGACTATCAGGAACTGGATGGAGATGAAGCTGCTTCAATACCTCAATCAATACCAGACAGTACAGGAAGTCAACAGCCAACTGGGCAACAAAACACATACCACAATCAGTTTCTACACATGGTAAAATGGTTGAAGTATTCAATTGTAATTACTTAGCCTAAGTTGATGACAGCTCAGCTATTCTTATCAGCCTCTTACATTTACATGCAGGTCTAATTTATATAACCAGCAATAACATTTGATTTGCATATATTTTTTGTTTGCCTCAAAGAAATTAAATAATCCTTTATTGCATACTCACATCTCTTCTTTCAGAAACATAGTCTTTTTCCCTGTGGAATAAATAAGAGACACTTTGATCAAATCCGTTTTATAAAGAAATAAATACAAAATGAAAACAGGAAACCATTTAAATTATGTTAACGGAACATTACAGAATTGGTAAGAAAAAACTTGTAAAATATACTTCTTGATCACAGATTTACATAAACTGACACGGTCTAATGATGATGATAGTAGAAAACATCCCTTGAAATATTTCTGTCTGAAATGCCATATTTGATGAGAAATGAATAAACTAATTTTTCGATTGGAGTTTATCGCTCAGTGAGCGTTTTATTCATTTGTTGAATCTATATGATTTCATACAAATGTATAATCGGTTTTTCACTATTTTCTCGTGACCTAGATGGCCGATCGATCTCAAACTTCTACAGGTTTGTCAGTTTATGTATATGGTGGATTACATAAAAATTTATGCTTACACTGCCAGCAACTGTTTTGTTAGCAAAATCTAATTCTGTAATGTTCCTTTAAATGATTTGTATTAACCACAATCATGAAAACCTTAAATTAAATACAAAAATCAATGAGGAAAACCAGCACAATATGTGTAATACCTACCCTTTAGACTTGCCAGATCCTCCTTTTTGTCTTTGTGTACCTTCATCTTCATTCTGAAGCTCATACCAGTCAAACAGTGTCTTAAGAAGGGATGGAAGACAATGCTCAGCCACTGCACTTAGTGAACTCAAAAGCTGCCACCACAAACAAATCATAATATAAAGACGTGTACAAAATAATATTCAGTTCAATAAATGTTACAGTGAAGTTATTGTACATGATTTCAATAACTGAATAGTTCATTTGGAATCAAAACTCACAATATGTAAAAAGGACGCATCTGTTGAGGTAGTTTCAAATTGTATACAATACTTGATGTACTTAACAAATTCCCTCACCTGATCAAACTGTGGATCTTCCCCTCTCTGCAAAGACTTGGCCAAGGGATTGTCCTGTAAAAAATGCCCATATCATCAAATATAACATCAACTATTTCATCTTTGGCATTAGCATCTCAGTAAGAGTGTAGTGATCTTGGATTTGATTAATAGGTTAAGCTTTCTACATACCAGGGGTTCAGCCATGATCTTCTCAATCTTCCTCTCTGCTTGGATGGTAAATTCAGCAAACAGACTCTGTAAGACGTACTGACCAGGTTTGACGTTAGTATCCAGCATGATTGTAGATGTTGTACTTGGCTCACGTTCAACACTTGGATCATTCACACGTATCCATGGTAATGATAGTGTATCTGATGATGTACTTGTTGCTAGGCTGAGTACAGAGCCTGAATAATGATGATGATGAATAAACATAAATAAACATATTGAATAAACATAATGATGATGTTCACAGATACATAGAGTGAATGCTATTAACACATGCAAATTAACACTATTGATAGCAGTGTGACAGGTCGTTTAATAATGCTATGTGCATGTGTCTTTGTACAGGAAACAAATAGTAAACCCTGTAAAAGATTAGACCTTGATTTGTGCAATGGTGCTTTACAGTTAAATAGAAGAAGTAAGCTGCATTATAAGTAAACACAATCAACTTTTTCTTTTTATATGGGAGAGGAGGCGGGTAACTTTATACACTTGTCACACCGGTTCTAATGCAAATATTGCACATACATGTAAGTTCCTGAAACACTTCAGATTACTCGTGTGACTTTGCCATGCACCAGTTAAACTACAATTCACTAGTTGCATTAAACTCACCAGTTAGATTTTCACTCTGCGATACAGAGGTACTCATGCTACTTTTCTTCTTGCGATGATGAGACCCTGACTCTGACATCTTGAGTTGTTGTGATGTTTATTGCACCAGATTAAGAAAGCGGTGATCCTTTTTACAGACTCTATGACAGAGACTGTAGTACTGGTAGGTGCTGTGTTAGTTCAGCTTACATTACAGGTTTCTCTGTCAACTTAGATGACAATCATCGGCTGAATGAAAAACTTACATTCTTGGAAGGAAAACAAAGAAAATTAACAACTAACAGGTTTTCTTGATAAGGACTTTAAAAAGTTAATTAAGAAGAAAAAAGACAAACATTTTATTGTGGTTTATTTAAAAGGCAGACCTTCCAGTGCTAACTGTAAGCAAGTGAATAATGTAACAATGGGAGTCCATGGTGAATGCACAAGCTGGCCACCTAATTTTCTTGCTAACCTGTGAAATATGCTTACGCTTCAAGCAATTTTGTCTTCTATAGTTAGCACAACCATTTGCTTAAATGAAATTGGTAACTGCTAAAAGAGAAGAAATTGTCTAGTAAACAAAACTTTGCACAGTGCTTTTTATTTTTCTATTGCACTAAACAAAAGAGTCAGCTGATCAGCTGAAAAGTTGCATGCCTGTTAACCAAATTTGTGTACTCGGAAATACTGTGCACTCTTTTTTGTCTCTATTGGAATAGAATGCAGAACCCACCGATCAGTTTTCCAGTCATTGATTATTAATACCAATCATACAATATAACAAAGTGGGATAATACTTAAGAGTGTGTATTCCAAGTCTTATTTTTGTTACATACACAGGCACGTAGCCAGCTTTCTGGTGTTGGGGGCAAAGCCATTTTTTGAGAGTATTTAAATTTAAGTTACACTTTCACAAGAATCTCCACACAGCACGCAAAATTCTATAAGGCCCTCTATGCTTTCTCCACTCCTTTATAAAGACAACACCCGCTGCAAAAATACCCTCTTGAGGGGAGAAAATGACAAAGAATCTTCACACAGCCCGCTAGTGGGTGGCATCTAACCCCGCATGCCCGATGGCATAAGTTCAAAATTTCCCTCCTGCATAAAAAAGCAGCAAACAAATATATAATTTTGTTTTCTTTTGAAAATAAACAAACATCTAGGCCCACACACACTGCTTCTCCACAACTTAAGATCCCTGGGTTTGTTGTAACCAAAGTGTTTTTCTCGAATGTGTCGTGTGGCATGATACACTGGGCCAAGGTCTTCAGAGTGGAAGGTGGGAAGATCAAGTCCCACTTTTAAAATTTTTTTCATCCCCCCCCACCCCCCAAAAAAAATAATTAAGAATACTTTTCTTTCAGTTTAACTAAGTTATTAATTGATTTCAATTTTTCAATGGATATTAAAACCTTATTTTTGGCTCCCAAAGAAATTTTAAAGAGAAATCAAGTCTGAATTTAATAAATGGTCTGATTTCCATCTTGTGATTATGAAGTCTTAAGGAAAATGTTGGTGTGGAACCAGACTAAACATTTATCACAGTAAAAAATTTTAAACCCCCCAAAACAGTCACTGCTCATGTTAAGTGCCACTCCGTGAACTTAACGTTTGCTAAAATTAAAAAAGATAACCACTACCAAGTGCCGGATATCTATCCACTGCCTTATTAATACAGCTTTAAAAAGAGTTTATCAACAAAAGTCTCAATATACTTGCAATAATCGCAAACCTCCATCTGCGACTATCTCAGCTAAAATTCTGTATCCAGCAGCTACTTTATCTCCCTTAATTTATACAGAGTATATAGAGAGGCACAGGCACTTTGAAGTAAATTACAAAGTGTCAAAATCATGAAAAATAAGCAATTTGGGGGTCTACGGTGGTCTTGACAACGCTGCTCGCTACACTACACTCTATTTCCTTTGAGCATGAGTGCATGAGAGTTGGGTCCTACTAAAAGCCGACAACACGTCGACGACAAGTCCAGAGTGCCGACAACACGCCGACAACAAGTTTCAAATACCTTACAAGCAGCAAATAAACCAAGGATTTATTAGAAATATGTGTACTACATGTATGTAATATTAACAAAAATGCAAAGGCATAACTTCACGAAAAGTCTGAATTTTTAACCAGAAAAAAACATGAAATTACACATTATGATACGGGAAAGATGTATTTAGCGCTTACAAAACAACAGGGGGGCAGGCGTCATCCCACGTCCTATTATTGCTATTGACATAATTACTAGCCAATTTTCCAACCCCCCCGGATGTGTTACCCTCGTATCATAATGGAATGGTCGAAACACGGTTTTTAGGCCAAGATGGCATCAGACTGCACTCCGTGTGTAAGTTTGGTTTTTTCTGGTTAATAATTCAGACTTTTCGTGAAGTTATGCCATTGCATTTTGTTAATATTACATAGAACACATATTTCTAATAAATCCTTGGTTTATTTGCTGCTTGTAAGGTATTTGAAACTTGTTGTCGGCGTGTTGTCGGCACTCTGGACTTGTTGTCGGCGTGTTGTCGGCTTTCGTAGGACCGTGAGAGTTCCGTCCGTGTGATGAAATGTGTGCTTGAATTTTCCTTTTTAAAGAGGATAAATAAACAAACATTGGTAATTTTTGTCAAAGACCAGTATCTGCACTTAACGTGACCCAACATAACATGTACATAAAATAACTAACATGTGAAAGTTTAAGCTTAATCGGTTATTGAGGCATATATGTGTCACAACGTATGAAGCCCAATTCCTCGCTTTTTTCTATGGCACAACCATGCACGTTTATTACTTGGTTGGGTTCTTCCATGGTGAAAGGGGGAGAGTGTTCATCACCCTAACCCTAACCCTACCCCTACACCAGTGTTGTAGGTCTCGAGACCGGTCTCGGTCTCGAGACCACTTTTTGCTGGTCTCGGTCTCGGTCTCGGTCTCGATACCCTGTGGTCTCGGTCTTGGTCTCGGTCTCGGACCCTTCCGGTCTCGAATATTTGCCTGGTCTCGCTTCGAGACCAGCAAAATATGCAAATTTATTTGATTTATTCAGATAGCAAATAGTGTAAGAAAACTTGCAGTTTGTACAGACAACCTCGCTTGTGGTTGTGTGAGCTTGCACGCAGCGAGCTATATGTACTGTACATGTACATGTACATAGTGCCATGTGTGTGCTTGTGCCATCGGCTTTACCCATCATGAGTTCGATAAAATTGGGAACGAGTTTCTAGCTATGACCAAAACACGCACTACTCGTTGTGAAAGGTAAACAGGTGCATCGCGCATGGTGCAAACAGGTGCATACACTACAGTACGAGTTCGCTAGAGTTCGCGCAGCAATCGGTCGATCGCGCAACAATCGGTCGATCGCGCTACAATCGGCCGATCGCGCAATGAACATTGTTGCGCGATCGACCGATCGTGCTGCAAGTATTTTTTGCGCGATCGGCCGATCGTGCAGGAATTTATTCGATCGTGCCCTAACCTTAACCCTAACCCAAACCCTAACCCTAACCCTTACCCTAACACTAACCCAATCGGCCGATCGCGCAAAACCATTCCTGCACAATCGGCCGATCGCGCCAAACCAATCCTGCACAATCGGTCGATCGCGCCAAACTAACCCTGCACAATCGGTCGATCGCGCATGTTTGTTGCGCGATCGACCGATTGTTGCGCGATCGACCGATTGTTGCGCGATCGACCGATTGTTGCGCGATCGACCGATTGCTGCGCGACCAATAGATCTTTCAATAGCGCATCGCGATCGGTCGATAGCGCAGCGCGATCGGTTGATCGCGCATATTGACCGATCGCGCCCAACAAAGATATTCTGTAAATGGACAGGTACCTATACAAAAAACAACTGTTTTGGCACATTCCTGAATCCGACAGAACAAACTTATTATATTTGATTGTTGATTTCCAGTACAGAATTGTTGTAAAACAAGTACACAAAAGATTTCACAGTAATTATCTAGCAGCAAAAGACATACTCGGCTTGTTTTACATCAATAAAAGACTTTCATTTCATTTATTATGTGTCTAATTTTATTACATGTATGTAATGTACACATGTGGTCTCGAGGTCTCGACCAAAAGGTCTCGGTCTTGAATCGGACCTTAGGGTGTTTCGGTCTCGGCCTCGGTCTCGGACCTCCACATCCGGTCTCGCGACTCCGTCCGTCTCGGTCTCGGACTCACGACTCCCTACACTACCCATTCCACTACCACACCCTCACCTACCCCAACCCAACCCCCTAACCCCCCTACCCCTCACCCCAACCCCCACCTACACCTACCCCTACCCTACCCCTCCTACCCCTACCCTACCCCTACCCCTAACCCTACCCCTAACCAACCCTCACCAAACCACAAACCCTCACCCTCACCCCCTCCCCCCTTCTATCCAGTCACCCTGACCGTCTCGTGGTTGTGGCTTCATATGTATGAAGCCACAACCATGGTGGTTGGCTTCATACGTATGAAGCCACACAACCGTGGTTGTGCGTGGTTGTGGCTTCATACGTATGAAGCCACACAATCACGCCATTGTAACGTGCATGGTTGTGGCTCGGAATTGGGCTTCATACGTCGGTTCGCATTTATATCTCGGTTATTGGAGTCACAAGTAAATAGTGAAAAAAGATCAAAGCTCCTCCAGAGGATTATTTAAAAAAGGGGAATAAAGTCCAACATCCATGACACAGACATGACATCCATTAAAAAATTCAATAAATCTCTTTAGAAAGTGGCAGTCGGATACAGAAATTTGTCCACTATCTCATGTCTGAAATACAAATCAATTCTTGCATAACTATATAGTACTACAACTACTATAGTACTACGGTTTGAAATTGAAAAATACAGGAAACGTTTATTACGGGCAAAAGTGCGCGGTGCGACCGAATATCGCGGAAACAGCCTATGTCGGAATTACACGGATAATCTTTATACTCGTACAGTGTTAAAATAAGAAAAACGTCAGTTTTTCCCGGAAACTAAAGCCACAGATACCGACTTAAGTTGGGGCTTGAATTGCAACCTTATCATATCAAAAGACAGCAAATTCATTAACTTTGAGAAAAAAACGTGGAGTGGTATGGTCTAGTTTGAAAGCTAACCCTCTCAATAAACACAATTTTATACTAAATATTACTCACCTCCGACTGTGACGTCCGCCGCACTTTCCGCCATCTTGGATGACCTTAAAGGTGACTTTCATTGCTTTAACTGCTTTAAAGGTGCAGTGATTGTACGTACATTTTAAGCTATGGACCGAGTCCAGGTTGAAATATTGTTCAATAATTATATGTAATATAATATGATAGTTCAACAGCGTGTGTGGGGTTAAAAAAAACTGTCACATTTATATTTTCTTGTTTCTGATTACTCCAGGTATTGTTTATTGGTATTAAAGGTATTATACAGGATTGGTAGAGCTGATTAAATAGTCACAGACAGTGTTCATGTTTTGTGTGATCAACCATATACATGAAATAACACACCTGCAAAAAAATTGGGCTTAATCTGTTTAGTGAGACAGGAGAAAATAGTGAAAAAAACATGTACCATTTTCGGCATATGTATTAACCTTCTCAATTTTTGTTGTAACATAGAGCAAACAGCCTCTATCCTTGCTCTATGGTTGTAACAACCAACATCCACTAAATCAGCTGTTGTGTTTAGGTTTTCAGATACAGTGTTCTCGAATAAGACTTTATTTTCAGGGGGGAAATATTTCACACACAAAATTGGTTCTAGTGTGAACTTCATAATCAGTAATTTTCAGACTAAAAGTAAATGTTTTTTATCGTTACCAATCCTGTATATACCCTTAAGCAGTGATCACTTTGTTGAAACAAGTTGGTCTTTACGAAGTTATACTTTTTCTTAATTATAAATAAGGCCCCCAAAAAGGTTCTGTTTCCGATTACATGTCATTTAAAAATAGGGTCGGTGGGTCGGAAAGTTTTTTTATTTTGCGTTATTGTTTTTATTCTGATACGATTCACTATACGTCATGTGTTAAGTACAATCAACGGATTTGTACAGCGAATTAGGCAAAATTACGCGCAAATACAGATTTGGCCTTTAATCTGCCCGAGCTTGCAAAATGTGCGCAATCTTAAGTTTTTGCTCTTTAGATTTGGCAGTTCAAGCGGCCGTTCTTATAACTGTAAGGGCCGATCGGGCAAAAATCAAATTGCGCAAATCCGTATTGAATGCGCATTAAATTATGGGTATTTTTCGCTCGTAGTCGAGTCGTAGGACATCGCAGGCTCAAATCACGGAGATATCTGTACTTTTTTCTTGATATGTTTTGGTTTAATTTTCAATTTTGCCTAAAAATTTTAAGTCGGCAAAAGTCAGATTTTTGTCCAGGTAATTTTTTTCCCCCGTTTGTTTTTTAAAAGCCGAATAAAAAGTTTAGGGGCTTGGCGTAAAACTAGGGTTGGAACCGAAAACAGAACCCTTTTTTGCCGTAGTAATACAATATTTCTCAAAACGACTTTTCACAGTATAGGGAGGCAAGGCCGCAAGGACTCAAGGTTCTTGTCAGTTGTACATATAGGGTTGGGGTATAGGGTGCTTAAGGCATCCACAAGGCTTACACAAAGTTGGGTTGATGCTATGGTTAGGTTTCTAATTTGGAGTACAAACTGAGATTATGGTTGGGCTTCGGGTTCGGTTGGGTTTCGGGTTCAGCTGGCTATGGTTACGAGATTGGAGTTAGGGTTTGCGGGTTATTAAAAGGGTTCAGTGTTAAAGTTTGGTTTGGGATAAGGGTTGGGGTTGAGGTTGGGATTGAATTGGGGTGGTTAGTGATTTATGTCAAGGGTTAGAATTGGGTTGGGTTTATATGGTTAGGGATAGGGCAAGGGTTGGGTTTCGGGAAAGGGATGGAGGTTAGAAACTAGTGCCACCATTTTGTTGTTGCTCTACTCTGAAACCCAATGTAACCAGACCGAGGCTGTACGGGAAATTAGTCTGGTCCCTAATTGTATCTTTAAAATCCACATGTTTATTTGTTACTGCAGATAGAAACACAACAAAGAATGATAAATGGTGGCCTGACTGAGGCTCAGTGGAAGAATATTAACATGTCGGTTGCTGTGTTTGATACGCATGCACATTAATGGTATAAGTTAACAGATTTATGTTTCATTGCGTTTCCTGACAGCTCGAAAGGAATTACTTTCTAGTCCATTTAAGTTTTTGTTCTTGTTATTAATGTTTCTAAACTGGGGCTTGGAAAACGATTGCCTGACCCGATTTGTCTTTAGTAATAGTTACTTTTCGGGTGCTTTTAGGGACCGTGACTTAGGGACCATAACAACAATGTGTAGGGATATTTCAAAGACTGATGAAACTTAGCATGTCACTGGTCCTTCCCTGGCCATCGGAATCCCACCTTAGATCTACAATTCTATACAATGAGAGTTATATAACACTACACTGGATGGTTTTTGTTATGCAATACTTAATATCAAGAAATCCAAAGAAGTAGAGTACTTTACATGTAAAGCTAAAGGGTTAGCCTATTATCTTGTATGCTTTGGTTCGTTGTAAATTACTCTAATGGAAAACGTTTTGAATTTCAACAATGGTCTGCTTGGCAATTATAGAAATCTCTCAAAAAGTTCCTGCCAGCTAGCCATTGCTTGTCCACATAGGGACCGTAACCACAATTTGTAGACGCATAGGATTAAACGTTGCTTAAAAACTTTGCATTTACCTGGTCTTTCCCAAATCATCGGAATCCTGCAATGAATGGTTACCTTACATCTACAATTCTTTGCAATATGATTTATTTTATACTACTAAAAAAATTATGGTTTGACATGTCATGGTTATATGCGGTACTCAATCTATATAATTCTAAATCTCTACTACAACAAGCAAACCTATATGGGTTAGCGTATGATCTGGTACACCCTGGTTCTTTGTGAATACTAACAAACGATAAAAGAAAGAAATTTCAACCACCATGCACTGTATAATATAGAGGTCTCCCCAAAACAATGAATCGCTTGCCAATTGCAATGATAAATACTTCTGAACCAGTACACAAAAATCTCTGGACGTATTCCTGCTATATAGCAAGGTCATGTTAACCATTGCCTACACATATCGGGCCCTTTGCAGACTTTTTTTTCTGTAATACATCCACCCCCCCCCCCCCCCTCCACACGTAATGGAAAAATTCAACCCTACGAAATTAAGTATAGGAAGATGCCCTGAAAAACAAATTTACTTTTCAAAAATAACTGCAAATTACAATTTATTATGCCAGTAAAAGGATAAACATTGAAGCAATCCCGAAAATTTCAAAGGGTTTTTCTCCATTGAAATCAATGTATCCCAAACCGAGGCTGTAATGACAACTGTCTAACTTGGATCTTGATGGGCAATTCTCATGAACTGTTGGGGACCACCTACCCATAGAGATCGTGAAAAGTACTTACAGGCATATATAAAGGCCGCTGAAACTTAAATCGAAACCCCACGACGAATGGATACTTTACATCGTGGGTTGGGGGGGGGGGGTATAAAAGGGTATAGCGCGATCCCTAATAAGTCCAATTTCAAGGTACTTTGGACGAGTTTTCAAAAATCGATACAAATGAATGATTCTACCTCAAAGTGCAGTTGTAATTCTTGCTTGATTTATCTAAAGCATGGTTTTCCACAGTTCATATTCATTTTGATAGATATGGTAGCGGCCTAGCAGGAGAAGTAAGTTCAGGGTGTTTTTTGTAAACTGGAAGCACCAAATAATTTTGACTCGCGGTCTAAAATAATATATATTTCATTTTGGTTCAAAAAGACAACGAAAACTCGCAAGTGCAAACAAATATGGATCAATGCTTCACTCTTAAAACGACAGAAAGAAAAAAAATGGCTCTCACCTTTCCCAGTTTTAACCGGAAAAGAATTTACACCCAATGTTCTATGAACTAGTGTGTATTGGAACCACCCTTATTTTGTAGGCAACTATAAAAGGCATATGCCTACTGTACAAAAAAATACCATTCGGATAGTTGGAAACTAGTACCACCATGTTGTTGTTTCTCTATTCTAAAACCCAATGTAACCAAACCAAGGCTGTACGGGAAATTAGTCTGGTCCCATTATTGTATCTTTAAAATCCACATGTTTATTTGTTACTGCAGGTAGAAACACAACAAAGAATGATAAATGGTGGCCTGACTGAGGCTTAGTGGAAGAATATTAACATGTCGGTTGCTGTGTTTGATACGCATGCATATTAATAGTATACGTTAACAGATTTCATTGCGATTCCTGACAGCTCGAAAGGAATTACTTTCTAGTCCATTTAAGTTTTTGTTCTTGTTATTGATGTATCTAAACTGAGGCTTGAAAACGATTGCCTGACCCGATTTGTCTTTAGTAATAGTTACTTTTCGGGTGCTTTTAGGGACCGTGACTTAGGGACCATAACAACAATGTGTAGGGATATTTCAAAGACTGATGAAACTTGGCATGTCACTGGTCCTTCCCTGGCCATCGGAATCCCACCTTAGATCTACAATTCTATACAATGAGAGTTATATAACACTACACTGGATGGTTTTTGTTGCCATGGTTATGCAATACTTAATCTCAAGAAATCCAAAGTAGTAGAGTACTTTACATGTAAAGCTAAGCGTTAGCCTATTATCTTGTATGCTTTGGTTCGTTGTAAATTACTCTAATGGAAAACGTTTTGAATTTCAACAATGGTCTGCTTGGCAATTGTAAAAATCTCTCAAAATGTTCCACTTCCTGCCAGCTAGCCATTGCTTGTCCACATAGGGACCGTAACCAATATTTGTAGACGCATAGTATTAAACGTTGCTTAAACACTTTGCATTTACCTGGTCTTTCCCAAATCATCGGAATCCTGCAATGAATGGTTACCTTACATCTACAATTCTTTACAATATGATTTACTTAATACTACTAAAAAATTTATGGTTTGAGTTGTCATGGTTTATTGGTTATGCGGTACTCAATCTATAAAATTCCAAATTCTACTACAACAAGCAAACCTATATGGGTTAGCGTATGATCTGGTACACCCCGGTTCTTTGTGAATACTAACAAACGATAAAAGAAAGAAATTCCAACCACCATGCACTGTATTATAATATAGAGGTCTCCCAAAAACAATGAATCGCTTGCCAATTGCAATGATAAATACTTCTGAACCAGTACACAAAAATATCTGGACGTATTCCTGCTATATAGCAAGGTCATGTTAACCATTGCCTACACAGATCGGGCCCTTTGCAGACTTTTTTTCTGTAGTCCAACCACCCCCCCCCCCTCCACACGTAATGGAAAAAGTCAACTCTACGAAATTAAGTATAGGAAGATGCCCTGAAAAACAAATTTACCTTTCAAAAATGACTGCAAATTACAATTTATTATGCCAGTAAAAGGATAAACATTGAAGCGATTCCGAAAATTTCAAAGGGTTTTTCTCCATTGAAATCAATGTATCCCAAACCGAGGCTGTAATGACAACTGTCTAACTTGGATCTTGATGGGCAATTCTCATGAACTGTTGGGGACCACCTACCCATAGAGATCGTGACAAGTACTTACGGGCATATATAAAGGCCGCTGAAACTTATATCGAAACCCCACGACGAAACATCGTGGGTTGGGGGGGGGGGGGGGTAAAAGGGTATAGCGCGATCCCTAATAAGTCCAATTTCAAGTTACTTTGGACGAGTTTTCCAAAAAAAATGGCTCTCACCTTTCCCAGTTTTAACCGGAAAAGAATTTACACCCAATGTTCTATGAACCAGTGTGAATTGGAACCACCCTTTTTTGTAGGTAACTATAAAAGGCATATGCCTACTGTACAAAAAAAATACCATTCGGATAGTTGGAAACTAGTACCACCATGTTGTTGTTTCTCTATTCTGAAACCCAATGTAACCAAACCGAGGCTGTACGGGAAATTAGTCTGGTCCCTAATTGTATCTTTAAAATCCACATGTTTATTTGTTACTGCAGATAGAAACACAACAAAGAATGATAAATGGTGGCCCGACTGAGGCTCAGTGGAAGAATATTAACATGTCGGTTGCTGTGTTTGATACGCCTGCATATTAATGGTATACGTTAACAGATTTCATTGCGATTCCTGACAGCTCGAAAGGAATTACTTTCTAGTCTATTTAAGTTTTTGTTCTTGTTATTAATGTATCTAAACTGAGGCTTGAAAACGATTGCCTGACCCGATTTGTCTTTAGTAATAGTTACTTTTCGGGTGCTTTTAGGGACCGTGACTTAGGGACCATAACAACAATGTGTAGGGATATTTCAAAGACTGATGAAACTTAGCATGTCACTGGTCCTTCCCTGGCCATCGGAATCCCACCTTATAGATCTACAATTCTATGCAATGAGAGTTATATAACACTACACTGGATGGTTTTTGTTGCCATGGTTATGCAATACTTAATCTCAAGAAATCCAAAGTAGTAGAGTACTTTAACATGTAAAGCTAAGGGTTATCTGGTATGCCTTTGTTCATTGTAAATTACTCCAAGTGTAAACGTTTTGAATTTCAACAATGGTCTGCTTGGCAATTGTAAAAAATCGTTCAAAGCGTTCCTGCCAGCATAGGCATTACTGCTCATAGCTATGTAAACCAATGCGAGTACAGAAAAGGCACATTGGCAGGCTAGTATAGGCCTATAGTAACCGAATTTTAAACAGGAAGAATAGCAATGTTCGTTGATAAAACCTTTGTAATTGTTTTCCATAATATTTGAGCTTGGTGACGTCATTCATAGTTAAGTTCTTATGCAGTTATTTAGATGTAGGTTAGTGCTAAGTTTTAAAAACCATGTTGAACCTCCAAAAATGTGGGCTTAATCCGTTTAGTGAGACAGGAGAAAATAGTGAAAAACCATGTACCATTTTCAGTATGTGTTAACCTTCTCAGTTTTGGTTGTAACATAGAGCAAACAGCCTCTATCCTTGCTCTATGGTTGTAACAACCAACATCCACTAAACCAGCTGTTGTGTTTAGGTTTTCAGATACAGTGTTCTCGAATAAGACTTTATTTTCAGGGGGGAAATATTTCACACACAAAATTGGTTCTAGTGTGAACTTCATAATCAGTAATTTTCAGACTAAAAGTAAATGTTTTTCTTATCGTTACCAATCCTGTATATACCCTTAAGCAGTGATCACTTTGTTGAAACAAGTTGCTTTGCAATTCCAAATTTACGAAGTTATACTTTTTCTTAACTATAAATTAGTATATAGGCTACTCAGGGTAAGGGAAGGTAGTTTTGTTATTGCACAACCACTCTTTTGCAACTTGGCACATACAATTGTATACTTCTAAACTCAAACTACAGTGTTATCTAGCTCACAGTTGTCCTACAATGTTCACCAAAACGACTTTTCACAATATAGGCAAGGCCGCAAGGACTCAAGGTTCTTGTCAAATGTACAACAAATGTTCAGGGTGAGGGGTATAGGGGGTTAAGGCATCCACAAGGCTTACACATAGTTGGGTTGATGCTATGGTTAGGTTTCTAATTTGGAGTACAAACTGAGATTATGGTTGGGCTTCGGGTTCGGTTGGGTTTCGTGTTCAGCTGGCTAAGGTTACGAGATTGGAGTTAGGGTTTGCGGGTTATTAGAAGGGTTCAGTGTTAAAGTTTGGTTTGGGATAAGGGTTGGGGTTGAGGTTGGGATTGAATTGGGGGTGGTTAGTGATTTATGTCAAGGGTTAGAATTGGGTTGGGTTTATATGGTTAGGGATAGGGCAAGGGTTGGGTTTCGGGAAATGAATGGGGGTTAGGGTTGTGGGATAAGTTTGGGTCTAGTTGGGTTATTGAGGTTAGGGTTATTTTAAGTGTTAGGGTTTAGAGTGGTGTTAAGGTTAGGGTCTGGTTGGGTCAGGTTTAGGACTGGGATCAAGCCATAGTTTTAGTGTTAGTGTTGAAGATGGGGTATTTAGGGGCTGAAACAAGGTTACTTTTTGGGATGTGGTTTGGTCAAGAGTTTTGGGGGGGTTACGGTCTGGGTTTTTTACCAAAGCTTTGGACAGGAAATATGCATTCTCATAAAGAATGCAGATAAGGTATCATTCACATGAAAGAAACAGGCATTTGCAAAACTAACAACTTTCAAACAATTGTTTTTATACTTAAGTACAAATTAGTAATGTATACAATATGTCACACCGCAGTATACGTGTCTAAAGTATAGGCAGGCTAATTTACTCAAGGTAAACTTGTTTTTATAAAATAGTAAAAGTTGGCCAAGTTGAATTTCCAACAATTGTTCAAAGTGTTTGTACATCCCCATAAGACAAGAAAGGTATTGCTGTAACTATTTCCTAATTCAAAATCTTTTAAAAATTATGTTTTCCTACCTCTCACAAAAAACTACTTGGTGTGAGTTAGTAAATCATGCACTGCAGTCTGCAGTATTTAGGTCAACTACTTACTCTACTTAACAATTATTTCTGGTTAACTTTACCTTGATACAATGAATACATTTGGTTACTCATCCACAAATATAGTTATTAGTTAATCCCCCCACCATATACAATCCAGTACAATTTGTGATCTCGTTTTAACTTCTTACTTAGTTGAATATATGAAGAAGTAAAAAACATATTAATACAGATTCAAATTTGCTAGGAATAAACTGTCCAATTTAGATGAGTTAAAACATTCCAATAAAAGCATTCTAATAACAGCAAGACGACATCTAACCCCCATAATATGTAAAAAGAAATCCACTTTCTACCTATTGGGGTAACTAGAACTCCATGTTGTGATATCAAAGATGAATGTGAATGCATTAACATTAGTGTTATTTTGTTAAAGAATTATTAATAACCTGACATAACTCTCTGGGAATGCATTATTTGTTTACATAACTGTGAACAAGAACATTCAAGTCTGTACGAGTACGCAACTCTATGTATCAAATACTTCATATTAAAACGAATTAAGAAGGATGGACCTTTCCGTTAAATGGTACATTTTTGTTTTCTTCTAAAATATGTTGCTGGAGCAAACAATGAATTTAGTGCTGCATTTCTAGTATTGTTGCTATGTTAAGTACCTGTGGTTGATATCAAGTCACATTTAAAGACTAATGAGATATTAACAAGTTGTGCATCAAACTAAAATTGTTGATCTATTGCGGATTCTATATATCCTCTGTAGAATCCTAAATGATAAAATACTTGAATTATTACAATCCTACAAACTTGATCTCTTAAATGTTAATGTTCAGAGAACCATCACTAAAAGTCTATCACTTTTTTTCTTTGGTAACTGAACGAGTATTAAAAATACAAATAAAAGAAGTCACCGAACTACAATTAAAATGCTGTTCATAAGCAAGTTGAGTGGTTGATCTTTATGAATGTGACAAATTAATGTTGTTTATAGTTTTAAGTTTAAACTCAATAAGTTTGTAAATGTACAACTATTCATTAATACCGAGTTGAAATTTTTTGAGAAGTTATTAACTAAATGAAAAATAACTTTAGAAATGTTATGTATGACATGTCTAACACTCTGGGATACACAACTTGCTTATGATTGAATTAAGATTCCATATCATACTTTAATCCATACACATTGCCATCAAAGCCAGTTCCATCATCTAATGGAACAGCACGGGCAAAGGCTGGTTGATGAAACTGAGGAGTCATCTCAAACACCTGATTAGTATGAGCTTCCTCCGATGGATGCTCAAATGTCATGGTTTTCTTAGCGGTGTGATGTCCATGGAAGCGACACCATGTTGTGATCAAGAGAATGACAATGAGGATTGTGAAGACAGAGCAACCTGCTGCGATGATCATGATGGAGGAGATTGGCATCTTGGTATCAACAGCTGTTCAAAAATGGTAACAAACAAACTTTAAATAAGGTATTTCAAAGAGCATTTTATACTGTTATTGTCAAAAGTTGCAAATTAAGAAAGGTAATTTTATTTAGGAAAAAATCATTTACCATGTAAGTTTAGAATTTGTCTTACTCAATGAAGCTTTGAAAAATCTTCAAGTTTAATATATCTTTGTTCGTTGATTTGCAAGTGAAATTTGTTTAATAAAGTTTTAAAATAAAAGACTGTACTTACTCTCTACTTTTTTCTTCTTGACTGTTTTGTCGGTGGTTGTGAGTGGAGCCTGTGTGTTTGGTTTAGGACCATTGTACACAATACCAGTGATGTTGATTGGCAAAGAGCCATCTGACATATGTAGCTTAAGTTCCTCAACCAATGATAGAGCTATACTATCAACAAGTTGAAGACCACCTGGAGCAGAGGTTGGTGTTGCACCTTCAGTACTTGGATCACTCTCCTGTGTAAAAATTATTTCACAGTAATAAAGCTCAAGAGGTTAAACATACATGAACACATCACTACCAGATGATCTGTTTGTTTGTTTTTTAGTTGCTAGTACATTACAAAAAAAGAATGGTGTGTTGACAAAAACAAATACCTGCTGAGATTAATCTCATCTGTCTTGAGTTCTCGCTTGAACATAAGCCATCTTGAGATATGGTGGACACAATACTATGACACTATTAGGTTTGGGTTAATTTTTCTGTATACACCCAAACCAAACAGTACACTCCTATAGTGTCCACCATATCTCAAAAAGGCTAATTCAATTCTTTCTGTTTAGCCATAATGACCACAACATTTGACCTAGGGGGTTAAAAAAACAACAAGGTTTCAGGGGGATCCATTTAGACCAATCCACACACAAAGTTTGGACTTGATATGCCAAAATCCTTCTTGTTTTTTGCCTGATAACTATTTATCAGGCCAAAAAACACACACACACACATACACACACACACACACCCGTACACAAAGAAACTGAGGGCCTTACCAAGAATATCTCCACAACAATTTCGTCAGATGCGGCCCTTTTCTTACGGCCATTAGTGCTTAGTAAGGCACATTCAAATGTGTGACATCCTGCAGTCAGCATGTTAATAGGATTCAATAAGCTTTCACATAGCTCTGTTACTGTGGTACCCTGTAGAAAAACAATGTTAGTATTTAAAGGTAAATAACAGTTGACTATTCCCAAAGTATGCCAACTACCCAAAAAACAACAGCAGCTTTAGTTTTCTATAAAAGATTAAAGAGTTGATAAAGAATATAACTAAATGTGGACATACTTGTGACATTGAAGTGGGATTGACATTGACAACGACTCTAGCACAATAAGGATTTTCCGTACAGTCTGCAAAGATGGTTCCCCTATCACAGTACGATCCTTCACAAGGCTCTACAACACAGATTGTCTGACTAGCTGGTAGGCACTTGGATGTTTCATGACAATCAGAGTCTCCAACACATGCGATGGGTTTGGAAGCATTCTATCAAAAACAATCATAGAACAAACCTGTATTAGTTTTGCTGAATTCTAAATCAAAAAAGAATTGTAATAAGAAACAATATTGAGAACAAACTGGAAGAAAACATAGTACAAAGTGCTATTATTCACATTGTACAGATAATTCTAAGCAGGGAATGACACGCAAGTACAGTATGTAATAAATAAGAGTAATAATAAACTGCAAAATATTAGTTGTTATTAGAAGTATCTTAATAATATCACATAAATGACAGTATATTAATAATATAACATAAATGACAGTATAGCAGTCATTTATCAAATACCAAAGTTACTGAAATTTGATTTAACTGAAACATTATACCAGCCTAGTCATAAACATTCTATTAAAATAATAATAATAATAATACTTGATTCTCATATAGCGCTTTGTCACATCCCAATGGGCGTATCAAAGCGCTCAGTATTTTTTTCTGCAAGGTATGTAGAGCTATGTTTTTGAAGTATGAGGCCTGTTCATTTATAGCACCATGTAATGGTTTACAAGGTGCTGTGGCGCAATATGCTGCAGATCAAACCAGGACCATTGGGGTGGACCCCTTCTCTTTACGATAAGTGCACTGGGTTCTTTTACGTGCATAACACAACACACAGGACCTACGGCTTTACGTTCCATCCGAAGGACGCAGCAATAACTGTTAAGTGTCTTACTTAAGGACACAAGTGTCACGACCGGGACTCGAACCCACACTCTGCTGGTCAGAAACACCAGAGCTTGAGTACGGTGTTCTTATCCGCTTGGCCACGACACGCCACAAATGCTAATGCTACAAATGCTAATGTTTTATTAAGCTCACATCATGCAAATTTGTCTGTGTAATTATTCACTACTATAGACACAAATATATATTGCCCTTAAAACTAAAGATTGTTTTCTTTTAATTTATTAACACACCTACTTTTATTCTCTATCCTGCTTGGTTGACATGCAATCACTGGCTTATCCTTGTATGCATCTAATCACAAAGTGCTATCGCAAGAGCATGCTATTTTCATCTACTTCTTCATTGGCTTAAGGCACTAACCTGGCTGAACCCTAATCTACGTATAACTGAGTCTCAAAGACACAGGTGAAATCAAGCGAGCATGCATTTGTTATTGAGTTAATGCCTGGCTGAATCATGCTAAATACAGTCCTCAGGTGTTTCCTAACTGCTCTGCAGCCAATTTCACGAAGCGCTAGGATTAATCCTATGTCGAGTTAGGATGAGTAACTCGTCCTAACTTAGGATGGGTTCAATGTGTCCTAACGTCTATGGATACGGAACTTAACTTGTCCTAAGTCCTAAGATTAATCCTAAGTTAGGAAGAGTTTGGTGAAATCGACGGCAGGTCTCTGATCAAACTATCATGTAAAACTGAGACTAAAAGACACAGGTGAAATCAAGCGAGCATGCAATTGTTGTTGAGTTAATGCTTGGATGAATCACGCTGAATATACAGTCCTGGGTTGTTTCCTAACCGCTCTGGTCCCTGATCAAGCTATCACATATGATCGATTCTCAAGGACACAGGTGAAATCAAGTGAGCATGTAATTTTGATGTAGTAATCAATTGCTTGGGTGAATACAGTCCTCAGGTGTTTCCTAACTGCTCTGGTCCCTGATCAAGCTATCATATATGATCAATTCTCAAAGACACAGGTGTAATCAAGCAAGCATGCAGTTTCTTTTATGAATTGAGTGAATACAGTGCTAAGGTGTTTCCTCGTTCTGGTCCCTGATCAAGCTATTATGTATAAATGAGTCTCAAAGACACAGGTGAAATCAAGCTAGCATGGTATTTTTGATCTGCATTGTACCTGGTTTACTAGGTATAGCATCTCTGAGATGTTCACTAATCCTTAAACCAACACTCAAGTGTTATAGTCATACATGAAATCCAGCAAAGGTGCTATTTTCAAACACCTGAGTGGCTCAATACCAACACTGAATTTGAAAGTAAGAGAACACGCCAAAAGGCTACTTATAGCCTCTCAGAACACATTTCCATGTTGACATACACTTGTGCCTTCACTACCATCATAAATTCTCAGGTAAAACCAAGATTTATAATAGTCCTAAGTATTTGTGCTTCAGATAGAAATTTACAAATTGGCCTTTTACAGTTTGCATACGGTAATTCTTATGTTGACCTTAACTGAATATTCAACATGGACAAAATAATTTGCTATAAAAGTCAGACAACTTGTAATAAATCTAATGTTTGATCTAGACAGAAAATCAAACTCACAAAGATAATTTTAAAGACAGCAGATGTAATAATTGCAACAGGGATCAAGAATATCATTATGGTTTTACCTTTAAACTGATGTATATTAGGCTCTGTATACTCGATACTTTCAGAGTCCTGTCGATTTTGTCCACATGACTTGGAAAGCACAGAGTATACAGAGCTTATCATACACTGATAAAACAAAAATTTCAATCTAAAGTTTTTAAACTGTTTAGTTTTTTAGGACTTATTTTAAATTGCCCTATTTGGTTATCAATGTTGCCCTATGTGGTTTAAGTTTAAGTTTACTCAAATTGTAATTTGTTTGCTTCTGCTACTGGCTGGTCCAGGTTTTAGGGATGTTTTTAAGACTTTTTAGTGTCTTTTTTACAATTGCATTGTTGTTTTAGAATTTCTTTGATTTGTTGGTTAATTACTAAGATTTAGTGTGTTTTGGCTTTACCTTTTTAAATTGTCTCTCTGTGAAGCGCCTTGAGCGTCTTTTAGGCGGATTTTGGCGCTATATAAGTTTTCGTTATTATTATTATTATTAATATACTGACTTCAGTTTAAGACTAGATTTTATAAATAAATACACATGTGTGACCCGATCTATCGAAATGAGGAATATATCGACCCCTTAATGAAATTGAGTTGTGCATACTGTGTTAACAAGTAACTCAATGGCTTTCCAGCAATACCATTATTATTTCCGTAGCTTATTCCAGTCCAAAGTTATTGGGAAATGAAGAAAGTCTATAAGACAAGGCAACTTCCATTTTTTACGACGTGTTTGTTTAGATACTCGTTTTTAATTAACTTTGAAGAGTATTAATTGTGTACAAACATGCTCAAGAAAACGTACTTTTTGTAGATTTATTCATCTTTTCAATTAAAGGTAAGACCATGACAAGAAAGATCAAGTTTTATTTAACCTAATACCACCAAAATCGCGGAATCGTTTTTTGCAGTGTTTTTTATGATTTTCGATTGTGACCAACTTTGGTATGGCGAATTACAAGCAATACGTTCTGTCTGACACATTCCTCATTTCGACATATCAGGTCACATATACAAATATTGAGTATAACCTACCAGTGTGCATGTGATAGTTCCTTTGTCACAGGTGCACGTGTCACATTTGCCATATTCCCACACGTTTCCTGAAAGTCTCGTTTCAGCACCATCCCAACATAATGGTGTATTTTGAAGAACATCAAATCCTAACAACAGAACCACAATGAAAAAGCATCTTTATAGCTTGAATTAATATAAAGAAAAAATATCCACCCCAAAAACTCAACAAGAACATAAAAGATCTTCAAAGAGTGTTTGTTGTAATTCACTTACCAGCTTCCCAAGCTGCATGCCACCCATTGACTGAAAGTGCATCATCAGTCAAGAAATAAAACCATGTAGCATCTCCTATAATGTATACAGGTCCTGGTGATTGATATCCATCTAACCGATACACATCACCTGGCTGAGATGCTACTGGCCCTGTATTCAGACTCAATGGGTATTGGTACCCTGGGCCAACATAAAGGGCATCATGATCCTTTTGAATAGCAAACACTCCAGAGAAGGTGATGTTGAAGTAGAGAGCTCGAGGTACCCAGATGACATAGAACCCCTTGAAGGAACTTGGATAGTTATTAGGAAAACTTGGGGAGTTGAACCAGCCTGTGCTACACTCTGCACCAAAGCAAATGCTGCGTTCATCATACACTGTGATTAAAG
Organism: Pycnopodia helianthoides; assembly: GCA_032158295.1. Taxonomy (NCBI): domain Eukaryota; kingdom Metazoa; phylum Echinodermata; class Asteroidea; order Forcipulatida; family Asteriidae; genus Pycnopodia; species Pycnopodia helianthoides. The sequence goes on along the minus strand of CM063248.1, from coordinate 22,166,706 downwards.
AAAAATAAAACAGTCATCATTTTTAACATCTTCAAATACTTTTAAGAACATACAAGGGTCAAAAGGCTTAAAGATGAGAATAGAATACAAAACAAGGCAAAGTATTTGAGCCATTGATAAGACAAACTACTTTACCTGCTGGTATATCACAGTTGAAGCCCATAGTGCCATTGGCATTACATTGACAGGCATAGTTGGGATTGCCACCTGGCCGTCTCAAACACTCTGCACCATCAGCACATGGGGAGTTAGCACATTCTGTAAAAGGATCAGATATGACTAATATGAACAGCACCAATTCATTTGCTATACTGGGAAAAATATAGAAGATGACAGAAAAAAAGTAAAATCTATAAAGACTGAATTGGTCAAGACAAGATGGAATTGAAAGAGGGACACCCTTGAACAACATGGGTGAGAGGAATTGGGTTGAAGATCATCCAATGTAACTAACCTTGTAACAAGGGACTGAAGAAACGATCATTTAACACCTGTATTGCCTAAATGGAATCAAAAGGATAGGTGGGCCAAGGTGAAGAACCAACTGTCCTGAAATATTTAAGGGCATTGTCTTAAATGGGTGCACTCTATTTTTTCTTATTGGGACCCGAATAAAGTCATTTGAAAGAACTCACCAGCAAATATACAAGTTTCCCATCACCCACAAAGCCCTCATCACAGACACATTGTTGCAGCTGGTTCACATCTTGGCATGTGGCATTTTCATGGCAGGTAACAGGTTCGCATTTCACTTCACCAAATGCCTCTGTACAGGTACATTTTACAGAGCATGATTCATTGTAGAAGTGTTCATTGAACTGCAGAAAAATATGATATAAGCATGTTAAATCATTCCAATATCACAACATCCAAGAAAAATAAACTTGCAGCCAAAATGTTGTGCACAGTTCTCATAATGGTTTAAAAATAATAATAATAATAATAATAACTAGTTCTTATATAGCGCATTTCACAATAACGTATCAACGCGCTTTACACTGGTTTCTTTATAAATTTTTCAGCTTAGCCTAGCCCAGGTTGGACTCCTCCGTTGAATACAACGCAACGGAGTCCATGGTATAAAGGTCCTGTACCATTGCGAACAATTTTATAAAAAATATTCTATATTTATACCTAATGGAGGAAGCTGAAGCTTCGTTCACATAATTCTTATGTCCAGGAACTCCCTGCCTGCTGGATTCAGAATGGTTAATTTAATCCTTGGGTGACATTATTTTAGAAAATAAAATGAAAATTGACGTCTCTCTTGTAACTCGCTTGTAAAGATTTGTGCGCATGTGCGTACTTGACTCAAAGATGCATAGCGACCACAATAGAGGGCGTGGTCCAACTTGAGTGATGTTCGCAAAGCTCCTCTCGTCACTAACCGAGCAAGGCATACCGAAAAAAAATGGTGAGGCGAATCGATCAGCCCTAAGAATGATGTTGGCCACGCTCGTTCGTGCAGCATGTTCTTCCTGTGACGTTCAGGGGTTGCTATGCATGTCGGGCATGCGCACATATAGTCACACAGGCAATTGGTACATGATGATAACAACGGAAGTGCAGAACTCTGATTTATTTTCTTAAATAATGTCACCCAAGGATATAAATCTTATTTGTATTTGTGGAACCAGCAAAAGTGTATTTTAGGACACCAAGAATAAATGAAGGAATTTCCAGCTTCTTAAATCAGGTCAAAATATTTTAAACATTAGTTGAAAATTTGTTCGCATTGTAGAGAAGCTTTATACCCAGGACGTCAGTGCAGTGCAACGGACACTGATGTCCTACCAGGGCTAAGCTTAGCCTATGATGTAGTTCTACATTTAAAACATTTGTCATTATCTTCAAGCAACATTGAATCCTCGATTCTGATTGGTCAGTCCATGGCATCAACAGCGCAGTTATAACCCACATAGCAGAGTCCACAACAAACTTTGCAAATTCTCTGCATATTGCACTATTTTAAGCTGCGCGTCAAGTTTGCTTGAAGATAAATTATTCATCACATGTGCACTGTTGGAATACGATTCAGCTTCATTGGATATTGGACGCAGAAGTGCTATATTTTTGGGTATTCAACTCACGCAAGTGTTATATAAGGAGGACTCACAAAAACGACTTACCCGCACATAGTTGCTGTCATTATCACCGTAAAAACAACCACAGTTATCATGCGAGACACATTTATCACCATCTTGATAGAAACCTTCTTCACATGTACAACCTTCCACACATGACACTAGACACCTATGGACAGTATTTGCATCATCTCTGCAGGATTTAGGGCATGAGTCGGCACACTGGCTGTATACTGCATTTTCTGGACATGTTAGTTCTGAGGATTCAAACAAATTAACAGTCACTGTGAGAAGTAATATAACATGATTAAAAAGCAGCTTGCTGCTGTGCATTAGAGTAGCTTGTAAGCTCAGATTGATTAGTCAAAAACAAAAATAGGTGTCAATTCAAGTATCACAAAATCTACTTATGAACATTTTGTCCTCCCCTTTTTTATTCTTCTTTTTTGTTTGCTTTTGATGAGAGTCAAAATCCCTCTAGTTTGATTTAGCAATTAGTTATATACCCTGAATCCATCGCTGATTAATTCCCAAACCCTTGACCCATGACCTTTAACTTACCACATTGATCAGGCATTCTCCATGTTCCAATTTGATATCCACTGTCATAGCAAATGTGTGCATAGGCAGCCATGACTCCACATGCGTGTGTGGTATCAACAGTACTTGATGCACAGATGTCATACTTGCAGGCCTCGTAGAATGGAGCTGAATCTATCGTACAATCCTTGAACGGGCCTGAATTGAATCCAATAGAAATTGAAATGTCAGAGTACATGCTCATTGTTCATGGATATTTATCTCTGAACTGTGATGACCTACACAGAAGCACATGTAAAGCAATTCAAGTACAAGCAAAAAGGACTTGTTTATATGTAAGAAGTAGGTCCATCATTGAACAACCCATACACAAAATAATGGTAATTCTCTTACTGAAGGGCCATAAAAAGAAGGAAGAAGACTTAGTTAGAAAGAGTAAACACATCATCTTAATGATTCAGCTCAGTACATTGATTCACCATTTAAAAAGCAAAATAGTTGAGATTCACAGTGCCGTAGTCTCTCTTAACCTAGCACTGCAACCTGCAGTCATCTAGTAGACTTAAAAATCACAGCACAACCATGATGGAGTTTTTTTCATTAAATAAATTGATGTAAACAAATGAGGGCTGAAATGAAACTAGTGTAGCCCAGGTGTATGAGAAACAGGACACCTGTAATAGTCACTCTTGTATTTCATGATGACTTACCACTTTCATCAATCAGCACACCACATATTTTGTTAGGAAATTCCTGATCAAATTGGATCAAGCATGGGTTGTTGAGCTCCATTGCAGCTTGAGGACACACAGGATCAGTAACAAATTTGTGTCTATCCCCAAACACATGAACAGAATCATTCTGCACAAGGAAAGATTCAAACAAAGTGTGATTGTTTCATTCATTTTGTAAACTTTAATTCTTTGTTTTAATATCTAATAAAAACACAAAGTGTGAAAGTTCCAATGATTATTCTTACTAGTCATTACTAAGATTATTTTTTGGCAAAAATTAAACAAATCTAAATAAAAGAATAAGAATCTATGAATTGTGACAACCTACAAACATTAGATGATGGATAGTTACCATATTTGTGACTGGATTCAGGAACTCATCTGTGCTTAATCCATTGAAATTGCCACACAAACCACTGTCAGCCCCATCAGATTTGATAACGGTCAATTCTACACTGTCCACACCGTTCCATTTGAGGGAAAAAGTACCATTGTAAAAGGATGCGATCTGTTGAACAAAATATAAGTTTTAAACTATGTCCCAGATGTCAAAAATAAAATATCAAACAAGTTCTTTCTCGAAGCCCCTTTTCTTTGAATTCTTAGCAAAACTTGTTACCTTGGTGATTATCTTAAATAATTTCACTCAGTTTTATACAAAAGTTGTATTGGTGTTGTTACTATTGGAACCAAGGGACACGCCAATATTTCCATCCTGAAAATTCTTTCTTAACCCCAAAAGACATTTGAAGTTACTCAATCCATGATAACTTTAAAATGTTGTATACTCGGTCATAATGAGTAATTGCTTATTTCAGTAACTAATCTGAATCCTGATTTTTCAAACAGTTTCAGATTCTTATAAATTGACTAACAACAAATTTGAAAGAGTTGCAGTGCAAATATGAACTTGGTCAATAACTAAACTACCAAATCCTTCTGAACACACAGACGACTTACTATGTAATTTCCACCAAGTGCAATGTCAACGGCTGGGCTATAAAAGGGTGGATTGACAATCTCTCCATCAATCATCACAACCTTGTTCTGTAACAACCTCATCATCTATAATACAGGAATAAATTAATACAATATGGTAACATTCCATACAGAAAATATTGTAGGATAACATTTTGGTTTATCTTCAAGCAAACTTGAATCCTTGATCATAATTGGTTGATCCATGGCAACAACAGTGTTACTTTGTACCTGTTGTAACCCTGCATATTGCACAATTTTAAGCTGCGTGTCAAGTTTCAATGTAAACAAATTTGTTATCACATGCACGCTTGTGAAATACGGAAAAATATAGCACACCTGTATTCCACTTGTACTTGTGTGATAATAATACATATCGGGCTAGTCTCTCATTCCTGTATAGTATATTGCTCCCAAACACTTGTACAAATTTCAAGCCTTAACTTGACCAGATAGTTCAAACAAAGACTAAACAGAATGGACTTCTTTATTTCTCTTGAACAGAATGATAGGCTAACCAGTAGTTTACATAACACCTTTACCCCCTCCCTTTTGCTTGATGTTAGAGACATGTGAGTTGTAATGACAAAACAAAACCTGTTTGTATGGTGTTTTGGGGTTTCAATGGCACGAAAAAGAAAGAGAAAAAAAGAGGAATTCAGCTTATCAGCTGGGCAGTTTTATGCCTATTAATAACTCATAAAAAATGATTACCTTTGTGACGGGATAATTTATAATGAGTTCTTTAATTGTGGTGTAGTCAGTCCCTTCAAATTGTTGATTGATCTGAACCACCTTAAAACCTGTGTTGAGCTCATAAAGAGTGTAGGCACAAGCACCCATGAAATCATAATACACATCATCAAAGGTTTTGTAGTGTGGATCACCATAAACCATGCAGCTGTTGGCCTCTGCAAATATAATAAGACAATTCTAATCATCAAAATTGTATTATTGAGATAATTGGAATGCACAAAATGACTAGTTGAGAAACAAGTCTCAATTCTAAAAAGGAAACAGTGACCTTCATTGATATCACAATACATTCATAATTCAATATATAACAAAGAATGTAAAGTTACCGGCTGTACATGTATCTCCAATCCATCCCCGAAGACAAAAACAGTAAAATTCTGTTGGACTACGCACTTTACAGGTACCACCATTACGGCAAGTATCTGCCATGCAGGGACTTTCTGCAATTGTAAATAATAGTTTCAAATAAAAATCACAACATATTAAAATCAATACCTACAAACTTGTATTAACATTTAATAAAACTGGCACAAAAAACAAATTTCTGTATTTGAAGTTCAATGGCAATCCTGTTTAATGACATGAATGAGAGGAAAGCCTCACCAACGTAAACCTCTTCTGTTGTGTAACAAAGTGTCATAGTTTTGATGTGAATTACTTGTCTTAGTACACCGGTACTATATTTCTGTTCTATTGTACAAAGTAAATGTCTTGCTTTATGACACAAGCATCATAGTGTGTAAATTAAAACCAAGTACACTCACCGGAACACTGATGACCATTACCAACAAGACTCCCATTGCAGACACATTGTATTGTCCCATCAACATTCAAGCATTGTGCATCAGAACTGCATTCAGTTAACAGGGTAGTAGGTAACTTATCATCTGCACCACAAGCCAATCTGACGGTACAGCCTGACATCAGCTTGGATTGACCAACCTGACAGAACAGGGGTATGAACAAAAAGCAAAATGAACTAACTCAATTAAGTTTTGCAGATTACGTGTCAATTTTCATGATCTAACCTCACTTTGAAAATCCTTGGGTATTATTTCACCCAATTACTATGAATGCTTTGTTTCACTGAAACTGATATGTAGTCGAGTTAAAAGCCAAGAGGAAGAATGGAAAAAGAGTATGGAGACTAATTGGAATCTATTGGAAGACTTTTATATAAGGGGAAGAATGGGAACAGAGTATGGAGCCTGTTTGGAATCTAGTATTAGTGGACGACTAAATATTTTTTTAAGTAATGAGAAAGTCAGTCTTGCTTTTATTGTGGTAAATTATCCGAGCTCATTTCAAGACAAAATGGTTGATTTTTTTTAGCATGTACTTACAGGTATGAGTTCCCATCCTGTTCCATCACTAATAGGTACTTGACATCCACATCGGTCTCTTGGTATACATTTATACCCACTGAGTACATATCCTTCATCACACACACAGCCATCATTGCAATACTGCCAACACTGTCTGGAGTCTAAGAATAACATCTCAGACAAACAGGACGATGGACAGGCACCGATACATGAGGAGTATGTGGAGTGATTTGGACATTCAAGATCTGTTACATCAAGAGATGAAATGAAAATCAACATGAGATTAGGATCAAAGTTACATAACTTTAACTTCTTTTCTACATTGTGTGTACAATGCAGAGACAAAAGGATATAAAATGTCAATATCACACATTTCCTGCAATGGATTTGTACTAGTTGAATCCATTCACAGAAAACAATAAACTTGTTCCCATACACTTTTCAGTAAAAGGTGACTAGTACAAGGGACAGTTACTTAAATCACTGTTTTCAACCTTATAAATATTTATGTCATAACATTATGAAGTATAAATATTTACAGCAGTTTGTTTGGTCTCTCCAGGCAGGGTCAATTTGCACTCCTGCATTGATGCATAGCTGTACGTAGTCTCTGATGTTAGCACAACGATCCGTAGTGTCAGGCAGTGACATGCACAGGTCATATTCACATCGTTGATAGTAAAGTTGATATGATGGTATTGTGCCAAAGCAAACTCCAAGAGGACCTGAACATGACAACAATCAGTCAAAAACCAAACAAAAACAATCAATAGCACATGTACCAACTAACTGACTGTTTTCTATTATTGTAATGTTGCACATGACAATTATCAGACACAACAAATACAAATTTTCACAGATGTAACAAATATGAATGTGCAGATTTCTTCAATTTGAAGACAGGTGGTTCAGATGTAGCTGTTTGCTGAAGCAGTAGAATGCAGTCATCATGGTCTGGCCACAGCCACCACAGCCATACCAAAGCCACACATTTTAATCAGACATCGCCAACATCTATAACAATTTCTTGGCTCAGAACTATAAGTTCATTAATACAATTTAGACAAATTTTATAAAATTGGTTTATCATATCTCAGGGGCGAGAGTCATTGCCGACAGACAAAAAGGTCTGAAATCAGGTTGTTTGAAATGATGGCATTTCTAACTTTTGGTTAACTCTGGAGATATAAATTTCAAGAAACTTGTAGAAACAATATCCTCAGTGCTGGATAAGTAGATCTAAGAGCCATCTAAACAACAGCTACCTTTTTTCAACAGACAGACATAAGCAAGTCAGAATTGAGATACCATCTGAAATTTCTCACTCCTGATAGACTGAAGTGTCTGTTCAATTTAGTTTATTAATATCCCCCCAAATATGTATTTGGCTAAGACAAACATGGCCTTTGTTTGCAAAACATTTATTTGTGGTGTTTGCTATTTTTGTCTTGTTTGCTTAATTTGTTAGATTTAAGGTCCCTTTTTATGGTTACAGATATGAAATTGCAGATAGTGACCTATTGGAACTGACCAATTAATGTTTACAAGTCATCAAGGTGTGAGTCTTACCAACACTATTTATCAGGATATTACAAGCATTGTCAGCTTGAGCTTTCCTGGCTGCATCAGTGTCACATGGATTGACAACCTCTACAGAGTTGCCACAGGAATCCCAGCTGTTACCAAAGTCTAGAGCATTTTGTACCTAGGAAATAAACACAAGAAAATATACAACTTATAAAATACAAGGGCATTCCAGATACTTCAAATATGTAATCTTCAAATCTTCAAATATGTAATCAAGAAAAAATAGATATTAAAAATTCAATCAAGGAAGTAATATACTTACCAAGACAATTTTAAGACCAAAATTAAAATAATGTTAAACTTACCGAATCACCTGTTGGTGTGACAAATTCATTTTCAGCATTGCCATCAAATTTTCCACAAAGACCACAGAGTCTGTTGGATAGAGCATCAGATACAAATATCTCCACCTGTTGATCTCCGTCCCATCGGATAACAATATCAGGAAAAGGCATGACTAGCACCTAATAACAAATATTGGTATCAATGAAAACAATATTATTTTTCAATACAAAATTTAATTGTGCTTATTAAAAACTACATTTGATAGGTAGACAATCATTTTTGATATCTCAAACAATCAGTGTAATCTTCCAGTCATAGTGAATTTATCTAAACTTATAAATAAATTTACCCAAGATCTTGAGACTAAAAGCCTCTTCACACAAGGCAATTTTTAAAGGCAGCCAACTACACTGCATGCAAAAAGGAATTACCTGGTAGTGTTTGCCTGTAAATTGCCCCATTTGACATGGCCCAAACATGAAGAAGAAATTGTACAACAGAAGCGTTTTTGGGTTTATTTTTTACACAGGACTCGGGAAAGTACAAAGTATATACAGTGTTTAACACTCATCAGTGTATGGGTAAACATCCCCGCTTCATACACTTGAACTATTAGACTATTCTATTAAAGGGACACACCGGCTTACTGTTTATCTAATTAAGTGATGTGGAATCACAGACAATAATTTTCAGATGGTTTTTGAAAAAAAAAAATCATCAAAATATCACGTAATTAACGAAAAATGTGAAAAAAAACGAAAACGTGGTCAAAGGTCAGCGTATACGCTTTTCCAGCTGTTGCAACAGTCAAGTTTACGTGAAATTATTGTTGTAAGTAGACTATAGTGCTCTGTTATGTATTAATTATAACAATGGCGAGGCATGGGCATCCAGTCTTCATAACCATCAAGCACAAATTCACGTGTAATTAAAAAAACGACATAAACACAGTCCGATCCACGTCAACTTGTATTCTGTGGACATCATGCAGCTATTTGTCATCGTCTCGCCGCGTGTGTAGCGCAGTCACCACGTTACGTGACAAATAGCTAGGGGTCCAGACTAAAACCCTCGTAAAACACAACGTAATTAAGGGTCTGACTCCCGACCCCTCCCAAGCTCACGGCTAGACCTGCTGCGCAGTAAAACACTCCCCCGCTGCACGGACTTTCTGAAAGCGAATCTTACGTTCGATTTTTCATCATTATTTACAGCTTGTATCCATAATCTGAATACAACATAGTATTTTTTGTCAAATACTCATGAATAATAGTATAAAAAACACTTAAATTTGGTTCAGTAATTTACTTTTATACGGCTGGAAGTAAAACTAACTTTGAAGATCACGTGACTTTTCGGAACCACTTTTGGTTCCGAAAAGTCACGTGACCTTCGTTTTTTGAAAAATGCTTGAAAACGGCCAAATTTGATGGTTTCTTTTATGAACCATTCTTCTCCATTACAGGAAGACCTTTGGAATCATGTTTTAGTCTATTTTGTTGCCCGAATAGCCCAACGAAGCCGGTGTGTCCCTTTAAAGAAGCATAATGCTGAATGCGTAGATTCGTCTGGATCTAGTAGTAAACTTACCAGCCAGGAACCACTGAGGTAAATCTTATATGAAAAAGCTTCGATTGGTGGCAGATGACGCAAATCGTTGATGTAGATCACTTTGTCTTGTCGTAATTCAATAGACTGATTACAAGTGAAAAAACAGAACCAAGACATAAGTTTAACAATAAAAGGCTGACAATTTTTCTTCTGGAAGGTTGGTGCTACAATGATTACTGGAACTATTAGTCATCTTACACTGGAATCTGTATTTGATAAATCATACTGCATCATCCTCTACATTATATATTTTATAATTAGAGCAAATACTTACTGAATTAGCAAATGCTCTTGATGTGACCCTGATTGCCGATTTGTATTCTCCATTTGAAGTCTGATTGAACTTGACCACACTCAAAGCATCATCTCTGTTACAGGAAGTAACAAGGGTGTCCTCACAGTGACCCATATAGTCATAGGTGAGGCCATCGAATGTCTGGTAATGTGAGTAACCCACTACAGAGCAGCGATGCAAAACTGCACAGAACAGAAAGAAAGACAAGGTCAATATTTACTGGCACATTAAAGTTTTCAATGAGGTAGATAAATAAAAGCTGTTTGGGATGATTTTGAACACAAATGCCCCACAAGCCAGTCCATTTGGGGGGGGGGGTAACAACTTGCGAGGGAACCATACTAGTTGGGTTCCCTGAACAATTTCACAACATCTATACGATCTAATGGGAACCAGACTGATTTACATAACGCGCTGAGCATAATATCTTTTGTGCAGACGGGCTTAAGATGCGCACCGCATTACACGTATTTTACAAAACCTTAATGGTGCGCTGATTGAATCAGTCTGGTCCCCATTAAATATCAGCAGTTGACCGTATAACTGTTGTGGATTGTTGAGGGAACCTGACAATGGTTTTCGCACAAGTTGATAATAATGTGGTAAAAAAATCACACTCGCAATTCAAAAAGCAAACAATTTTCCCAAAAGATCTTTGATGTTTTTAAAAAACAATTAAGCATTATAGGCTTTCATACAAGTACAGTAGCATTCGATCAGTAAGTTTCATAACCCAGCTTAAAAATTAATTTGGGCACAAAAATAGGAATGCAATGGTGCTATAGAGCCAAGGATACAAAGTGGATTGGGGGGCTATGTCTTCACTTTGTTTATCTTAACACTAGTTTCCGAAGTTCGTATTGTAAAAGTCACATTGTATTTAGCGTGCTGACCTCCAGCCAGAAACTTCTTTGCACAATGTACACACACCTGAGGTGACATGATCTTCACGCCCCCCGTACCCCGTGCCAGGCATTTGAAGGTGTTTCGCGCTTATGTTCAGTGTGTGAGAAAAACACGATGTCTACACACACAGATTCAAGAGTAATTCCTCATAAGTCAGTGAATTAATAGTGGTGCACAAATGAAACAAAGTGTACGAGGTACGGATTATTAGTAGTTTTTTTTTCCCCCTTGATGTTTTGTTTTGTTTTTTTGTTTTTTCTCAAGCAAAAGGGGGGTGGGGGGGCGTGCGCAGATACATATACAATAACTAGAACTGAGTTTGTAATGAACAAACAATGGGGTTTCGGCTTTATTGTAGGCCTAAGTGTTGACTTTATGTAATAATTAATTTGACACCTGATGACGTCACGGTGACGAAAACTTGTTTTTCATAGTAAGATATTATAACCTACAATATGGTATATGATTTGTCCCCATGCAATGCCTTTGAACAAAAACCCTGAAAATTCAAAATTGTCACCTTTAGGTGAAGATTTAACACACGTTGACAGAAGGCGCTATAACGGGTGGTGACGTAATGATTATTAGTAATTGAAAGCATATGGGAAAAGGACCCCAAAAATATAATAATAAATTAAAAACTAAAAATAAAAAGTTACATGTGCCGTTAGTGTGTTCAAATACTGCCTTCTGTAATTCTTGCGTCCATGAGAATTGTTTCACACCAGTAGAAAAAGGTGTCTATAGGATTGTGGTGAACGAAAGATGCTGAATTGATAACCCTTAGGCGCTGAGAAATCGGAGAAATATAAATGGTCAGCTTGTATAGCACCCTCTTGTGTTTCCTTATTTCCACGCTTCCTGAGATCAAGAGGGCGCTATATCCTGCATAAATCATGAATGGAAGGATCAAAGGTCAGAACGATGTCGCGTTGCACTGACGGGCTATACATTATTTTGTAAGAGGACCATATTGCACGTAGCGTGTACGCGTGATCACACACGGAGCAAGTCTTTCAAAAATACGTTTTTAAATCGGTAATATCGTGAAGAAAGAAACAAAAAACATTCAAAACAACTGCTGTTGGATCTAAGTTAGAGCCCATGCTTTCATTTGATATATTGTTTGTGTCTTTTAAGACTGTAGTTCCTGAGATAGAACTGCAACAAATTTCACGTGTAAATGCTATGAGAATTTTTCGGATGGAAGAATAATAATAGTGAAACAAAATTTAAAATCTCGACGAAAACAAAGGTGGTTTCGGCTGTATGGCCGAACCCCCAAAAATGAAGCATGAAGTCGAAGCTCTACACAAACATGGTCGATACGTCCAGACAATGATTGAACACACACACACAAACCCAACCTTACGGACTGGGTTTGTGGGGTCCTTCTATTGATGTTCTACTATTCCTTTTTCTAAAGCATTCCTCTGTGGGGTCCAAGTTGAACAAAGAAAAACTTTATGGGTCTATTGTTCATTGTCCATTGTGTAAAAGGTCTTGCAAGGGCCCTTCAGTCAGCCCACAGACACACAAACGTGTGTGTAAACACCTGAAATCATGGACCCTCCTTTGCTTAACTCTTGTGATAGCAACCCTGGACCACAATGTTTTCTTTTGTGATAGCAACCCTGGACCACAATGTTTTCCTTTGTGATAGCAACCCTGGACCACAATGTTTTCTTTTGTGATAGCAACCCTGGACCACAATGTTTTCCTTTGTGATAGCAACCATGGACCACAATGTTTTCTTTTGTGATAGCAACCATGGACCACAATGTTTTCTTTTGTGATAGCAACCATGGACCACAATGTTTTCCTTTGTGATAGCAACCATGGACCACAATGTTTTCTTTTGTTGATAGCAACCATTGACCACAATGTTTTCTTTGTGATAGCAACCAGGGACCACAATGTTTTCCTTTGTGATAGCAACCCTGGACCACAAATGTTTTCTTTTGTGATAGCAACCATGGACCACAATGTTTTCCTTTGTGATAGCAACCATGGACCACAATGTTTTCCTTTGTGATAGCAACCATGGACCACAATGTTTTCCTTTGTGATAGCAACCATGGACCACAATGTTTTCCTTTGTGATAGCAACCATTGACCACAAAGTTTTCCTTTGTGATAGCAACACATTACATTTTATTAAAGGTCCACTGTTTGAATGTGGATACCCACACTCAACCACACATGCAGGCATCCACCACACACACACACACACACACACACACACACACACACACACACACACACACACAAACACACACACACACCACACACACACACAAGTGTGTAATGACCTGCAATCGTGGACCCTCCTTTGTTCAACTCTTTGTCCTGACAAACGTGGACCCAATTGTTTTCCTTTGTGATAGCAAACGTGGACCTATTGTCCCTTTTGTTGTAAGTCCACAGTTTGAATGTCACTACAAACTCACACACACACACACACACACACACACACACACAAGTGTGTAATGACCTCCAATCGTGGACCCTCCTTTGTTCAACTCTTTGTCCTGACAAACGTGGACCCCATTGTTTTCCTTTGTGAAAGCAAACGTGGACCTATTGTCCCTTTTGTTGTAAGTCCACGGTTTGAATGTCACTACAAACTCACACACACACACAAGTGTGTAATGACCTGCAATCGTGGACCCTCCTTTGTTCAACTCTTTGTCCTGACAAACGTGGACCCCATTGTTTTCCTTTGTGATAGCAAACGTGGACCTATTGTCCCTTTTGTTGTAAGTCCACGGTTTGAATGTCACTACAAACTCACACACACACATACTTTTGCCACACACCATTGTGGGGACTTCCTATTGTTCCCTTTTCTAAAGAATTCCCTTGTGGGGACCCAGTTTAACAAAGAAAAACGTTGTGGGGACCTTGTTCCACTGTGTAAAAGTCCCCACAACGGTGTGTATGCCTACCCACAAGTACATGTCGGAAACAGTAAGCCCCTTTGGTGGCTTTGCCAACCGCAAGGCATAAAAACATAATATAATCAAGAAACAACCTAGAGCTTATCTATTGAGAGTACACAATTTCACCTGTTTCACAATTCTTTCCATAGAACTGTGATGGACATTGGCAGAAGTAGTTATAGTCATCAACGAAGATGCATTCTCCACCATTCATACAAGGACTGCTTGCACATGGATTGGCTACAAATAACAAAAAGTATGGAACACATCTCAAAAATCTGATTAAACGAGAAGTAAATTCATTCAATCCCTTCCCTATTTTCCCACCAAATACTTCAGAAATTTCCAGTATCATTGACCTATTAAATGCACTCTTCCTCAGCATAGAAAATGCTTGTTTAGATGAAACAAGTTAAACCCAAATAGCAAAAAGTAAATTATTTACAACTGGTTTGCAATATTTTTTGCTACATAATTCTTGGAAGGCTCAGTGTGACTTTCAGATTATGTACTACATCAAGTTTTAGGAACATATTTTCAAGTTAAAATTAAAATCAGTTATAAATCCAGCAATGACTCGATAATAGTTGAGGAGAGTGCCTAGGGACAGGGATTGGGCAACCACTTGGCTGATGACAGATTCCCACTGTACTTGATCAAAGAACAACACTTCTGTTTTCATCAAGCCAACAGTTGACAGACTAGGGTTTACGTACTTCTCCTCTCTGGGTTGGATGAGGGTGAGAATATGGGGATGTGAGTAACCCAAAAGGGGGCGGAATAATTGCCAAGAATTATTAGCAACATATGTTCAGCTATGGGCAATTACTGATGGGTTGGGTAAATGTGTTCTTTATTAATACAGCACACTTTCAACTAAAACTGTGTACCCTAATTCTCTTAAGACTCAGCCAGTTTCAAAACGGAATAATTTGAAAATATACTGAATCAGTAAACAGCCTCAGGAAGAGTAACTTATTTCATGGTTGTAATAAGAATGTTTCTTAATTAAGACAGTTGTAAGTTCAAAGAGCAAAGATTCCAGTTGATTTTGGATGTCAAGGGGTTGGGCTCGGGTGGATGGAAAGAGGGGATTGGGGAAGGGGAGTGCGAGAGGGGAGGGGAGGGAGCTGGTTGGGGAGGGAGAGGCAGTCACTATGAGAAACATGGGTGACATTTGAAAAAAACACCTTGGGAGAAAATACAGGGGCCGATTTCACAAAGAGCTAAGATTGATCTTAACTGCAAATCAATCTTAATTGGTAAGCAAAGTGTGATGTCAAAATACAAATCACTATGGTAATCCCGACAACTGAACTTAAGATGAATCTTAGTGCTTTGTAAAATCCAACCCAGGACGCGTAGAGGACAATACAGGTACAATGAAAACAACAACAACAACCAAAACAATGGTGGGATGAACAACAACAACGAGGTGCCTCCTGCCTGAGCTTTGACAAGATTTTAAATCCTACACCCACAATAAGAACGATGTTGTTAGGTTTTTTTCCCAAGATTCACTACAGTGTATCAGGACAATCCCATGAAGAGTAATTGAAGAACAGGGATCACCATTTTAGCATTGTATTTCAACTCCATAATAACACATTCAGCATGAACTGACCTATCTTTGGACATGTAACTGTCCTTAACATAAGCAACTCACCAGCACATCTCATTCCGTTTCCTTCAAATCCAGGATAACAATGACATCCAAACCGACCCTCATTGAAACCACAGAAAGCTTTCTCATGACATTTTATGGGTTGACATTCCACATGGTTACCAGGGTTACAGGTACAGTGCATCTCACAATTTCCAGTTACAAACTGTTCATGTGGCTGCAATTCAAAGCAAAATACAGAGATGTAAATCAAAATGGCCATTCATAATAAAGTAAAAAGGTATTAGAAATACAACTTGACCAATTTCACCTGAATCCAAGTTTTACTCAGCTTTTTAAGACAATCTTCAATACATAAAAGAGCTACAAACCTTAGCATAGCGTATCTCTTCATACACACATCCACACTGGTGTTTAGGTACACATTCATTGACGCTGTGATAATGACCTGGTGCACATTCACAACCAGCTTGATCAGCATAACGACATGGAATGCTAATCTCTGCTATGGCTTCTAAACAGGTTGTAGGACAAGGCTTGGTAAGTCGTCTAAAGTCAGAGCCAGGTGGACAGTGGGGAACTTTAATAAAGAGAAAGAAAACATTGTGTCAGGTACAATTTAAGAAATAATCACATCAACAACAAATGTAAACCAGTTTTCTTTACAACAGGAACCAGATATCATTAGATTTATTTATAAAAAAGAAAAAGCTGTTGACTCCAAACATTGCTTCTCATGAGCTGTACTCAAGTTGTTTTATGTCATTGTGTTTTAACTGTAATTACTTCTATACACACAATATACTTTAAAAGTAATATTGAGATTTCGATAAAGTTCTGGAAACAGTCTTATAGGCTGTAAGAAAAATGTGCACTTCAAAACATACCACAGATTTCCGGGCTTCTCCAGAAGCCAATCTCAAACGAGAAATCCAAGCAATGTGCCTCCAAAATACTCAAATGACGACAGACTGTGTTTGGATCAGTATGTAGCACAAACATCGAACACACAGTCACTGAAAAAACCAGCAGGATTGATTTTTGTAATGCAGTCTGCAAATGGTCCTGTAACAAGACAAAACAGAAGAAGAAAGTTAATACTGATCATATTTAACTTGCTAGTAGTATTTTATGACCCCCCATATCTATATCTAAACGTGTATTTTGAATGCTGATAATCGTACCTGATTCATCTCTTATCATTGCACAACGCGTCTCGGCTACTGATAGCTCAATGACTCCACCACAAACACCTTTGAAGTCATTTCCACTGTCTTGACATTCTGAACTATCAACGATCCAACTGTTGCCAAACTCCACTGAATTACTCACCTAAATAATAAACAAATGACATCATTTCATTTACAAATAATTCACTGTCGTGTGTTCCATTCCTTATGCTAAGTTTACATTTGAGTTGTTAACAATCTAATCTGCTAAGAGGACATGACTTATTACTGATACTGATACTGATACCACTGACAACATTTTATAGTTCCATGCTCATTCAGAAAAACTTAATAAAAAAGGGTTTTCTAAAATCTGTAAAAAATAGTCCATGTCAAAGCCCAATACGTAGAGCAGCTAAAACAATTACAGTTGACATAACCTAGTTTATGTTAATTAATTTTGAATGAATTAAGAACATCAAGAATAACAAAGTAACAGTGCACAATAAGGATAAACACAAAAAAAGTATCCCAATAATTGTCAATTTATCCTAACAGTGTGCTTACTTGGCGTCCATCGGGTGTTTCTTCTAACAAGTTGGTAGGATCTCCATCCACGTTTCCACACAATCCACATAGTGGGCCAGTGAAGTTATTCTTAGGTACATTGACATTTAGATCACTGTCACCATCCCAACGAATCGTTACACCAAGAGTTGTTGACAGCAGCTGATAAGTATAACAACAAACAAATACAGTGTATTGTCAAACTCAATCCAAACAGCACAACTATTGAAAGCAGCTTACTACAGCAACAAAATGTAAAGGGTTTACACTGATCGAAGGGGTTGTGAATAGCTTCAAACTTGGCAAAAATAGTCTTCTGAATATTCCTCGCTAGACTTAATTCAGTAAATTTAAACCATTTGTAGATTCAGGTACCATATAATTACATGTAACAAACAATTCTTAAAATATCACTGCTAAATAATTAAGTGAAAGACAGCCTCTTCTGGAATGAATGAATACGTAAATAAATAAATCAACTTTGAACACAACTAAACTGTTCCAAATATCTTTGATAGACCTGCATAGGTTTTAAAAGTTGTTCTTACCAGATGAGAGCCAGAAGTCAAGATACCAATTTCTGGTATAATAAGTGGAGCATTCATTGGTGTACCATTAAAGGTGAATCGTTTACCTTCATACATATTGATGAACTGAAAAACAAATACAAAAAATGATCATGAAATCATTGCTCGAGTATTATCTTATGACAAAGAGTAAATTGCAGTTTTGTCTGCTTATCTTTTTATTTCTTATACTTTTTATTGGGGTGAAGGTTCTACTTATACATCTAATACATAGACCTTTATCATTCAGCCATCATTGTTGTTATAATGCCTGTATGCAATACCAATAACCAATACTGATTCATATCATACTTCTATGGACACAGCTATTTTGACCTTCAAGCCTCAGTTTGAACTCATTGACTTCAAGGAAAAAAATAGTTGAACTATGATAGTTTATTACTTACCACAACTCCTGCCAGCTCTATGCGTATCTCACTCAGTTTGGTCAGACCAGTTGTGTTTGGTACCAACTCATTACGGATATGAATGCGGAATGGAGGGTTATCATCTGAATGGCAGGGCTCTACGAAACGATACCAGCAGGTGCCGAAGAAGTTGTAAATTGCTTTATCAAAGATATGGATGTGTTGTGGAATGCCATGGGAGCAACATCCTGCCTGGGCTGTAGATTTTATGAAAAAGCATAGAGAATAGCTGGAGTCAATATAGTACTCATTGAAGGTTGTTGATCAGGGAACCCAATAAAGTACCCACTGATCTCATCAATGTTCAAACCAGTAACTAGTCACACTATAAAACCACCTAGTCAATAACAACGCATTATTGAGAAACATTAGGGTTCAGTTTGCCTTCCAGCTAAAAATACCTTCAAAGTTTTTGCCTCAATAACTATTGCTACTTACGAACATCACAGCGAATGCCTGTCCATGGAGCCTTGCATACACATACAAACTTTGATTTCATCAATGACAATTCTGGAGTTTTCAAGGTGACACATTCCCCATCATTCAGACAAGGGTTGCTGTTACAGGGGTCGACTGAAACATAACAAGTAGATACAACAGTTGGATGCATTATGGCTTAGTAACGGATTGCTTGATAAATATGTTAAGAAAATAATGACCATACTAAGTGATAAAAATACACTTTGAAAATGCCTGGTTTTGCTTTGAAGTTTCCATAATTGCACAATAGCTGTTTTTTTATGGTAATAACAGTTTTATACATTTCATCAATGGAAAAATCAGATCAGAAGAGAATTACTTCCTTACATCAATAAACTTTAACAATATAATATCTAGATTTATTCAATTTAGTTTGAGAAATGAAAAACTAAAAAAATTCGAATTTTACCTCTACAGGTGAGACCATCTCCATCATATGGTAGTAGACAATGGCATCCATACTTGCCATCTACAATTCCACAAGTAGCATCACAGTGGCAATCCAGAGGTTCACATTTGATCTTACCATCTTCACATTCACATTTCTCATGACAATCCTTACGAACGAACTCCTCACCATTCTTAATATAAACAAAGTCCCAAATACAAGGTAAAGTTACAAACTTAAATACATATGTGATTTTTAGACAGCACAAGTGTTTATTAAAGATGGAAAAACTTCACAATTTTAACATGAAAATTGTTCACAAATTATACCTTTTTTGTCTTGTTTTTTTACTAAGCAAATAATCTACATAGTAGTATTTTCTGCTTATGATTTGGCTTTACCAAGTAATAAGCACCATCCTCTTGAAGATCTCTACAGCCGCAGTCTTCTCTTTTTACACACTTTGTACCACTCAAGACAAATCCCTCGTTACATTGACATCCTTCTACACAAGCAGTTCTTGGACACTCATCTTGACGTCCTTCCATCATGCTGTCACATGTTGGTGCACATGGGTTCATGCAGAAATTGTACTTGGAATTCTCAGGGCAAGGTACATCTGAGATACATAACAAAAACATAAGCAAATGAAAACTGTACACTTTCATCACACTACAGTCATCTTCATTATCTTCTGATCAAATTGATTTAACCACACTGAGACTAGAAGGGTAAATAGTCTGGTTACTTTGTTTTTATGAGAATTAGCACTGTTATTATTGTGAGGTAAACAAGTAACAAAGATAAAGTCATTATGTTATTGATGTGGGATCTTGAAATACTAGGCAATAAATAATGTAAATTATTAGCCAAAAGTTGTGCTTTGATAAAACACTGTGTAAACAGTGTGTATTTGCAGTGGTTAGTAAAAGACTACTTCCCACTCGCATTCATGCAATTTGTCAACTGCTCAAATTTCACTCACCGCAATGTGCTGCAGGTGTTCTGAAGGGCTCTGGACGCCCACAAAGTAATCTACACATCCCAACAGTATTGGCAATACGTGTACATCCTTTTTCTTGATTTTCCCCCACAAAACACCTGTCAAGCATGCAGGTATCAAAATGGAAACTATCTGCAAGGGCTCCAGTGCATTGGCCTGTTGAAGGAAATTACAATAACACTAAAGGTTACAGATACATATCTATTCCGTCTCATTTTAAAGACTAACAAAGTTAAGTGCCAATGAACATGGATCTAGGAAGAAACTATAAATAAATAGTAAACTTGCGGGTACAACCATGTGTAAATCTCTTTTGTGTGAGTATTGGCTCTGAGAAGAGCCGGTTTGGTCTCGACGTTTCGAACAGTATAATCTGCTCGTCTGCAGAGTTAACTGTTCGAAACGTCAAGACCAAACTGGCTCTTCTCAGAGCCAATACTCACACAAAAGAGATTTACACGTGGTTGTACCCGCAAGTTTGCTATTTATTTATAGTTTCTTCCTATTTCTCCACACCATGCAAAGCTTCAAACAATACTTAAGACTGGGTTGCTGTAAAAATCAAAGATATTTTTAAAAAGGTGGCAGACTTCAAAAAATAGATTTTGGCAATACTCCATGTATGAGTTGGTATGGGTACATGTAACACAAAAATCGAAAAAAAATTGATATCAGATGTTGGTTGCCATGGTAACGGCCAAAATAAGATTTCCAACCAATTTTCCAAGTTTTTACCTAATTTAAGTAATGAAATATGGGTAAACTGGAAGCACTGGTACATCTAAAGGGGAAAAGTTAGAAGTTTTTCTTTCACACATATTGCACAACCATGTTTACTCTTTCAGAAAATGTTTTTTGAAATTAAGTGTGGGATCCACTTTGGACAAAACCATTATTTCAAATAGTGGTGTTTTTGTCAGATTTTCTCATAGCGAAAAATGGGGGTATTGAATTGGGCCATAAATCCGAAAGTGGCACTTTGTTGATAATACCACTTTGATAGTTGGAAGGTAAGATACCAACCTACATAAAAATGCAATAAAATGTTTTGGTATTTCAAGTGGGCGAAAACAGTGTTGCCGGAAAGTTAGCACTTTGGCGGGGAAAAAACGCAATGAATGGCCAAAACTTATACATTAAAGGAAGTCTTAATTGACAAAATTTACAACAAATTGGTCACATTAGGATAGAACATGTAAATGAATGTTGATATGAAGAGAAAACAAATTCTTAAATGGCATTTAAGGCAGTCAGTGTTGCCAGAGACATGATTTTCAAATGTGAACCTTGATATGTACGCCTAGAATAGTTAAAAAGATACATGGAATTGCTAAGTGACTTTTTTCATCAAACATTTTTCTTAGGACCTTGACTACACTGTACAGTATTTAACAGTAAAAATGGATACAAAATAAAACAGAGTTGCAACACAATTGCCTGTACCTGTCTTTTTAAGCCTAGTTTGGTGGTAACATCGAGTGTAATCCACATTATAGCCCTTTATTCCATCAAAAAGTTGGCATTATATCAATAATGTATTGTGAAACATTCAAATTTCAGGAATGAAACCCTTTTTTTTTTTTTTTTTTTAAATGTATGTCATATTTTATTGTTTACATTGTTTAACAATCCTTACACAGGGCTAGGGGGTTCAAATGTAGTAGTTTATGTTCTTTGAACTAAATACAATTGCTGAATGAATTGACCATCTGCTCAAAGAAGCTGACCACTGACTCAGAAGAGAGTATGTTTACATTATTATCCCCTGGCCAGACATTTGTTTACATTTTATCCCTGGGCCCAGACATCTGTTTTATAATAGATCCCCACTGATTAGGCTTGCCCTTTGGGCTATAGTGATCATCCCTCATTGTCCTCAACACATGCAGACTGGTAATAACCAGCTTGCCACTACTACAAGAACTTGGAAGTGGTACCAGTTTACCCTGTACAATGTAGATCAAGTTCAACTGCTAGGAACATTGGACTTTCTAGTCAATGTTGGAGAATGCTGAAAATGTGTAACTAAGGTCTGTCTTTGAATATGGTTGAACATCCAATTAAACTGGCCTCAACACTCGCTGTAGACGCTGAGCCTATGCTCACCTCTAAAATGTATGAACTATTACTGTTTCATGTTTTTTTTTTTAGTCGAAAGATAAGAATTGTGTTATCAAATGTAGTGATTTGTATCAGTTTATAAGTATATACATTTTTTTTTACAGAATGTTTACTTAGCCTAGGTCAAATTTTATTATCCCTAAGCTTCAAAAACCATTATGTGGTGTACAGATCACTATTATGTACTCAACTTAAATGAACTATACCTTACAGGCCTACTGGTTTATTTCGTGAGTTGTGATTTGTGTTTAAAATTGTATCCAAACTTTGTAAACTTAACACATGCCATAGTATTGGTAGTCTCAGCCATCGATATTCAACATTTCGTTGTATTTGATACGCTTAAATTAATGTTTAACGCTTAATGTTTGTGAACTTGTTAAACCAAATAGTCTAACCAAGCAAACAGTTTCAAAACTTAAAGGTACACGTTGCCTTGGATCGGACGAGTTGGTCTATAAAAAGCGTTTGTAACCGTTTGTTATAAAATGCATATGGTTAGAAAATGTTTTAAAAGTAGAATATAATGATCCACACAAATATGCCTCGAAATTGCATGGTTTTCCTTTTACATCGTGAACTAACACGGTCGGCCATTTTGTGGACTCAAAATGGCCGACCGTGTTAGTTCGCAAAGTTAAAGGAAATCACGCAATTTCGAGGCATATTTGTGTGGATAATTGTATTTTATTTTTAAAACATCTTTCTAACCACATGCATTATATAACAAAGGGTTTCAAACGCTTTGTATAGACCAACTCGCCCGATCCAAGGAACGTGTACCTTTATGTACGTGTACATACCTCAACATAGACATTTCGGATATTCCAACGAAGGGCCGTAAACGTCCATTTGTCAAGAAAATTGAACGTTTTGTTGAAGATTGCATATAGCTGCTATAGCCAAATGTAAATATGACCACAAACATACGACATAATTTTCCATGCAGGTTTTCCATGGGCATAATGATTCTATATCCCTAAATCTTGCTGTGGTGTTTTCAGAGTTTATGTATTTTAATGCTACTTTTCTGGCAACACTGTCTTTGTGATGCATGTTTATACAAATGAGAGTCATGTTTTTATACTTGTAGGTTGCTTTACTATATTTTGTCCTGGTATGTTGTCAATCAACATCATTGTTCAGCATGTAGAAAGTCACTAAAGAGCATTATTTTCCATATATGAAATTTGAAAATATACATTTTTTTCAAAAAAAGGATGAAGTTTCTGGCAACACTGCTCCCCGGTACAAAAAATACCAAAACTTTTGTATTTAAATTCTTACAGACCAGCATCTTATCTTTCAATCCTGGAAGCATAACTTTCCTAAATATGCTACTTTCGGACTTCTGACAATTTTAGTGACCACCTCTATTTCCCAAATTGACTTTTGCTCAAAACACCCCTTTATGAAATAATGGAATCTTCCATTCACAATTAACTGTACTTGTGTCAAGTGCATTTTTGGAAAGGTTAAGGATGTATATTCACCATATTCAGCTGAGAGGTAGGTCAACTATTTGGTCTTTACACAGTGCAGCTCACAACCTTAGGTCATTTTAACTTATGAAAAGAGCTAAATTAGGTGAAATATGGTAATTTTCTATTTTTAACCGTTGCCATGGCAACGTAAGTGTGAATGCAAAAAATATGCTTTCTTTTTACACTTTGGTTGAAGGCCTTCACATGTGCAAAGTATAAACGAAATCCATTTTTAAAAATCTGCCACCACTTCTTTGATTTTTAGAGCAACCCAGTCTTAACATGGATCTATACAGCATTTTTGAGAAACATTTTCCAGCTCTAATGAATAACGCATTTAAAAAAAGGAAAGTTGTTTTCAATATTTCAGTTTAACCCTCACTCCCACAACTTTGTCAAAAAGAAAGAAAAAAAACCTATATACTCATTGCTTTCCTGAGTCATGTAGAAAAGGTTAGATCAAAATAACAGTCTTTATTCCATATATATTCATACAGGAATTTATTTTTGTACCTACCTGAAAGACCAGCCACCTCTTCAGCGCAAGATGTTCTTACTGAATCTATCCTACCAGGACAGAAAGCAGCAATATCCTCCATGGAAATGATTCTTCCAGGATCTAACACACACTCATCACCATCATCTTCAGCCCAACTATTAACAAACTCTGCAGTAGATACAGACTGAAAACAAAGTGGTATCATAAGTTCCAGAAAAACCTTAGAAGCAATCGTTTTCTTCAAAGAGCCATCAGAACTCGGAGGTATGGCAGTTCCTTTGGTCTGGCTGCCATTAAGTTGTACAATGGGCAGCTGGACGGGTGAGCTGTAATAATTACACTCGGGTTCTAACTCCACTAAAGTCTTAAATACCCTTTTCTGTTGTTGTGTGGTGTACTTGTGTACGTAGCTGCCCTTAATTTTTTCTAGGGTTTACTTTTTAACTTTCTCTATTCTACCGTTTAACCCTAATGTACCGTTTAACCCTTTTTATCTTTGGTACTTTATATTGATATGTTTTTATGTTAAAGGCCAAAGGAATTTCCCATGCAGGGACAATAAAGTTGTGTTGTATTGTATTGTATAAGTAGGATTTGTATACAGAGAAGAACATCCAAGAAGACTTATGGCAGTGGTATGGCGTTAAAAAGATTGACTGCGCCAAATTTCATACAGCTGCTTAAGCACAAAAAGTAGCTAAGCACAACAAAATTCTGCTTACCAGACTAGGTTACCAGCCAAAGTATCATGTCACACGTACAATCTGTGATTGGTATCCTGCTAATTTTTGCTTGGCGAAAAAGTTGCTAAGCATAATTGTCTGCTTAAGCAGCTCTATGAAATTGTGTACAGCTGGTCAAACAATTCAAAGGTTATTGACACTGTATATGGAGAATACTTTGATCAAACTTTACTTAGCGGAGTTGATCAAACTCATCCAGCAAAACATAAAAAGAATATAAGAAATAAGAAGACATTAAATTTAACTGCTACATTGAGTAAGCTTACCATGTTTCCATCTTTAGGGTAAAAGTCATTCTCAGTTACGTTATCATAGCTACCACATAAGCCACATATTTGTCCTTTGAGTTCTTCATGGGTGTGTATTAAGAGGTCTGTATATCCATTCCAGATGATCCACAGACCAAACTGAAATTTCAGGTCCTGAAATAAATCAACAGAAATTAACTAACATGTAAACTAACCTCACTAACCAGGAAAGAAAATCAAATTGTTAATTTCACTCCTTAAAATTAGATAAACAAAAATAATGAGAAATAAAATACGGTTTAGAGTAATACCTACCACATTGAGTCCAGACTGTTGGATTGTAACATTGTCATAGTTGACGGGTAAGTTCTTCTGGGTGTTATTCACAAGGACACCTTTGCCTGGTTTCAGTTCAATAACCTGGAATTCAAATTCAGAGAAAACTAGTGATATAAAACAAGAATCTGACTGCAATGTGTGAGTAATGTCAGTCATGTTCATACTGTAGAAGACTATCAGTTAAATCAAAAGAAGTGTATTTTCCAAATAGATTTTTCCTAATGCTACTTTGACTGCAATATTCAGGTATACAAAGCAAGTATCGAAATGAAAGTGATCGTTTTTACCAGATCATCATGAAGGTGAATCTGTATCCATGACACTTCAAATGCTTCCTCTCTTAGATCATGTTTGTGATTCTTCTTGATGATTTTGAACATGGGTTCAACAGTGTCATTGTCAGGGCAATGTTGAGCAAGAGTCATGAAACAGTCTGAGTAGTAAAAGTAGGTTGATTGATCGAATGTGCGAATGCTGTGAGCTCCACTGGCTTTACACCATGCATCCTCTGGAATACAATCACAACAATTAACAATTAAATATCTTGTTTGCTTAAACATTCACAACCACTGCAAGTACTTCATGAACAACAAGAAGGTACCATTCAGAAAGTCCTTTAAACTTACCCTTTTCACACAGATCTCCTGTGTAGCCGTAAGGACAGCAACATTTGAATGTTACATTATTCACAGCTTCACATGTACCGTTGTTTTCACATGGGTTATCTGTACAGGCATCAGCTGTCAACCAAAACAGAAATCAACATATCACATAGCAATCACACACAATCAACTTGTCTCCTTTTCAATGAATTCCCTTCATTCTGAATGCATGGCACATTAAAAGAATTTCCCAAAGTGAGAAAGCACAAATTCAATCTGTTCAGCTTTGTGAAAAAAAGGACATGCATAGAATACACAAAATATTAACAACTAATACACTAAATTAAGTTTTACAAGTTTGTTTTTGTGTTTTCTCTAAACAGACCAGAAAACCATTTACATGGAGCATGCAATTCAAGTTAAGTATGAAGATACAATTACACAGTAACCCTTAAGCCCTTTTCACACGATCTCCCCCAAAACCTAGATTCCTTGCGATGAAATTTACAAGCGCAGATTATTTATTTCTCATCTCACGCTTCAGCGCTTTCACAAGCTTTCACACAACAGGTAATGAATTAACCAACATTCCATGCGACGCGAGTAAAAATATAGCTGGTTACCACTGAACAATCGACTTTTCATTCTTAACCATCTTTAGTACCAGTGAAATGATGACGTATCACCTGTGCTTCCTGCCAGTGTTGTACTGCCATGCTAGGGGTGTGTTCACTCAGGATAACACTGCAAATGTTTGCCAATACGCTTACGTTTTCAAAGTATAACGCATTAAGTGCAAAAGGCATTTGCAAATGTTTGCCAAGTGTACAATTTTTTTACACAACGAGATCCGGTCCAAATTGAGTAGTGTGAGGCACATTTTTTGTTTAACGGTAGCACACGTAGTTCTTCATGCATGCGGGGTAAGACCACTTTCCCAGGAACGCCCGACAATAAGTAACGAATCCTTTTAAACGAGGGAGTGCAAAAGGTTCCTTGCGAAAATTTCCGCCAGTTTTTGTCATAGGTCGGTACCTACTACAAAATTTACCAATGTATGAGTAAATTTCGCATGGAATGTAGAACATTTTAAAAAAATGGCTGTCCTTTCATACGAAGCTCATTTTGTAATATTTCACAAACATTTAAAACAATGTTGAGGGTTTTAAAATGTCCCTTTTTTTCCCACTTATCCATGACTTACGTCTGCATTCGCCATCAATAAAGAAGAAACCATCTGCACATTCACATTTGTAGACATCATCGAATACACAGGTAGCATTGTCAACACAATTGATATCTTCACATTCAAATTCCCCACCAGGTGTGCAGACACATGTCTCAGTGCAGTTTTCTGTTATGCGCCTTTGACCCGGCTGAAGCAATAAAGGGAGAAAATACTAAGCAATAACTTGGTAAGCAAGTCATCACATGGGTTTATATTTAACCCATTACCAATTTTAGTCAATTCCAGCATACATTTACTTTTATGTATCAAAGTAACAAAACCTAATTGACAAACATAACTGAGTAAAGAAAAAAACACAAAAAGAGACTTGTGCAATGTAGTAAACCAGACACAAACACAGAATACAAGCAAAAACAAACAGATTGACAAGACATAAATTTGGTAATAATAAAGAAGATAAGTTTCATTTCAATACCAGAAAGAATTTGCCTTCCAAGACGCATCCACATTGCTCTGGTTGTATACAATCCATTTCCTTGACGTAATAGACCTAGTTGACATTGGCAGCCAGGTTCACATTGGTTACCACAGCTCCTGTCCCTTTCTGCACATGTTGGTTGACAGATACTCACACACTGACTGTAGAAAGAACGCTCTGGACACTCTAGTGCTGAAAGAATAATCATGGAATACAGTGGTCACAATACAACATCATTTACTTTATTCATCACGCCTAGCAGGAAAATCTTGTTCTCATTCTGCACAATGTACTTTTATAAATATGAACGATCTAAATTTAGTTTAAACATTTACATGCGCAACAACAAACACAATGCCTTTATTTTTACAAATCAGTTCATCTTAATTTTAGAAAGTAATGTTATGAATACTTGACTTAAACAGGTAATTTTTCCTGTCAACAAATCAAGTAACTTTTCAGTATCCACTTCAACATAAAACTATGCTTCAAGCTGTATGGTTGAATCAAACTTACGGCATAGGTCTCTGGATCTCCATGGCTTGATATCCACTCCATGAAGACGGCATTCATCAGCATATAGCTCAACAGACCTACAGACTTGTTCTCATTAGGTAATGTTGCACAAAGACTAGTGATACAGGCTTCAAAAATCAACCTCGGTGGTACCACTTCATGACATTCTTCAAATACATCTAAGTGGATAACAGCAACACATGAAAACATTGGTCATTTAAGTTACAATGTTATACATCATCATGAGATTAATTAGTTAAAAGTACAACTGATGCATAGGTTCTTACTTTGGAATTTGGGAGGTCGGACCAACTGACAGACAAGATTTTCGACTGATGCAACACAAGAAACGTCTTGCCATTGATTTGGCGATTTAACCCTAATGCAATCAGAATCTCCACCAAAAGGACGCCCATTGTTGGGCTCCTCATCAATCCATGCTGCAAAACAGAAATATAACATAACAAATTAGTTGAAACAAATGAAAGCAAGTTTTGATTTTATCAAATATATGCTGTCCTGATTTAAACACTGTAGGTGATACTACTTACGCCAATATCCTTCATTTGCTGTGGAGTTGAGATACCAATGATCATCCTTATGACATCTCCAGTGTCCTTCATTATCTCGATCACTACAAGATATCCAATAAAACAACTGGCCGGTCCTCTCTGCTATGAAAGAATCTTCTGCTTCACTCTCTACATCAATCAGCTCACCACCAAGCTTTGTACATTCAAGGCGTGCAGAGGCATAGGTCAAGGGAGCTTCCAGAGTCTTGATGTAGTAGCATTTGTTGATACCGTCATCATCTTTTGCTATCCAACCAGAAGGGCAGGCAACTATGATAACAAGAACAGGATTATATCAATGGCAGGAATTAACTCAATAATAAATATTACCAGTACTGATCAGTTCACTCAAACAAAGATCATGAAAACCTTTTGACAGAATAAGTTAAGGGTTGAGGAATTTATTTTGGATTCGCGTATAGCAAATCTGGACTATTTTCATTCCAACAAGGCTGATTATTAAATGAATACATAGAAATAAAATACTAAATTCTACAAAATAGAACCTACTGTCAGGTGCCAGGAGTAGAGAGCATTTGTCCACAGCTTCAGCAACTAGGTCAAAATTCTCTTCACAAGGCTCAAATGGCTCCGAGGGTGAATCACATGTATCCTTATTAGTAGTCCAGGCCAGGGCTAACTGGTATGCATTCATGTACTGTTGGGATAAAAGGCTCAAATAAGTGTCATGCCAATAAGGCCTTGTCCAAAGTAATGGCTCCACAGTGGCTTTGGCTAGATCTCACAATGTCCTATTGTTCAACATTGCCACAGCAGGCAAACCCCACAGCCACAGCCAAAGTCACTTAAATGAAATGCACATCATACTATATAATGTCATATTCTATATAAATTATAATAAAACTCTTTCAGCTTTCCAAATTTTTTGTTTAAACTCCATTTTGAGGCAAAGTATTGAAAAAAAAGCTTTGATTTGTGCGATAGTCTCACTCATATTAAGAAAGAAGGACTACAATGGGCGTCTGGTCATTACACAAAATCCGAGTGTATTAATGAGAAAATAAGAGAATGAGAAAGGAGAAGATATCCTCTGTACGCAACATCAACTTACTTCAGCAAAGTCATCCTCAGGATCCTCGTTGAAATTACCACACATACCACAAGTAGTTCCTCCAAAGTGAAGAGGTAATGTGATGTCTACAAAAGCTCTACCATCCCATATCACAGTCATATTGAAGCTGGCAAACAATCCCTGAACAAAAACAATACACTTCCTATGATTAATTACATATAAAACATACCTAACAGTATTCTTGTTGTAGGGTTATTCACTCTTGCTGTGGATTTTCTCTTCCATTAGCAGACTTATTTGAGTAAATGGTAAATTGTTGCTGGTGCATAGCCATGAATCTTTATTTGAGGTGGACAGGTTTAGAAGTGAAACAACTAGTAAATTAAAAGTGTCAGTAAAATAATAAGCTAGGCTTGATAGGATTCTCTCTCATGACTGAAGAGACTTTAACTGTCATTTTCCTCATGTGTTCGTAATCTCTCATGAATCTGTTTCATGGGATAGTGAAACTCCTGAAGCAACATTGATATTGTGCAACTCAATAATGAAAGAGCCTTACCACTCTTCTTCCAAGTGGTATTATAGAAAAGTCCTCCGAGATGTATGGAAGGTTGACCTGCTGCCCATCAACTTCCACTTCTAATTCTTGCTTAAGAGTAATCATCTAAGATGAAAAAATAATTAACATGGGAGAAAGTTACAGCAAAAAGAATGACAAAATCTAGCTATTTATAACAAATTTTTGCTACTTTTTAACAGAATAGTCATACACAAGAAAGAAATACTGCATCAAAATATAAATAAAAATTGACTCACAGTCATATTTTGGGTACATGTAACTATATTAATTAATTTCCATAGTAGAACAATCAAGCAATGGTCAATATAATTAAAAACCTGTATAATGGAAATAGACTAGGAAAGAATCTTACTCTGCCAGAGATTTCAACATGGATAGCTTTGGTGTTTGGCAGGATACCTGCATGTTCATTCTCAACAATCACACGGAAAAACCCATCATTCTGCATACATGGCTGGAGCAAACGTAAGAGCAATCACCATAGAAGGTGTATGCCTTTCCATCTAATGTACGGTAACTATTCCCACTCTTTGAGCATCCACCTACACCTGTAGTTCAATTTAAATACAGTGATGTTACAGGCCCATCTAAGATTCACTTCAGGTAAAAAGGTACATAAATGCATACATACATCATATAAATAAATAAATGATTACTGAGTCATATGGGTAAGGTGGAGACTTGATATTACATCATTGAAATAAAAAAGTGGAAGAAATATTTGCAATCAGTTTAAAGAGCCATTGAAATTATTAAATGAAACCTTCACAGAGAAAGTATGATTTCAAGGATATTACATTTGATAAGAATGAATGAATGATTGGTCATATATAATAACAACCAATCAATGTTCACTTGGATGTAATAAAGTCTTTAGATATTACCTTCATTACAATGCTGTCCTGTCCATCGACCAATGCAAGTGCATATATACGACATCATATCTGGGGTTGGAGAACATCTGCCGCCATTTTCACACGGGTTGGGCTCACAAGGATCATCTAATTAAACCAAAATAATGTTTCTGTTTAACCAATACATACTTTGACATAAAGCTCTAATATTACTAATGATTTCTATTAAGAAGACCGATGTAAAGTAAGTCTATTGGTAATTTATTCCAAGTCTATAGTATACAAATATTGACTGCTTCGAGTGGCGTAGTAAAACTAGTCACTCGAGGTGATCCCCGGAGCAGCCTATCGATAGGCGGCTCCGGGGATCACCGAGAGTGACTAGTTTTACTACGTCACGAGACAAAGCAGTCAATATTTGTTTTATAACACCTCTTCCTTTGATTCTATCTGTATACTTTAATAAAATTAGTTCACACTTACGTACATGGCAATCAATTGTCAAACAAGAACTGTAAAATCTTACGTTGAAATACCGAGTTTTGACAAAATAAGAGGGTACCAGACTACTGCTGTTACGTTCGTTCTCTAAACCGTATTTCAAATGCACATATTTTTTTCATTACACTGGGTTTAGAGGTTGTCAAGCAGCTTGTTTAAATCAATGTTTGAAGTCAATGTAGTCAGGGTACCAGAGTATCCATGCACTAGTACATCAGTTGCTAGGCTATCGTTGAATAATTCGTTGAATAGTTCGTTTGGTCAGTGAACATGTACAAGAGTAAAAATACACAGCACCATGTGACAAGCTCTCGGCCAATCAACAGATAGAATCAAAGGAAGGGGGTGTTATAATATTTGTAATACATTAGAGCAAAGAGCACTATGACTAGAGTAAGCCAATTGATGAATGTGAATCTAGTATGATACTAACCCATGCATTCCGTTCCATTTCCAAGGAATCCCTCATTACAATGGCATCTGATGTCTCCATCATCCAGGGTACATGAGGCATTATGATGACACATGACTGCTTCACATTTTGGCTCTCCATTCTCACATCTGCAATGTTCCATACAATCTTGACGCATGTATGGTACTCCACTCTATAGCAAGATAGCAATGAACAAAAAGACTAGTTTTAAAGAGTACAGTTTGGGCATATTAATCTACTGACACATGAGATATGTACACCATTACGACTTTCAACTATAAGATGAAATATGTGAGATATAATGGGTCTGTTAGACAGGCCATACTTTTGGTAAACATTTTTTTCAATACACTATGTTAAGAATTAGAAGCTATGTGTAACTCTACAGGAACTTTCTCTTCACAGGGCAATCTAACCATTAAGTTGTTAATCAATACATCAGTACAACTAATCAAATTAAACTTTAGCTTTAACTTTCCCTTCAACCCAGGTTCGCTCAGTTCATTATAAAATATTGAGCTTCGATGGAGTGGAAGCTAGAGCCAGAGACAAGGTTTAAAGACATATAAAGACATTTCAAGTTCTAAATTCTACCTTATTGATAGATATGTGCCCTATGTAAGACTTCCGTATTACAACGTATTATTATTATATATGTATTTGGAAATAACTGATAGATAAGACTTACCAGATGGTAAAGACCTTCATCAAAACAGCCACACTCTTCTATTGGTTTACACTTGCCATCACTGTCTAGTACATGCTTATCATTACATTCACAACCTTCTTCACATGGATGAGGACATTCAAAGTTGTCTGGTTGCTCAGCTTCACCACAACGCCTTTGGCATGAATTGGCACATACATTATAAGTGGACTGAGCGGGGCACTGGTATGCTGCAAGTACAAACACAACAAAATAACCGTTGATATCGATGAAAACAAGATATGTGATTACTGAAGTCTCTGAGAAAAATATGAGTCAGAAGTTTACAAGAAAATAAAGAATTGCATAAAATTTTGATTTCATGTTATTCTTGAAGACCAAGCTTGCAACACTGACAAAAAATCTTTCATGACTATTTGATGTAAACCCATGACAAATCCAGATAAGAGATAAATCAACAAATAGATATGAACAGCTTGAATGAACTTACGACAGAAGTCGTTCCTCCTCCAAAGGTCAATTTCAAAGCCATTGCTCTGACAAAGTTTCATTGTGTCTGCAAATGTTTCACAGATGGTCATTGTGTCTGGTCGAAGGGCACATCCATCATACACACAGTCATCAAAACCAGCTTCTGTTGTTTCATCAGGACACCTTCGGAATGATCCTGCAAGAAAAACAAATATCACCATACATCAAATACCAAAAACATGTGATTTGATGATTTCTCTGAATCCACTTAATCATGGTTAAACATGAAATACAAAGACAGAAAGAACTACTTTTAATATATAACAGATGTAATAAATGCATCAGGGATAAAGATTAATTTTGTTATTTTTACTATTATTATTATTATTTAACCCTATACCTATGTGGGATAGGAACTGTATACTCAATGCATGTGACTCCTTGTCCAGCCTACCCCCC
The DNA here is from genome assembly GCA_032158295.1 of Pycnopodia helianthoides. Taxonomy (NCBI): domain Eukaryota; kingdom Metazoa; phylum Echinodermata; class Asteroidea; order Forcipulatida; family Asteriidae; genus Pycnopodia; species Pycnopodia helianthoides. The sequence continues at coordinate 22,132,649 of CM063248.1, read as the reverse complement.
CCCCTCCAAATCTGGCAGGAAAAAATTCCACAGGCATACTACTATGAACCCACAATCCCTGCAATCTAGAGATTTCTTACCACTAGACCACCGAGCATGACCAGTGACAAGAGGCTAGTTCAAATCGTGTCTCTTTTTTATCATCAACTCAATGCAGTGACTATTGACTTACTAAACACACTTGATTTGTCTTTAAGGCACAATTTACATGCTGAAGTAGTTCGCCTGTGATATCTGTCCAACTAAACTCACCTCTATCGTCTTTCAATGGTCCACAGATCAATTGGAACTTCTCTTGCTCATTATCTGGACATTCAATTGTTTCACCCGGTGGTTCAATGGATGAACACTCATTACGGTTAGCCACCCAGTAATTACCAAATACGTTGGGATCCTCCTGTAGCAAAACAACGGCAAGCTCTTTTCATAAATCTGATTTCAGTTTATACCCGAGTGTAAAAATAGTTATTAACAACAAAAACAATACAAAATCCCAGATGTCGAAAAGGGAATTTAAAAAAAGGTTTGGTTAACTCTAACATTGCTTTAAGGCTTACATCATCATTTCCAGGAGACGCTAACTCATTTTCTTTTGAGTTGTCCATATTTCCACAGAGACCACATGTTTCATTAGCAAACTGAGTAGAGAGTTTGACATAAACATTGTATTCTCCATTCCAGGATACCTCCAAAGTGAAGTTTGTTGTGACAATCTGCACAAAAATACAGACGAGAGAGAAATAGAAAGGTTCCAAAACACTGGTCACAATTATCATTAATAACAAAGTGACATTGATTTTAATTTCAATTTAAAGAAAAAGGGCAAATATTTAAATAAATTACGATAGTGTAAACTCAAACACTCTGAGCTTATTCTAGGACATAATGTCATCAGCAAGAACAACTTTTTCTTTCCTATAGTGAAAACGTAAAGTAATAGCAATAATACATTGAAGTCAAAAAAAGAGATTATGAACTGGTCTTTCAAGAAATATTTGAGATGACTAATCAACTTACCACCCTGCCGCCCCTAAGGTTGATTTGGAATAGATCTCCATGGGTGAATGGTGGCATGATTTCCTGTCCATTAACAGTAATCTTCTTTTCTTTGAACAAACCAATTTCCTATAATGGATACAAACAGAATACTGGTCAGAACAGCCAGAACAATGGTTATTTCCTAGGTGAACTTGGGCTTGACTTTTTCTTACTTGTTTAGCTAAGTATATATGAAAGATCCTTATTTTAACCTACCATGTCGTTGAAATGGATCCAAACCTCTGAAGTTCGTGCAACTTTGGGATTGGCTACAGATTTGAGGTTCTGTTGAATGACATCAAAGTATGGTTCTTGGTCTTTGCAGTTTTGTACAAGGAAATATCGGCATTCTCCTTGGAAGTCAAAGCGAACAGAGTCAAACGTTTTGTAGTGGGGATCTCCTTTGGCACTGCACTGCTTTGTTTCTGTAAACAAACAATCAAATGAGTGTGAAAAATGCTTAATCATTAGCACTCACACACAAGTAAACATCAAGTCACGTACTCCTTGAACGCAGCATGGAAAGTGACAAGATTTTCTACTGTACCTTGAAAATTCTTAGATAACTTTTGTTGTGATTATTTTTATGTATCTCAAGTTTGATTTGTCGTGGAGAGGATGAAATTACAGTTTGTTGTTTCCTTTACCGTATTGAAGCACTGAGGTTGACAACATAAGACAGATCAACTCAAATTCAGAAACATTGTTTGTGTACGACGTAAACGTTTGTTACATGAAAAGTTGTGCACAAAAGTTTGCTCAACTGCACTGTCGTCTCTAAAAAACAAACTGTTAAAAAGTGTTTCAAAATGTTCGCTTCTATTACCTACAGACAAATTCTTAACGTAAAACCTTTCAAATCATGGTATTCCGTGTGTAAAAAACACTGGCAAGTGTATCGTGAAAGCAAGTACAGTCACCCTCACTGTGTCCATTGTTCATGAATTCCACGGTCCATGCGGTGTGTACACACAAACAACAACTAACCACTGTGTGTTGCGTACGTGCATTGTTGGGGCAAGGCGGCTTGAGGTCATAAAGCATTAACATAAAGATTACAAAATAACAGGGAAAAAATAATTTATAGGGCCAAAGCTAATAATTACAAATAGTTTGACACAGAAATATCTCACCAAGTTGGCAATGGTCGCCTGAATATCCTTCTTTACAAGAGCAAACATATGAGTCATCACCCATTACCATACACTTCCCATCATTCTCACAAGTCACATTGACACATGAAGATTCTTAAAGGAGAAAACAAACAAGTTATATCATGTTGTGCATCATACAGTGCGACATTAGATAATCTACAGCAATCATGCATTTGATGGCAGTAGGAACAGCTTACTACATAGTCATCTTAAACATACTCCATACAGACAGAGTTTGAACTTTTACTTTATAAAAGTAACTTTAACTTTATTTGGGCCTCAATTTGGTTAAATGGATTTGTATGGAAGAAGACAAGGTAACTGAACAACTACAAAACTATTTGATTGTCAAGACATAATAACTTACCTTGTAAACATTTCAGACAAAGTTCAGTTAATGTAGTAATGAATTATTTTAAATGCCCATGGCATTTGTTACACTAATATACATCCATTTAGACAAACTAACCTTCACATGTCATGCCGTTTCCACTGAAACCATCACTGCATTTACATGAACGCCTACCATCAGATACAACACATTCTGCATTGTCACCACAATGAAACGTTGCACATTTTACCTGACCATCGTCACAACTGCATACTTGTGTGCAGTCATCATTCACAAACATATAGCCTTGCTGTAATAATTGAGAAAGAGTAACATTATCATGTAAAATGTGTCTGTGCAACTACTATACAGAGCAAATGTTCTTCCCTTTGTCATTTCTATTTTTCTCTGTTAGGGAACATTTCAGCAAGGAAATGATTAAAACAGCAAATATCAACAACAAAAATGTTTTGATTTTAATATAATAATATCAAGATTTGGTGGATGGGTCATCAAAGAACAAAACGTTACCATAAATGCTTTTTTATGCACGGGAGTACATATATAATCACTGTTAATCATGTTGGATTCATATTGAGTGTTTTACAACTCAAAAGGATAAAAAGATATAGAAAACATTGCCTACTTTGAAATGCAACTGTTTTAGACTTTTGAAAATTTCTCCAAAAAAAGTTGCTTAGTGTGTTTACAGTAATTTATAAAGTGATACATGAATATGTGTATCATCACTATTGACCAAGACTTCATCAGCACAATCAATCTTGGTTGCACTCTTTTGGAAGTCAGTTTACCCGCATGTTATGCTGTTCAGCACGGTTTAGGCCACATGAGTGTATTCACCAGCTTACCATATCATACTGTACATGCAAATTTGACTCCCAAAATGGCAGGTCATGGGCAGACAGTAGCCGCGTGTGACATCAATGCAATAGGTCAATAGTGTTTGTACAATATGGAAGTTACAGACGGACAATGAGAGTATCTGATAGTATGTAGGGTCAATAGTGTTTGTACAATATGGAAGTTACAGACGGACAATGAGAGTACCTGATAGTATGTGGGGTCAATAGTGTTTGTACAATATGGAAGTTACAGACGGACAATGAGAGTACCTGATAGTATGTAGGGTCAATAGTGTTTGTACAATATGGAAGTTACAGACGGACAATGAGAGTACCTGATAGTTTGTAGGGTCAACAGTGTTTGTACAATATGGAAGTTACAGACGGACAATGGAAGTACCTGATAGTATGTGTCTTTATAGAAACATCCACACTCTTCTACAGGAACACATTCTAATCCACTAAGTAAGTGCCCAGCATCACATTCACAGGCTTCCACTCTTCTCAGGTTACAGCGTGGTGAAATTCCTTGTCTGTAATCAGAGCAAGTCTGTGGACACGCAGAGGTGATCATATTGAAATGAGACCCTCGTGGACAGTCAACAGCTATTTAAAAAAAAGCACATATTTTTATATTATTCTTTGTGTAACAATTTCAACTTTATACCTTCAATGAGTATGTTTAAATTGGAATAAAAACAGTTAATGAGCATACACATTACAGCTTAATACTTCAAATTCCATTTTTAATATATGGTGTGAGATAGACTCAATGGTACGTACGACAATACTGATTAGTCCTCCATGTTGGGGAATCTCCCCCAAGCACTATGCAGAGTGACACAAAACGGAATATATGCAAACACATCAGTTGTCTGTCCAGTTTCGATTCACATGCATCTTGTAAGCACCGATTATAGAAAATGACTACGTTCAAGCTATGGGAACATGAATCCAATGGTCCTATGGGAGGAGAAGACAAATAAAGATTGTGAACACAACAAATCTGAATTGGTAAGTAAGCTAATCAAGGGAATAGAAGTTTAACATGGGTGTTTTTATAAATTGTGTAAATCTTGCACATATTTGAACATTAGGCGATACACATGAAAGCAATATACATGGGAACCTCCCCGAGGTTTCCGAAACAGTTTGAATAGTATGTGCGAGCCTTGCATTGTCTTCTGTCATGGTGGACATGCATTGCTTAAAACACTGCCTGTATCAAAGATGACTATTAGCAATAGACTGTATAAGTTGACCTCGAGAGCGTACAACTTTTCGCAAGAATCTGACTTCCAGGCACCTTGAATAGCAGCTACAGGGTGTATTGTGGCCATTGTTTTTAAAAAATAACTTGTCTTGTGCTGTTTTAATACATTTCATCCTTTGGGTATGGTTTGCATAAAAACTTTACCACAAACTCTAGGTGTTCGGTTTCTGGGAGTAAAATGATCAGCCATTTATTAATAAACACTACACATGCAAGCTTGGTTTCAACTTGACCAAGCATATATTGCTATGTATATAAATCTGGTAAAACTGCACCTTTAAGGTGACGTCATGTTACAACTGATTACGTAAAACAAACATTAAATTTAACATATCCCGGCTTGAGTATACATGCAACAGTTCAGCTCAATCGAGAATGTTATCATGTAGATGAAGCCTTGAAAAATATATATTTAAGGTGAGGTTATGTAACAATTGATATCACTGTGACCTGACCTTAATTTTTGGATGTAACACATCCCAGCTTGAATACATGCTAATAATGTCAACTCACTTTGTTGCTTAATATTTGTACATTATCTAAAATACGATATCAATAAATGACTTGAATATTTTAGTAAGTGCAACAGTTTTTCTTTGACCTTCCTCTACATGACATAAATGCATCATACACACACGTGTGTAAACACCAGCAATCGTGGACCCTCCTTTGTTTAACTCTTTGTGATAGCAACCGCGGACCACAATGTTTTCCTTTGTGATAGCAACCGTGGGCCTATTGTCCCTTTTGTTATAGGTCCATGGTTTGAATGTGGATACCTACCCACACACGCAAGTGTGTAAACACCTGCAATTGGGGACCTCCTAATGTCCCTCTTTTGTTTGTACTATAACTTTTTGGCAACAGCTCTCATTGGTTTTGTACACGTTTTCCAACTGGGGAGCTTTCCCCAACTGGGGACCCTATTGTCCTCTTTTGTTATAGGTCCCCAGTTTGAATGTGTATACCTACCCACGCACACAAACATGTGAACACTTGCTATCGTGGACCCTCCTTTGTTTAACTTTTTGTGATAGCAACCATGGACCTATTGTCCCTTTTGTTATAGGTCCATGGTTTGAATGTGGATACCTATCTACACTCATTGGTGATAAATTTCTAGACAAAAGGCTGCTTCACAAACCACATGACAGTCAAGTACATTTTTCCATTGTTCACATTCCTAAATTTGCTTTTGTGTAAAGTGTAGATAAGACTCAATAAAGTATTTTAACTCATGACTATAACTTCAACAAACTTTGTACAAAAGCCACTTTCTCCACAGCTACCCACTAGTTTTCTGAGATACTATGCTTCAATGTAAATCAACAGTATACCACTAAAGTTAAGTTTCACACAGGACATCGTTCAATAAACAAATGTTCCCTTCACATAATGATTTTGCACGTCGTTGATCAAACATTACGCTAGAAGAACACATTGTCGTGGGTTCGGACCTCAGACAAAATTTAGCAAATTTTTTGAGAAGATTTCAGTACAAGCATTGTTCTCCTTTAACAAGAGGTGCATTTTGTAAAATTTTGCAACCATTCAAAACTTAAAGGTATTATACAGGATTGGTAGAGCTGACAAAATAGACACAGACAGTGTTCATGTTTTGTGTGATCAACCATATACATGAAATAACAAACCTGTGAACATTTTGGCTTCATCTGTGGTGTGAAATAGTGAAAAACCATATACAAATTTCAGCATGTAAACACATTGTCCTTAATTGTGGTCGTAACAACCGAAATCAGCTGTTGCTTTTTTGAAGGTTTTCAGAGACAGTTGTCTCAAATATGACTTCATTTCAGAGAAATGTATTTCCAGAAAAAATGGTTCTAGTATGAAATAAGCCATCAGTAAGCTTTCAGACTAAAATTAACCAATGATGTTTTTTTATCCTTAACCAATCCCGTATAATAACTTTAAGCATGTCCTTTTCACCAGGACTTCAACTATTATTGACTTCATTCCCACATCTATGGTCAACTTTGCAAAGTTGATTGATCAACATAGTCAATAAATTATGGCCAACACCATTAACATATGAAAGCAAAAAATGACACCCTAAAATAAAAATGAGTTATCAAATCCTGAAGAAGATTCAGATCACTGACCTTTAAATAATGCTGAGCAGAAATCAATAGCTTCCTCAGCCATTTCTGGTTCCAGCTGGGCACATGGGTTATAAGTCAGATCTATTTCAGGTTCCACTGGGAGAGCACAACCATCACCGTAAATATTGAGGTTGCCTGTGTTAGTTGCAGTCTTAAAGAGGAAGGGAAATGTTAAATTCAATTGTGTAATGTACTCACATGAGGACTCTACCTTCCTCTAGAACAAATAGTGTTTTATCGGTACAAAGCAGTCAGGCAAAACAATGCTTAATTTAAATTCATCAAGAATATAAGCAAAAAACAAAGCTTGCCAACTAAATTTGCTATGCAAAACTATGCAGAAAAACCTTAAACAATTCTGGTATAGACTGTGCAAGTCTTGCACATATTCGACAAGGGACCTGCTAAAGTTACACAAGTTTGTTTCTTTTATGCATTAAAGCAATGAGCGTGGGACCAAAGCCCCAAAATGTTCCAATACGCGCAGGACTTGTTAAGGATGCATAAAAGACTCTGCAGAGGTTTGAAGTGTCCAGCTCTTAAAAATTAACAAAGGTGAATGATGGTTCTGAAAAAATTGGTAACAGATTTGTTTTGGGTTTTATTTTTTTCTTCAAAAAATATTACTTACATTGTTCTATAAGAAGTGTGGTTTGGGGAAAAGATGTGGATTATTTTTTTACTTGTCTTTATAGTGTTTATATACTTAATGCATTTATTCACTATTTATTGATGCAAATGATATAATATTAGACAGTATAGATAAAGTATTTTCTAAATGAGAATAAATGCTTTATTTGAACTCCACATGATTACTTACACCATTGACGTCATTCACTGAAAATGTATCGAAATTTCCACATAAACCACACAGTTTTGAAGAGAAACGTGGATCCACAATGACTTTTGCAGAATACAATCCATCGTAAGACACTTTCAAACCAAACTCAGTTCTCACTTCCTATAAAACACAAAGAGAATGACCACTACATTCAAACTCACTAACACTGGACTTATCATGTGATTAATTCGACAGGAACATTTATTATAATAGCTGATTGGCTGAACATCATCAAAGGAATTTAACTGAGGTCAATTAAGGCCATTTCATTCTTCAACGTATTTATAGCACTTTTAAAGGGACACACCGGCTTCGTTGGGCTATTTGGGCTAGAAAATTAGTTTTACTTCCAGGCGTATAAAAGTAAATTACTGAACTAATTTTTAGTCTTAAAAAAAAAATGATTCATGCGTATTTGACAAAAAAGACTATGTATTCAGATTATGGATACAAGCTGTAAGTAATGATGAAAAATCGAACGTAAGATTCTCATTCAGAGAGTCTGTGCCACGGAAGCATGTTTTACTGCGCAGCAGCAGCATGGGAGCTAGCTGAACGAAAACCTTGGGGCATATCCAGTACAGCCAGTGCCGTGTCTCGTCGGGCCAGAGAGACAAACCACGGGGGCATGATCTCGGAGCCCTACCATTAATTACGTTTTGTTTTATAAGGGTTTTAGTCTGTAGCCCTAGCTATTATCCCCTAACTATTGTCACGTTACGTAATGCCTGCACTACACAAGCAGCGGGACGATGACGAATAGCTGCACGCTGTCCACAGAATACAAGTTGATGTGGATCGGACTGTGTTTATGTCTGTTTTTTAATAACACGTGAATTTGTGCTTGATGGATATGAAGACTGGATCCTCATGCCTCGCCATTGTTATAATTAATACATAAACAGAGCACCGGTCTACTTAAAACAATGTCACGTAAACTTGGCAGTTGCAACGGCTGGAAAAGCGTATCCACTGACCTTTGACCGCGTTTTGTTTTTTTTACATTTTTTGTTAATTACGTGATATTTTGATGATTTTTTTTTTTTACAATAACCACCTTAAAATTATTGTCTGTAATTCCACATCACTAAATTAAGTAAACAGTAATGGTCCCTTTAATCAATCAATTTATCAATCAATAAGTAGCAAATAAACACACGGTAATCAAATACATAAACAGGTTATTAAGTGGTTGAGTTCTCCAAAAACACAGCTTATTAAGGAGAGACCCACATGACGTGTGTAAGCAAACCATTAATAGATAATATAGACAAGATTGGAACACTGTACGACACACAACAAAAATACACACAAAATAGGAAACAAAAACAAAAAGGACAAAGTCGTCAAGCGATTGATAAACTGCAACATATCACATCTCAACCTCTGACATGTAAAATGCTGTATAAATATATTTAAAATAGTGATATTATTCAAATATTGAAGACATTGATGAATTTTTGCAACTCACCACATTGTAGCCACTGACCACGACTTGAATTCCATCCAGTGTGAATGGTAACGCCATCCACTGCCCATCCACATAACATTGTTTCTCACGACCCAGAGTTATTACCTTAGGGAAGGGGATAATTATCAGTTAGTTTGTTGCTGTTTCTTTGGAATTTTGAAGTCTACTGGAATTGGAAATTATCCCGTAGCCATACTAGAATAGAGCAAATGGCTAAAGTCGCTACATGTGAAGTATAAATGAGTAATCTCAATATAACTATAACTCAAACTATCATATCAGACATGGCCCGATTACAAGTACCTTATTGTCTCCAATACGAACATGAATGGCCTTAATGACGGCTGACTTTGCAGTTAAGCGGACATTCTCCTGGATGACCTCAAAGGCTGGTTCAACAGTATCAGGGCATGTTTTTGCCAGAGTGTATTGACATTCCCCTTGGAATGTAATTAATTTTCCATCAAGGGTAACAAAGTGTAGACTACCAAAAACAGAGCATACACCAAGACCTGCAAAAAGTAGTTTGTATAAAATGCAAATAACTGAACATTTCACACAAAATAGTTTATAAGCTAGAACAAGTAAATCCCTTGCTAATTTTGGTAGTTGAAGTATATTTAATAAAATACTTTAGAGAATTGAGGTGACTGTTAGTGGATACAAAGTTTACAATAATTTTAAAGTGACTCACGCGTTGAGCAGTGTCTCCCAGAATACCGTTCGGTACATTGACATATGTATTCTCCATCATCAAGTGAAAGGCAGTTACCATGATTTTTACATGGATTGTTGAAACAGGGGTTCACTTATTGGGAAAAAAACAAACACAAATTAAATCATTCAACATAAACATAAATCTGATGCTAAACAGTGTTGAATCCCTAACAAAGGTTTTTTTCATAACAAAGTATATATAACCACTACCAAGTTTAATTTTCAGAAGGTAATAATTCATTGTGTGTTTTTAACAAATTAAACGAGATAATCAACTATGATATAACTTTACCTTTTTTTCTGCCACTTGTTTTTCCTGAAGTCAATTGAGGATTTAAGATTAATGCTTGTGTGTCTAGAATACAACCAATCACTGTAAGGTACAGGATTATTGTTGTTGATGTCAAATTTGGCCTTCAACATAATATTTTTGGGGGAGCTAATGTGTTCTACTTACAATCACATGTTTCAATGCCATCACCAATCAATGGATGTTGACAATGACATCGTAGTTGACCATCTCTGACTCCACAATCTGCATTCTCATGACACGCAAGATCTTCACAAGCTATTTCTCCATTATCCATACATTCACATCTTTCCTTGCAATCATCCTTGACGAAATGTTCTCCATGCTGCAGAAAGATTATCAATGACAAAAAATAGTATACAGGAACAGCTTGGATAAATTGGGCCGTTGTGAAATTTTGTCAATGTCAAATGTTTTAGCATTTTTCGCGAAAGCAGTAATAATCTAAGTTTGGGTAATAAGGGTTGAATTTGACAATATTTTAACCTATAAGCAATATAAATAAATTTGAAGACAATTCTTAAACATCACTGAACCAACCCATAACAAAATACAATTCCTAAAATCTAAAACCACTAAATGAATGTAACTAACTTCAATATAGCGGCCTCTGTATCGACATCCACAGTTTTCTGGCAGCACACACCGTCCTCCACCCAACACCAGACCATCTGTACAATCACAACCCTCAACACAACGTCTTGTGCAGGTATCTGGGATGGATGAGTTATCTTGGTGCCGCTCTCTGAAAGACTCGCATGTTTCTGGACATCCAGAGGCACAAGGTGTGTAGGATGAACCCTCTGTACATTGGAATGCTGTGGAGAAACATTACAGACAAATCTATCATGATGATGAAAGAAATAGTCTCAAATTATAAGGGGCCACAATGTATAATTTATTTTTTCCATCATTTTCTTCTGAAATGCACACATTTAAATGAAAAGATGAACACTTTTCAGCCTAATAAATAGAAGGGTAAATTTTCTTGAATTCCATATCACAACGTGTATAAAGAACTTGTGTGTAATAACACAGGTTGGCTATCTTGTTACAGTTCAGTCAACACACCCACTGAAAGAAAACACGTGTAATCAAACAAATACAAAAGAGTGTCTGATTTCTTAGGTTTAAAGAGATTAAAGAGTAACTTACGGCAGAATTCTTCAGTTCTCCAAGGTTTGATAGACACTCCAGCCCCTATGCAATCATCTGCAAATTGTGCAACATCATCACACAGGGCTCCTCTGTCTGGTAGGGTACTACATAGATCATACTTGCAGTTCATGTAGTAGGTTTCTTGATCTAATACACTGTGGCATTCTTTAAATGGACCTATGAGAAAGATTCAAATAGATGTCAATTACATCATCAAGATTAGAAACATTCTAGGATTAATTCACCCATTTGACAATTTAGTTTTGTTGCAAGTTTTGAACAGAAATCCTACTATTACAGTCGACTCGTTTGGGCCAAGTTGCAATGGATTTTTTATGCATAGGACCTTAAAATACATTCACTCAATCCTAAACACAATTATCACTCAATCAAAGTCCAAGGTTCATTTATTTTCCACAGTATAAAAAAATAAAAGACGTTATCACTCAAGAGCGATCAGTTTAAAGAATACGACATGACAGTGTAGATATCAAGAACTTGATAAAAACAAACATGACCACTGCAGAGGAATCCAATATTAACTCTTCAATATTAGCTCTTTCTTTGTTAGTTTTCCAACTATGTGTTATTCTTTAGTGAATCTTAAAGGGACAAGTATTGTTCTTAACCCTTTATTAGTTCAGATGAAATCTGATGTATGCATTCCTATTCAATTCAGTTATCACTTACCTTCCTCAGCTGTAATGATTTCACAGAGTTGTTCAGCCATTTCAACATTATCATCACTAGCTTCTTCACATGGACGATAACCACCTGGAGGTTCCACAGAGTCACAATCACCGTACAGCCAGCTGTTACCAAATTTACCCTCACCATCAACCTGTACAAACATATTTAGTCATAACTTGTAATTTATAAACAAAATTGACTTTTCTAAAAGACTTGCATTTCAGGAATGTTTCTAACATTTTAACTCATCTTTTTTTAAAGCTAAGATATAACAGGTTTTGTTTTATTGTTGTATTGTGTGGATATATTTTATCAAATCCAACCCTTGTTTTTTCCTGTGGATTTTTTTCACAGAGCTCGGGAAAGTACTGAGTATACAGTGCTTAATACACATCGGTGTAAGGGTAAAACCAAATTAAATTATTTATCCCCGATGCAAAAATTAACATCTGTTAAATATATTTTATTGATATTGACGTATTGACCATATGGGCATTCTCTGAGCAATCTCTGAGTAATAACAATTATAGGTAGGGTCATCATTTGGTTTTGTCAACGTAATGCTTACTTGTTGGCAAATTTATAAAGAAAGATACAATAAAAGTCAAATGTAAAAGTTTCAGCTGAATACAGTGTCTACTTGCTGAGAAAACAGCAAAAATTTGTCACTGTATTTTCACACGAACATCGAATCCACATTTAACAGCAGGTACCAACTGCATCTCTTGCTGCAGCATTCGCGAACAGGCACCAACCCTCAGAAAATGATTCATGCATAAATCATTTCTCGGATTCAAATGTTTTTATTTATTTCAATCAACGGGCCATATCAGGCAAAATAATTTCGCAGGATGCTTACTATCATTACCATCTTTATAACAAGTAAGCTTTCAGATAGAAAATTACGCCTTTTTTTCCCCCTACCTTTAAATGTTTCTTGGTTTGTCTGATAATCATTTTATCTAAAGAATCATCTTGAAGACAAATAGCAGACTTACAATTTCTCCATCTGGTGTCGTGAAGTCATTTTTTTTATTTCCATCATATGTACCACACAGACCCTGAGTTTGATTGAAGTACATGGCTGAGATGCTAACTCTAACAGAATTTCCGCCATCCCACTTTACGACTAGAGTGAAATTTGTTGTAACCATCTACAATCACAAACAAAAAATATAATAATTTACATAAATGACAATACTTTTTTTAAGACTTCTTCTTTTTTTAGTGTTACAAATCAGATGACATGTTTTATGTTGGTGTACTTAAACTACTCTTTTCAATTTATCAGTTACCTCAACAAATGGTCAGAGGTCAGATCCTCTTGATTGCAATGAATACAAAACTAAATTCCATGACTAAATAGTAGCTCCAAACTTCTGTACATACCACATGTTTGCCAGAGATCTCAATTGACACTCCTGGTGTTGGGTGAGCAGGTGGATTGGTAACCATACCATTCACTCGCACCTCTTTACCTTGAAGGAGATTGATTACCTACATGTACAAAGAAAGAACGATAGAATCAGGTCAAGTCAAGATAAGAAAATAAAACTTCCATCTTCTGCATTAAGAAGCTACATACAGTATACATGTTAAAACCATTTTAAACAAACAAAACAATATGGGAAAAAGAATTGAACAAGTTACTATTTTTTCAGTATTCAAAGCTACTTTCAAAAGAGTCCTCCCCAGCTGTTCACTGCACCTCTTGAAGCCATCATCACATACTATAAAATCCACTACCACAAATATGCAAATGACATTCAGCTATACGTCTTCTACAATCCAAACCTTGACAGTGATCTTGAACAAGCAAAGCATCATCTCTCTTCATGCACAAGTGCAATTCGAAGCTGGATGACTTCAAACCTGCTCAAACTAAATGACTCTAAAACCAAGTTTCTTCAAATAATGTCTCCACATCAATTACGCAAATTCGGCTCAACCAATATTGTCATCGGTGAAACAGTAGTCCAGCCATCTTCCACGTGCATCACATTTGTGCATGACACTCAAAGCCATTTGTAAAAAATGCAACTTTCAACTCCGTTGAATTCTACCTCCATGGTTGAATAAAGTACATAAGGAAATACCTGACTACATCTTCATGTCGCAGTGGTATCCAGTCCCTTGTCATCTCAAACATCGACTACTGTAATGCAATCCTCTACGGAGCTGCAGATTATCAGATTGCCAGACTACCAAGAATCAAAAACCATGCAGCCCAGCTTAATAATTGGAACTAGCAAATTCCAACACATCACTCCCATCCTTCAACAACTACATTGGCTTCCGGTTTCTGACAGAATCAAGTTCAAAGTAATGCTCTTTGTCTGGAAATGCTTTAACTCTGCAGCACCTGTCTACCTCAACAATCTCCTCACCGTCTACCATCGGAACAGCCGACTCCGTAAACTGCTCGATGCAACAACACTCACTTCTACCATCTGTAAGAAAACGGTTGGTCAGGGCGTCTTTGGGCATTCCCCACCTATGGAACAAACTCCCTCCAGAAGTCCATCAACCTGACTCAATTATGAAACACAAGAAACTGTTGAAGACTGAACTATTCAGAGCTCATTAGTTTGTTTATTGTTGTTTCTTTTGGTAATGACTCTGAAAATTAATGGCAATAAAAACTTACTCTGTAAGAAGTACAGCAGCCTTGGGTAGTATAATGAATTTTGAGAAACTTTTAACTTCGAAATACTACGGTTATGGAAAATATATCACTTTTTATTCAACAAAATTTAAATCTTCTCAGACGGTGTATTCCAATGTATTATTTCCCTGTATTACTACCAATCTGTCCCTGTATTACTACCAATCTGTCCCTGTATTATTACCGATCTGTCCCTGTATTACTACCAATCTGTCCCTGTATTACTACCAATCTGTCCCTGTATTATTACCGATCTGTCCCTGTATTACTACCAATCTGTCCCTGTATTACTACCAATCTGTCCCTGTATTATTACCAATCTGTCCCTTGTATTACTACCAATCTGTCCCTGTATTATTACCGATCTGTCCCTGTATTATTACCAATCTGTCCCTGTATTACTACCAATCTGTCCCTGTATTATTACCGATCTGTCCCTGTATTATTACCGATCTGTCCCTGTATTACTACCAATCTGTCCCTGTATTATTACCAATCTGTCCCTGTATTATTACCAATCTGTCCCTGTATTACTACCAATCTGTCCCTGTACTATTACCATCTGTCCCTGTATTATTACCAATCTGTCCCTGTATTACTACCAATCTGTCCCTGTATTATTACCGATCTGTCCCTGTATTATACCAATCTGTCCCTGTATTATTACCAGATCTGTCCCTGTATTATTTACCAATCTGTCCCTGTATTACTACCAATCTGTCCCTGTATTATTACCGATCTGTCCCTGTATTATTACCAATCTGTCCCTGTATTACTACCAATCTGTCCCTGTACTATTACCGATCTGTCCCTGTATTATTACCAATCTGTCCCTGTATTACTACCAATCTGTCCCTGTATATTACCGATCTGTCCCTGTATTATTACCAATCTGTCCCTGTATTACTACCGATCTGTCCCTGTATTATTACCAATCTGTCCCTGTATTACTACCAATCTGTCCCTGTACTATTACCGATCTGTCCCTGTATTATTACCAATCTGTCCCTGTATTATACCAAATCTGTCCCTGTATTATACCAATCTGTCCCTGTATTATTTACCAATCTGTCCCTGTATTATTACCGATCTGTCCCTGTATTATTACCAATCTGTCCCTGTATTACTACCAATCTGTCCCTGTACTATTACCGATCTGTCCCTGTATTATTACCAATCTGTCCCTGTATTACTACCAATCTGTCCCTGTATTACATACTACTTATATTACATATCAGCCTTATATGAGGCCGCCTTTTTCCCAAGGTACAAAGCGACTACTATAAAAGTGCAACTCAAAGGAAAGCCAACTCAAAAGATGTCAAAAAGTAAGTAAACAGTCAAGTATTTCGTACAAGTGAGTCTAAGTGAGTGGTTTCTTTGAAATTGTTTAATGTTGGAAGTTGCATGGCGAAGATGTGATGGTAATGAGTTCCACAGGTTTGGAGCGCTAGCAGAAAAAGCACGCGAACCAGCTCTGGAGACGGTGCGATGTACAGCCAAGAGGTTCTCTGAGGAAGAGCGCAGGGAACGCGGTGGGACATACGGTTGTAGCATGTCGGATATGTATGATGGTGACTGGTGGGCAAGGGATTTGAAGACATGAAGACAAAGTTTGAAGTCAATTCTGTTCTGTATTACTACCAATCTGTCCCTGTATTACTACCAATCTGTCCCTGTATTACTACCAATCTGTCCCTGTATTACTACCAATCTGTCCCTGTATTATTACCGATCTGTCCCTGTATTACTACCAATCTGTCCCTGTATTATTACCGATCTGTCCCTGTATTATTACCAATCTGTCCCTGTACTATTACCGATCTGTCCCTGTTTTATTACCGATCTTTCCCTGTATTATTATTACTCTTTAGTAAAAACTAACTTGTTATTTGACAACTATGGAAATCAATTATTGCAAAGCTTTATACAAATCACAGGAAGTATAAATTTTACTTACCAAACCAAACACATTGACCGCTACTTCCTCAGTAAGAGCAACCTTAGGATTGTTTGTAGCAGCTCGATGTTTGGAAATCACTTTGAAACCAGGGTAAGTACTATTTTCAACACTCTCTGCTAGAATGTAACGACATTTCCCTTGGAAGTCAAATTTCTTTTGATCAAATGACCTGTAGTGTGGATCACCAGATGCAGTGCAGACTCCCATACCTGAATACAAACAGGATTTTTGTGTCGGTTCTTGGTTATCAAACAATATTGATCCAATTCATACAAAGTCATCAACCCCCAATAAATCTTCCCTGTGTGTGCAGTGTGTATTAACATAAGATACTCACCATCATCGCATGCTACACCAGACCAGCCTTGGTTGCATTCACAATGGAAGGTTCCATCATTATGACTGACACATTTACCATTTCCTGAGCAATGCTCTTCACCACTAAGACAGGGGTCCGCTGAAATAAAAAACATCAACTGGATTAAAGGTACTAATGCTTATGTTTCTGTTAAAGATATTTTTTAAAAGCATACGACAGAAAATTTCATTTAAAAATAGATTAAAAAAGTTATGTCTGTTGAAATAATGTTATTGATCATATTCAGTTTGAATTTTGTGTTTTTATTGTTGCGTACAAAACCAATATGTGGTGCTAAAGTTGTTGTATAATGTAGTGGATAAAGAATGCCATTTAATAAATAAATGAGTTACTTACGTAGACATTCCTCTTCAGATCGATAGAAACCGTCATTACAGTAACAACCTAACACTTCATCTTGTACTTCACATGTTGCATTTAAGTGGCAGGAAATGTCCTCACAGACTGTAACATTTTGTCCATTACATGTACAACGTTGTCCACAGTTCAAACTGACGTATGTTTCCCCAGGCTGGTAAAGATAACATGTAGAAAAATGGAAGGAAATGCAAAAGGTACAACCAACAATAATTATACCAAACTCGTTATATGAGGATTGTCAGCTATTACGTAGATCACTTCACGAAGTGGTTAATAAAGCGATAGCTCTTGTGGACTTTTTGTTGTTGTTTTCTATCTATGATGATCTACAAAATACAATAAGCCTTCCTAGAATCATTATTGACCCCTTGCACAACGCACAGCGCAATTACACGCCCCTATCCTGTCCACTAGTTTGGAATTCAAAATGTACACAAAGGAATTGACTCCCAAAATGGTGGAAATGATAGACGCATATTGTGTAAAGGTGCATTCCACGTTGTGCAGGAGATCAATATCTAATTAATACAGGTTTAGTTTATTCATATTTTATGTTAGTCAAGAAATACAGCAAGTGGAAATGATTTACAAACAACTATTTAAAAGTCTAACCTCATAATAAGACAAAGATCCTTCACATCCGCATTTTTCTTGTCGTACACATTCTTCTCCACTGGAAAGAAAGCCATCATCACACTCACAGCCTTCAAAACATAGATGTGGGCAAGCTAGATCTTCAGGTTGGGAACATGTAGCTGGGCAGGCTGAGGCACACTGAGTGTAATGCGAGTGTTCAGGACATTCCAGTGCTGTAATATTTGAGATATGTTGATTACTATCTAAAGCTCCAACAATTACAAATATTACCTTTCAAATGATACTAGCCATTCTCAATTTAACAAAATCAAAGAAATCGGATCAAGGTTGAAATATTACTTTTTCTTTGCAACACCAAAGCTTTTGCCAACTGGAAGTTGGTTAACTACAGGCAGTCAAAATGGGGCAAAATATATCATCAGATCCTTTTAAGGAAAAGCAAGATCCATTGTTTGTTGCCTTCAACAAAGTACAAAATCATCTCACACACATACTTGGGCATTATTAATTGCTCGTCTGAAAATGAGTGTTTGGCATTTTGAATGGCAAGTTTGAAGAAGATGATATATATCCAGGGTGTACTCACGGCAAAACTGTCTGCTCCTCCATGGGCCTACATCCAAGCCATTTTCATGACACAAATCTCCATAGACTGCAGCACTTGTACACAGGTTGGTTTGCTCAGGGGATGTTACACACAGATCAAACACACAACTATCATAGAAGGACTGAGCAAGTTCAAGTGATTTACACGCTTCAAATGCACCTGGGTTTAAAAGCAAGATTGTGAAACAGTTAAAAGTTCATTATTACACTGTGCTGTAATTGAGTCTTAGTTCATTTCCAGTACAGAAGGTCACATGTTACTTTAAGATAATTAAACAGCTGATAAACTTGCATTTATTTGCAAAATGGGAAATATACAGGACTTTCTCATTTTCTTATTTAATAGACTAATGTTAAGTTTTTGAGTTCTGACAATATGAAATTGTCAATTATTTTTAAATTTAAATGGTGGAAATGTAAACAGTGAACCAATATATTTGTTTTGTTAGGAAAATCTGATTGTTTATAAATATATATTAATAGATTTTGCTGAACTCTTGCAAATAAAACAAACAAACTCAAAACTGTGTCGTTTGTGTATTTTAACTTACCTGAAAAGAAAACCTGGCACAAGTCTTGGATGAATACTAGGCCGGGTGGTTCACAATTGAGTTCAGGTGGCTCTGGATCTGCAGGACATTCCTCATCATTTACTTTCAAACTCTTACCAAACTCCTCTGGACTCTGGTACTGTACATACAACATTATATAAATAAACAAATAAACTGTTCAAAATATATTAGCAATATGCAGTAATGATGGTAAATGCCACAGTTAAATGGGTTTCCACATTTGAGTATTAATTGAAACGGCAACAGTAAAAATCAATAATATAGCTTGAGTTTAAAAGGTTGTCATTATTAAAAACAACTTACATGACCAAAGTCATCGTCTTTGTTATCATTCCAGCTACCGCAAAGCCCACAGGTGTTATTGTAGTAAGTGTATGGCACTGAGATATCTAGATCATGTTTGCGATTCCATCGCACTTCCAAACCAAAGTCTGTACGGAGGATCTATCAGTAACAGAGAGAATTAGTTAGATGAATTGCATTGTCTCATGAATAAGGTTTTTAAACATCAGTCTACACAAGATAATTTGTTTTCAAAACAATGCTGCAATAACACTAATTTAGCTCAATATTATAAACATAAGAAAATCACAGTAGAAAAAAGAAGCATAGATATGAGAGTGGTACTTACAACATTCTTCCCTCGTTTTGTAATCCTAATACCCGGGAGTGTCACAGGAAGACGCAAACTTCTTCCATTGGCAATAATTTTACTCTTTCTATTCATGGTAATCATCTGAGTGCACACCACAAATACAATTCATTAATATGAAAACAAACAAAATTTACAAGTAGTCATATTGTAAAGAGGTTCCTGTCTGTTGACAGTATTTCAAACAAGAGCAATACAATGACAAGACTCAACAATGACCATGGTATATCCAGTATTTCAATTCCTCACTTGAATGTTATTGATAATGATCTCCAATCACAACTCACCCATTCATACACAATGACAGTAACAGCTGCTGTAACAGATGCGCCATTTCGTCCTCTTCGTGCTTTCTCATTATCTTGGACAACATTAAATGACGTCACACCATCATGATTACAAGGTTGCAACATCGTGTACTTACAATCTCCTTGGAAGTTATACTTTTTCCCATCAAAGGTTTTGTAATGAGGATCTCCATGTGCATAGCAATGGCCTCTTCCTGTACACGGTTCAGTAAAGAGATGAATTATTTGCTACTCATGAAATCATCTTTATAAATATGCGTCAATGAACTACTTCAGTCTACACAAAGACACTACAGCTAACAATGTCTGTATGTTTTTGGTAAAGTTTCATAAAATAAACTTTTATTTTTTTATAATAATAAATATCTCAGAGAGTTTATTCACTCTGGTCGGTCAAAGACTGGCCACGTGGGTATGTATTAACATGTGATGTAGAGATCGGCTCTGTGAACTAGCGAGTAAATGGTCCCCAAACAAGCATATTGTTGTGTAAAAACTTGTATGCATTTATGCATGATGTGCAAGGATCTATCAAATCAACTGTTTTCTTTGTGCATATTTGGGGGGTTTTCAAAATTTTGGCAAGAGATTTAGGTAAAGCTTTTGTAATTTTTAGAGCACATAGGCTTGTTTTTGAAAATATGCATTAATAGCTAATTACGTTTAGGAGATTACGTTAAACACAAAAGTTGAACAGCCTAAGGAACGGCCCTTGAACATGAGTAGAACATTTAACAAAATATTGGCTAAAGAAAAATTGCAAGTTCTGATGATTTAGACCATTCTAACACTTAAGGTTATTTTTATTAATGGGAATAACAGTGTGATGACCCGGTCTTCACTACGTAGTAATGACCTTGGTTAGTCGCTGGCTGCAGTTAATGGACCTCACCTTCGGCTTGGAAGATTAAAAGCAGCCAGCCACCAATCCGGTCATTACCAAGTAGTGAAGACCAGGTCATCACACTGTTATTCCACTAGCCCTGGACGATATCGTAAATTTTGACTGGCGATATATCGTCGGGTAAATATCGCCGATATGTCGATATATCGTGAAAAAATTGTGAACATGGAAAAAAGGTTTTACCGCATGCAGGGGAGGACATGGGCAATAAAACTAACAAACAAGACATGACTGTATAGATAATCCATGAAAACGGAACGGCCTACATTTTTGTGTGCTTTTTATCACTGGTTCCAACACAATTAATTCATGGTTTCTACCTCAACGATTGAACGTTGCGATCCTTGCAACTGTAAGCTTGTGCCTCGATGTCTATTCCGATCCCCATGTTGCGTAAATACGTTTGCCTAACGTTTCCCGACCATACCACGAGGTGATTTCTCACCGAGGGAATTTCCCTTGCCTTTTTGTTCCCTCGGCTACACGCCCTTCCTTCACTCCTAACTATAAAGTTTAACACGTTAGGAGCAAGCACATCCGCGGGATCGAGGTGATAAATACAGTGGGATGGTAGCGCATTGAGAAGTATTACGTCATATTATTCACACCAAAAGAGTACGTTTCGGCCAATCGGAAAGCGGCCAGTCAGAAACGTTCGTGCTGCTCCGGCGATACAAAAAAGACAAAAAAGACAACCATGGCTAGAAGTGAAGACGCACATATAGCGTCCAAAGTTTCTTTCCTTCAAAATTTGCCACGGAACACTCAAATGTGTCCAACTTAACGGCATTATACATTAAACAAAATTCTTTTAAAGGAAAAAGCGTAACATAAAGCTTTCTGGAAAACAATATTGTGTCTTTTAATAAGTATTGTGAACATCGCGATATTTCGATATTTAAAAAAAACATTATCGATATTGACGATATTGTTTCAGTATCGTATTGTGACGGTAGTATCGAGATATCGTCCACCCCTATATTCCACAATTAAAATTCCTTATTTAATACTCAAAAATATAAAGATAATGATTTTTTGTAATGATTAAAATCTGTATACTTAACGCCATGTGAGCTTTCAAACATTTGGTAATTTATACTGAATTCGTCTTCAATGGCTGAAATATTAGGAAATCTGTGTCACAAACTATCTCTGACAAATAGCAATGGTCAGTCTAATTGGGATTATTCTTAAGGCGTAGCCATAGTGTGTATTTACCTCTGTCACAGAGTTTCCCCTCTGATCCTCTCATGCAGCGGCAGTAAAATCCATCAGAATGTGATTGATCTCGAATACATCGCCCACGGTGACAGCGATTCGGTACACATGGGTCAACTGAGGATAAAATCATTCTCAAGTCAGTCAGCTCTAAACTTTATATGTCAAATGTGAAATAATCACAACAGCAAAACAAGTCAGTGCCCTCTCCCTTTCCACAAGTTCATCCATTGTTTCAATGTTTTCCCTTCTGGAGTCAACACACATTCCTTACTCACCTGTACAGGTTTTGCCATCACCAATAAATCCAAAAGAGCAATGACATCCATGATGGTTGTCTGATATACCACAGAAACCTGCTGGATGACAGGATGAAGCTACACACATTGCCATATTGTCTGAACATCTACATTCCATGGAACATTTGCTGTTATAGAATACCTCAGAGGCCTGCAGTCAAGAGAGATGAAAAGTATTTACATTTAAACCAATTAAACCAATTTAGATAAAAAAAGGTTTAAAAATAAATAAATATACACACACAAACATACACACACATCATAACACCTTACATAAACAAATACAACGGTTGCCCCTCGTGTATGATGTCACATAAGCACACAGAGCCCTCACCGAGGACAAAGGAAGACCTATAATTGGCTGATAAATGTACTTGCAACCTACCATCAGAGATGGCAGAATGTGAAAGGGGTCAACTTTATCTGCACAGTGTGCCGTTCTGGGACACAAATTGTACAGATGTAGCAAGTGCGCCTAAAATGCTCATAACAAAGTGAAGAGACAGATAGAGAAACTGACTCCCAAATGAATTAATTGTGTGAATATAGAGAAATATAAATAGTTCATTGTGAGTAGTTGACCTCGTTAATCAACGTCTTACCAAGTGGTAGGCCCCTTCATAGAAGCATCCACATCCATCCTGTGAAACACATCTCTGATTACCATCAAGTACATATCCATCTTCACATTCACAACCTTCTACGCATGGAAATGAACAAATAAAACCTTCCTGTCGTGCTTCACCACCACATATCAATGGGCAGGCAGTCATGCAGGGTCTGTAGGAAGAATGTTCAGGGCAGCGAAGAGCTAATGATAAACAAAATCAATTGAAAAATTAATCAGGTTGGTTGTACCTAGTTGTGTAATGTGTAACTAACAACAAATACAGAGGCTTTTTAATTTGCAAATCTTTCAAATGTACACCCCATTTCTGATACATTAAAGCTGTGCATCTATGAACGCTGGGAGAGATGTTTCATTTATTATGTGAAAAATTCTTTAATAGAGTACAAGGCAAATTTTATTGGGTTTTCTTAACTGCCTGTAAAAACTTTCGCCCATATTTTCTCCCCATTTTTTTTTATTTTAAAGGTATATTCACACCTCTGTCCCATATGAAAACATATTTCATATTAAAAGAAGTTATGACTGAATCGATGATACTGTGTTCTATTTGTACACCAACACACCATACAAACAGCAAAACAAATTCTATCATTGTTATTATGCTTTTCTGGTAATAAAACCGGGAACCCTCAATAGTGCCTTGAACTGTGACCCATAGGCCTACCAACATGTGAAGAAACCACAAAGCTAACCTGAATTTCCTACAACCCCAATTTGAAGGAAACATTTTTTCGAAACTTCCCATGCATTTCCAAAGAAAGCTTCAAGGGCTTGGAGGAATTTCTGCCCTTTGTACGACTATCAATAACAATCTCCCATTTAATCAATGACCGTGACAGGAATGTACATTTATACATACCAACACCTATTGATAGTCAAATACAACCTTTAACAAAAACTATTTCAATGAACTGATTCAATTTTGTTCTTCTATGCATGAAATACACCGTTGAGTATGAAATGGAGTAATTTTCTGTGCAATAAATGCACCACAAAAAGTGCAGTGTAACCAGTGATGATAAAAGCATGGAATTCGGCACTCAGAGTATGTTATGACAAATATTATTTAGCTTTATAGGGAAATCACAGATTTCGAAAAAATATAGGTGGCATAACAAGCAATATTAAAGACCACTGCTTGTTATACTACCTATATTTTTTTTCACATGAGGAATCTGCAATGGCTCTGTGGCTAAATATCTTTCTCATGACACCTCTGACCGTGTGCCAAATATTCCATGATCAAAGGCACAATCCCATCACCAACCAGTAGTACACAGTGCATGCAGACACAAATGAAAAAATGCATATGATAATCAAGTCACACAATCAATTTCTTCATAATAATACTAATACGAATCTAAAAGATGACTAAATTATATCAAGCTGCAAACATCTATGGAAGTTTAATCTTTTATAAACTATTAGGTATTAATTTGGTAAAATCATACAAAGTGACCCCATTCTTTATGGAGAACCTGATGTTTAGTACATGTAAATTGCATGAGTTTGTCAGTAATTTCATCAATGAAACAGTAGTACATTATTCAAATTCAAAAGAAAAGAAAAGAAAAGAGTACTTACGACAAAATTCCCCGGTCCTCCAAGGTTCAATTTCAATGCCATGGGACTTACAAACAGCAGCATAGCTGGCAATATTAGTGCAGGCATCTAATTGTGGATGTGTAGCACATCTATCATACACACAATCTTTGTACAATGGTTCTGGATCAATCTTCATATGACAATGGCGGAATGGACCTGCAATTCATAACAGTATTACACAATTTTCGTTTATGAATAATGTATACACATTTTGGGTAGGACCACATGAACCCCAACATACTTGATAATAGCATAATAATAATACTATGGAAGAAATGTGTATCTGAACTAATTAAGAGGCTGTCAGTGTGTCCTCCAAATCATGTTTCTTACCATTGGGCTGCTTAAGCACTCTGCAGAAGGCATCGGCATCATCTAATGCAAAAGGAACTCCTTCACATGGTTGAGGACGATTTGGATCATCATCACGACCACAGTTTACATTGAACTTCCAGCTGTTTCCAAACTCAGCTGCATTTTCGACCTATGAAAATATACAGCATGAAAGGCAACTTCATGTGTTATCATTTCATGCATGCAGTTATAAAGTTTACAATCACCCCCACCTACTTTGTGTGGCATGTTGTGGCCAAGCACTCAAGCACACCGGACTCAAGCTCTGGTGTTCCTGATCAGCAGAGTGTGATTTTGAGTCTTGGTCTTGTAGTTGCAGGGTCGTAGGCATGCGGTTAAGGACCTCACATTTGGTTCTGTCCTTTATTGCATGAGCCATGAACCTGCCGGTTTTAAACGGCTGTTTAATACCTCGTCACCACTCTCTTATTTCCTTATTATTATACTCTTGGTTAAAATATATGAAATGGGTTAGGAGAGTGTGTGTAGGCAAAGTATTGCAATTGACACAACTGGTTATGCCAATAGCATAAACTGTGATATGAATCAGTTACACTGAAATGTTGTAGAGATCATAAAGAGCTGTGTCTTACCTCTTCACTGTCTGGTGTTTTGAAGTCATTGTCATCATCCATGTCCATATTACCACACAGACCACAAGTCTGATTAGAATAGGCATAAGACAAATCTACACCAACACCACTTCCAGTCCATTCCACCTGTAAGGAGTTATTGAATCGTGCAACCTAATAGGAGAAAGAAATGAGATAAGGATTTTGCTATGCAGCTCCACTTATTAATTATTATGTCACAAGTTTTGCTTTTCCATTTACTGCTGGTCGATATGTGTTTGTATTGGCATAAATGAAAAAAGGGAATTTATATATCAGGGCAAAGAACAAACTTACCAGATGATTTCCCATGAAGGTGATGTGAAAGTTTGGTCGTACCACAGGCAGATACTGCTGCACACCATCAATAGTCAATGACTTATCACGATGCATTCCAATTTCCTAGAGGAATTTATTTGAAATAATTATATGGATAAAAGAAACAACAATGAATAAAACCCTGTAATTGTTGCATCCTAATACTGATGTAGGCTTTCTGTTCCTTTATTTAGAAGCAAAAAAATTAAATAAAGTTTCACTTTTATTTCAAATATTTCAATTATTTCAAATATAAGTAATGTTGGGATCCATTGTTTCAGAAATGCACTATTCCATCATCAGAAAAACGAGTGGTGAGTTTGTTTATGCAGTATATTGAAGGCAAAGCAATATATTCTATGATTATAAAGTGTTAACTCACGAAACCAAAGATTCTAATGGTGATTTCTTTGGTGATAGTCACACGGGCGTTATTTGAAGGAGGTTCATTCTCTTGAATGATATCAAAAGACTCATTATCATTTCCTCCACAGTATTTCAACAGGTAGTACTTGCATGCTCCTTGGAAGTCGTAGCGTTTACCATCAAAGGAAGTATAATGGGGATCACCACGGGCACTGCAGTGAGCAAGACCTGATGGAAGCAAACAAAAAGCCATTACCATCAATTTGAGTCAGATCAATTCTGATGTCTTAATACCCATGTAATCTGGTAACACTGTTTACATCTTCAGGTTTTTAGCAGCAGACCTTTAATACCAAAAAAAGACACTTCCAATATGTATGGCACTATTAGCATGCTATATATTGATTCACAAACAATATTGTACACCCCTAAGAAATTCAATCATTTGCAATACAGTCTGAGTGGTGATTTGGCGCTGCTAGAGGAGAAATATTAATGAGTGAAAAAAATGCTCAGCACTGCACCCCAAGAGATAAAATGAAGAATGAAGAATATTTACCCAATTCACAGTGTTTACCGCTCCAGCCTCCGAGACACACACAAGTGTAGGATCCATCATCATGTCCTTCACATTTCCCGTCATTCATACATGGGACTTCCCAACATGGATCATCTGAGATGTAACAGAAACAGGTTATTAATATGGATTCAAGTAATAAACCAAAAGAGAAACTGACTGTGTAACTTTAAAATAATTTGGTTGAACAAACAAATATTGACTAGAACCTGCAACCTCAGGAGCAACATGCCAACTGAGCTATCTAGCCCTAATGAAGGCGGTCTCTCTATTTTGTCAATATGGGTTCAGTAACACTCAATATCTTTTAAAGGACACGTTTTCTGAACAGCCCCCAGTGGTGATAATGAATTAACAGAGTATGATGCAGAGTCATACATTATGGGATTCACAGCACTAAGGTTTCTTCCATGAACTTCAAAAAGCCATTTTGAGATGTCGTGGACACATTACTATGGCACTATTTGGTTTTGGTAAATTTGTCAGTATACACCCAAACCAAAGAATGCATTCGTGTAGTGTCTGCCATACCTCAAAAGGCTAATGGAATGCAAGAACATCACATACATTTAATACAAATTTCTACCACAAGAATTTATTGAATAACTTTATGACACTACCATCATTCTTGTCATATTTCCTGAACCCATCAACAATGTTGGTACATGTACTAATTTTCATAATTGCAAAGAGTCAAGAGGAAAAAACATGAAACTAACCAGCAATCCAGCAGCATTTCCAGCCCTCATGCTGTTCCAACCTATCAGTAAGGAAGTACATCCACATATCACCGCTGTCAATTAAGAATCTTTCAGGAGGCGTTTCACCACTAAACAGGAAGATTGGGTCCACAGGAGCAATTGCTAAGGTGTTTGAGGGTGGTGGAGTACCATCACCCATATACAAAGCATCTCTATCCATTTCAATATGGAAGGGCTCATCACATTTGACTGTGTAGTACTTAGCCCCAGGTACACTAACAATGTACTGTTTAACCCAGTTGACTCTGTAATCTTCAGGGTAGTTGGGCGACATGAAACAACCTCTTTTACACTCTGGTTTGGTGCAGGTTTCCTGTTCATCGAATCCTTTGTACAGGGAAAAATCATCATATGAGTTAAAACACTATGAGCTGTATGTAGACTTTAACCTAAAAAATCACCTATACCTTAATGCTCAATTGATATGACCATAATTATGAGGTTGTTAAGGAACTTGTATCCTGAGAGATTGTGTACCTTTAAATGCCTCAATTGAGAGAAAATCATTTATAATTTTAAACCAAACTCAATATTAGCCACCATTAAGGAAAACCATGCAAAGCACATTCTAAATTTGTCTGAAGGAAAGATCCCATATGGCACTTCTTTGGGGAGGGAAGGTATTACCACTAGATTCCTACTCACTAGTTCCTGGTTGACACTCCAGACCATCGCCTTCAAAGCCATCATTACACAAACAGGTGTAGTGGTCATCTCTCATCATGCATGTAGCATCATCAGAACATTTAAAGCTCACACATTCTAATGTGCCATTAGAAACACATGAACATCTCTCTGTGCAGTTGTGATTCACAACCATGCCATGAAGCTGTGGGTGTTAATGAAGATGGGGAAAAAACACAATAGCTTTAGTTAAAAGTGTTATCGATGTTTAACTTCATTAACAGTTGCTCAGAATGGGCACTGAGACAGAGTCAAAGTTACATTTAAGAAGGTAACTACATACCATCAGTGGTACTTATTTAAACACAACAATTGTTTGAAAACATCCCCGATCAAAAAGAGGGGGGAAAAGGAAAACCAAATACTTTATAAAGCACTCAAAATAAATGCATTAAAAAATAGAATAACAATTTATGGTTTATGTGAAAATATGATATAGGAAACACACAAAACAAAACTCTCTCAGTAGATATTAAGATAAACAATCATGACTCTTCACACCAGATAACTTACATAAATATACTGTTCATTCCACACACAGCCACATTCAGCAGCTGGTTTGCACAAGCCATCCTCAAGAAGGTACCCATCGTTGCAAACACAACCCTCAGTGCAAGAATCTGTACAATTCTCCCCTGACCCACCAATTGGGTCAAAACATGTAGGACCACATGGAGCTACACATGATGAGTAACTTGCAGAGACAGGACATTCAAATTCTGTATCAAGAAATTATTTTTTGTTCACTTAAAGGCAAGATATACTTTGGTAATTGTCAAAGACAATCCTCACCTGGTGTATCCCAATATAAACATAAAATAACAAACCTGTGTAAATTTGGGCTCAATTGGTTATTTAAGTTGCAAAAAATAATGAAAGAAAAAATACCCTTGTTGCTTAGAATTGTGTGCTTTCAAATGCCTGAGAGAGGCTTCCTGTCTGAAGCCTTTCTCAGATTCAAATACTTTAGAGAGAAATTACCTCTTTCTCAAAAACTGCATTACTTCAGAGGGAGTCATTTCTCACAATGTCTTATACTATCAACAGATCTCAGGTGCTCCTTACCAAGTAAATTGTATGGCGATGTATTTCTTGAGTAACTACCAAAAGTATCCACTGCCTTTAAGTTATTAATCAAATAGATTCCAAATCAAGACGCTCACATCACCTCAGGATCTCAGACAAACATTGCAATTATCTAAGTTAGCAAAAGTATATTCCTTCTACAAGTTTTTTGAAAATTTAAGGAAAAAGAAGACGTGAAAAAAATTTAAGGAAAAAGAAGACGTGAAAAAAATTTCTGAATAATCACTGGGCAAAGATTTAGGCCAAATTTCATACAGTTGATTAGCACAGAAACATATTGCTTAGCTATTGCAGTCAAAACATTCTGCCATGTGAACTACCATTGACAGGTCCCCTGTTAATGTTTGCTAAAGCATACAGGTTACTGCTAAGCATCAAGTTCATTGAGTTCATTGAGTTCATTATGATTTCATTGAACCTTTAAACATTTACATGATTTAAATTGTATTTACCGTCTCGACAGTCACTACCCATAAATCCGCTTGTGCATTCACATGTGAAGTTGTATTCGCCTGGCTGTCTATGACATGTCCCGCCATTTTTACAGATCATAGGTACAGTACAGGGATCAGTTGGAAGGGCTGCAGGAAAAAAAAGCAATTAAGCGTTACTTCAATATAATTGGGTAGTTCAAAATCAAACTGAATAAACTGAATTTCTGGAGATTTTTCAAACAGGAAGCAGTCTCAAAGAGTTTTCCATTAGAATGTTGTAAAACCAGGCTGCTAATGCAATTCAACTTACCTAATGACTTTTTCAACAGCAGATACATTATAACAAGTGTGCTATAATTAACAAATATGTTTGACATTTCATGAATGACTTTCCTGTTTAAAAAGTGTAACTAGAGATAAAGGTTCTATTTCAAACATGAGTTAGAGTTATTATAACCATATTTTCATTTCCACAGATCATAGAAAAAGAAATCAAAACGTCTATGGTAATTAGACAATATAAAATAATAACTAATTTCTTTTTTTTAATAACAACGATAATAATAATTTCCTTTATATATTATTTTCAATATTAACAAAACATTGACAATTCTATAACGTACGTTCTGAGCAGTTTTTCCCGATGAATGCACCTACGCATTTACACTCAAAGTCTGTATTTTCACTTTTGGGTTCACACTCTCCATTGTTTTCACAAACACTTGGTATAAACCGGCATGGATCCTCTACAAACAAAAAACACACATTTAACCAATGAGTTTAACCTGAATAGATGTGCAAAATGGACAAATGAACCAATCATAACAATAGTTTGGGTTTTGATATTACCGTTTTCACAGTGCGTGCCCAAGAATCCATCAGAACAGTTACACATGTAGTCTGTATTTTCAAGCAATGGAGTGCATGTTGATCCATGTAGACATGGATCAGACAGACAAAGGTCCTCTGTAAACAAAAAACATATCAGTAAACACAATGTATAAAAGCATACTACTCTTTCTAACCATTTTAACAAAAAGTAAAAAAGCAAGCTATAAAGTTTTCAATGTCATTATTTATTGGTTAAATTCAGTCAGATGCTCCACCTCAATACACGTTTAATCCTCTCTTAAAACCCACTTGTTCGCTTAATTCAAGCATATGTTCATTGTTGGTTTTCCAGACTATCAGGGTGGAGTCTTGGTGTGCTTTGTGTGCTTTGTAACCTTTGGAAAAGGCGTGCTATAAATGTTACTAGTATTAATTTTATTAGAGTCACACAAAAAAAACATCTACAAGTTGTGATCTAAATAACATAGTTCAAATGAAGTATCAATCTGTAAATTTACATCACAATTAATGCTCACCTTACACTAAAACAATTGGAAATCTCAATTTTCCATTTAAACGTCTTGGAGGTGTTTCAAAACTATATCAAATTAAAATTCCAAATACCACTGTTGGGGTTTTGACAAATTCATTGAGCAAAATAGACTTTCATGACAATAATATTATTACCGTTTTCACAGCGATCACCCATATGGTTTGGAGGGCATATGCACGCATGGCTGGTGTAATTATCACTTGGAACACATGTTGCACCGTTTAGACAAACATCTGCTGCCACACTACATGGATTTTCTTCACAATATAAAAGAATACAATATAATGAGCACCTTAAACAAGCTTCGACTCATCTATAAACTTATGAAGGACTTATACTCACTCAAGAATATTCTTTCAGCAAATGTAATTTACAACCACAATAGTGACGTTTTCAATATCTACAAGTTTGATAGATGCTAACTTTGCATCGGGATAAAGAATATTATTTGGTTCTTGCCCATGAAATTATTGCGGTACCAACTGCTAAAATATAGGATTCGAACTGCCTCTGGCCACCGGACTAGTTTGGTGGTCTATTGGTAAAACAGCTGCTCTAGCATGGCAAAGGTCGTGAGTTAAATCCCACTCGAGTGATATGGCTGTGGTTTTTTGGTTCACAGAACTCGGGAAAGTACTGAGTATACAGTGCTCAATACACATCAGTGTTAGGGCAAAAACCAAAGAATAATCTTCAACATTTTCACTAAATGAGTCTAATCAAATCATGTACATTTTTTTGATGATGCTTTTTGATATATGGGAAACATTAAATCTCATACTTTTTTAAAATAAAGAGCCAAAATCTATACTTAAAAGTAAAAATAAATTGAGAAACATACGGATTTTGCAGTTTGTTCCCTTGAAGTCAGCAGGGCATAAGCATTTGAAGCCAATATTACCAGGTAAAGGTGAACAGGATCCACCATTCAGGCAAAGGTTAGGTGTAAGACATGGGTCAGGAGGAATACCTGTATGCAATTACAACAGTATTGGAAAAGGTTGTGAATGCCGCCTGTTTTATCTTCCATAGTATCAAGATATTCTTTATCAAAATAGCAATGAAACAGAAACTAAACAAGCTTTATCAGGCACAGAAAGAAACCTCCAAAGTGAGTTTCAGTTTATAAAACACAAGCTTGCTTCGAATAAACTTTTGAAGCACTAAAAAAATGTTCTTACCAGTGATATTAAAATGCCAGACCATTGGTCCGAGTGCTTCTGAATCTAGACCACCAATAACGGATCCAACAACAGCCCCTTCATCTGCTCGAATGTAATACTGTCCTGGTATCAATGGTGTGTTGATATTCATAGGTATGTTGCCATTGCCACTGTTCTTCTCTGGAAATACTAACAAATCTGAATCAAATGTATTGAAGGTTTGAACAGCAACATTACTATTGACATTGAAGAGCTGTATATTGCGGGCCTGCAAAGGTCTTGTCACCTAGTAAGAAAGCAGACAAGTTTAGAAAACTGTTAAAATTAGTAAAAATTTAGATACCGAGATAATGACAAGATTTTTAGGATGGTATTCCTGATACTTTACTCCGTATAAAATATACCTTTTCAGAAAACAATCTGAAAAATAAATGCTATCTGATGATCTGATCCATCAAGACATTAGTATAAATACTTTCCTGTTTACAAATTAAAAAAATAGGCTTATCTTGAATTGCTATCTTTATCTGATACAACCATTTCCAAATAATATAGCATACTTTCCTATTGCAATGACAAAAAACATAATATCATGAAACAAATATAATAATGTACATGTATCATTTTAGCCTCATAAATTGAATTTGAGCACATTCAGTATAATTAGTCTGACATCCCAGTAAGAACCAGGAAATAAAATATTGAGTATTCACTACCTCTTGATCAAACACAATCTCAAACAGGTCAAAATTTGGATCAACTGCTTCACCAATTCTTGGAGTAAGGCGATCAAAAAGGATCTGTGGTGTGGTCACTGTAATATAATAAACAACAATACAACATGTTAACATTTGTTTGAACGGTTGTAATCAAACTTTTGAACGCATGTGATACTGTCTTCTGATAAATACATCACCATATATATTTAATATGTAGTTGTATCTTAGTGTTGATGAATGAGTGTATGCCTTTCACAATGTCACAATATATAATAAAGAGAGTAGATACTAATACAATTACTTACCATCAAATGCCACAGTAATGCAACGAATTTCAGAGGAGATTCTGCGAAAAAGAAGGAATATTCAAACAGATTAAAAGTTTCAATTCATTACTTAAAAAAAAGGTCAAAAAAGATTGATTAAATTTTTGAAATAGTTTATCAAGTTCTAGGCCACAATTATTAAACATTCATTTATATCCAAGACAGATGAAGCAAAGGCTGTCTCACAATCACATAAAATCCGGCCAATAATAACACAGCTGGAGCTATTGTCCGGTTAACGCTGGAAGACGTGTACACACGCAAAAATGTTATGAACGTACAACAAACTGAAGTTGGATAACCTTGTTTTAAAAAAAGGTCCAGGGATGTCCAGTGCATGCACTCACCATGTTACGCTTCAGTTGCCTCGTAACAAAGAGGGACAAAGGGTACTGGAATTCATGCTCAGCATTATCTCTTTTTCCAGGGATTTTTGTGTAATCCCCAATACAAGAACTTTGTACTTTTCTTGGATAAACCAAGATTACGAGAGAAATATAAGCTGCCACCAATGTATTCAGCATGAGAGTGAGTCTGAGATTCCAGCAAGCCATGGCCAATTATCTGCTGTGGCTTACAGCCAAGGTTTGGCTAATTCAAATTTGCGTGCTCCGCACTATCAACTGATAGCACCCTGATTTGACTCAATAAGGTCAGGTCATTTTTAAACACTTCTAACTGTGTTTATATCACACGTTTAAAAATGGCCACCTGATCTCCTCTTGACACCAAAGAATGAATAAACTGTCCAAGGTAATTATGAATGTCTGATTAATCACTTAAAGAAATAGACAGACATCAAAGAAAGCTGTTACAAGCAAGACACTTGACCAAACAAATTTCATTTAATGGTGAAATGACGCCCAGAAAAATCAAATTCAAAAACCACCTTTCACTAATTTCACTGTATTTCGACCCTCATTTTTTAGCTTTACACTTTTAATAACAGCTTGTATTTTTTGCATGATGACAGCTATGTCTGAAACAAAATATGAATTTATCATCTTTATGAAGTCCTTTGACAAACCAGGAATTTGTTCTGGGAATTGTGAAAGAATCAGAGTGGCAGGTTTATAGCTAGTCAAAGGTTACACCTACCCATTGGTCTGGATACCATAGAAGCACATGAATTGACTACCAGCTTGCTCAGTTCCCTGCACAAAGGTTACGCTTATTGAAGACTCTCTGGCATTTACTGGGTCCAATGCTGTCTTTAACGTGTTGAGTGGAGATAGCGTCACAATGTCAGTAATGCTGCATCAATAGACAAGTTATCTACATCATTTGACTATACCAATTTGAATCCCAAATCATCAATAGAAACCTCTTTTTTTAAGAATCTTTTTGTTTTTGGACACATACCTCACTTGTTTTACTTACACTTTCACAACAATGCACACCATCACTTAAAGAATGCAACAAATTTCTCTCTCTTATCATGGAAAATTCCTAATAAATTAACTTACGATTGGTCGTCAGCAGAACTGCGTACAACGATAGTTATACTTCCAGAGGTACCAGCTTCTGTTGGTTGGGAAATTACAACGGTACCGTATGCTGGGGTGTCAGATACAAAGGTTGGTGCACCCCGACACTGTTGATTATCTGCTCCATAGTACTCCAGCACAAACTGGAGGCTAACACTGCTCATGGGGTTAGCAGTAGGCAATTGTCTGTCCTGTACCACCAATGCAACAGCATATTGGGATCTGGAACCAGAAGCAGGCACACGCAGAATGCAACCCTGTAAAACCAAAATAGTCAAGAGTAAATGTGTGCCCATACAAATTGTTACCTTGCGCAAAAAAGAGATTTTATAGAAATAAAACATCTTGTAAAGCATAACATTTAAATTGAAAAAAACCAGTTACCTTCAAAATGAACTGAAACTATTGACCCCTTACACGATGCAGAAAGCACCTCCGCCCAATTTGTGTCTATAATTTCCACCATTTTGGAAGTTGATTCCTTTGCAAACACTTTGACTCAAAAAATGGAGTCCATGATAGGTGTGTGTAAGTGGGTCAATAGAGTCTTAACTCAATTTTAAATAAGACACATTTAAGTAATCTGAACAAGTTTACAAGTTTAAAACGATCATACACAAAGCTCACATCTTTCAATTTAAGTATATGTCTACATGAGTCAATTAACTCTTTTTAAATAAAGATACACCGTAGAAAAATTGATCTCTTATTTCATTTTTAAGGAACTACTAAGTTTGTTTGGGGTTTTGTCCAGCTTACTGTAAGGCCAATTTTATAAAATCCTCCCCCAAATTAAGGAAAAAAACAGCAACAAAATGAATTTATAAATAAACAAATGCCAAATTGATTCATGAAACCCCAAAAGGTTTAAATCCTTATCGACAAGAAAAAGTAGTGTGGCTGATTTTGTAATATTGGTAAACTAGTGAATGTGATTTACCATTGTATTTTCCGGATTCAGCACAACATTTGGCACACGAACATCACACAGTGAGTGACATGAGTCCAATATATCATCTGGATTTGTCGCCAAGTGGCATGACGTGTAATCTCTGTCTTCATCCAACACTGTCAAAGAAGTAAGATGTAAACTTGGTTATAAAGTGTCAGCAACGATTTACTTTGTCAGCCTTCACTGCAACACACAAACTCAATTGTTTTAGTCTTCAGACTGTCTTTAGGGGCGTTTGCAACCATCCAGTAAACCAACAGGTTTATTATGTTGCTTTAGTACCCCCCCTTTTTTTTTAGGGGCCACATTTTATATATTTGCAGATAGTTTCAGTTTTAATATCTTATAATTACTTAATTAGTAAGTAATATTAAGAAGTTGAATATCTTAAACTTGTAGTTACTTGGGATTCTGATGTCTTCTGTACATCCACGCTGTACTCGGACAACTGGAAACATTGTGGTTTTTGGTGAGGAGTTCAACTTTCCATTGTCAAGCCGTGGAAAAAGATTGATGGAAGTAATTAGGCCGTAGTTTCCTCCTGATATATCACTTGCCCAACAGCATCCCTGATACCTGCCAAATGTTGAAATAGGAAACAGCATGTAAGAAACATATTACAGGTATACCAGGATTGATGTGTGGAATCAGAAGAGTCCAAAAACTTACCCCTATCCAAGGTACCATAATTACGCAATTGCTTTGAATCTGTGAAAAGTTGGTTATAACAATATTCCAATAAACACAATACTGAATCACCTGTAAATGTCGTAATCACTTACCAGTGGAATGACAATTGCACTACTTAAAATCAAGATTCTCCCTAGTAGGAATTAATGATATGATGCTCTGCTTAAGGCAAAAGTTCTGCAGTAATTCTGAAGCTTGCATAAGACAAGCTACAGAATAAGGGTTTGACATACATTA
The DNA here is from genome assembly GCA_032158295.1 of Pycnopodia helianthoides. Classification (NCBI taxonomy): domain Eukaryota; kingdom Metazoa; phylum Echinodermata; class Asteroidea; order Forcipulatida; family Asteriidae; genus Pycnopodia; species Pycnopodia helianthoides. Next base: position 22,095,772 of record CM063248.1, on the reverse strand, counting down.
CTATTATTTTTGTTTTAACCACCTCAACATGTATTTACATGAATTTCATTTTCAATATAGGGTGCAACGTAAATAAACCACCACAGTGTTCTGTATGATAAAAGAAGAATATAACGATCTAAAAAGAATCTATTAATCCCAAAATGAAATACAATACTAACCCTACGAAGTACGTATCGCTGGCCCTGCTTGACACTGGGAAGCGTTGGATTATACTGTTTACACCAGAGCTCCATGATGCACCAGAGTTATAATCTGTACAAATAAAGTCTCTACCACCAGCCAAAGTGGATTCTGGACACGTAAAACTTCCCGACTGCTCAGTTTGACAGCTCATGACACCTCCAACATAGCGGGCTTTGGAATCAACAGCATTTTGTCTGCAAAGAATGCTGCCAGCTGAATCTAGCCATGACACTCGGTGAGAGATTACTACCTGCAATGAGGAAGGGCAGTAATTAGTTAATAATACAGTTTGTCATAGCTTTATTCAGAATGTCTTCAATAGACTGTGCAAGTCTCGCGCGTATCCGAACGAGAAAACACGTCAAACGAAGAACATTTTTATTTCTGAAATTAAATCTTTGTTTTAAATTATATCTCATGACAAAATCTGAACAACAAAAGTAAATCATTACAATATTGTGAAAAGTTTTAGCTTTTGAAAAAAAATCACAATAGTGTATATATTAATTATTGAAAACAAGTTAAAAACTCTGGGACAAGGATGCCTATTTGATGTTAACTTTTTAGAAACCCCTTACGCGAATTCGTGAAGGTTAAATGGGTCTTAAATGGACCCGTATCGCAGTTTAAAGAGGATGCTGATGCCTCAACAACCATAGATTGCATTGAAAAGGGTTCGCTTTGCAATTACAGCATCTGGCAATTATAATTGCGCATCCAAAACAAGCGTTTACGTAAGTTTTATGATCAGAGGCGAGCACAAAATTTATAATTTTTTGCAAAAAGCGGAAGCTGAGGTCAAGTTTAATTCTTGGGTTTTCTTTGTTGTATTGTTGAGTTGGTTTTACTTTCTAATTTTGTTATCACTTAGCATTACCTTCCCAACAACATGTATACTTTTCTAGGTCATAACCTACGTTAAACTAAAATAATTGACGAAACAAAATCTCACCCCCGTAAAACTCCATATGGTTGGGACCACTATGGTCCCAGAAGTTTGAATGCGCGCGAGACTTGCACAGTCTATAAGGGAATATACCTATTAAAAATCACTGAATAGTCCACAATCAACACAGTTTGGCCATTTAGAAAGCCAGGCCTAAAAAAACATTCAGTGATGATCAAATATAAAGATGGCAAATAAAATAAAAAGATTCTGTAGCGTGTCATGGACGAGTGGTCACAAACGCTAGTGTTTCTGATAAGCAGAGTGTGTGTTTGATTCCCAGACTTAACACTTGTGTCCTTAAGTAGGGTAATTATTTTGAATTTTAGGCAAAACTATAAAGAAAGATACATGTACAATAAAAGTCACCAGTCAAAGTTTCAGTTGAATACATACAGTGTCTACTTCTAGTCTGTAGACCAACTTTTTAGCCCATCCACGCAAGTGCTGCGGGCCACACAGGCATTGCTGGGATGCTGGCAGCACAAGGTTTTATACACAAAGTCAAAGACATGAGAAAACTGTCATCTTTTTCACTTTTTATGTGAATTAGGTGTCTTGCTCAATAATTTACACAACTTCCTGACAGGAGAGCATGACATAATTAATGACGTAGAGCACTCAAAATTATTATTTGCAACTAAACAGACACTGAAACCTGATATCTGAAACTGCATGGTTCGGGTATTCAGTATTCAGTTTCTGTTTAGTTGCAAATATTTATTCTACATCATTCTTGTCATGCTGTCTTGTCAGGGAAATTGTGTAATGATACTACAAGCTACTCTAAAATTGTATCCACAGACGACTATAGTAAAATAGTTACCATAATTAGCTAGTATAGTAATAACCATGGACGGATGGAGGAAAGAAATAGATCTCCATGGTTATGGTATGAAATATAACCGATATAATCATATTCATATAGCAAGGAAGAAGGAAAAACAGATCCTTGCTCTGTGATAACCAACTGAACTTATGTAGCTAGCACTAGCTAGTATAGTAGTAGAGGCTTTATACTTAATAATAGTTACATCAGTCAGATTCAGCCATTCTTCAAAACCTCAGTTTAGTTTACCTCCGTCGTCCGTGTGGTGGTATCCATAGGCATTGGTGGTATCCATTGACAAAAGCATCCAATATTTTTGAACAAAAAGCTTGGCACTTAACCCTTCAGTGCTGATCAACACAACCGTGTGTGACCATGCTGTGCTGTGCAAAGTGACAGTTTGTGTAGACCATAGAGTTATATAGAACTAGAAGTAAACTCTATGGTCTAGACACACTTATTTACCAAAATAAAGTTCACTGTTTACAAATAAATGGAGCCAGCTTACAATAGCGCCCTCACTAGACAGTATTCCCAGTAAACTGTTCGCTCGTCCCCAGCGCCTTGCCTTAAAACTAAAGGCGCTGGGGGATGGGCAAACGTATCAAGCACGCTTGGTCCCATCACACTCACACTGCAAGCACTCACTGATCTCTATACAGATCAGTGCAAGCACTGCACGCATTACGTACTTCCTGAACAAGAATCTGTGCAAGCTGATTAGCCCATCCCAGCGGTCCTGGATAGGCCGCTGGGGCCGAGCGAAATCCCAGCGGTCCTGGATAGGCCGCTGGGGCCGAGCGAAAGTAAACTCAACCTCGTCCCCATGGTTTACTTTATTTCCAACCATGTTTACAATAGTAAACCCTGGGAGGGAAACTCCTTACTTGGACCCTGATTGGACAAAACCAAATGTTAACCTTAGGCAAAACAGCCGGCCGGCAACCAATTACAGGCTATTAAATCTGGTACCGGACCACGAGACCATGACGAAGATGTGAATTTCGAAAAGCAGCCAGACTATTCTAATTTGCATACGTATCCAAAATTTTTGGATATGCAAATGTCCAATACTAGGGTGAGAGAGCGGTCAACCTCGTACTGCTCGACACACCCTGGGGACGAGGCTGAAGTAAACTGGACCTTTCCATTGAAACGTCACAGCTAGACTGGTCCTAGACTGGTCAGCTGTCCTTATCCGCAAGGATAAGGACAGGCACCGGTCTATTAATAAAACCAGGGCCCAATTTCACAGAGCTGCTAAGCACAACAATTTGCTTATCATGACATTTCTTCATTAATAAAAACAGGATTACCAACCAAATTTCCACTTGATTTTTCAGGATAAGCAAACAACAGCTGAATAGTTGAAGCAATATGCAACACATGGACATTTGGTTGGTAACCCTGTTTTTATCACGAAAGAAATTTCATGCTAAGCAAATTAGGGGACCAGTCTACAATTACAAACGCCTTGACCTATGTGTCTACGCGCGCTCGGGAAAAACGGTAATTCTCCCAAAATTGCAATAGTCACTATCGTACACGGTCTTCTGCTAGCTGCGGAGCACAGTTCCTTTGAAACTGTATCAGCAGAGGCGGATCCAGGATTTTCCAAACGGGGGGGGGGGGGGCGTGAAAATTTACCAAGCAGCAAACGGTGAATGCAATTTCTGGATCCTACGAGCGCGTACGCGAAGCCCTTACGACATGGGCCGGTTGGGGGCCCGCTTAAATGCTCCGAAACAGTTAGGATTCTAGATGCTCTGTGACCGCCTTTGTTTTAGCAAGATCATTAAAAACTTTATTTTCGAGTTGGGAGTCATTGATTGAATCAGCCATCCCGAGTTATAAAAATCAAAATTCAGGCTACAAATACTTATTCAGGGGAAAAAACTGTTGGGTGAGACAAACGATAGTGCAATTTTCAATATAATTAACCAAATAGGGTCTCTCTGTCTATAAGTTTTCACATACTTGAGGATTAGAATGCGACACAAAATATGTTACTGCTGATATAGTGATAAGAACAAGTTGTGCTTGTCTTCAGCGACACTGCGATCGAGCAACAATAATATTATGTACGAAATGTGAGGGTAGGCCAAGAGGCCTAGCCCCCTCCCCCATCAGCCCTGCATCGGTGTACTATCTGCACTATTGATAATTACCAGTTTGAAAGAAGCACAACAGATATTTACCCTCTTTCTTGAATACGAAAAAAATCTGTGGCTTTCTGAACAGAGTGAGACACGATTATACGATGCTATGATTATACAATGCTATGTCTACAATAGCCCCATGTACGGCCAATCCACTTCGTTCCTATCCTTACCATTGCAATCCTATTTTTGTGCCCGATGTCATTTTTAATCCGGGTTATAAAACACCGATCAAATGCTCACAATAACTGTAGGTCTAATTGTAGAAAGCCCTATTGCTAAACTTTTTTTAAACACCACGGATTTGGGAGGAAAATTGATTACCTTTCGAGTCGCGAGAGTGAATTTTTTGATCACGTATTTACAACTTGCGCGAGAACCATACTAGTTGGGTTCCCTGAACAATTTCATAACATTTTTACGATCTAATGGGGACCAGACTGATTTTCATAACGCGCTGAGCATAATCTTTTGCGCAGACGGGCTTCAGATGCGCACCGCATTACACGTATTTCACAAAACCTTGAGCCCCATTGGTTTACACGGAATTCGGCCAGTGGTCACCTGTCGGTCAGCAGTGGTCATTTCATATTTTAAATTTATTTCATAAGGCTAAAACTTATGCTTTTTGAAGCACCTAGTTTTAGCTTGTAATTTACGATAAACTATAACGTGTAGGATTTATTTATTTATTTATTTATTTTTTGTTTACAAAAGTGACACAATTTAGGATACCCTGGATGGACAGAAAGATTATTTTACTGTATAATGTAAGGCTTGTTTCTTCTTGATTTTGTTTTGTTTTCCAAGCAAACAGACGTTTATGAGTGTGTGTTAAATGCTGACCGTGTGTTTCTAGCCATCGATGACGTCAGGGGGTCTCATTGCATACCATTATCATAGATACGCATGCAGTGTTCGACTTTCGACTGAAAAAAAAGCGCGCGGAGAGGTGCATTTTTGACTTGATGTTCTAAATACAAATTTTAAGTGTTAAAAACTTACTAACCGACGATGTCTACGATGTCTATTCGGCCATAAAAAGGTCATAATATTAAGAGCATCTTAACGAAAGAAAAAACAACAACGATAAAAAGAATGATCAAAACTTGTGGTTTGTTCGTTTTTTTTCGCGGAACAGCTTTGTGAAATTTAGACCAGTTGCCCTTTTCAAACCTCGGCTTGGGCTTCAGCTCCTGCTTGGGCTCCGTAATCAGCCCAGTAGAAGCACTGTACATTCTGTACAGTTCCCAACATCAAACGAAGCCTGGAGCCGTCCTACACGAGGTTTGGAAGAAAAAAACATTGGTTTTCATCACCCACACGTTCACCACGTGACCAGTTTTCCATCACTCAGAGTGAATAAACTCTCCAAAGTATTTATTAATAAATATTTAAGTTACTCTCTGCGTTCTGGTACCATTAAAATATCTAACGCAAAAGTAAAGACATTATTTTATTATTATTTATTTTCTTTTAAGTATATTTATTTGAAAAACCCATCTGGAAATTTCCCAGGCATTCATTGTAATGTCATGCATAACAATTAAACGTTATGAAAAGATCTCCCATTCAGTATACGGATCACTGAATCGAGCACGGGTAAATAGGTCAACACACACCCTCAAAATTGTAGCGTGTTTTTTTTGACAACAACGCCCTCTTCTATTATCTAACTAAAATGTTTCTAGACCGTGACTATGCTGTTTGTAACTTTAAAGGAACATTACAGAATTGGTTTTTGCTAACAAAACAGTTGCTGGCAGTGTAAGCACTTTATGTAATCCACCATATACATAAACTGACAAACCTGTAGAAGTTTGAGATCGATCGGCCATCTGGGTCACGAGAAAATAGTGAAAAACCGATTACACATTTGCATGAAATCATATAGATTCAACAAATGAATAAAACGCTCACTGAGCGATAAACTCCAATCGGAAAATTAGTTTATTCATTTCTCATCAAATATGGCATGTCAGACAGAAATATTTCAAGGGATGTTTTCTACTATCAGTATCATCATCAATAGACCGTGTAAGTTTTATGTAAATCTGTTATCAAAAAGTATATTTTACAAGTTTTTTTCTTACCAATTCTGTAATGTTCCTTTAAGTTATTCATTAGGGCTGAACATGTAATCAGGGATAAACATGTTATGATGATAAAATTATACATAATGAATGGACAAAATAATGGCGGGTGTTGGTGGTACAACTTGATACATCAAAAATATGAGACCTTCAAAGTACCGCTTGCATCTCGGGAATAATGTTTTTGGCAAATCCATAATAATTTCGATTCGGTAAACAAGTAAGCCACGTTTGCATCTATTCAACAATGCTTCCTTTCACTACACAGCTCAAACGTAACTTTGTGTCGCTAAACCCGTTGACCTCACGATGACGTTGTTGTAGGCTTGGTATTTTATTGAAATGAATCTGGAAATCATAATAGCAAATTGACTTGTGCGTGTATACTAGGATGCATATAATGTACCTACATAGGTAGGCGAGTGCAAACAGTGGCATGAAGGAGGCCTGGAACTTTGTATTAATATGGCAAGGCCATTTACATTTTGTAAAGGGCACTTCCACTGGAAAATCTGAAAGTCTATAATGGGAAACTTACGAGGAGAAGACACCGAGGCCTAGACCCGGGTAACGAAGGATATGGCCTCCTTGTAAATCCAGGCCTGATGAAGTAAAAGCAATGTTATACTTATTGATGACATTATTAAAGGAACATTACAGAATTGGTAAGAAAAAAACTTGTAAAGTATACTTTTTGATCACAGATTTACATAAAACTTACACGGTCTATGATGATGATGATAGTAGAAAACATCCTTTGAAATATTTCTGTCTGAAATGCCATATTTGATGAGAAATGAATAAACTAATTTTCCGATTGGAGATTATCGCTCAGTGAGCGTTTTATTCATTTGTTGTATCTAAATGATTTCATGCAAATGTGTAATAGGTTTTTCACTTTTTTCTCGTGACCCAGATGGCCGATCGATCTCAAACTACAGGTTTGTCAGTTTATGTATATGGTGGATTACATAAAGTGCTTACACTGCCAGCAACTGTTTTGTTAGCAAAAAAAATTATGTAATGTTCCTTTAACATATTATACTTTAGATTAATGTTCAAATTACTTTCCCCGGTGGTACTTGGGTATGGTCTGTTTGTCTTGATTGACAGACCGCCACATAGGAGGAGAAGTAGGGCAAGTCCTTCCCTCCATAGTCTAAAGTGGTGCCTTGGGCAAGTACCAGTAACCTCTTGCTCCCCTGCCAGGGTTACAGTGAAGCTATGGGTGGCAGCATAGAGGATGGAGCGGCTCGTGGATGACCATGGTTTCTTTGAGGCAACATTAGCAGCTACATGGTGTCTAGCAGATGACTACTCTTGATGGTGGCGAAGATAGAGACCAACCCCTCTGGTAAGTGGAGGGCTGCACACTGGTGGAAGAGTTGTGCCACGCCAGTGTATAAAAGCACACACACCTAATCCTCAATATGAAAGTTCAATCGCAAATGACAAAAGATCTCCAGATGCTGCGTGGTTCCCTAAGCACGTCAGCAACTGGGCTACAACATGCTATTTGGGAAGAAGGAAACCATGCTAACTACTACGCACAGAGAGAGGACTTGGTGCATTCAAAAACCTTCATCGGGAGGTGCACAACTGATGGCACGTGAGGAACGGAGTATGAGGAACTTTAGTGTTGGGTGTTGGAATGTCAACACACTCAACTATGCGTTAGCACCTGAGCATCTCATGATTGTACTCAAGGACTACCGCTACTACATAATCGCACTGAGTGAGACACACCTCATTGGTCAAGAAGAAGTATGAATGCTGCTATCAGGAGGCACGCAGCATTATGCAGGCGTGTGAATTCTCATGTCATCACGTGCTAAAAGAACACCCTTACATCATATCACGTGTCGGACAGGATGATGACAATTTATGCACCAACTTCATCAGCCAACGTAGTGGTCTTGGATGAGTTCTACGAGCAGCTACATGACTGGATAAACAACCGAGAGACAAGAGATACCCTGATTGTGGCTGAAAACTTCATTGCCAAGTTAGGTAAGCAACAGCCCCGCCCCTGTCATGAGCCCACATGGAATCGGGGAAAAGAAATGCTAGTGGTGACTGTCTCTTTGATTTTTGCATGGCTAATAACATCACAGCTGCACACTCATTGAAAAACGAGCAGATTGCAGACAGGTTGTGATGTGTCTTGAAAGAGAAGTTACAACATTGTGAACAACTTGATCACATTGCTTCAGTGATACACGAGGAAACCATCATGACATGTGGTGTCAAAACAACACAGCCATATTTGAGCCAGGCCTCCATTGACCTCTAATAACACAAAGAAGGGGGCAAAGAACTCGGACCCAGCTCAGTATAAACAGCTTGTGAGAGAGGTCAAGGTGATCAACCCAGAACGATCTTGATGGTTGGCGAACAGATTGCAACAATGAATGAGGCACAACGTACTCAAAATGTCAGGGCACTCTTGAAAAACAGCAAATACTCTCCTTCAAAAATCAAAACCTCCTGAGGTGAACATCAAGGATGAGAATGGTGTGTTGTTGCAAACCGTGGAAGAAGATGATTAGAAGATGGGAAGCGTATTCAAAGAAGCTGTTTGCCTCTGACAGACCACGCCCCAACCTCAGCCAAACAGCGGAGAATACACCCTTCCGACCATCGAGCAGACACCGAAAGCCATCGCAGATCTCAAGAACAACAAAGCGACTGGATGTGACAGTGTCACATCTGAGAACATTAAGGTCATCGCACAAGAGCCACAGATCTTAGTTATATAGATACACTATAGACGCAGTATGCATCATATGGAAGGAAGGGAAATGGCCCACGACCATGACAAAGTCAATCTACGTAGCCTTGCACAAGAAGAAAGATAGACGGGATTGCAGCAATAAATTATAGAACACTAGCTAGCACTCATCAGTCATGCAAGTAAGATTGTACTTAACCTCATTCAGGCAAGACTCAAGAAAATCGCCCAGGTTCAGGTCAACGAAACACAGTGCACTCTCAGTGGAGGGAAGGGTACAACAGATGCCGCATATCTTCTCAAATCAGTATCAGGAGCCTATACTACACGGCCAAGTCTCCACTCCACGTGGTCTTCGTCTCCACCTGGTCTTCGTTGATTACAAAAAAGTCTTTGACTCGGTTAACCACGAGGTCATGTTTGCAAAGCTTCGCGAACTCGGTGTCGAGGGTGATGTGCTGGGACTCATTGAAGACCTGTACCTGAATGCAAATGGTCAACTCCGATGGAAGGGTCAACTCACACAGGTTTTTGAGACCCCAGCTGGTATGAGGCAAGGCTGCCCACGCTCTCCAACACTTTTCAGCCTTTACACAGAATGCTTGACGAGGGAGTGGTATTGCCGTACAACACATCTCAGAGTCCCCGACGTGAGTGGTCTCTATAAACATCAAAGAGCTGAGATATGCTGACGATCTGGTCCTGATGGCTCTCTCCAGAAAGCAAGCTGAGGATATGCTTGCCATTCTTGGAGATATCTCAGAGGAGTAAGGCCTTGAAATACATCCGGGTAAGACAGAGTACCTCGGCATCCAGAAGATGTTGACAGATGAGGCGATAACTTTTCATGGAGCCATGATACCACGTGTCAGCAAGTTTCACTATCATTCTTGGCACAACAATAACTCACAATCTCAATGACAGCGAAGAGGTCCGGGTAAGAATAGGGATTGCAAAGGCTGCACTACGGAAGTGCAAGTACTTGGCATCTTCGCGTGTCTCCCTTGACACAAAGCTACAGCTTGTACAGTCCTTGGTGATTGCCAAAGTACTGAATAACTCCACTACACTGACCTTGAAGGCAACTGACCTGAAGCGCTACAATGCTTTTGGCAGAACGATTTGGCGAACCCTGCTGGCCATAAAGTGGTCAGATTTCATCACGAATGAAAGGCTCGCGGAGATGATTGGTGTACGTTAGGTGACGAGGTGTACTATTAGAGCGGAATGCGAAGTGGTGCGCTCATGTGATGAGACAGGGAGGTCTACACGACGTATAGACGGTCTGCCTATGGGTACAAGTCGCGGCAGAGGTCGCCATAAGCTGCGTTGGATAGAAAATGTGACAAAGTGGCATGGTAGAAGTGTAGGAGAGCTGAGAATAGCAGCGATTAAAAGAGAACAGGTGATGGCGGCGACTGCAGGAATGCGCCCCCATTACAATTATTACATTTACATTTATTTCAATGTTGCCATAACGTTACATTTGTGTACATCGTTAAAGTTAAGGTACATGATAAGTAATAATGGCAAACCAGAGAAGTAGTAAAAACAATAACAATTTACACGGAAGTTGAATAAATTATCACAAACAGAACAACATTTAGGCCATGGTGAAGCAAAGCTTTTGTTCCCTAGTTCATGTTCCCTGTTCATGTAGGTACAAAAACAATACATCATCCGTAAATAATGTCAAAACTTTTCTTTCATTACTTTTAATTTGTTTGCAAAATTTGACAAAGTAAATGCAGATTTTAACGAATCGCTGAGACTATTCTAATATTTAGTACCACGTTGGACAATACAATTTCTAAACAATGATGTTCTGTTGAAACGGACATAAAGATTTTTCTTACGGGTACTTCGAGTACGAATGAATATTTGAAGTTAAGGTAAAGAAAGAGTTAAAACAAGAAGATAATGCATTATGGTTGTATTTATACATAAATTTACCAAAATTAAGGTAATAAAGGTCATTGATTTTTAGAAGTTTAAATTGTTCAAAAAGTGGAGCTGAATGATCACGACTACCAGCATTGGGAATGATGCGAACTGCCCGGTTTTTGGTAATTAACTAGTCTTTTACACTGAGTTGAAGAACCACCCCATGTGAGAATGCAATAGTTTAAATACGGCAGAACAAAAGAACTATAGATGGTTAATCAAACATTACTAGGTAGGAAAAACTTTAAACGATTCATTATACCCACATTTTTTGATATTTTACTTGATACATCATTGATTGATTTCTCCAAGTTAAATGTTCATCAATATATATACCTAAGAATTTCGCGTCTTTCACTTGATTTAAATTGATACCATTTAGAACTAAGGGAATAGATTGAGTATATTTATATTGGTTTGCACATGACATAATTAGATTTTAGTACATTGAGGATGAGGCGGCCACGGACGCAAGTCTTTGCCGAATGATGATAATAATGGGATAAAAAAAATATTTGTGTTTTACCCATACACTCTAAAAAAAACTCCTGGGTCAGAATTGACCCGGTATGGATGTGACCCATTTCTGGTCAGTTTGCCCTCGAATCTGTGTCAACATTTTTGGGTAATGACCCAAAGAAATTAGTCAAACTGACGTAGCAACCTAGCTAAAATCTAATTTTCAAACAGTTTCCGGGTCAGCCTGACACAGAAATGGGTCACGCCCCCTGAGACCTGAATCTGAGTCAATTTTGATCGGGAGATTTTGGAGTGCACACTGACCGATGTGTACTGAACTCTTTAGTCCTGTGAAAAATATAGTGTTTCATCAATATATATACCTAAGAATTTCGCGTCTTTCACTTGATTTAAATTGATACCATTTAGAACTAAGGGAATAGATTGAGTATATTTATATTGGTTTGCACATGACATAATTAGATTTTAGTACATTGAGGATGAGGCGGCCACGGACGCAAGTCTTTGCCGAATGATGATAATAATGGGATAAAAAAAATATTTGTGTTTTACCCATACACTCTAAAAAAAACTCCTGGGTCAGAATTGACCCGGTATGGATGTGACCCATTTCTGGGTCAGTTTGCCCTCGAATCTGTGTCAACATTTTTGGGTAATGACCCAAAGAAATTAGTCAAACTGACGTAGCAACCTAGCTAAAATCTAATTTTCAAACAGTTTCCGGGTCAGCCTGACACAGAAATGGGTCACGCCCCCTGAGACCCTGAATCTGAGTCAATTTTGATCGGGAGATTTTGGAGTGCACACTGACCGATGTGTACTGAACTCTTTAGTCCTGTGAAAAATATAGTGTTTCATACACATCTGTGTATGTAGTATGGGGTTGAACAAAGAAAAATTGACTAGAGCGGGATTCGAACCAACGACCTCCGGATTAACGTACCGGCGCTCTACCAACTGAGCTATCTAGCCCTATATTGGCGGTCTCCCTATTTTGTCAATATCTTTGTTCGGGGGTGCCAGTCGGGGACTGGCACCCCCGAACAAAGATATTGACAAAATAGGGAGACCGCCAATATAGGGCTAGATAGCTCAGTTGGTAGAGCGCCGGTACGTTAATCCGGAGGTCGTTGGTTCGAATCCCGCTCTAGTCAATTTTTCTTTGTTCAACCCCATACTATTTGAAATTTACCCAGTCAGTTTCCCTTGTGGTTTATTACTTGACATCTGTGTATGTATTTAGCTTTTTGTATTTGTTAACCTTTTTGTATTTTGATCTGAACCAGAGAGAGAGAGAGAGAGAGAGAGAGAGAGAGAAGAGAGAGAGAGAGAGAGAGAGAGAGAGAGAGAGAGAGAGAGAGAGAGAGAGAGAGAGAGAGAGAGAGAGAGAGGGAGGGGGAGAGGGGACGAAACATTGACTAATCGGCATCATAAATATCCTTGTTCGTTATCAGTATCTGAAAAACCTTAGGGGTGTAATCCCATCGCTTGATCATAATCGGCATAGCCAGTGATGTCATTCGGATCGGGAGAGGCCGCCTTGTTTGTGCATACACTGCAACAAATAAATCTTTTATAAACGAAGTCTTTTGTTCATACATTATTAAGGCTACCTTGTAGTGGGTTGCTGAGTTCGTCGACGGTCTAGTTTATATGTAAAATATGCCAGATTCTAGAGAAAGAATTATGATATTCATGTCGTCGCATTTGCCTGAAAGTGTGTAATTTCAGAGCGTGAAATGAGGAAAAGGACACGTCCGTTGGCTATAACCATCAAACAAAACTGTTCATTCTTGTGGATACAGAGAGCAAAGGAGGAGAGGGGAATGAGAACAGCATACAGGGAACGTGTTTTAAACTTTGCACGAATTTGGGTAATATTATAGCACAAAATAATAAAAGCAATTATATTTCCTGTCCTGAATAAATTCAACCAAATCTTTGCTTCAAAGGAAGTAGGCCTAAGTATTTATTTGCTGCGATCTCAGAGAAAACAAGACAAAACGTTCGTGGTTTTATTTTTGTACATTCTAAAATCTACTGGGAAAAAACGATACCGAGTGTTTTTGGAAACTATGCATTTTCATAAGCACCTGCTCATTATTTTTTCTCTTGGTATTTCAATATTACGTTATGAAATTTTTATATTTTAAAATCCGTCAACAACAACAAATTGTTAGGCCTATAGGACCCCAACCGTTGTCATATCTCCTCTTTACAATACACGACTAAACCAAAGAGAAATGGACCAATTTGACTATTAGTCCCAGACTCGATTTAGAGGCATTGCCCATGAAAAAAAAGATTTATTATATCGAGTTCTTTAACTGCAATTTGCATTTTGGACTTACATCTACTTCAGTCTTGTCAGCAGAGTACTCAGCAATACTCCAACTAATGCTTCCTCCTCTGAAATGGTACGCTTCCACAGACAGACAGAGAAACAAAGTGATTGCAAATACCAGCAATTGCTGATCAGATGGCGGCATTGCCATCTTTCGCATGCAGATTTGCGGACTTCTCGGAGCCTGCAGAGCTGCACTATTGCTGACTGCTTACGATAGCGCCTGTACCAAAGTTATGAGTTCAAAGCAAAAAATCTTCTTAATAAAAGTGTACAAAAGACTACTGCAGCACCCAAGCTGCTGAATACAAGATCCATTGAACTGTAAACAAAAAAAACGTAGAATAGAGTTACCGTATACATGTACATTATTATTTCCTTCAGAACCAAAATATGGCAAGAAAGAAGTTGTGTGGCAACCTTGCTTTGAATGTTTCCTTTCCAATCATTCGATAATTGCCTCTAACCTTCCTAAGGGGCGACATGTATTAAGGCTATGTGGCAAACAAACAAAACAAAAAAACACACACAATAGCTTCCAGCCATCACATTTTGGGAATTTTCGATGTGGATAAAGTTGTTTAAAAGGCCTAAATATTTTACCGTCCGATTTCAACAAAAATTCGTTCATTTTAACACTCATTTTTAAATGAATGCATGCCGTATTGCATTCAACAGTCAAAAGGTGTTGTTGCATTCAAATTTGTTTCCATGTTGTTCTTTCTAATGAGTAGTTGCCTATAGGCCTAAAGGCAGATAGTCCGTCTCCAACCAAGTAAAGCGATTTTGAACGAAAATATGGCTTCCCGTGGTCAGTATACAGAAGAGTGAATAATTTAGATCGGGAGGTTTATCTAAGCATGGAGAACTACCAGGCTGACCACAATTAGCACACACTTTTGGCATTAAAGGGATTAATGTTTACGTTTGGTAGGCCTAATCACTCTTAAAATTAATGGCAATAAAAAATTCCTTGGTTAGAAGTACAGCAGCTTTCGATAGCATAATGAGTATTTTGAGAATCATTTTACTTCGGAGTAATGTGGATATGGAAATCTGAATCTGGAAAAATTGAATCTGGGAAAATGCATGAAACTGTCGTTGTCAGCTCTACATGCTTTTGAAGGTTGTCTGAAGTGGACTATAACGACTCTAAACCATGCACATGTATCGACAAGTTCTACCTTTAAAGACTTCCTTTGTTTCCGTGAATGAGCTGGTGTGTCCAATTTCCCGGCACACCTAAAGCCTAGAGATGAATTACAAGCCTAGGTGTGCCGGGTGGAACTTGGCCAGTCATCGTAGGCCTACGTGCACATTTCAAAAGAATTTAATCATGCATGGGTGCATACTTTGTATGCAATTGTATTTAAAGGCCCTGTACACTATTGGTAAGATCGAAAAACACAAATGTTCACAGATTCACACATAACTTACATGATTTAAAGTAAGTAATGGTAGAAAGGGTTCCTTAAAATATTTCTGCCTAAAATGCTATCGTTTCTGAGAAATGAATAAAACAATAGTTTTTATCGCGCGCGATAATAAACTCGATGTTTGAAAAACAGAAAACACATAACGTCTCTTTTCACTATTTTCTCGTGACCTCGATGACCAATTGAGCTCAAATTTTCACAGGTTTGTTATTTCGTGTACATTTTGTATATGGTTAATCACACAAAACATGAACTTTGTTTGCGACTGTTTTGTCAGCTCTACCAATCCTGTATAGATCTATGCATGGAGGAAGGAAATACTTATTTCCTCCCTCCATGATCTATGTGAATACAAAATCACTTATTTGGGTTTGTCGTAACTGTTCGTGAGCTAGAGGATGGAGGCTTATTATTAGTTCTGTACTTTGGGTATTACTTTGGGGACATTTCTGCCGAACCTCAGTGCATCTGAATTTTACCGTGACCACAGTTTAAAGTCGCAGTGTTGCTCAGTGCTGTTATTTTGCTCGTGGTAGCCATAAACAGCGCCCTCTTGCGTCAATATATAATATATTCTTTTACCCAGTCAGAGATAACAGATTTTTCATTTATTTCATTTCAACATTCCAGTCATCTAATATAAAGTAACGTACCTCGTCCACTTTCTCCATTAATGAATCATGGAATATTGTATCAAGTTATTTCAGTTCCTTGTTATGCATTTTAATGTGAGTTTGCCCATACATTGAATTTTGAAGATATTCATAGTGTGATGCTGGTAAATTGTTCTTCAAGTAAAACTATAAAAAAAAACTTCATGAATTTTGTTCATGTGCTTTTGTGACATTTTAAATTGTTTCAGTGATTGACTCTAAAAGTAATTACATGATCAAGTTGGAGCTAGCAATAAATTTCACTTTTAAAGAACACAAATCCAATACAAAGTATTGCTAATAATATCATTTTAAAGGGAGTGTACAACATTGGTAAGATTGAAAATATAAATGTTCACAGATTTGCACATAACTTACAAGGTATAAAGATGGTCATGGTGGAAAACTTCTCTTGAAAAAGTTTTGCTTGAAATGGTATAGTTTTTAGGAAATGGGTAAAACAGTAAGTCTTTATCGCGCGTGTCCAAAATCAGATGTTTGAAAACAATGAAAACATATAACGGGGTTTTTCACTATTTTCTCATGACTCCGAAGACCAACTGAGCTCAACATTTCACAGGTTCATTATTTCATGTATATGTTGGGTCACATAAAGTGCCAATGTTGTACATGTGCTTTAAATAGGAAGAAACAATTATTCTATGCTTTGGCCCAAATAATTACAATCATCATGGTCACTGATGCACAGGACAAATGATGCTATTCGATGTTATTTTTTAGTTCTCAAGGGGAAAAAACTTTTTAAAAAAGTTTTTTATCAATATCGCAGAGAAGTTTTGTATTTTTAAATACTTAACTTGTTTTTGAGCAAATACGTTGTACATAAATCACTACATTTTCAGCAGAGTTCTTACATTAAGCCCCTATTTGGCTACAAACGAGACTGTGCGGTTAATTTCAACTTTCCCTTTTTACTGTACCTGATACTAGTGATAAAGTGTCATTGTAGCTTTAAAAGCATCTTCCGTTTGTCTGAGTTAAAAAAAAATTAGGGAAATGTTTTTGTACCGGCAACATAGCTAAGACTAGATACTCTGTTAGTAATGGTAGTGTTGACATATTAATCCGGAGGTCTCAGGTTCAATCCCGCTCTAGTAAATTTGTATTTGTTCAACAAAAATCATTTAAAAAAAAATACCCGGTCAGTTTCCCTAGTGGTTTATTACTTGAACTTTAATTTGATTGATTCATGCTAATTAACTATTTCTCAGCCTTTATAATGAATGAAACTGAGCTATTTTACTTCATGACCCCAACAATACATGACAGTCCTGTGAAGCTCTTCTTATTCTCATGACTAAGCTTTTATTTTAAAGTTAACCGAAGTGCTTAGAATGCAGAGTGTCTATCTGCCTTAGTTTAGGAAGTAACGTCTAAACAATAACTTTAATAAATGACGAATGAGTGATTGGGCTTACAACATCCACAAGGCAAGGCTTTGGGAAGAACGCTCTTCCTAAGCCTACCAACGTTGACCTAACTTGGTCATGACATTTTTGGGGGCTCTCCAACACCAGCCATGAATTCAGATTTCTTGGTTACACCTTTTTACAATACAACTTACAAGTGATGAAGTATCGTTAGGGCCAAAGTTGGTTTCAAAGAACAAAAAACAAAACTTTTCAAAAACTTGTTAAGACACTTACTAAAAGTAATAGCATATATCGACATTATAGAGAGAGGAATGAGGGAAAAAGAGAAAAGGGACATAGAATTTGAAGACTCACCCCTAATAATCTCGCTACCTTGCTTCACTTCATATGTTGACTAGATAATTGTCCTCCTTCGATCTTTTTTCCTATTTGTTGTCCTCTTAGACCTTTGGACAAGTTAACATTTCTTTACAAAAATGCTCCTCCGAAAGCTACCAACAGAATGAAGTCACATTTCTCAACATAAAATTTGACTACAGTTTTAGGCTGAGGTGGGGATTTCGTCGAACGTCTCAGAGTTTTCTTGACGCGACTTCCATGTATCTCAGCTAAGGTGAGCAGACGACAATGCCAAATTTTGTAATTCCACAAACTTTGTCAGCCTCGATCGAAAACATCATTTGCTAATTAACACAATATTTTTTAACAGAGAATAAACAAGCGAAATTATTTTAAAAAGTTAAGTAATTTAAACTCAACTTAATTTTTGATACAAGCTTTCTTTGTAACTGTTCAAATAAATAAAAAAGAAAGAAAAATGAAACATAATCTTATATGAAATCGTCGAATTTACCACCTGGTTGGAGTCACGTGTCAAAACATGTCAACCTTGTCCCTGCTTTCTTTTCGCTCGTCCCCATCGTTTTACATCACGCCAGCCCTAGTAAGTAAATACGCAGTTAGTGTGTAATCGAGAGTGCGATGCTAAGGGAGAGGGGGTGGGGGAGAGGGAGGGGAGGCGGCGGCTTTGGGGTAAATTCTGATAATATTATTCAATTTCTTTGAGATCATTTTTAATGAAGTATATGCAATAATCTTTCAAAGCAGTCAAAGATTTTTTTTTAATGTCTTATATCTATTGAATTTTGTATCAACACTTTAGGCATATATTTGGACAAAATTCAAATGTTCAATGGAATTAGTTCTACCAGAACAAATAATCATTTATAAATTGAAAAAAGGAAAAGAATCAAAGACACATACTTCAATCTTGCACACTTTTCGAATGTTTATTCGGTGAGGCCTTCAACGTTTATAACATCATTATCGGCTGTTCAACATTTCCATTCTTATATGAAAGTGGCCATAAAATCAGCCATTTCCCTCTCTCATCATCCTTCAACAAGAGAAAAAAGGAAATATTATACACAGTAATATGTACACAGAAAAAAAACACTGGCAAAGAGATAACTTTGAGACCTTCGTTAAACGGTACAGCCAAAACAAATAATGTTGCGTCTATTGTATGATACAACTATAAGGCATAAATACATGTTTCCTGTTGTCTAATTGTCTTATTTCAATATCAAATTCTAATTATTTATTTCATGTATTCCAGTACAATTCTCTCTTTTGTTTGGACATCTTAAATATTCTCATTGTTTAGCCTTCAACATAAAACAATATTGTTTGGACCAAAATATTTTATACAATACTATAATTTGTCAATCCAACAAAATAATAATGATAATAATTTATAATCCCAGTGTATGCTTCTGACTTAATTTTTTTCTTCTTCCCAGCATCAATCTGTTGTTCAATTCTGACCCAAATTATTTTTATTTGTGGTCATTACTCTTGGCAAAAAGACATAAATGTACATAATATGGAAGCGTTTGGAGTTAAATGAAGACAACTACTGAGCTTTGAAAGTAGATGGATATAGAATAATAGTAATGAAAGACGATTGTCAGATTAACGTCAGTTTGGTGACAACATTTTTTCAACTTACAGACTGTCAAATTAAGTGATTGGGATTCTGTAATTGCTATTTTGATGACCATGAGAATAAATTTTATTAAGGAAAACCTGAAAAAATTACACCAGAAAAAACCCCAAGGAAAACATGTTTTTGTTGGGCAAAAATAATTTTAACCCCCAAAAAATTAACAAATAAATACATAAATAAATACACCTTTTAAAATGAATGTACTCATTTAAGAGATAAATTATGGCAGGAGAATATTTTACTACTCAACAAGTAATAATCGTCTATTGAAAGAATACTAAACTACTACTCAGTGTGTTCTTTTAATTGATTAACTTACTAGAACAGAGATTACTTCAATCCTGTGAAACTACACTCATCCATTCAGTACTGTAAGGTCCTTATTGCAATTGTCTGAATTTGATGAAATTGGTCCAGTAACTTTATTTGTGATGTATCTTTCCCAACGAATTTGAATGTGGTATTTGATTTTATTTTTTCACCAAGATTAATAGTAATAGAATTTTTAGATTTCAGACCCTTTTAGTATATGAGACTGCAAATAAGGACCGTATAGCACTGAGCAGACACCCTGTTGTTTTGTATGTAAATCTGATTTCTTTTCACTTTGCCTGACATAACAAAGCTCCACCTTGACAATCAAACTCATGTTTTCTTTTCAATGGGCAATAACAAAGAAGACTATTGATGCCATGAATACTGAGTTCCCAGTATAGACTATCATTGACAAAGTAATATTTTGCATGAATAGCATGATCGGTACAATAATACTTAAACAAACCTGTGGAAGAAATATTTTGCGTTTGACGCCAGTATTATAAGGAAAAAAAAGGGGAAAAGAATGTCGCATTTTGTAAATTTGTCAGCAAAATATATCATCCAAATTTGACTTAAAAAATAGTGGAATTAACCAACAGTGTCTGAGTAGCATAGTCACCCCCAAACTCCAAAATTTTTTCTTTTCACCAATAACTTTTGTGTATGAATTGTTTCCAACACTGTTTAAGAGAGAGCATAAATCACTTGATACTATGCATAAATTAAAAAACACACACAAAAATGCAAATAAATACTCCACTAAAAAACAAATCCCTAAATCGCTTGAAGGAGTAAGCGAGATTGACTTTAGTCTCTCTTGTTGAAATGGGATTATGTAAGCAGCAGTCATATCTCATTATGAACCTATAGACCTTTACCATGTAGAAGCCATCTCCCTATTCAACTCAAAGAAACCAAACCAAGGTTGCCTAGATCGCTACAATTAGAGTAACTGTCATGATTTCTATTGAGTACAGGAACAGGACAAAATGCCAGCATGCTAACGATCTAAAAGCATGAATTGAGTATACAATTAGAAGAAAATAACAAATTGTACTGCACCGAGACATTCCATCAGTAAAATACAAATAGATTAAAGCAATCTGTAATCTTCCACTGTATAGATATTAGACAAAGTAAGAACTGCTTTGGAACATTCAAATAAAAAGTACTAAATCTAGGTATTTATCACAAAGCAGTTCTCTCATTCCCAACCCCTTCAAATTCATGTGACCAAAACAAGAATGAAAACAAATGGCTGTCCCAACAAAATTACGCTGCCATTGTTTCCATTTTAGCTGATGAAAAGATGAACAAAGTTATCATTTTAAAACTAAGAAACAGGAAAATGTTCAGCAAGTATGCAACAAGGCAGCTGAAGTTATGTCATTGCCAGTTTCTCTTATAAACCATTCAAACACTTGTATAATCGGCAGTATATAGTATATATATTTTTATATTTTACAGGCCAACATATAATCATAATCATTATATACCCAGTCGCCCGATTTTCAGCAAAATAATATTTTTCAAAGGCATCTTCTCTTGTGTACAAACTTGATGTATCAACACTTTCTCAGCAACATTTAATAAATATACAATAAACGTGAGATAGTTTTAAGCACATCATTATATTGGCTTCATACAGTGAGTTTCTGCTTCACAAACAGTAACAATGAGATGGCGAGTTAGTCTCATCTCATTTCTCATATAAATTAGGAATAAATAAAATAACAACATCGGTGATTTTCTTCATCTACGTTCACCCCATCGACTCTTCATATCGAAGGAATGTACCATTAAAAAGACTGTACAGTGTGTCCAAAACATTACTCTAGGCATTACAAAAAATGATATTATGTTTGTACATTGAATCCATTGATGGATAGTTTTCGCTAGTTAATTTATTTCATAATTTAATTATTCATTCATTGATTTCTCTCGTTTGTTTTTGCTTTGAGTTAAGGTAAAGTGATCATTCTTATTTGAATCCAATTTCTGAGGTGATAAGATGAAGAAGGGTTAAGATGTCATGTTACAGATAGACAACCTGAAGGACAAACAGATGGTGAATGCCAAGTACTGGATTCATCAACAGCACACCCAGTTTTGTAGCCAACGACTAGTAGTAACTATAGATAGCATTTTCTTGCTTTCTATGTTGAAAAGAGAACGCTTAAGATGATTGATATGTCAGTTACCCATGACCCCTCTTAAAAACAGACATTAGTTAATGGTTTGCAATAATAACAAAATGGTTCTTAAAATTCTCAGCAGATTTTGTGGCGTTCATGACTTATTTAAAAAAAAAAATCAACCAAACCAATTCAGAGAAAAATGTTTGAATGTTTGAATAAAAAAATAAGGGGAAAAACAACAAATAGATTAGTTCACTATACAATTGTTGCCTGCGTTGACATGGTCCATGGTGTTTTGTACACCCGAGGGGGCAAATGTGCGCCATTTGCTGCGCCATTTGCCCCCGAGGGTCTACAAAACCCATGGACCATGTCACCGCAGGCAACAATTGTTTTGTTATACCTCTGTCTTGAATTCTTAGTAATATTTTCCTCATCTGAAGGACTCCAATTTTATCGAAACGATGATAATCTGGTTCTTTTGCTGCACAGAAAGTTGTACGACGTGCGCGCGCGTGAGAGGAGAGTGGTACATGGATATTTGTTGCCCGCTCATGTGATCATTCTGCGCCAATGAAAATACAGCATTCAAGACAGAGGTAAATATAATTATGTGCAACTTGCCCAAATAAATTGAACAATTATATTTATAGTTTGTTTTGTTTTCTAGGCCAACCCAGAACAGACTGGACAACGGCCTTAAAACCGACATGATGATGAAGACTCTCATGCAAAAAGAAATTGAATTCTCATTGCAAATCTTATCAACTTTTTTTTTTAGCTACACACTGATGATAATATACATGATTCTCCCCTCAAATCAAATCAAATTCTAAAACAAGTTTTAATTTTACAGAGTTTAGACGTAACGGAACTGATGAAAAGTAACCAAATAAAGGCAGAGCAATAAAAGTCATAAATATTCAGTGATTTCCATTGAAAACAACTCAAAGACTGAAATGAAGGACATATAATGTGAAAGTTTGATCACTGATTTTCATAATTGGAACCCAATTTCCATGTCATCCATGGGAAAGTATCAATATTTAAAGTATTTTGTAATGATATAAAGCCATCACTGATAGGTTTGACTCATGATGGTGCGACTCAAATCATGATGTTGTTTCTCATACAATGTATAAACAGTGAACATTGGAGTCATCAATTCTAGCTCATATGTTGACTATTGAATTTATCTAAATACTAAGGTGGCAAATATATGAAACTACAGTGGGAAATTCATTCAACTGATGGGCATTTACATGAATGATCAATTTTGAAATTAACATTTCAGGATGCGCCATACACACAGAAAATAGTTTTTATCCTAGTGTTGGTAAGCCGACAGTAGAGTTTCATCTTATTTGAAGTGTAGTCTCATCTTTACAGCTAAAGTGTATTTCATACCCAGCATTTTGCCACTACATGCAATTTTTCTGGAGTTCATTGACTGTTTGAGGGATGTGTGTACTACCCTAACAATCACTTTCATCGTTGGTGCACAATTCTCACTTGACACCAAGTACCCCGACCATTGTCAGACAGTGGCTGAATTTTAACTTCAAAAGGGCATGTAAGCCACACACACACAAACACACACTCAATCATATGGAAATTGCATATGAGCAATGGTGAATATTGAAACCTCAAATCATGTAAAAATGCAACTCCAATAAAAACCTTCACTTGTGCCTAATGGATTAAATTTCTTTTCAAAAATATCATTAGGGATTCTTCATATTTTATTATTCTTACTTTTATTAATTGTTTATTTTTATACAAAATACTGTTTCATAAAATTATTTTGTATCAGATTCTCTATGGACACCCCTCATAAATCCTTCAAATTTATGACGTAACAGGCACTTTTTATCAAAATCATGAATGATATATAGACACTGTTTGACTAAATACCCCCTGTATATAATATAATTCAGTTAAACCAAGACTAGTAATTTCAGGTCAAAAGAGGGCGCAATTCACATGTAAGTACTTGAAAAATGATTGGACCTAGACTTTGACATGACTAGATTTATATACTGCTTGTAATAAGTACTCTGTGTTTACAGTCAATTTCTTAAGGCAACAGTTACACCAAATTACCAGTACCATTTCTGTTCCGATAATTCAATAAAAAGGGTAATACAAAATTTAATACTATTAATTCATTGAACAAACAAAACAATTTGCCTAACTTCAAGATTCTGCTCCAAGGTCTCAAAAGATTGATTGTCTTAACGCCATGAACTTTTAGTTAAATTTCCCTTAGAATTTTGTTTTCAGAAATTGAATACATGATAAAGGCATCATACAACCAGTCAGTCTGTCAAGTACTCAATTTTTGTTGCTGTCACATGTGTTTTTCCTCCTAACTAGTTTTATAAAAAAATAACAGATAATTAACAGCTGCTTCAACGAATACATTTAAAGAAGTTAACTGACTGCCACCATTATTATCACATTATTCCATGTATTTTAGATGAGGGTCAATTATTAAAGTGAACAAGTAGCTCAAAGGCCAAACCAGTGATCAATCATTTTGATAATCATTTACAATCAAAGCAAACCTTCCGTTTGTGAGAAACCAGAAATTTTGTTGAAAGGAGTTATTCTCAGTAAAACTGTCATTAATTATCTAGTTTGTAAACTAGTAAATTAATAAGATTTGGAAACAGTATTGAAGCAATGGCCAGAGTTGAATATATTATGATCATCTTAGCAAAATATTCAATAATTATATTACACTTGATATACATGACAACTCTCTGCATATTATAAAGTATGTTTATTTATATTCATCATCATTGCTAAGAATTATAGCACGATACGATTGAAAATTTTACAGTGCACTTAGAGATTTTAAATAAGAAAATATCAACAATGTACGTACAAGACACACTTCATAGCACACAAGAGTCCATCTGATTTGGATCAAGGGAATATACAACTTTTGCATTTGGAATCCTGTGTTATCTTTAACCTTCTTGTTTTCATAACATCATCAATCTAGTATGTAATCAATTCATCATAACAGCTGACCATGTAAAGGTAAGACCTGTTTTGATCTTGAGACTCGCTGATTTCTTTAAGATGCAAACTTTCTGAAAAGCACAATCTCTTGTTGATGACAATGTTTGATACAACTGAAGCCAGAAACTATTAATTACCAAAGGTTTACATTCCCTTTACAGCTGACCTACATATCAACCGTTAGACTTTGGCAACATTTCCTACTTGGCATCTAGGCTTATTTAATTATTGAAATCAGTTTATGATAAAAATAAATTTGCCATTTTCTTCTTACAAAAACAACAACATAAAAAAGACTTTAAATAAAAGGGTGCTTTCGCTTGGAACAAGAAAGAATAATATCTATGTGAGTAGATTGTTGTAGATTTATTTCTCCAGTGAGTGTATGTATTTCCTTGACCACTAACACATGCAGGTGAGTTTAGAACTATTTAATTTATGAGTATTAGTATTGACCTGAAAATGACATCAAGTATCTACCACTTACTGGACATTACTTGAAAGGTCTGTGAGATGGATAAAGATGGAGTAACTCTATTCAATAACTACTGCAATTAAGTGACTGACAGTAATTTTTTTCACTATTATGTTCAGCTATCAGTGATTTGAACTACTACTGCTGTGTGAACTAACTGCATGTATGTTAGCAGGAGTAAGCTTGATGGAATATCCTTGTGTAAGTAGTATGATATAACTGTTACTTCTTGTGGTTTCATCAACATATTATGACAGGCTTTTATGACCATATAAAGAAAGCAGAGACTTACTAGTGGTGTGATTGTCTGAGTTTAGAATGATGTCTAAGATAAGAGACCGCAGGTTATAACAGTGCATTGTGCAATGGCTGAAAGTAGTCATTCAACATGGTAATTAACGCGTATCTGATTGGACTACACAAACCACAATAGATAAGAACCTACATAAGGCTACAAGAATCTTACAGTGCTCCTATTACTCATATACTAAGAGCTAAGAACCCTGATTAATGTCTTAAGAAATACCTGTATGTACTGATGACTTTGATGGTGCTCAATTGATTGGAATGAACATCTTTCTACACAGTAATGATAAGACAAGATGTTGAATGTAGTATACATCAAACACACAGGCAGGATACTAGGCAGGCAGGTAGGAAGGCAGTAAAGGAATGGATATCATGTCAGTCTACAGCGGCCAGTCATGAATTCTTAAGTTTCCTCAGGCCTAGTCTTGCGTAACGCACAAGGTCAAGGGTACTGCTGTGAAGGGTCAGATGGCCAAAGTTGTCCAACTCACGGTCTAACTCTTGGAAAAACTCTGCACAGAAATAAAGTAGAAAATACATTACTCATATTCATGACATGTCTAAAGGCACTTAGCGTTTGTAAAAATTTGGATAGTAATTGTATTGATATCTTTGGTATTAAGTCCAAGATTCAACCACCAGAGAAAATGTTCTTGTCCTGAACAAGCCCAGATTACAGCATTAAAAATTATTGTCATTCATTGAAATGTATATAATGATCTTCAGCTAATGACATCTTTGTGTACTTTTCAGATAAATATACTGAGGTACATTTTGTACA
The DNA here is from genome assembly GCA_032158295.1 of Pycnopodia helianthoides. NCBI lineage: Eukaryota > Metazoa > Echinodermata > Asteroidea > Forcipulatida > Asteriidae > Pycnopodia > Pycnopodia helianthoides. The sequence goes on along the minus strand of CM063248.1, from coordinate 22,069,518 downwards.
AAAAAAGCTCCTGAGGAATGAATCTTATTATTTACCTATATTTTCTTGAGCCAAGGTATCTGCCTGTTCCCAGAAGTCCAGCCCATAGTACCCATAATTGGACGTCTGAATAAAGGTGGACATCTTGTTGACAATGCATTGAGGGACGGAGACATTGGCAGGGGATGACATGATGTGTGGTACACCATTTGTTAGCTTGTTCCCTTGTACTTGCGGTAAGGATGATGGCAACAAGGTGTTACCGCTAGCGTCACAGTTGTTACTTCCCTGTGATCCAAGGCTACCAACAGAACCCACGCTTCCAGCAGGGGACGGTGTAGGGGACATTGGGGAGGGGGTTCCAGTGTACCTGTTGCGATGAGGGGATGAGGTTGAAGAGGGGTTGGAAGATGTTAGCTGGCACAACATGGGTGTTTTACATCTCAAGTCAGATTGCCCCCTGTAAGATACAGATTCCCATAGTGACAAATAACATTCACATGCAAGACTAGTCACAACAAGGAGACAAAACATTACAATCAACACTTAAAACTCATACTAAACATAACGACTCATCAACAGAAAGTCACATTCAATGACAAGGCAGTTTGCTTTGGTTACTACATAAAGCGCTGAGGGGAACCCTTGACAAAAAGCAACTACTTGATGGCTGATTGGTGTGCAATTATTATTTCCTCTTTTTAAGTTGAAAGGACTTGACATAACTCACCTTGATGCACTCCATGGTGAGGGAGTTTGGGCGGCCTGCTGTGATTTGGAAGAATTTTTGAAGTGCTCCCCAAGCACTCTGGCAAGTTTCATCCCAGTTGCCTTCTTCATCTTAAACATCTTCATGTAGAGAAGACCCTGGCACCGGTGGCTGATAGGATATCAATCAAATTATAGTTAGATTTCTTGGAGTTCTAAGAAACAACTTCTATGTGGTTAATTCTGCAAACATTTCCTTTCCTATTTTACACCACATGTAAAACTTGAAATCTTCTTTTATTTCTTTATGAATTTTAATGGCTTAAAAAATCAACCAGAATATGTAATCTACTACTCACCATAATACTGCTAGTTTCTTGTCCATACTCAATGCATCTTGGTTTAAATGACTACCTTTAAATTTTAAGATGAATCTAAAATAAAAGAGGGCAGAACAGAATATTTCAATATTTCAATTTCTTATGACTCTCCTTTTACTAAAATGTTATTTGTCAAAGTTTAGAACATAGGTCAAATGTTTGTGCTCTCTTTTTGCTTGCTTCAAAATCAATGGCATGTGGTAAACAATAAGTGGACTCAGATGCAACCTTTTTTCTGTCTTTTTTAACCGTCTTGTGCACCGACTGGTCCCTAGTAACCGGTTTTATTCCCTTAAAAAAAACATTTGTAAAACAAAACTAAAGATCATAAAACCATATATAGTTTTCAGAATCTGAAAGAGATTGCTTGAGGGCTTTATTTGTACTTCTTTTCATGAGGGTCACCTTTAAAAAAATAAAGATTTGATTGACAACAAAAATCAATATATTAATGGTTGTTTTGGGTCTAGCATGAATAAGAACAGCAAAAACAACTTTGAACTATTAAATGATTTAATGGAAGACTTCTCAGAAGAAGAACTAGAATCAGACTAAGAAGATGAAGAAGATTTGGGCAATCATTGTTTTGACACTTTTTTCAAAGACGTGACAGGCAGTCTGGATCATGAATATGCCACTTTTTGGGATTCTGTCCTTCACACCTTGGAAGATTTTTAAATGTTGGTTGCCAAGGTAACCAAAATTTATTTTGATCTCATTTATATAATCTCTGAAAGACCAGGTAAGTACGACAGAAAACTCCAATACATTACATGTGTACCTTTTAAGTTTCTGTAGTACTACACTTACACAATTTATACATGGATGCATAATTTATCAGTAAAATAAATGGAGGGGTAAAGGGCCCATTACAATGACCCAGCATTTTCACCAACAACCATGAATGAGATGGACAAGGCTTTAGGATTGATAGGGATTTCAAAACATGTCAATCTTGAAACAGTGACATATTCTTCCTTGTGTTATTTTTGCACTGACTAGTATTGACAAGCAACTTACTTGATAATATCACAGGTTTCTGAATACATGGTGCTTGCTTTCTCATCAGGAACAACTGGGTCATTCTCCATTGCATTACCACAAAGAATGAACGACAGGACAGCATCAAAGTACATCAAGGATTTCACATTCTTGTCAGTCTATATATTAAGTAACAAATCAAAAGTACATCAAGGTTATACAAGTATCAAATCTACCCACTTCATGTTACATAAATTTTTGTATTGATGGAAAATAGTTAGGATAGTGCCTGGAGTAAAATCAAATTGGACACTACGTGTATCTTAAACATTTGGCAATTAAAAGGAACAATTTATTTCACTGATTCTTGCAACTACTACAGTGAACCAGACTCTCACAGGTTGGTATCTGCAAATAAACCAATAGAATCAGCAATAAGAAGATATCATTACCAACTTAGTAGAATCAGGAAGTGGTAATATATCTGCAGGGTAATCAACATTGAGTTACTATAGCTACTAGTCATAGAAATACACTATATGTAAACATTAACCAACAGACTGCCTTGGGTTATGGGTAGTTAAAGGTTAGGGGTTAGACTCTGGGGCTCTTGAGCAGTAATTCAGCCAAATCCTAGATTTCCCTTAGACTCTCCCACATTCTTAATGTGGTACAGGACACCCTCTTACCAACAGTTGCTCTATGTTTGTTGGCCACCAAAGACAGTGTCATGGGGGAGGGGGGGGGGGTTAACAGGGCTGGAATTAGTTTGGGTAAAATTATGTCAGGGTATGTGTTGTTAGACAAGGTGTTTGTTCTCATATCCAAAATTATGATTAGTCTTGAAAATTAAAATTAAATCATCAAAGCATATACCCATTTTAAACTTTGAAATAAACCTTTGATGTTATGTACTCTTTTTATGACAAATATTAATGAGAGGCACTATTATTTTCCATGATAAGTATAACATTGAATAGGAGTAAGAAGTAAGTCGTGTATTTAAGGAGGGGTGTGGTCCTAGTGCTGACTGTACCCTTGAGGCTATTCAACAGGGGGCATTATCAGTATGCCATGCCCCTCTTTATCAGGGAATTCAGACCGGATGTTTGGTGTTACTAGTTGGCTGAATGACTGTAGTTAAGCTCAGCGCATTACCTACTAGCTATATGACCTTCAGCTCAAATTCAAAACATGGTTAAGCCTGCCAACAAATACTTCTTTTCTCAGTAATATCCCATACTTCATACCAAAAAGGACAGAAACTAGATTGGAATTCAACTTGAACAAATTTACCTTTCTTGGTTGTTCTAAAGTGAAAGAATATCACATTTGATCACAAATAGTGATGTCTGTAAACTCCAAGTTAAAAAATGTAATCTCACTGAAATACAAACCAACTGCCTGCGTCACACACCTACATATATCAATCCAGAATCTGTCCCATTAGGTGACTATACTAACATGTAATATAATGCAGCTGGCTCTAAACCAAACCATGCCTGTCTCAAGTTGACAATATAAAACCTGATCTAAAATCATTTATAAATTCAATACAGTCTACATGTCCATTCTCTAGAGGTGCTAATGTACCAAATTGTGAAGGGTTAGAATGTGCGTTTCTGCAGTGCAGGAATTTTGAGGTTGTGTAAGGTAAATGATATGATTTAAAGCACATGACTGTCTGGGCATGATGATAAGGGAGATTGGGTATTCAGGGTGACGCAGGGTGCTATCCGGAGAGAGAGGAAATGTTAGCTGGGTGATTTAAGGGAAAACTAGGGACCGATAGGACCCGACTTCAATACCAGTGTACCATTTGTATTTGTCTTATTTTGAGAACACTATGTTCCTTTCAAGTATGATATGACGATGTAGGTTTGCAAAACAAAGGGTTGAAGTGGGGGAAAATATTGGATGGAGGTGGACTTCAGGTTGGGTGTGAAAAGGTGTAAGTGGAAGGTATGAGTGAGTGTTTCAAAATGAGGATGGTGGTGTAATGAAGATGATGATGGATTTTCTTGTATGAGATAGGAATTAGGTAACAGTTGGTAATTGTAATGTGGCTGTAGGCCAGGATTACTAATTGGGAGTTGAGATAGAGAGGAGGGCATGGTAAGAATGTTTTGTAGAGTTGTTAATAAATTTATTGAAATATGTCAATGAGCAACCAGTTTGGATTTACCTGGAAATCAGCCTGTCGTTTCAACTTTTTCCCTTCAGCAAGGTAACTATCAGCAGTAAATTGTTTGCTGAAAGCAAAAAGGAAAAAGTACAAAAATTATTAGTTTTTTCATACACAGTGCATCAAGAAACTCCCCAGTGTTAATGCAGTCTTTGCAAGACTGAAAAGACAACAAATGATGATTTTACCCTTAAAATTAAAATGTTGTTTTATAACCTGGCACCTGTTGTAATGTGTTAGTTGGATATGCAAACGAGATGTTCAGATAATTAATTTGAGGAAACATTGTACGGTCTTCTAGTAACAGTCAGTTTGTATAAGGGTGGCACTCTTATAAACAACTGTAGGCTTATCTCTAAAACTAAAACAGAAAACAATCCTAATTACTCAAGCAACTTGATTATTCACCTTGCCTACAGGTCTGTCTGGGAATTAAGGTCACTATCATCCTCCCTATATCACCACCAACTAAATATTGTTCAGGTTAGTAGATTGGTTAAGTTAAGGCGATTAAAATATCCACTGGGTGCTTTTTGGTCAATGTTCTAAGTGTCTGTGCATTGACATAATATGTGCAGGATACTGGCTTGGGGCATATTGGTGGCCTGCCACATACATGTGCTAAGACTCAGCATGGTTACCAGCTTGGGGTCGTATAATAGTCTCTTTCTTTTTATTTCTTATGAGTTGTAACTAGAGCATTCATGATAAGTACCATTTGAAGGTGAAAATGAAATTACAAGATAAAAGGTAATGATATAAAGACAGAGCCTGGGAGGCCCTAGAGTAATCAAGACAAGGTTGGAATCTCACACTGTACAGGGTTAATCAGTTTATAATCACACCATAATTTCAACTCCTTCCCAGCTTAACAAACAGCCTCTGGAAATGATTGGGCTTCACATGGCTGCACTGATACCTGCACTCATACCTGCAACATCACTTGGATTCTTTTTAATGATCAATGTCTAGACTTGCAAGTTATCCATGTGGAAATCAATCACACGGTTTGTCACTGACTGTCTGTAAGACTGCATTCATCAATGACTGTATGAAGTGCAAAGGTATTATTGGTTAGTTGTCTTTACTGTGTATCCAAGAATGACTGGGGTAATATCACAATAAAGTGAAGTTCATTGAGAAGAATAGGAAATACAATCAAGGCAAACTAATTGACATGTAAAATAAGAAGAAATAGGTGTTAAGACAGGGATAAGAATGCATTAAGAATAAGGAGGATGGGATAGATTTGAAATTTGAAGACGATTTAGGCATTCTGATTTGGTAAAGTACTGAACAATCAGCCAGACAAAAAGTACATCCTGAAGAGTTGATAACTCATCCAGTCATCACAAAGAGGTAAGTTGTTTGAGTGGAAACCGATCTTATTAAATGATCACAGTAGCGATCTGTCTTGTAGATACCTAGTCCTGCACAAAGGGGAAACCACGGCTACAGCTTAAAAAGCCAGCAAATCATGTTGTTACACCTGCCGGCCGTGCACACTGTCGGCCAAAGTATTGAATTTCAAATCCCTGCTTGGCCACGCCGGCCATGTCTGTCCAGATACAGATACGACACTGTATCACCTGCTGGCTTCATACTCCTTGTGGCATCACGTTAAAGGCAGTGTATATCATTCAAAACCAGCCAAAGATCAGCTGGAACTAAACTAATTGTTAAGGTCATGTCCCGATTGGCCACTTCAGTTATGGCTATGGCTAGCACATTGCACATTGTACTCCCCAACATTGCTCTTGCAAACCAGTGACTATATTAAAAATGTTAATGTCAGGATATCAAGCAGGTTGACATAAAGTAGTCTCCATAAGAAACAATGTATCACCCTCCTTTTAAAGACTTGGGTCTATTTATAGCACAGAGCTGTCCCTAACTGGGAAAGAAGTTACGAGTACAAACCGGTACAAACCTGAGTAAACCAGTCTGTTAGTGTTACTATCCAATTGATAGCAGACATGAACATTGTTCTGTTCATACTGACACCATGTGGATGTGTCCATAAGATTGGCTGCATTTTTTTATCTCACTGTTAGAGACTGTGCCTGCACCCAATTTATGCTGGTTCCAATAAAAACAACAAAGCAAGCAAACCCTAGTTTTACTAGTAACATGTTTTAGTTCCATTGGGACGGATACAGGATTTCAGAAATAGGAATACACTTTCCTGTGGAACATCTGGAATATGGTTGAGCAAGGCTCAGAAATGAACCAGGTTGACCCAAACTTGCATGCTTCTCGTAGCTCATACTGCTCCTTTAAAGTTCCTTCATGCACTAATATAACCTGTGTATCCCCAATACCACATCACTCGCCTGCTGTTTTCCTGCAGGGCAGATTAGCAGGCATTTCTCTCTCATTTTCGTTCCTCTTTTTTTTCTTTCTTTATTGTGTAGTTTGGGCACTATTTGCCAGACTGGATGTTGAGTTACAGGGGCGAAGGCTGGGCGTTTTAAGCCCTAACCAAGTCCACTGACTTTCAGTCTAAGAGGGGTATGAATAGAGCCAGCAGGGTTGGCCTGATTAAGGTAATAGTAGGCGTTATGGGCTAACTGCTTAAAGGAACACTCAGGTCATCAACTGCCGAATGCACTGTGTTAAGTACACAGCAGCACAAGTACAGTCCTAGAATCCACAGCTGCAGGCATATACTGAACGCTACTGTGGAGGATTACACAAGATATCAGTTTGTAACTCATAATGCTTCTCATTTTCCTCAAGGGTAACACAGATGATAAAACTACTTGTGACAGCCACTTTAAGGTGGAGGAATAACCCTGCAGGCAGTCAACAGTGTAGCCACTCCAATTACTTTGGGGTTTTATTAGTATTTATTATTATTCCAATTGCTGGGATTTGGATGTGCAAATATGAATTCAGATCTGTGATTGCCGCTGTAAATACAAACTCTTGTTATTTGTCTGTACAGGTTTGTTATTTGACAAGGTGTTGCTACTCCAGTTTCAAGCCTCTTGACAATATTTTGACATCCAGTCCAAGTTGTGGCTAAGTAAGCTGTTTTCCCACATTTATAAATAATTGTCTTTCCAGATAGACTATTGAGGAATCCAAGTGGAAGGGATGGTATTTGTATGACTACGAATGTAAAATACTTAACCCTTAATGCCTGTTATTTGCCTTAATGCTATATAGAATGGATTCTGTTCCAACTGTGAGATGGAGATTCAAACAAAACCTGGTATCAGCAAGTGAAGTCATACTGCAGTCTACCAACAAGGTACCCTGAACTCTGTAACCCACATGTAACATCTGGTTAAGTGTTATGAATGTAACTCTCACCTCTCTTCAAAGTCCATTGCTATTCTTGGTTTGTCCATCATCTGATTCTTCCGTACAGTATGTGGCATGGGATTCCGTGGATAGTCAACTCCCCATTCTTCACCAGCTGACGTATGACCATTCCTTGTACATGTTACATCATTTGATACACTGCGTGAGTCCTGTGATCTATCTGTCCGTTCTTCCCCTTGGGGAGGGGGTGAACCCCACTCATGTCCCTTAATGCTAGACATGGCTGAGTTTGAAGGTACATTTTGAAAGGTTGTTGTTCCACCACCACTGCTGCTACTACTGCTGCTACTGCAGCTTGAGTCTAATGAATCATTGGTTGTCTTTTTACGCCTTTTGCTTGGTTGTGATTCCCGATCACTCCTACGACTGCTACTACTCTGTGATGAGAGCAGGCTGGATACACTGTTAGTGCTGCTACGACGCTCTGGAGGCCGCCTTCTATCAAGTACAGTGTCACTATCAGGCAATCTCAGAAGATACCTATAAGGTTATCAATACGTATTAGATAATCAAAATATCTGGGTAAGACCAACAATTTAACTCAGTTTATAAATGTTCAATCTTCTTTTTAAAAAAACCCAGTAAATTATTTTAGTAAATGTCAGACAATAGCGTGGTTCTTAAAGGAGAAGTCAAGTGTACCTGGGAATGTTTATGGTTACAGAATACTATGACTACAAGTATCAATTACTTTATACTTACTCAACATGTTCAGACTCTTCAGTTACAATGTTCTTTGAAGACTTCATATCACTCTTTGGCTTTTTACTCATCGACTCTTTGACAAGGTTCTTTCAAAGGAAGAAAATTGTTTATAATGAAATAATGAAAGAATAACTATAATTTCAACAAAGTAAAATAATTCTTATATGACCAATGATCAATTCCATGCAACAATAGACAGCAAGAAAATAAAACAACAGAAGAAGTTCAAACAAACAGTTGAAGATTGAAAGAAAAAAACAAACCACAGATGTTTTTTTTTATTACTAACCTCTTCCTCCTCCAAATCCTCCTGCTTCCTCTTGGCTTTGACTTTAACTAGCGGAGGCGGCCTCTCCTCTTCCATGTCAATCTCTTCCTTCTTATAAGTATTCTGTAAAACACTACCAATGTGTTCAGGAGTTCTTTCTGTTCTACATGGATCTCTTAAGGGTGGCTCAGGCACCCGGTTTAAAAGAGAGCGATTGAGTTTAACCACAAGTGATGGGATACCATCTTTATATGTTATCTCTGATGTATTCATGTGTGGAGTCAAAAACATCTTATCTGTTTCTTCATTTTTAATTGGTGATAATAAAGGTTCACTGAGAGGTCCACTACCATGTGGACCAATCATGGACATGAATACCTCATCCAGGGGTGCCATAGTAGGCTCTTTCTCTGATCTGACTGAGTTGGATTTCCCTTTCTCCTTAGTTCTATTGCCCTTACTGGATGCTTTGAACCTGATTTCAGTACTCGTATTTGATTTGTGAGGCGGCGTGAACACAGAGTGGGTTTTACTTGCTCCATTCACCTTCTTGGGTGATAACGTTCTTTCAATCACTTCAGAATCTGAATCACTACTGTCAGTATCACTCACAAATTCACTCGTCAACGGCTTTTTAGCCGACTTCTTCTCAGGAGTTCTTGACCTAGGAGGGGTCTTTTTCTCTACCTTTGCAATTGCCTTATTACTCTTTGCTTTCACTTCTGTTTTGTGCTCTGCACTGCTTACACTGGATTGTTTAGCCTGCTTAGCCACTTTTACATCCGTCTTTGGTTCCTTTGATGATGTATCGTTCCTTCCTTGAGAATTCACTTTAGATTTCCCCACTGAAGGTGCTTTTTCCAAGGGCTTCTTAGGACAACGTTTAACAACTGATTTACTTCCACTGCCACTAGTTCTGACAGGGGACTTGGGCATAGGTGTCCTCCTCTCATTTGACATATTACTCAACTTGTTGAAATCTGTCATATTATTATCATTGTACTTGCTGAAACTTCCTTTATCATAATCCTCTGGTGGGTTCAATGTGGTCAAATCCTTGACACCAATAACAAATCTGCCTTCACCCCTTCTTCCTCCTTGCACTGTGGGTCTATGTTGGTTGGTGTTAGGGAAGGGTTGTGGTTCCCTAACTGCAGTAGTAGGTGTAGGTGCAGTACTGGTAGTAGCAGCAGGGGGATTAGAAGCAACTAATGGTGGTTGCTTGGAAGGATTAAGAGCCCCAGGTGATTTCTGTCCCTCAATGATACCTCGCTGATGGATGAGGTTGTGAAGATTGTAAGATGACTTCTCCTGTGAGTCAAGTAGGAAATTAAATTCAACTTGTATCTGTTTGCATGAAATGTTCATAGATGGTTTCCTAGGAATCAGATATCTACTGGGTAAGATTATGGGGATCATCCCAATGCACATCAATGTATGAATCATTCCACTGTTTGAATACTAGACATGTAATTCTCAAAGATATATTGGATCCCTGATGAATTATTCCAAGAGAATGGCACCTCGTGGCCGAGCATTCAAGTGCAATGGACTCAACCTCTGGTATTTCTGATCAGCAGAGAGTGTGGGTTCAAGTCCCTGTCTTGACACGTGTGTCCTTAAGCAAGACACGTATTGCTTTGTCATTCAGATACGACAGAAAGCTGTAGGTCCCTATGTGTTGTGAAATGCATGTTAAAGATCACTGTTACACTTATCGCCAAGCGAAGGGGTTTGCCCCGGTGTTTCTGGCAGTGGCTGCAGAATGTGCCGCAACACCTTGTTAACAAATATATATGGTACTACATGAATGGCCTCTAAGGACATTTTATTACCCACTTTTTTCTTGCCTTTATAAAGTTTAAGGGGAAAGTTACAAGAGATGTACTCACCCGAAGTGATAACTCATTTTCAGTAGAGCTGGCATCACTCTCACTATCTGAGTCATTACCAGAACTACTATCATCATCAGATGAGCTACCACTCGATGAGTCTGACAACCTGCCTGCATCCATCTTAGCTGAATGCCTGTATGCAATACACAAAAGAAATCACATTGATATGACTTGATATATAAATAGATATGACTGCATTAATTACAACCTAAAGGTTATGGGATCAAATCCAAAACTACATTACAAGGTAGTGCTACAACCAGCATCTAACATGAACATTATTTGTATGAAGTCACTTTAAAATGAATAATAATAATACTAACTGTTTTCCCTCCTTGTGCAGGGGGTGAAGGCGGGGGGGGGGGGGGGAGGGGGGTGCTGGGTAAATTTTAAGATGCTTTCTAGCAAATGTGAACAAATTTTGAAGTAGTAATCACTTGAAACTGTGAGTAGATTAGTCTGTGTTTATTATTACCCTGTTGCCACAAAACCAGAACCAACTACATGGACTCCTTGAACAGTTGACTAGACTCCAGATTGATTGTGGCAAGAAATCCAATTACTTCAAGAGGTAATTTCTATTAGTATTATGAGCTGAACGTTAGACTGGACATTATGACCACGATGTCCACAAACTATCTGCCAAAGTAAACAACTGTCCAATACGGTTTAATTCTCTACTCACTACAGGCAACCTCATACAGCTGTTAACAAGATGCACTGTTTAACTGGTTACCAGACAAATTCACATATAATGCATTCAGGTTGTCTGTTTCAATGTCATTTGGTTCTGTTTGTTTTGCGGTCTGCGTACTAAACATATTTACTGAGATAAAATTTATACAGAGAAAAAACACATCACACAATGTCCTTCAACCAATTAAATAAATGTACTTGCTTGATATTCATATTAATCCATACTTTTACATGTATTATAATTTATATAGGTCAACATGCTGTAAATTATTGATCAACATTTCCAGTTGTGTAAAACAATTACACAGTGTATGTAATAGTAGACACCTAGATGTACCTAAAGGTAGCAATTTATTCAACAAGTCAGGTGTAGAGGTGACAGGTCAAGGTCTAGACTCATCATACACTCTCTATGACACAGTCTGTGTTTAGTCATGTGCTATACCTGGGCTAACTGACTAATCTACCCCCGCAGATTTACTCTAACAAAAACAAACTTTTAAAACTTCATTCATCTTTTCATGACAAGCCATTATATTTGAAATCTTGTTCCTTCAAAATGTAACTGAACATTAGTTAGTTCAAAGTAGTTACCCACAGTATAACCCAACATACAGTCTCATTGTTAGATTATAGTACATGTTGGTTGTATGTGTACTTACACATTATGCTCTAAACATATGAGCCAAATTCACAGACAGGACAGGATGACATAGGGAAGGAAGTTATTATTCTATGTACAGTAACAGTTTCAAGATATACTTCTAAATTTAGAGGTCGTCAAATATGGTTAAGAAATCCTTGCCAAAGACACGTAATCATTGATGTTATTACAATTCCAGTACCTGACAGTTCTCTTCTATAAAGCTACATGTAATTCTGTAATAATGACGCTTAAGTACTTGTATTCATTTCATTACACCTTGCCTCAATGGGGGAAAAACATAGCTTTGTTCCAGTCTGCCTGCCTCACTGTAATTCCATATACTCATGCTATGTACTAACAGATGCATGTACTAACGCATGCAGGGAAGTGAATATTATAAAGTGTCTAGTCAAGGAGAGAATCACCATAACAACCCCTGACTAGTATTACAATTAACATCCCAGCAATCAAGTCATCAATCAAATATCAATCAAGACATCCATCAAGTCCAAAATCAAGATGTAAGTTGTCAGTGGCATTCAGTCAAGAAATTTTCCAATGACTGATGATATCCTCCTTTGAATATGTCTTTTTCAAGGGCAAACCCTTATCCTGTGGGTCAGCTCAATATAGTCTTGATACGACTGCTCCAAGTTACCACCCAGGTGTAGGTTTTCAATGCTTTATTGTATAGATGTACACACACATGTACATGTACATGTACTACCAGAGCCATTACAGCACCTACCACATCAACCTAAATGTCACCTACTACATCCTAAGCACACCGTGGATGATGAAAAACAACAGCTGATTGCCAATGAGTCTGGTTCAGCTTACCTTGGCTGCTGCTTCAATTGCATTCATTTACATTGACAACTAGACTCTACGTTGACAACAAAACAATCTGAGTGGTAATTATTAATGTTCAAGTCTAAGGCATAAATTTCCATTGTAATACACAATACAGATTTCACACATCTTGTTAACTAAGAAGCTTCATAAATTCATCATCATGTTTAAAGGCAAAGTATACCTTTGGTTTTTGGAACCGTTCAATTGTTTTAATCCTATAAAGTGTTGATATACAAGTATACAATAAAACTATCCTGTGAACATTTCATTACAAAAAGTGGTAGTATTTTTGAGATATCGCTGAAAATCTGGAGTGGTTATGTCCATGCAAGAAGAATAATCCAAACTGGAATACACAATCTGAATCTGAGAAATATGTCATGCATGAAAAGTTTCTAGATTGAAACTTTTTTTGAATAACCACATTCATCAGAGGGGAATCGCCTCTCAAAATGTTATACACTATTTAACAGTTGCTGTACTTCTTACCAAGTGAGTCTTTAAGGTCATTAATTTTTTGAGTAATTACCAAAGGTGTACACTGCCTTCAACTGTCTATAGTATAAATATATGTAAAATAAAACAAAATAAAGAATAAATAAATAAACATTTCAGCCCTTTGAAGACCAGTTCTTATCAAACAATAGTTTATATTAAACCAAATTTACTCAGCTGGCTTCTATTAAGATGTCTCTTAAAGAAAATCTTAAAATAAATCTTTGCCTATGTCAGACATTGTGACAAGTAACTCATGAAAAGCAACATTGATCTTAAAAAGTAATGAACAGGGAAAAAGGGGTCCCACCCTGGGGGGAAAGCAAATTATTCACAATTCCTTGGTGCTAAGTTACAGCATAACACAAATATCACAGTACTTCTGGTAGGCCTGTGACCCATGTGTAACCTTGTATAGAGCCACAGGAGGCCTCTTATAATGGCACTGAACCCCCCCCCCCCCCCCAACTTGGCATGTGAAGAGGGTGAGTTAAGGGCATAGTAGGGTAAACTTAGGATAAGATATGACCTCTAATATCTACTCTCTAGTACTGATGATGACTACAACAGATGACAATGCTAAATTGTCAGGAAACTAACTAAACCATCAACAAGGCAAAGATATATATTTGTTAGATTAAAAACAAACCCATATCAAAAACCTTTTCTTCTGAATTATTAATCTTTCAATTCAAAAACAGATTGCTGGAAATTTATGCAACAGTTGCACATTTTCATGACATTTTCAAAACATTAATAAAGTTAAAGCTCATGGCGCTTCATGGATAAATATAACTTTCTATGACATTGCACTTTCAAATAGAAAATGTTGGTAAATGAAAGCATTATTAATCCCATTTTCAAACTATGAATGTCCAATTATTTTTCCTTTTATTTGTGAAATATTTTCATAATCAGCACCAATCAGTCAGGAGGTGTTTCATCACCTCTTTTCAATTGCAAGCCGATTCAACTACATCTCGATAACAGCTGTTTTCATGTTTGTCCCTCCAGGCCTGAACGTTCAACCTTCCCAAAAAACAGGCCTAGTCATTTCCCCAGACCTGTTCTATATCAATCATCAACCATGCTTTTTTATTATTCACTTCAGTTGACACGAACTTTATGCATCACGTATCTATCTGTCCATGAAAATTTTAAAAGTTCACCGAATTTGTGAGTGAAGTAAAATTGATAGGAGCCTTCCGTGCTAGTGAAGAGAGTGGAAGAATTGGATGTCTGGACAGATGTAAGCTATTCCCTCCCTCAGGTTAATTTGATGGCAATTATTCTTGGCAGATGAATCCATTGCATTATTCAGTGTGATGATTTCAAGCCTGATTACAAATTGCCTTAAATCCATTGGCTGCTTTTAGTTTTTATCTAGGTCAAGTCAAGCCACCAATATGTGCAAGATTCAGCTCAGTCTCACACTTTCTGCAAACCAAAATGCAAATATATTCAGTTGCAATTTTCTAAACGATGCGTTCAAATTCTGCAGCATTTTCTTTCTTGCTGACCTTTCAAAGACTAAATGTGATTGTCTTCTTTGAGCAGTAGGATACAAGAGGTCGAGGAGATAAGCTCAGGTGTGAAGTACTGCACCTTAATCTGAGTACTGACAGTCACTCCTACCATGCTCCTATGGTACTACTACCAACTACCATATCAACACTCAGTTCCAGCCTAGACACAATTATTTCAATGTTACACTTGAGTGCCACATTCCATACTGATCAGCAAGACAATTGACCTATCCAAAAGGTGACTGGCTACCACTGACAATCTATCCAGGTGTTTATGAATAGGTTCTAAGGACCAGACAAACACACCTAAATATTCACCCCTTTATAATATAGGACTACTGTACACATCATGCAACTCCACATATCCTTATTAGACAAATAAGTTGGGTAAAATACCATTAAGCAGTGAATTGGTCAATCAACCAATCAATGATTCATGGATACAGAAGACAATATTGCATTTTAAAGTAAAAAGTTAACATCAATTAAGTACCTTTAATGCTATTTAACAGAAAAATTGTTCCTTCCTGAGAAATGCCTGTATTAAATATATATCTAAATAATATATCTATTTGGGTATCAGTGTATGTTATGTTGACAGTTGTTGAAGTTATCAAAATACATGTAAATGGAGTTTTACAACCTCACTCAAGAAAAGGCCATAATTACAACTATCATTTGAACACCGACTAAAAAAGAAAATTTACTTCATCTCAGAAAAGGTTGCTTTGAACCAGTCTTATTAAAAAGGCTTATTAGAAAACAAGGTTCAATAAACAAAACAAAAAACATTACAGGATAATATTCACCACCGCATAAATCCTGGCTTTAAAACATGAACCCATAATGAAGTGATATTGCAGATAATTCAGTGTGCCTGTAACCATCCCTAGTGTTAGAATCAAATAAGCCATAAACAACATGCCAAATGATGTATCTAATTACAATCAGGACTATTTACTTTGCTGATGGCAATTCAGCCCAGCACAGATCTAGATCCTTAATGATACAAAGTACAGTTATTAAAATACCCCAACAAATAACATGAATAAGAGGTACATGTAACTGTGCCAAAGACTCAGTCAAATGTTCATGACCATGCATTTCCGGAAATCCCCTTCTCCTCTCTCCTCCTCCCCCCCCCACCCTTGAAGCCACATTGAGGTTAAATTATTTGGTTTCAGGCTAGAAGTATTAGTCACTCCCTCTCTTTCTCTCTGCATGGGTGCTGTACCCTGACGACCTGAGTAGAGGAACTTTAGTCTCAATCAAACACAGCTTATTATTGAAGATTGTGTCCACATTCCACAAATCATCTCTTGGAAATATAAAATCAATCATAAAAACTAGATCTTGTAAAACTCTACCTTTATGGTAATATAACATAACAACTGATGATGACATCACTTCATATTTTAAGCTAGATCTTCCAAGTCTGGTGCAGGAAGAATTTTGAACTAAGCTTGTTTTGTTCTCCAGATATGTAATAAGTGGTCAAAATTTGGAAAAGTCGTAAAATATCATATGATGACGTCACTTGCAGTAAACACCGCTGTCTAACAACATACAAAGTTTCAACTGAATCAAACATATAGCTCGGTAGATACGTGACTTAAAAAATTTCACGTTTAATGTAATACCATGTGACCCGTGATGACGCCATCAATCTACAACTGCACACATTTATGTATGTAGTCTTCATAAAAGTCAT
Source organism: Pycnopodia helianthoides (assembly GCA_032158295.1). Taxonomy (NCBI): domain Eukaryota; kingdom Metazoa; phylum Echinodermata; class Asteroidea; order Forcipulatida; family Asteriidae; genus Pycnopodia; species Pycnopodia helianthoides. Next base: position 22,053,158 of record CM063248.1, on the reverse strand, counting down.
TATGTATACCAATTTTTAAACCATTACCAAAAACTTAGCCACTTAGACATCATTTCCCATCAAACTTTTCCAAACTGAAATTATGGAGGGCATTTATAAATGCCAAGAAAAACTTTGAAGCCTCCTTTTGTGGTTGCAGTCGGTTGACTGGCTGAAATATAAATGCACCCCTGGACAAGCCTATGTGTAGCATGCACAGGCATGTACCTAACGTACTGTGTTTCGTTTCCACCTACAAAGAGAAACAAAGGGTACTGGCATTCATGCTCAAAATTTCCGTTATTTCAGGGGTTTTTTTCCCGGTTATTGTGTAATTCCCTAGACCTTCATTCTTTGTTGTCCAAACAAGGACTACGAGAGATCAATAGGCTTTCCCCATTGTTTTTTTCATTATGATTGGCCGAAAAAAGGGAAGTTAGTCCGAGATTTAAACATACAACATTGGCTGATTATCGGCCATGGCTTACGGCCAACACTCTGGCCTATTCACGGTAAGACATTCCATAATTTCTCAAATGGGATACAAAAAATCCCAGTGCATTTTATGAAAATGATTGTTGTCTTTACTTGATTATTAAGTCAGGGGTTCATTTTTTGCGTTCATTCTTAAAAAAAAAAATTCCTTCTGAAGTCACAAAAAATTCAGGACAAAAAACAACAAAACAAAACGCGCAGAGGATCGGTAAAGATTTTTAAATACAGGCATTAAAGAACAAGCTTGTCTGCAAATCATTCAATCACTTACAGTAGATGCTTCCATAAATAAATCTTCCTTAAAATCCTTTCTGCTTTTCAAATAAATTAACTTTAAAACACAACCAGAGAGACAAGCTTGCTGTATTTGATCTTTGTCTCTATTAAACATTAAATATAAAATAACTAAATCCAATAATTTGCCATAATTAATTATCCCCTAATGAGTTTTGCTTTTAACATTTGAATTAACGCTGAAAACTACCAGCAAATTTTTTAATTGATTCCAACTGATGGTCATATGTTTTAGACTGTCCCTATTTCTCGCTTGAACACACAGTAATTGAAAGTGTGTTTACATTTCATGATTGGTAGTTGTACATAGATAATGAATTGGACTAAAGTGTATTGCTAAACCCAGTTGCATAAACGACATGTATCAAAGTATAATGTATTACTATTAGACATGTAATATTGCACTTTTTCTTTTTGTGTTTGACTCTTTCCTATTTGTTTGATATTTATGAACATTTCACTTTCAACTGACATGAAAGTGTGTCTTGATTTTCTTATGGCTTAGATCATTAGATAACATTCCATTATCAAGACAACATACTTGTATCTACACACAGTCATGTTTTCCCAATGTGTTCATCATATGTTACGCTAGACTGCTATCATCTAATTTACCTCAGTAATTTACCAGCAGTCAACCTTATCATGGATCTCTATGAACCCACAATACATTAAGCTTAAACCAACCCATAGTTATCAGCCCAGTTCATCCAGACAACTGCACTGTTGTGTTGATTTATACAACCTCAGCAGATATTACCACAACTCACTTGTTATTGTTATGACAAGCACAGCCACAATCTAACCAGACACAAACAAACCTATTCAAATTGTTAACAACACTGCTCCAAATACACAATGAGCTTATGCCTAAAACCCTCATTTCATGTACATGTATTATACATCAACGAATTTCATGAATTTCAAAGGTACAGCTGATACATAATAATAATAAGGGCCTATATGTTACAAACAGCGAAAAATGGTGCTTACAAGTTACTTTAGCATACTTTGTATTATGGTATTTACATGGTGTCACAGCAAACCTTAGTTTCTTGAATAGGCCATAATACTTTGTCTGTAAAAATTTTCAAGAGAAATGCCACTGAAAATACTTTAAATGGACTGCATGGAATCAGAGGGAGAGAAATATAACACTAGCCAATAAATAAAATAAACAAAAAAAGTACAGAGGAACTCTGGACCAGATTTCCAACTAACATGGCAAGGATAAACAAACAAGACCTGTAAGACCCAAATGTGTCCTTAAAGGGCAATCTACAGTAGAAACAATGTGCTTAACATTCATACCATCTGGATATTATATAAAGGTCTCACTTTCCTTTACATGACTGATAATGGATTCAAAACTGCACTCAAAAATGTTCGTTAAACTATTACCATTTAAAATATTTAGTTACAGACAAAAATGCAGCAAAATATAAATTTAGATTCTCAAAGAACAAGGAGGTCTGTTAGATAGAAAACTAAGCAATTTAAATCACACTGGTCAGAGTGAGTAGTATTTCTACTCAATAATTGATCTAAGTTTGAGCCCAATCAAATATTAACTCTATGTACATGTACAACATTGGAGGTGTGAGATGCCTGCCTGTTAAGAAAACTGAGTGGTTTGCTGGATCTGATGACAACACTCTACTTAATCATTCCATGTTCCCATCCATCTACACAGATTAATCAAAGAAAATCTTGGACATGAATTCCTTGATATCCTCAAGCTATACTACACTACATGCTTGTATCTTCTCATCATAGAGCTTCTCACATGTAACTTATCAATCAGTAACTGCCTGTCATGATTGTCTGTACATAAAGCTACCCTCTACCCCATTCAATACCACTGTAATAATCCACATCTCTGATGACAGGTGGAAAGGATATATTCAATATTGTACTTTTTAAAGCCTGAGGGACATGTTGGCTAAAACATCTTTATATTTCATGTAAATGTAGTTGGAATTTTATGTTGAAAAATGTAATTATTTACATCCTAGACGGTATTCAGAACTTAAAACATTGGAAATTTTTCTGAACTCACAATCAATTTACATAGATCATTTTAATTGCTTCATTTAATGTTTTTTGTTATTTTTTTTCTTCTGTTTCAAATAATTTTTAAGTTAAGAGCTCTTCAGACGTGTCAAGTTAACACTGTCATGGATTTGTTATAAGTTATAGAAACATACATGTTCTGGAATTGTTTTTCTTTAGCAGACAGTAGGCAGGTGAGTTATGAGTAATAAAGACATCCATAACTGTCTGTCTATGAGGAATGTTGATTCAATAAGAGCAGAGAGTGCATGGCCTAATGTGAAATTGGATCTAGAGCAAGTACCAGCCTGTATGATGTGACAAGTGATCAGTGAACACAGAGTACATGACTACAGGTTACCATGGGGTTATCCAGGGACAAATACCTGGCAGGGGTTGACCCTCCCTCCTTCCTTCCCTCACTTCTTCCATCCACATTATGTACAACTACCATTGATTGAAATTTAACCTTATTGCTTGGATTCAAAGTGGTCATGAAAGTCAAAACAGCACCCTCTGTTAAATGGCCTCATGTAAATCTCCAATCACCAATAAAAGCAACCTTGCCCATTAATGAAGATCGGGTTCAAGGGCTTCATGCTGGCGCTTGGCCTATTTATGTAACGTCTCCATTAATTATATCAATCTAAGTAAGGAAAAACTGCGATTCATTCATTTCTTTTAACCTGATTGAAGAATCCCACAAGAATACTGACATCATTTCAATTCTGCAGTGTATTGCCATATTCAGGTTGATCATTTGGGTGATTCACAACAAGATATTTCTGACCAATCCTGAACAGCCTTAGGAAATACTGGAGTCTGTCAGGCGATGAGTTGGAGAGATCAGCTGTTCCATAATCCAAATATCACATTTCAAATTTCCTTCCAATTACTTGCCAAGAGACTACTACTAACTCAGATATATGATATGTTTGCCATTGTACCTGTAAAAAAAAGCTGCATGGAATAAGTTGACTTTCAAAAACACATGTTGTTGGATCTACTCAGTTACATTATTGTGGAAAGGGGAGCATTGGGGAATTTCTCCTCCCACTCACTTTCTGATCTACATAATAATATCTAGCAGTTCAATCAGTCTGTCTGTTTTCAAAGTAAGTTAAGAAAAAAATTCGTGCTTAAGAAGTCAAATTCTTCACAAATATTAATTTCCCAAACAAAAGTTTAATATTTGTGTCACAGTCTGAGTATAATCAATGAGATACTAATGAAGATGATTTAGAGTGTGTTATGAAAGCTGGATTGAATTATTAAATAAAGGATCAACCATCAATGACTCCATAAGGAGATGAGGGTGTTCTTGACTTCTTTTTTTTACAATGAACATGTAGGTACAGACAGAGTACCTTCAAGACTACCAGACAATCAGCTGCACCCCTCCTGAGTAATGACTGCTTCCTTCTTGGTGAGGTTCCCCTAATAGTAAGCGAACATCAGGGCCTTTCCTGACAGGAAGCTAACATTTCCTTCCCGGGGGTGGTGATGTGTATCAGTAAGGTGGGCGATAATGTCTGGGTGTTACTTGTGGGGATCACACAACATCTTCACATGTCAAAATATTACAAAAACATCAAAGACCAGCTCAGAAAAAGCAAAGTAAAAGACTTGCTTTACCAAATTGTGGTTTGCATACAAGATAAGGCATTATTAGGAATGAGATAATGAGCATGATTTAGATAACATTGATCTTTTGACTAGTATTTATCTCAATTTAATACAAGCTGGATTATAAGCACCCTACAAGTCCTCCCTCAATCTATGGCATTTGGGAAAGCAAGCCGGGGATACATATCTTTACTAAAACAAATTAGTTAAGAGGTAGACTTAAACTAGCCAGCTATAATTAGTCAATTACCTTGATGAACAAACCCAAAGAATGAAACAATTTTTGAGCAATAACATTAATGTATGATTGCATTCACCTCTCACTACACAGCTGATCATATACACTGCTTCACTACATTTACCCTAACCTTTCAATACTCAATATCCAAGGCAGTAAATAAGGTGTTAATAGACATCATAGGATTGTTGATTTTCATATCTGATATAAAAGTGATAAAACTCTCTAATAATTGATGACAAGATCTGAAGGATTATGACATGATGATGAAGGATATGTTGTTACTAACACTACATACAGGAACATAAGCCCAGCAAGACATCCTGATCTCAGAAAACTGAAACTGTTGACATTTATCAATTCTCAACTCTTAATGTTACAAAATGCTAGTTCAATGGTAATTACTTCTTCTGAAAGCACTTGATTCTGCAAGGTGATCCATGGTTGTGGTTATTTAGCAAATCATTTGACAATTCTTTTAAACTTTGAATCATTGCAAACACTTTAACTGTAAAAGGAAATCAAGCATTTATTCTACATGTATGTAGTTTATGTTGGATTTTGATACACAGCAGAATTAATTCATTTTAAAAGCATATTGTCCCAAGGTAATGTTCACATCAGCATGTAGATTACTTCATTAGAAATTTACATTAACCGCACTGAGTTGTATTAAAGAGGATATACAAGGCAAATCAAGACAGAGCATGAAATCAACATTGGAATCAGTATTTGACTGTATCAAAAACCTCTGCAAAATATTACTGCCAAATAACTACATGTACATGAATCTGACACTTCTTGAAGGTGTATCTACTCTAATGCAAAAACACTGCAAAAATCCTGCTTTACCAAAGACTTGCTATTCACTGACTATTATAAGACTAACTTTAATAAGGAATCGATTCCAAAATCAAGTCAAGATCTAAATTTACAAGATTCTTTGTTGCTCTTATTGAAAGGACCAGAAAGAGTTGACACCGGGAATAATAGGTTGATGACTGGGAGACGTGAATATGATTAAGATTTATGACTAGAGAAACTAGATGACCTCTTGCATAGTATCACATCATCATGTACTATGAGCCAGGTCAACCAGGGTCAAACAAGGTCACAAGGGATCACATTGGTGGTGCTGTAAATTAGGTAGAATGTATAGAGATTGAAATCAGGCTTGGCAGTGTTCAGTAAAGGCTGTTGGTTACTAGAACACATGGCTTTTACTTTCAAGGATTGTGTCATAACCAGTTATGGGTAAACACCAAAACGTTGGTGTTGGTTGGAAGGAAAATATGGTCACACTCACAACATTGTGTGAAGCATCTCATTGTGAAAATTAAGTCAGCGAAAATGGAGCATTTCTTTACACTTTAATACATATTCATATTCTAACTGAACTCACACTTTGGGACAAAGGATAAATTATTTTACAACAATGTTCAAGATATTAATGCTCATTGAAACAGTAAAACTAATTGTAACAGCATGTGTTATTAAACATTTTTTTTTTAAATCAGTTATTTTTTCATTAATAGTATATTGTAATATTTTTACCTTTAATGTTATAACATGTCTGCATTATCAGTCAATACAATCTTTTCCGTGAATCACTCACTACCTAGTTTTCTCACACACTCTTTTTCCATTTTCTCCTCTCTCAACTGAGTCTGTTTCGTATTTTCTAAATATCTGCCAACCCTCCGTGCCGCAGTGCCGGGCATAATAATTGTCTTTAATAGCTAGAATCTCAGAGCCTCCGACCCGTTGGCGTCTGAGCATAGAACGGTGGGGGGGTTAAAAGGTGGATGCGTGTGTGTGATTGGTTCTGTAACCTGATCTGGTATGGCTGTGGCACATTAACAACATGAATGGCTAGCTGTGTGTAGTAAAGTACAGGCTCTCTGTACAATCAGCTAAATACGCTGTTTGCAATACCCAACATTTCTAACATTTTTTATATTTTTTTATTTTTATTTCTACAGTATTATGATGATCAATCTAAGTAAATCCATAAAAAAAATACAGTGCACATGTATTGACCAACATGTGTATTTTAGTGAAGTGATAATTTTACAAGTACTTTATGAGAAGAAAAAGGACATTTTTAATGTCATCTAAAATCTTGACATCATATTTGTTTTGAACCTTATAATAATTTACTTTGTGCATGAAAGGGATTAATTGTACTAAGTAAAAACTGTTTGATCAATTTGTACAACAATGTATGAATAAATGTGCATTTGTAGAAAGTAAACAATATTCTTTCTACTTTTAAGCGTCTAAAATATCCCATTTAGCACTCCAAATTAAGCAATAAATCGTCAGTAAATTGGACGGAAACAGTGTTTACACTTCCCAGAAAAAGAGAATGCTGGAAGGATTTTAGAAAATATCTCAGCTGAAAATTGCTGCCACAGAGTTGTTTAATTCCTGGAATGGCATGACTAGTAACCAAACCTGGTTCAAAATGACAATATGAATTGCCCTATGACCTAGATATGTGTATTAGTAATAATATGAGCAAGACAGCAGCTAGCTGTAACACAACACTATGGAATGCGGGCATTATCTCAATAGCCCAACTACTTTACATTTATCTCTTGTCAACATAGTTTACCAGCATTGGGTCAAATGTCAATGTAGCCATGCACTTTTTAGTGTCACTAGATTACTGGCTCAAGATGTAATTTGTAGGGAGGGTATTAGTACATGAACACCAGAGTATGCGTGTGGTTGACTGCTCACTGTAAAAGCTTCGCTATTTTTGTTTGGATAAATTCAGCAAAAAAATGCGACTGATTCAGTTTGTGATGTAATCAGATTTGAATGAGACTACAAATCTAAAATATGATATTTAAACAGTTAAATAATGTGAAGAGGAACAGGATCATCTGACAATGCTTCGAAATACACATTAACATCATCTCACTGAATTAATGACATGGAATTAGTACTAAGTAGTCATACTTAACTCGCTATTTATAAACGAATACATAGACTTATGGCAGACACAAGTCCTTATATCAATATTATGAAACAGACAAATGTATCTGTAGTGTTTAGATAATCTTGCTCATGTGCATTCATAATAAACAACCAGTGGTAATTGCTTAAAAAAACAAGCATTATGCAGCAATGTACAACTGATGAAATGTAAACTACTTGTTTTGAGGACTGTCTTGCCAAACCAACCAACCCACTCTCTGTGTGGGTTGAAGTCTAAAAAATATCTGAACCTCACCTCACTAACACTAGTAATATCTAGGAACAGAATCTAAATAAAATTTAGTAAATGATCCGAAAAAATGGACTGAAATTGTATGACAGGTGTATGAGCAGTAGTACTAGCAGTATCAGTAAATGCCTGTAGGCCCTATATAATATGTATAAATGAATTGACATGTATAGGCCCCATCCACTGACATCACATGCAATTACTATATGCCCATTATCTGGGAATCATTTTGAGTCAAATTGCAAGTAAAAGATACGATGCATGTTTTTTAACGCGCACACATCACCTAAAATGTTCACTACAGTGACTACACAGTAACACATGGAGATTCTGACTACCAAAATGGTGCAACCAAGATTTATTGCTTGTTTGTTCATTTGTTCATATTGTGGTGATGACGTCAGGTGAATTAGGTCAACCATCATGAATAGAAAACAGGTTAGCAATTCCTACCACAGCAAAAATTCATCTTCACATTGAACATGTAATGAAGTTAATTTAAAAAGAGTCATTTTACCTCAAAATGTGTTGATTAAAACTAAAATAGGCTGCATTAAATAAAATCATAATGGCAGTTTTAGAACATGATAGGGGGGGGGGAATCCCCATTTGACATAGTTTGTATTTCATCACGAAACCAACCAGCCATTTAATCTACATGTACCTGATGTACCTGGTATGTACTAATCCCATTCTAAATTAATCAATCAATGTAATCACCCAATAACCAATGGCCAAATCATCCAAATTGTCAGAAAAAAGTCTGAATTTGTCTTTTTTTATACACAATGTGGCAGACACTTGGTTTACTTTCAAGAATAATCTTTCTGTGATATCTTTTGTTTGGTTTTCTGATGTATTCCATACATTACTAGTTCCTAAGGCAGTTAACCCATAGTTAACCATTCTACGCACATACGTGTACACTACCACTGTAGGCATATCAGGCTGCAATCTCAATTATTGATTTTTCTCTTCGTTTACAAGGCAAATGTAGTTTTTATTGATGTGCTTTTTTCTGGAGACACACAGTGGAATCTAAGCAAGGTATTGGAATCTTGTCTACCATTTACAATAAAAATGTAACTCCTTCATCGCATTTTTAGCTTCGCTGGTCCATTGCACAAATTGCTGCAGTAGGAAGTTTTTAGGTTACAAATGTTCCTAAGTAGTATAAATTATACAATGTACGTAGCAACTGCACAGTATCAGTCAATTGAAGAGAAGTTGCACCATCAAAACCTTAAAATAAAATAAAAACAATACCAACTGAACTGAATATAAGATTGGTAAAAATATCAACCGTCCTTTGACATGACTCTAACTTCAATGTTCATCTTAAGGGAACTATAGAATTGCTTCATCAAAATACAATGACCTACATATATACATTAATCATCATTCCCAAGTGAAATTGATGGCATATAATTGAAACCTTATACTTATATTACATGCTTTTGAAAACTGATTCTGCATATTCACTTTTATAAAAAATGAGTTTAAGTTATTCATGATAACATAATGCAGGCAATGGTACTGGTAGGACATTATGGCAAAGAGAAATGGACAGTTCATCATCAATTAATAATCTGGACAATACCGCCCATAAATCATATAAAATATAAATAAGCTGCCTCCAGTTACATGCGTACGTATTGTAATTATGATAATTAACCTCAGTGCATGGTGCTAGTAGTATTACAATTCTTCACAGAAAGCCATCCTTTTGCATTACAATAAAAACAATTTTTTACACTATTAACGTATTATGGTGATCTACATGTAGGTGTGAATATTTACCGTTAACAGTTATTTGTAGTTGTTGTACCTTAAAATACTTCTTGTTTTGGGTTTTATTTTCAGCAACAAACTTGTAACAAATCTGCTGAAATACATTAAAAAAACATGTTTTAATCCCATTTAAAACCTTTTTGCCATCAGAAAAATGATTACATGTTGAAAATCATTACCAGCTTATTTTAATTTCTTAGCAAGTGATTTAATTTATGATAGGCCGTTCTACAAACCCAGGGTTAAGTACCTACATGACCTACTATACCACTATTTGAGCAAGAAATCACCTACATGTAATGATTACTTATGATGAGTAACTATATAAAGGTTATGCATATCAGGTGTTGCTTTACTGCTGAGCAAGGAGAATGCCATCCATGTATCACATCAAAAAGTGTTCTGCTGATTCCATCAAGTCTCATCAACTTCAGTGAATTGAATTAGAATGAATCCAGAAATGTAGGGTAATAGATTGATTAGGGAAGTTATGTATTTGATGGATCAAGTACATAAATGCATGTAGTGCATCAAAGATCATAGTTCACCTGAAAACAGGAAAACACAATCTAAAGATACCTCACTTTTAGGATGCTTGAATAACGCTGAGATTGTACACTTTTCAGAGCATATATGTAATTCTTTGTGTGATCTTTACCCTTAGCCTCAGTGCGTTCTCAATAATAATGATGGTCTGTCTTCTTTACTTCCATTGAATATGTCCACTGTAATGTGGTTTGTCCAGCAAGTTTGGTAGCAGAGTAACTGAGTTTGGGTAGCAGAGAAACTTAGTTTTGTAGCAAGGTAGATGAGTTTTGTGGTGAGGTTGATGAGTTTTGTGTCGAGGTTGATGAGTTTTGTGGTAAGGTGAATGAGTTTTGGTAGCAGAGAAACTGAGTTTTGTAGCAAGATACATGAGTTCTGTGGTGAGTTTGATGAGTTTTGTGGTAAGGTGAAAGAGTTTTGTGGTAAGGTTGATGAGTTTTGTGGTAAGGTTGATGACTTTTGTGGTAAGTTGAATGAGTTTTGTGGCAATGTAAACGAGTTTTCCGGCAAGGGTAAATGGGTTTTGTGGCAACGGAAATGAGTTTCATGGCAAGGCAAATGAGTTTGGTAGGGAACACACTGTATACCTTAAATACCAAGTCTTATTTATACCAGCTAGTATTTGAAATTGAATCAACATTGCCCGACTAGGCAAGATAAAGTCATTGCTTCATTACCTTCATATCTTCTCTAAAATTGAATTGAACATATCTTTCAGGAGTTGATGGATGGGCTGAACTTAACAGTCTAAGTGCTTATCTTCCAACAAAGGAAACACATACTGTCACTTCCTATTTTTTTGCAGAAATTTCAAACACTAAGAGAAAATAACAAAGTGAAGACTGAATTTGAAGTCTGAGAAAAGTGAGCAAATCGGATCTTTGTGTATTAAAAGATAGTTCATAGATTGGTTTCACAACATAATATTATATGGTATCATGTAGCTTTAATTTCTATAGAGTTGAGCTAGCCGTTCACTATTATTTCAACTGTTTAGGTATATCAATATCCAGAAAGAAAAACTCAATAATAATTCACATGTTAGGCAGCACTATGATAACATTGTAGGACATATTGGTAAGATAAGATTTCCTGTGGTATGGCATTAACAGCTGGACTGCAGGTTCATTGACTATTTCCGGTTGGCATGCCCTGCATGTGCAAAACACTTTGGAGAATGTCATGTAAAGGATCTTAGTATTGAGTGTTGACTTGTACAGTAGATAGTAGAGGTGGCAGGGGAGTTGCTTAATGACCCTTGTCTAGTCCATAAACCACTTTCTAGGATGACTTATCACACTTATACCTGAAGGGCAACAATTAACTCACATTTCAGTACATCTTATTGTCTTAAATCTAATGTTTAAAACTAATTTAAAAAACTAATGCAGTCACATAAACTGATGTATGAGGGTACTACATAAGGGTTTATGCATTAAATATCTGCTAAAAAACTGCTTGCTAATGTGACCATTTTGTAACAAACTATGTCCTTGTTAAATAGTTCATTTTAGAAATGTGTGTTTATGACAATGTAACTTTAATTGTATGACCGCATATAAACTGAAATAAATATTAGCGATGTATCTTTACACTAGCCATTATTCATCTCACTTCAATCCATTATATACATTTACTATGCATGCAGAAGTGTCTGTACTGTGCAGTCAGTAGAACAAATCTATCCCATCATGTGGGAACATTATGAGACACAAACATTCTATCTCTTTATTGCTACACAGTGTAGGCCTATAAAAATATAAATATATATTTTTTTATCAAGAGCAAAAATGATGGAACAATACTTTTAATTGTATCCTTCCATGAATAACACACACAGAACTTGAATGGTAAATGATCTAGAAGTATTTTTTGCCATCCCTCCTGGGATTATGAAACAGGTCCAGCCAGTACAATTGACTACAAATATCTTGAGGGTTAGTAATCTACAGTAGGTAGTGTTTGTCAACAGCTAGAACCACTGGTGCATGTAATCAGTAATAAACTGCATGCTGCCAGACAGACGGCCGGCCAGGCTGTATTGCTAATATCCTCCACAAGGCTCCATAGTAATACATAGGCTTTAAGATAGGCTTAGGGGAAATTCACTTCTTATCTGAGTATCTTTTACATTTGCATTTATCTGAATCTAAATTATTGTTCAATCAAGTTGACCTCAATAAGAATAATAATTGAGTCAACATAATGGCGATTCAAAATTAACAGACGGTTATATATCAAACTGAAATCTCCCTGAACTCACAAACACATTTATTAGTTTTCCCATCAAGTGCAAATTATTAGTCATTTTTTTAGCTCAAATCACTCCACATTATTTTATTTTTTATCAATGACGTATACAATTTTCGGAATAAATATTGAACTTTTTTTCTTTCTTCCCCCCTCCCCCTTTCCTCTTCAATAAAAACAAACCCATGGACAGCATTATGAGTATTCATTCCTTCTGCAGTGAATAGAGAGTGAGTAAAAATCATGCAAGTCACCTTGAACAATATTGACAGGACAGCATGCACAATATTACAGCTAAAAGGACACATTATACACTTTGGCCATGATTTATTCTCCATTCAGGCTGGCTGTTTATTATATGGACTGGTTTGCCAGCTAGACACTGAAACTTGAGCTTCTAAGTTCAAGCTGTGATGATGTTTCTTTTGGTTCTCTTTTCTGAGTGTCTCTTGTAGACAACATGGAATGGGGATACATCAGCTGGCTTAGCCAGGGAAACTGCTGAACGATGAAACAACCATACAAACAAACCCTTTTCTGATCAACCATCCATTCATCAATCTCCTATACCAAACCAACAAGAGCTGTTTAACTTACTGACAACGTCTGTTTGCTAACCTCAATGCTCTGCACATACCAGGCCTCCATAACACAAAAGCTGCCTTTCTATTTTTTTTTTTACATTATTAATGCGTTTTAATTTTTTTTTAATTACAATATTTTTTTAAGTGAAAAAATCAACTACAGCAATATTTTCATTTCAGGGGGGGGGGGGCATTTCTTTGTTAGAAATTCTGTAGACATATTAATAACGGATGCCTGTATATATCATATACATCATATACATGTACATGTAATTCAATGTCATTACTTCCAACCCACGGCAGATTCAATGTAATCACATAGGCTGTATTTGCCCTCAGCCATTGCCAGTGGATTATCATGTGGAATATAAATGAGTTGAAGACACATGTATTCCAACATGAATAAATGTACCTTTCCCAACATTTTATATTTTAGGGAACCTTAAGTTCCTATTGCTTTAAAGGCAATGTATACCTTTGTTTTTTGGGGACTGTTTGATTGTTTTAATCCTATATAAAAGTAGATATATACAATAAAACAAACCTGTGAAAATTTCATTTCAAAAGGTGGTTGCGTTTCTGAAATATCGCCAAAATCCGCAGTGATTATGTCCACGCATGTAGAATAATCCCTAACAGAAATACATTTCTGACAGAAACGTTTCTCAGATTCAAATTTTGGGGGATAAAAACTGATATATTTGTCCATATCCACACTATTTTTTTAAATTGAAATATTTATCAAAATGCTTTATTCTATCGAAAGTTGCTGTACTTCTAACCAAGTAACTTTTTATTGCCATTCATTTTTAGAGTGATTACCAATCGTGTACCTTCCCTTTAAACAAAACCCTGCACTTTAACATTTAAATATGCATGAGACTTGCACAGTCTATACCAAAAGTGAAAATAGCTTATGATATATCCTTTAGATAATGGATGATATTTGTTGTAATACTCGAGTTGCATCAGAGATATAAAACATTACGCTGGTTTCACCCTTACACTGATGTAAATGGATGAATCAAGCAGATGAATGTCCTTATAACTTTGGATACTGATAACCATCCATGCTGTATTTAACTTCACCTGAATAATCACACAGACCTCCAATTCAACAACACACCACACACTATACAGGGTGAAACCACAGGTACACAAGATGCCCTTTTATCTATGAAAAGAACCCAGAATAGGTTCCCCAGGAGGTACTGAATCTAACAATACCACAAGAAACTAACAATAGATGCAGATGAATCAAAGCATTTGAGTGGGTAAAACATGACACAATGTTGAGGCAGTAAGTGTTACTATTACTAGGTTGATCTTGTTCTCCTGAGGGTTTATGACAAGCAAATGGATAATTAGGATGTACTGCCAATGTCATGTAGTGTTTAATAGTCATCCCTATATATCATACCATAGTACACAATCCTAATGTATAAACATCCGAAGTAAATAGCTTTCTCTCCTTCAAATTGAAAGAAACCAGACAACCCCATCTCTCTCTTTTTTTTTTGACAAACTGCTGGACCATGATGATGACTTCCATAAGACTTCGACAAATCTCACTCAGTTTTCATAAAATAATGAAGGAACAGATCAAATTGTTTCCATCCTTTTTGAATGACAAGTATCCATGCAAACTCAGCATGAAATAACCACATATCAAATAAATACCACCTACACATTAACAAGTATGCCAAGAATTATCAGTGCATACATTTCTATAATTTGGGTTGACATCAATAACAGATCAGCAGTCCTACTTCTTACCTGATGACAAGTTCTTGTTGACCTAATGCCATATTTTATGTATTGATAGTCATTTGACTGTATAAAGACACATTATCAATTCATTTTGTTAGTTGCAGGGTTCCTATGCAACATCATTGATTATAAAGCTTGCTTTCATCTCATATAAGTTTGTATCACAAATTTACCACCAAACTGCCTTGCATATTGTGTTACTGTCTTTTCCCACTGAGTTTTAATAGTCAAATTAACTGTTGTTTATACTACAATAAATTTCTTAATATTTACGCCGTATTGAGAGTTTGATCTTCATGTGTTATTAATTCTGGTTCACCTTTGCTGTTTACAGTACACACTTTACATATATGATATATAGTAATGGAATCACTTGTCAATGTTTTACATGCACAAATATTTCACGTAAGGTTTAAACAGAAAATATTATTTACTAAAACGTGTACCTTCATTTTACCCAATTAAAACATGGAAGTATGACTAGCTCTTCACTCCCCCTATTGAAAAGGAGAGTTTATTTTCCTTCATGAAGCAATTCTAAGGGGATTGCAAAACCTCAATCTATCTCACTAATTCCATCTTGTTATTTCCTATTTCCCCTGGTCATTGTATGTAGTATCAGTATTTGTATGGCAACAAATCTACCTTCATATACACACTTGTATACACTTGCTCAAACATTAAAACCACTCAATAGAACATTGACCTCCTGTGTCAAAAATTGACATCTGCTTGACAAGTGCCAAATAGTTGTCAAAATATCTCACAGGGAAATACGGAATGAACAAAAATCCCTGCACCATTCTAAATGTGTATTATTTACGCTCAATGCACATAAGCAATTGCAGAATGGAAAGAGTATTGTGTTTTGGCTATTTCTACACAGTCAGCAGCGGGTTGGAAGTTTGGTCAATATACTACTTTGGTGTAATACAGTGATTTACTGGGCTGAGATACTACATTGTATGAGGCAGCTATTGATTGATGTTGATCATACTCTGTAGGTCATTAAACAGGATCAGGGACGCATTCACGATTAGGATTTACAACTAATATAAAAAATATGAACTTTTCCATTGTCTGCATGCTTGACACCCTTTTGTTGTACGCCCCACCCCTTTAAAACTCACCTTTGGCTGGTCTGCTCAACAAGATCTTCCTGGACTGTCTGCGGCTGCATTGGAATAAATAAAACAAAAGAAGTTTCTTAATGCCTAGTTGAAGATGTTTTTTTATACAATGGCATCTATGGTGACCTACTTCAATGTTATATTGGTAAAACATAGCTCTGTGTTAGAAGCTACCTGTCAGCATAATTGATTTAGATAATGCATGGCTGAATCATGAAGGCCAAAGTTATACCAAAATAGACAGAAATTGTATAATATAATTACAATGTGTCTATCACAATGTTGCGTCTACCACATTATTCTCAGATGAGAAATAACTGGGTAAAAATTGAGCACGGTGTCATCAAGGATGAAATCTTTTGAAAGGTAGGTGTGTTCAAGAAATATGCTTTTAAATATAAATGGATGTTATGGAAGTCGGTTGCAGAGTTCAGTCTGCCACTGATGTTGGTGATATTAAGTAGTCCAATCTACAACAAAAATAGCTACCAAAGTCTGAATGTTTGTTGATGAATAATGGTCAATGTGGAAATAAAGACTGTTTTATGATACAAACAGACTCATATTGGAATTTCATCCAGAATAAATGAAGACAGCTATGGAGGATAGTGTCACTGTCATTTTAAGATGGTAATTTTTCTCTTGTTTTGTTTGCTAATGCCTTCACAGTCAACCATACTGATGCACAGTCTATTGCCTTAATACTAGCATCTAATCAACTCTGCTACATGTAACTGACTGATATTACACAACATTGTGGTTGACGAGAACCAGCAAACAAGTTCTACCTGATTACTCTACAAATGAAGTGGGAAATTGTGTGTAGCCACAACTAACTGTGGGTAGCATTTTTGTAAGTAGCTGTTTTTTAACTTAGACTTATCCAACAAGTATTTGTAGCCAGGTAGGTCAAATGGAAATTGAAGTCATTGGTTTATTACTAAATTTGAGCTAGAGATACAACTTTCCTCAATGTTGAAGATTAATCCGTCATCAATGCTGTTGTATCTTGGAAAATAATGCTAAACTGTTCCATTACATACCAAATAGATTTGTTCAAACTATAGTGTATGTTTGAGTTGGAGAAAACAATACAGAATGAATCAGCATTATTTCTTGTTCCTGTGTGTACCATTGAATCCTCTCTTTACTTTACAACTAGACATTCCCAAAACATGCAAAGAGAGATTTCAGCACCCTTATAGAACCTGGATAGATGTCGTTTAAGTAACTATGAAAACTGGCAATCTAACCAGCCAGATGATTACATGCACACTACTGCTGATGAAGACTGTACATTTCTACACAGAGAGACTGGTAAATGGCATGACGTTGCCATGTACTGATAAACACATTCTCTATGTATGTAAGATGTACACCAAGTCAATATGCTCAGTAAAAAAATGTTATCAACATATCATTCAAAGCACCAACCTCAAAACAAACAAACTTTTACATAAAAACAGGTAACAGAATACTCACATTGGCTCAGTTTCTATGCAATTGAGAATAATTGGGGGGGGGGGTAAAAGTGTCCTTACTCTATTGGGTTGGCACTTCTTGCAGGTAAATGTGTGGCAGCTTGGATGCTTAAACATCAACTTTGCTGATATTAAATATTTTGAGATTTTTCAAACATAAACATGTAAATAATGTAAGGTTTGTTTATTACCCATCCCACATACATGAAAAGTAGTTAACCTTGATTTGTTTAAATCTTAAATTTTTCAAAAAGTATTTGTGACATAGAAAATCATACAATTTGTTCAAAACATTTTGATAGTGTAAAAACTATTGTCAACAAATGAACTAATACAAATGAGAAAGTGATTTCAATTTTGGGCATACTGGCTTTGTTTAAACATAGAGAAAAGTCACTTTCTCTATGGCTTAATGATGACCTAATTATGCACAAAACAGATTTAATGTATTTTACTACGCAAGAACATTGTGTACATAATGATAATAGCATTTCACAATGTATGAATTCCACAAGATTTTTACCCACAAGCTTGACTCATTATATGTAGGCCTACAATAAAGAAAATTCTTTGCGGGTGTATAAGAAACTGATCAGTACCTTCTTAACCAGCAATTTATGAACTTAATCCCATTGTATTAACAAGCTCATTTTATCACCTTAATCCCACAGTATTAAGACGTTCATTTTACAGTATGATTAAATGAACAAATCCTGACTTGAATGGAGACTAAGAGTACTTGTGCAGGCTTTGAACTGTCAAGGTCGTGGAGTCAGGCTAGAAATTGGTTACCATAGTAACTACTCTATGATGCATGATGGAGCTTACTGAGTGGACTGCATTAAGTTATATTACAGCCGCTGCATTAGATCTTTGTTTTGTTTTGATTCAAACGCAGGACAGAATAAGGATAAACTCAATTGTGTAATGTAATTCAGAGAATGCACAATCAAATACAAAGCGAATTGTACTTTTCCCCTTCTGAAATCACCTATAGGTTAAAAAACTTTCATGATGCTTCTTTTTTATTTTCTGCGCTGTGATCATTCAATCATCCTAGTCTGAGCAAGTATGTTTTACTATTGCTGCCTGGTTTTACAGACAGTTTACTATTGCTGCCTGGTTTTACAGACAGTTTACTATTGCTGCCTGGTTTTACAGGCAGTTTACTATTGCTGCGTGGTTTTACAGACAGTTTACTATTGCTGCATGGTTTTACAGACAGTTTACTATTGCTGCCTGGTTTAACAGACAGTTTACTATTGCTGCCTGGTTTTACAGACAGTTTACTATTGCTGCCTGGTTTTACAGACAGTTTACTATAGATAGGTTGCAGTATGACGTTAATCGGCCATCTTTACGAGCAGTTCAGAACAAACAGTGTTGCATTTCGTGTGAGAACGGCGTGCAACACGCGCGCATTTCACGAAACTCATTGCAGGATTGGTTAGTAAACAACGCGGCTGCGTTAATAAGTTGAGCGTTTGACGCACCTGCAAGCCAAAATGCAATTTGCCCGTAAAGATGCTGTCTACTGGGAACTATCTATTGTTGCGTGGTTTTACAGACAGTTTACTATTTATTGCCTGGTTTACAGACAGTTTACTATTGCTGCCTGTTTTTACAGACAGTTTACTCTTGCTGCCTGGTTTTACAGACAGTTTACTATTGCTGCCTGGTTTTACAGACGGTTAACTATTGCTGCCTGGTTGTACAGACAGTTCACTATTGCTGCCTGGTTTTACAGACAGTTTACTATTGCTGCCTGGTTTTACAGACAGTTTACTATTGTTGCCTGGATTTACAGACAGTTAACTATTGCTGCCTGGTTGTACAGACAGTTCACTATTGCTGCCTGGTTTTACAGACAGTTTACTATTTATTGCTCAATGGTTTTACAGACAGTGAACATATAAATGCGCTGCAATTAGTTTTGAAAGCAAACATGATACACTTGTAGGTGTCATTTTACAATGAGTTGCAAATTAAATAACCTTTGGACATTGTACTCTTGAAATATCTGTGTTTACTAATCAGGAAGCTTTGGATGAGTTTATTTTAAGTCAATATCTTTCTTTGGGAATTTCAGTTTTACCCTGTTGGTTTGGCTATACATGTACAGCATGTGACAAAACAATAAATGATGTATGTTTGTACTCTTTTGTGATCACTGCCGACATTGGAACCAATCTTGGCCAATTCTATCCAATAAATTCTTCTGTTGCAAACTACAATAAGTGTCAAGTAAATAAGTAACACACTCTACTTAGTTATTGATTGAATTGGTATAAGAGGAACACTGATATTTATGTAAATCTACAGTAATTCAAGATGTAATAATTGATGAAAAACTGTCTTACATGAAGTGTTTTCAATGTAGATGTATATAAATCATTTAATGTATGTGAACAGCACAATGATGATGTTATTTACTAAATTACTAAGTGAGTTTCAGCTTCACATATCTTCTCATTTATAATAAAGTAACATAACTTAGGGTATTTTCATCCCTTACTGACCTTTCACAACTACTAAGAGAAGTAACTCAAGCATTCCCAAGTTTATCAAGTATACCGTGGAGTAGTCTATTTCTTACAAGGTTCTCTTAGTCTTAGCTCTTGGCAGTTTCAAAGGTCTCGCTGAAATTGACAGCCATGGTTTTTTTGAACGGATATTATGCATCCTGTGCGAGTTGAATGCTTAAAGTAACAATCTACAATGTAGCATTGTTACACAGCTATTTGTTAGATGCTGTGCAGGATATAAAGCAATTGTGCCGGACTTGGAAAGTTTGATCATTTCTAAGATGTTCATTTCAACCACCAGTTGTTAACCTTGAAAGTACTTTTCATAACCTAATGTACATTTTTTAGGCCTCAGGCATGATATCTGACCCTACAACAATTTTATTAATTACATATGGTACAATTTATTGAGTACATATGTTACAGACTTTTATAGACTTTTCAGGCTATTCAAAAACAATTTTTCTGATTTTTTTAAGGACAACAAATCTGAAATCCAAGAAGTAGGAACAAAGTCATGCCTGGTTTGTTCCTCCCAATCCTTTTGACAAAAAACTATTGTTTCACATGCTTTTTTTCTTTTCTTCCTGATCTGATGTTTTTTAAATCAGGATCCAAGTTGAAAATGAAAGACGTTTGTGTTTAGTACAAACAACTACAAAATGTTCAAAGTAATAATTTGTATTTGCAGAAATGGGTTGACATGTTTTAATTCCATACATATAATTCTGCGCTCATCACTCGACACACTTTAAAGTAGGGTTCCCTGTTTACAATCAAATTAATGGACTTAGAGACTATAAGTTAAGGGGGAAAAAACGTATTGCATAAAATCACTTAGAACTCTTCATTCGCTTATGAAATGTTATTCATTACTAATAAAAAGATCCATCACTTCATTTCCTGAGACACATAGGCCCTACCGAGTCATGCAGAGCTTGAAGCTAAAGTGAAGGAAAATATTGTACTGTTTGTTTGATCACTGAATACCTAAACATCCTTCACTTCTCTTGATGTGATTGCTTCTTTATAATCTAGCTGCATGTGTGGATTGACTGTCATGATAATCACAATTTGACTTCCACCTTGCTTTGCTTCCAAGAAGATCTCAACTTAACTACGACATCACCTTTTAAATGTAGGTTTTAGATGAATTATAAGTATGTTTATCATTAACAACTACACCTATATACATATAGCACTCCATTTTGTGACTCTTGTTTAAATTACTACAAGTACATACATGTATATCATGAAAAAAATGTGTTTTATTATTTCTTGTACCGTGCAAATTTGTGAGTGTGATGTGAATTTGTCACTTCTTATAGTGTGGTTGAGATTTAAAGATTCGTTATTGTTTTCTACAAACACTCAATAATAACAAAGGATAGAAAACAAAAAAAATCTAATTTGTTTGGTAATACACAGTTTATGAGTATGTCAGTCTCATAGGTTAGTTTTTTTGATGTACACCTGTACATGGGACATTCTATCAACTCGGTACCCAAAGTGTGACATGGAGTTCAAATTTCAAGTAAGAAAAAAGGAAAATTTTTGTTGGGTTTTCCTGAGAAAGATATGACAAGACACAAAACTACTTCCCTTATCATAGCTTTGTGTATTTTCATTTTGTTCTCAGAAAAATTTACAATTGAACATCATTCCAACATGGTCATGGGGATTAATGATGTAACAGGGGACACCAAGTGAACATTGCTTGAGATCCACTCATTACTTCAATTATCTCATTAGACTTAGTGTCATATTTTAAAGCACATTGACATATAAGTTGAAAATGCCTTTTTTCCCCATCAATGACTCAGACTGAAATAATTGAGACGTTAAGTTATTAGCGTTCACAATAAGGCAACAGTCAACTGGCGGTATTTACTATTTAATTAAAGTTCCATCAACAAGAGTAAAAAACAAGCGAACATTGATGTGTAAGGATAGTATGGCACTTTAAATAAACTAAAATGTGTGTCATTACTTCTTGCTTCACCTGATATGAGGGAACACCATGTCCTTAGTGTCTCCTAGTCATGGAATGACCCATGTATAAATGAATGACCCACATATAAAATGAAGAATGTGAAGCAATGTTCATCTCAGAGTAAAAATTAAAAGCATCTCACAAACAAGAAACATAATTCCACACATTACAGTAACTATTACCAACTTTCAAATCCAGCATTATTATATCCAAGCGCTATGACAAGTATAACTCATCATTCCATCGCAAAGAACATTAACTTAACCAGTGACAAAAAGTCACAAAATGGCCATGTACAGTGCATGTACTTAATATGTTGGATCAGTTTCTTTAATGAAAGAAAATGAGTCCACAGATTTTAATCCTACAGGCTACTAACCTCTTCACAGTCACTTTCTTCTTCTGATAACTGCAAGTCGTTAGCCAACCTGGTGAAAACAAAAACAAAAATGCATATGACCTTACTAGCAAATCTCTTTGACAAATAAACAACAGTTTATTATTGTTTGTACACAAAATATGAAGTCACAACTATTTGTGATTTATGACTTACTCATACTGTCTTGATAAACAATAGCTTCATTAAGTGTTTGTAAATAGAGGAGGGGTAAGCAATTTGTTGTACTTGTGTTTAATCCATTTTAAAGCCCTTGCACTTTGTGTAAGATATTTAAGTTTAGACATATGAATTTTTAGTCATGTAAATTTTAGAGATTTCTCAGAATAAAACCAAACCTTTCAAGATCAAATATTAAGCTTTCATGATCCAATTAATTTGACGTTTTCCTGACTGATTGTTGTTAAGGAGCATGGGGTAATTGTCTTCCTTTTACACTCAGTGCTGATCTAACAGGCAAGATCAGTGAGAGTGTTTACAAGATGAAGGCCATAAGGTATATTCCTTCGCCCACTCTGACTGCCTTCCCTGCTTGCCTGCCAAAGAAGTAGCCAACAACGTGTGGGCAGGCGTTACATTTGCGCTTCATTAGAAGCAATGTCTTGTATTTATGAAGGATGAAGAGAAAACACACACATACACACTGGGCATGGCAGATGATTGCATCCTCCATGCACACACAATCTACCTCACAACACACATAACATGGTGACATTTCGGATGTCACAGAATGCCGGTTTCAGGAAGAGTGCTATGGGGATAATTAAAGGAGTAGAGTCCAGCATTTAGCTCAGTCATAACAACGCAGAAAATAATCAGTTATCACCAAGAAGGATGTAAAATCAGTATCAACTCATTACTCCTGTGAATAGTAAACAGTCAATAATTGAAAAATTGTGCCAGTATAGAGATGGATGACTAGCAGAGTGAGCATCTTCTCGTATTTCAAAGATTGTATTTGACATCATAACAGACTAAGCAGTGGTGTTTGATCTCTTGATTGAGAATCTTCTACCAAAGTCATATTTCAACTGTTTTTTTTATAACAGCACAACAAACCAACATTGCAACTCTTTTACAGTCACAACAACCCAAGGAATACTTTATGGCCAATCAACTTGAACATCATCCAAATCAATCAGTTGTTCAATTAACAATTGTCCAGTGACATCTAAAGCCAAGAATCCCTGGCCTTTTTATAATTTGCACAGCTGAATGTACATTAGATGTATGTTGACTTATGGAGTACAGTATACATTAAAGTTGCTATACTACCATGAATTACAAGCAATATAGCACACACTATTTATTATGTTGAAATATCATGAGCCTTTAAGGAAATAGTACACAATACTATCCAATTATTAGCAGTTTAAATCAAGTACTTTTGACTTATAACTGTTGCCATATTACTACAGATGCAATTATCTAGCCATTATTGCAGCCAAACCCATTATTTTACATATAATTAGCTTTTCACACATCTTGCTATTGATTTTGTTTTTAGGCATTCCTCCTCAAAATACGGTCAGGGTCTCATGGCCTAAAAAATACATAACACCAGACAATTTTGTGTTTAAGTCAGTCTTGTTCCCAATCTCATATCACACACTGCTGCAAGCTGTTGAGGACTAAAGCATTGAGGTACTGCTGATCCTAACCAATTAAAATGCATTGCCATTGTAGCATAGGTCTTTAATAATAACCCTGTATGTTGCATTGGCAACCGTCTGCTAATTTCATACCTGATTGCACTGATGCTCACAGCAATGCATTCAGTCATTTACAAATTACTGGCATCTCATCACAACTTATCTTGGAATACTAAAATAACATTTGAAATGATCTAGAACTATGACTAAAATATTCATATACCAGAAGTATCAATCTAAAATACAATGGTGTGAGGTTTTGTGGATTTTTTATTTATTAATTTTTTAAAAAGATTAACATGTTCGATACTCATATTTGCCAGAAGTTTCTCTTTAAAAAAGTAGAATGCCTTGAGGTTGAATGATGGCCCAATACATTTGATGCTTGATAAAATAACAGCGCTTAACTGTATTCTATCGGTGACTGCATAATTGCATAGTTGGAATCATTGCAAGCACATTATCAACATTTTCAAGGAATGCTCACATTACAACCATATCATGTACTTGTCCATTAAGCATATTGTTTCATTTAGCTTCCCTGAAGAAGCTGTCCTTTTATAATGACCTATAAATCCTTGGGTATACACTGTGTCCAAATCGTCATGTATTGGCGGCATGTTGAGATGGATGGAGCCAGTGTGTTTACAATGAGGGAGACCACAATGCTACTTTTAGCTGCAAATGATATGACAGCAGCTACAGGAAATTAAGATTAAGGGGACTGATTACAAGTGCAATTGAATCCAACACTTTAGATAAGTCTTTTAAAGGAGAAGAATGCCATTCAGTTTTTAAAGGTTGCTTATCATTTTCACCTGATTGTATAAACTTCATTAATTGTCAAAATTTGCTTACTTGTTCCCAAACTGTATGTAGTGTACTTTTGATATTTATTTGCCTTGTAACACCTACACCAATTCAGTTTTTACTGCAGGCTTATGATTTAAATAACTATTTTTTATTCAACTCTAAAAAAAAATCAAATCATTTATACTTGAGTATATGAATATGGTTTTCAAGAGCAAGATGATGTGATTTCTAAAAAAAAACTCCATCAACACAAAATCAATAGTATGGTGAACATATTAGATAAAGTCCTCTCTTTCCATAAATGTCTTTCCAATGATCACAAGACTAAATTTAAGATAGAATAAATAATCCACACCAATTAAAAATGTCAAAAATCAGAAACAGACCTATTTACATAATGTTTAGTTTGTTTGTATTATTATAAATAGTTCATATATAAGTAAAAGCAACACCATCACAAACGTGGAGCATTCCAATATTTCCAAACAGAAACTCTTGCCTCTAGGTTGAGAACAAAACAAAAGGAGAGAAAAATGTACACCGCATCAACCAAGATGACAAGAACAGCAGTAACTGAAGTGGGCAAGACACAGGCAGCTGGTAGGTTAAATGGAACCAAGTATATAATAGAAAAACTAAAGAGTGCAGGATTATTGCCCTTGGAAATAGCTGGCTGGCTGACTGGCTGGAAAACAGATCAGAGATAGTACACAGATTGGAATTTAATCCTTATGGAGTGTGGTCTAGGTAAGGTATTCACTATTCAGCCACTGCATTGCAAGGATATTATGGCTGTTACTCTGTAGTCTTGAATCATCATCAGTTCCTGCTAATATCTCTCTATTTATGCTAAATCTTCTGTGTAAACGAAGGGATATTAGATTAAGAAAGGCTTAAGTTAATGACTGGAAAGAAATAGCTTTGTTTACTGTAGACTGATGCAATTTTTACTCAGTCAGGGGAAAACAACAACTTTCTGAATATGTTACCATTGAACCAGATGACTACATTTAAAATATAAAGCATTAATTGAACATACTATAGAAACTATAAATAGCCTAGATAATCACAGTTTCACTGCAGCTGGTTGCACAATCAAATTTTGACTTGACATAATGCAGTTTTATGATAACTGACATCCACATGACAACCTTATTTCTTCTTTCTAGGTACAGTTGGGAACAATGCACTGTTTCATTTTTTGTTTTACAAGCAAACATGAACATGATATTTAACTGAAAGTTGAAAAAGTGCAAATAAAGGAAATCACTTGAAATAGTCCATTAGGCCTACTACATGAATCTTTACACCACTGACTCCAAAAAAGAATTTTGGGTTGAACAAAGAAAAATTGACTATATGAGCAGGATTTGAACCAACGACCTCCGGATTAACGTGCCGGCGCTTTACCAACTGAGCTACATCGCCCTATTTTGTATCTTTGTTCAGGGGTGCCAGTCAGAAGCCATACAACCCTAAACTGCCGTGTAGCCAGGGATCACACCCAAGTTAACGATACAACCTGGGAAGCGGCAGCCAGGGGATCACCTTAAGGGGATGCGACTTTTTTATATCAAATAGGCCCTATCAAGTTATAAACGACAAGGGAAACTGACTGGGTAGCATTTAAATAATTGTGGGTTGAACAACAAGCAGCTGTACAAGAAGCTAAATGTCAGTGCTTGCATTTGGTTGGTCATTCTTCAAGTCATAACAATGATCTGTAGGTGAGACTGAATTAAATGACTTTAGTACCAGTATTTATAGGCTAGTTATAGACATCAACAAGGCCGCATACCACCAGGGATAACAATACTGTGTGAGTAGAGAGAATCACTAAGGGCAAGATTCATGCTTGGATTAATGCTGGGTGTCTTGTTGGGGGTATTTCAGACAATACATTCTAGCAGAGTGATTGTTAACATGATGATGTAGTTGGGGTTGGATAACAAAGTAAATGGTTAGAGTTAAGTCTCAGCTTGAAGAATAGAAGGCTTCAGGTATAAAATGCATGAGGACTGTGTTCATTAGCCACGATATGGGATACATCTATAGTAAACACCATCCATTATGATTCAATCAACCAGACTTCAGAATCATGATAAACGAGCAAGAATTTATCTCATCTCCAGGGAAAAAGACTTCAGGAAAAAGAGATTCATAAATCGGGAAACTTTTGATATATCTGGAACTTATGCAAACCACGTTGATTGGGTAACCAAGAATTACAAGAATGAAATATATACCATGCAACCCATCATACGGAGAGAAATATCAATCAACAAATACAGAGGCAATCCCATCCTTTAGACAACATCAATGAACTGTATGAAAATGATTTCATATCAATCCATATTATTTGCCTTGTGTCACTCCCTTAGATTCCATAAGGCTACTTGGGCTATATTTCTTGATACCTGAATGTAGGCCTTCAAGGAGTTTCCTGCTTTGAGATAACAACTTCATACCTCTCCTCTGACCAGACTTTATCTCATTAAATACATTCTTGAGTAAGTAAAATATAGCCAGAGACACATGCCTTCAGTGCTGCTTCATGTAGGTATATTGTCATGTTTTGTGTCTTATTCAATTTGACAGTCACCCTTTACAATGATGAGGTCAGGCCACTAGGTTATAGGCAAGGAAATGTCTTTTCACTCAACTATAATATATCATATAATTCAACTAACTGTATTTACATGTGTATCAGTGATGTGTATGTAATCCATGCACTCTTGGTTTCACTACTGATCTTCTTACTACCTTGAACAGACTGATGCATGGACTAAATTGAAAGTTTTCAAAATCAGAAGAGCATTTGAACAAACAAAAAACCAAACTCAAATTGAAAATCCCTTAACAACTTGATTACTTTTAAAATGTCTGATGTCATTCATGCAATGCACCCCTTGGCACTGATAGGACTAATACAGTATATGAGGAATTATATAACACTGACAGTGCAGACACAATTACCATTGATGAGTGCTACACTCTTATTAAGACCTTAATCCTTGGCCCTCCTACTCTACAATGATCTCCACCATTGTACACAGGGAAATAGTCTGATCATGGTCTGATCCACACTCCAGGGGAAGTATAGAGAGTGTGTCACATTAATTGGGGCAAAAGACAAGATTATAATGACATCCTGGGACAACACAAATCAATACACAACAAAAGGGCAACAGATTCAAACTTCCTACATTGAAACATGGAATGAACAATAAAGTCATTAGCACTTGGTTGGGTGATTGTGTATTGTGTAATTAAAGTCCCTGAACACAAACAATGACTGAGTCTTGATATAAGACAACTAGAAAATATATACATGTAGAAAGGTGTACATTTTGATCAAGCTAATATTGACTAGCAGATTGTGTACTTGTGGGTATTTAAACAATTGACTTCGATTGTACATGTACACACCCTGTAAGGTACCAGCAAATCTGATGACTATATAAACAAAAATTACCTTAATTTAAATTATTTTGAGTGTAAGTAGTAGTAATAACAGTTGAAGAACATAAAAATAATTTGAATTTAAACAGGTTTGTTTCTTTTATGTAGTACAAATGTACTACATAAAAAAATAACCCAAGCCAATCCCATTCATTGATACATATGTTGTATAAATGACTCTAAAGAATGTCCAACTTAATAAAGCGCTACTGATTTATGTATTAGTGCCACATATTGTAATTTCCAATACTAAGCTATATGAACCCTAAACTACATACATTTAATAACAATTGTTTTCAGCCACACTGCTTGTTTAACAGCCTGACTGTGGTCTGCTCTGCACACAGACAGTGAGGTGTAGCTTTTCCTGTGTTATAATTGGAATCATCACACCCTTGAATCATCTCTTTGATAACCAAGTGTAACATACTTGGAATGAATTAGTAGAAGGAGACCAATAATCCATACTCATTAAACCAATTCATGCACTCTGATTACCATACTTTATTTTGCCACCTGTGACTTCATTAAAACTCAATGCATTGAATCAACTGAGAATTCTAAAAGTAATATCTGGTTTCCTAGATATGTATGATGTCATAGATACTCTGATAAATGTATCATCAGTCACATAGTGTCACTAATGCCCCAGTCTTTACAATGATTGACTTCCTCTTTAACAGATAAACTAGTATTTCCTACTTTTAAAACCAAGAACATTACACCCACAAACAAGTGACAACAACAATATATTAAATTTGATAATTTTGTTCATGAAGGATATGACATTATTTACTTGACATTTAGTTTTTCTCAATTGTATCTTAATGCGTGTCTCAGGAAAGACTTCTCTCTTCTTTCATTAGCAATTATTAATCAATTTTCACTCTAGTTGAAATTGACAATAGCACGGGCAAAACATATCTTAGGGAATAGTAGACAGCACACACTTAAAAACACACTTTCATCAATGCGACATAAACAGTTCTCAGAAATGACTGTGATGTACCTTTCCACCATGCTAGTCTAAAGTCAAGTACTGTGTACAGAGAGCTAAAGGGGGGCAGTAACTGTATTGCACAGAGGTGACACATTGTTTTCTTGTGGCACATTGCGTTCTTGTGGAAAATTTTACCAACTCCAGCATCTGTGTGTTTTGACAACAGTATCTCTTATTAGACAACAAGGTCAATGAGAGAAAACACTAGAGTATTAGTGAGGGTGCAATGGCCTGTAAGTAATTATTGCATCAACTACTCCACTGTCAACTATACAAAAGTTATCTACTGAAGACTTTCAGCTAATAAATCAAATATGTTCTCATTTACATCCTTATTCACAACAGGCTCTCATTTAGATGTGTGACATTATTAACATTCTGTTTGAAACCCCCATAACTATTTAGTCTTGGACATATTTTGAAGAAAATCTTAGTCATTTTAAAACTTCCTGATTCAATAAATGAATGTATAATTTGGTTCAATCATCAATCAAAGAATGTGAACATTCACAAAGTGCATTCTGTATATCTTTCTAAATTCCTGCTAAGTGTAATAACTTTACGGTAACCTTGAATAAGCAAAAAATTTGGATTCAACATTAGTAAGGGTGTAAGTTAACTGGTGTGAAATAAAAGACACAACCTTGCAAGTAAATATAAATT
Source organism: Pycnopodia helianthoides (assembly GCA_032158295.1). Classification (NCBI taxonomy): domain Eukaryota; kingdom Metazoa; phylum Echinodermata; class Asteroidea; order Forcipulatida; family Asteriidae; genus Pycnopodia; species Pycnopodia helianthoides. The sequence goes on along the minus strand of CM063248.1, from coordinate 22,023,182 downwards.
ACATAGATCTCTGTAATATTACATGTAATTGTTTGACCATGTGGTACAGAATCATCACCACCATCTGTACATACAACACACAGGAATGACCATGTGGTTTAAGTATCAACATATGATTAAAACAAATGGTCTCTATGCTTCACACAAAAAGCTTGGGTTGCCAGTACTTTGCAATTTATTTTCTCCTATTGTGTAATCTATCATAAGTATGCAGAATATGAACAATGTACTTGTACTTGTAGTTATTCTTTATAAATACTGACCTGCATTACAACACCATCTATTGACTCAATTGATTTCACCATTTCCCACGTGTTACTGTACAGTGACACATCTTGATTTCACCATTTTGAGAGTCAGATTCCCCATGTGTTACTGTACAGTGATACATCTTGATTTCACCATTTTGAGAGTCAGATTCCCCATGTGTTACTGTACAGTGATACATCTTGATTTCACCATTTTGAGAGTCAGATTTCCCACGTGTTACTGTACAGTAACACATCTTGATTTCACCATTTTGAGAGTCAGATTCCCCATGTGTTACTGTACAGTGATACATCTTGATTTCACCATTTTGAGAGTCAGATTTCCCATGTGTTACTGTACAGTGACACATCTTGATTTCACCATATTGAGAGTCAGATTCCCCATGTGTTACTGTACAGTGATACATCTTGATTTCACCATTTTGAGAGTCAGATTCCCCATGTGTTACTGTACAGTGATACATCTTGATTTCACCATTTTGAGAGTCAGATTCCCCATGTGTTACTGTACAGTGATACATCTTGATTTCACCATTTTGAGAGTCAGATTTCCCACGTGTTACTGTACAGTAACACATCTTGATTTCACCATTTTGAGAGTCAGATTCCCCATGTGTTACTGTACAGTGATACATCTTGATTTCACCATTTTGAGAGTCAGATTTCCCATGTGTTACTGTACAGTGACACATCTTGATTTCACCATATTGAGAGTCAGATTCCCCATGTGTTACTGTACAGTGATACATCTTGATTTCACCATTTTGAGAGTCAGATTCCCCATGTGTTACTGTACAGTGATACATCTTGATTTCACCATTTTGAGAGTCAGATTTCCCATGTGTTACTGTACAGTGACACATCTTGATTTCACCATATTGAGAGTAAGAATTCCCATGTGTTACTGTACAGTGACACATCTTGATTTCACCGTTTTGAGAGTCAGATTCCCCATGTGTTATGTTACTACGCAGTGCAAATTTAGGCAACAAGCGCGCAGCGACGCGTAACATATTTTTGCGTGCAATTGGACTCTGAAAATGGCAGATCTAGGCAGCCAGATCTAGGCAGATCGTAACTGTATGTGACATCAGTGCAAGGGCTTTATTTATAATTTTTTAAAAGATGGAAGTAAAATATCATTGTCTGCATGCTTGGTCACAAAGTTATTAAGGAGGGCAAATCATGTCATCATGTATGTCACAGTCCATTGAGTAATCACTGAATATAAAGCATCAATCAACATTAGAAAGGATGAAATTATAACAATACGGAAGTTGTCAAAAATTGATTTGCACTGTGATTTGAATTGAAGCAGGCAACATTCATTGGTATTTACTTGGTTAGAAGGTCAGTAATCATAACAAGACCTTACCTTGCAATGCGTTATAAACTACCCCCTGGTGATACAAATATATCCAGCCACGGCCACACAATATATAATCCAGGTTCAAGTATCCAAGATGAAAGTATTAAATCCACCTGGGTGTACAGATACACAAACACCAGGAAAAAAACAAACAACAAAAAAGGGGACACATTGAGAGAAAAAAGGGGGTGATGTCAAGTATAAATATGTCTTCCACTTTCTCCGGAAATTATTATATCCAATGCCAAGATCCGCTGATGAAATGCGTACACATTGCCGAGAACCTAGGTAATCAAATCCAGAGCTTTCACCACAGACTAGAGTGAGAAAATTCCTGACAAGCTGGCTGGGTTACAGGTTATGATCCCACAGTGTTAACCCATTATCAGGTCAATATTCCACTGGATGTATCCAAATATCTCTCCATATATCCAGCACGTTACGCAAACGGACAGTTAGAATAACACAATTAATATCCACAGTGGGTGCATTGATGATGATGACAATCTAGTCATCTACTCTCTGTACATACGTAGCTCACATTTTAAGCTGAGGGAATTCCTATTATTTAGCTACATTGTCAGATCAGCCTATTACTTCTCTCTACCTCTCTCTCAGCATAAACAATCCATCTGACCTACCAATCTCAACTTGCAGGCCATACACACATGCACACCAGAGGGTCGTCCTGCACACACAGGAAATGAGACGCATGGGTTGTACCATCTATCCATAAGGGGTGTGCAGTCTCAAAAATCCCCTCTGCTGGAGTCCAGGCAGGACGTTTGTGTTTGTATTTTTTCCAAGAGGGGTTGTTTCATTACTGGCTCACAACCAAGGAGAAAGATAATTTGTTTTAGATGAAAGATGGTTTCCTCCCAGAGGAGATGTTTTTAAGGGGGGTGCCAGATATGTCCTGGTGGCTTCCGTCCTGGGACAAGCAGTTGTTTCCCCACAAGCAGAGACTGCACACACTGCCTTCTGTTTACTACATGTACCTTAATACTTTCACTGTACTATATACACAGGTATGCTAAACAGCCCCCTCTCTTGATAGATTATGGGACTCTGGGCTGGAAACCGGTCCCCTTTTTCACAAGAATGTTCCAGGTACATGTATGAAACCCACTTTTTCTGCTTGTCAGTTACATAATCACTAGATTTCATTGGAAATGGCATGGCATGGCATGCACTTGTATCAATGTGACTAACAGGGCGACTAGTACCTTAATGCCATATTAACATGTTCCATTCTAAATTTAAGTTACACAATTTATTCGAAGGGGGGGGTCAGCCCATCTAGTGTTTAAATTGAATATGACATTGAATGAAAGACTGAAAGTGGTTGGTAATGTGACATCATAACAACCTGTTTGTGAGTTATTATTGTTAGTGAGTGTCGTGTAATCAATCTACAAAGTTTTCTTTCCTCATGAGGGGACACTATAATCCAAACAATCACCTACAAAGGAAAAAATAACTTTCATATAATTGCCCTTTTTTCAGGTCATCCAGATTTCTTCAATTAGCGTTTATCCTCTTTGGATAATACTGCTAAAGTATTACCACACATACATTTAGGTGATTACAATACTTCTTGGACATCATACACATGTTATGTATGCTGGTTAAAGATTCTACTTCATTGCACTTTTCAAGACAAATTCATCAAATTCTAACGTTTGACCAGACTAACTCTGCATAAACACAGAGCTGTTACATAAATTAAAAACAGTAATTCAATGGTAATTTAACTATAAAAAGCTAACAATAGATATTATGAAAGCTGTTATTATTCTATTGAGAATAAAGTCTGACACACTGCTCTTTTGAGACAAATTTGAGTTTTTCATATATTTAAAAAGGTTGCCTTATTGAATGTTCATTTTAACCAGCTGTCAAGGTTTTTTTTAATATAAACTCTATAATCCTTCATTAAAAAAAAACCAAGACCATTGAATGCACTGCAGCTGTGTTTATTGAAGAATAATGACAAAAGTCAGTATTTTGTTTTATTTTCCCTCAAATAACCAATAATGCCATCCTTTCTAATCTATAAAGTGTTCTCCCACTTAACTTTCTGGTGTAAACCCTGACTAACACTAGCTGTAATGTCCTTCATCTTCTGTAATTGAGCATTTCATGAAAGGAGGTTATCATGTTAACTCTTGTCAATGTCATCCACACCACTTTTCACCCTAATGACTTATGCTTACCATCTGTTGGTCTATTCCTCATATAATATAGCAATGTATCTTTACACCTTTACACTATACTTACATAAATTACTACGTTTTTAGGATACTTGTATGTCACATCATCAGATGTTAGTGCATGATGTATTTAAATGTTAATTATAGGGTTTAATCAATCTTAATCATTTCAAAAATAAGAGCTCTTCCAACAGACATATTCCACAAGCTGATTGATACTTGTATACTTCATGTAAAACTTAACTTGTAACCAATGATGCTGCGTATCAAATAGGGAAGCAAATGTCAGTAAGAGTACAACAGACAATTTAAGCAGACATCAACACTATTTATATTGAGCTGAACCCTTTACCCCATTCCTACCTCCCCCCCATGGATATTGAGAAACATGAGACAGAGACTAGGATCCAAGGAGACTAACGATGAGCTAGTCTGAGTCATGTCTGTGGCAAGTCACCCCAACGGAAATGATGTTACCAGTCACCATGATGCACTGATTTTTCCCAACACACTGATGATATCCTAAAGGAACCCAACTGACACCTAATCAGAAATCACAGGTTGCTCAACAAACCAGTTATGACACTTGCCATCAATGCTCACGGCCTCATTTTAATTCACACGCACACTCAAAATATGATAAGAGATCAATGCAATTAGGCTAGGGCTCTACACAAAGGTGAAACATACAAAGTGCTGGTTAACAGGTGAAGGCAAGAAATACAGCAATAAAATCTCAGTTAAGCTTTTATTCTGGGGATGTCAAGAGTGAAGGAAATAATTTAAGAGTGTCATTTACAAAAAGCACCACTACATCTACAAGAGAAATATACGCAGGGAAATTTGAAACAATTTATCAATGATTGTAAATGATTTGGACAGTCAATAAAAAATGAGAGAGATTTACTTGAGCCTTTAGGCTACCATATCATCCAACATAGTCTCTAATTCTACAATGTCTAGATTGGTCATAATAACAACATTCAGAAGCATTTTGATTGAGCTGAACTCGTCAAGAGTCTCTCCTCCCACGCAAACACACACATATAATAACAGGAGACAGCTATTTTCAGCACCAATCACACCTCCAGAATTGCTTGCTCGATCGTTCATTTAATCAGTTCCAAGGATTTACAACATAATGCACCTCTTCAAGTCTAGTTTCCAGCAATCTGCCACTGGTCTTATCATTTCAAATAACAAACAATCCTACAGACAATTTGTTCCTAGTAGTATAAAATGTGTTCAGTTGGCAATAACATTGATAAAAGACCTTTAACATTTATAAATATTTAGTTATCTTATGACACAATTAAAGATTTTAATAGTATAACATTTTCAAGAAGAACTATCATTCTTCTTTCATGAAAAAGGGATTCCGCAAAATTTTATAGGTGAAGGAATGATATTCAATGAGTATCAATCATCTAACAATGTATGTCAATTTTTCCATGAAATTAAGTAATTGCCATACATGTACTATGTACGATAAAAGTGGGAGAACCTTCAAATCAGATGGAGGTTAAATCTCATTCTTAAACACATCTTTATCAGCAACTTACTTTAGGTAATGGTCGCTTTGATGACAGTTAATTGTCCATTGAGATTCCAAATTACAGTTTCTCTGCATACGACTAAACTAGACGCTCTTTAGTTAGTAAGCATATTACGAACACTCATAAATTTGAAGAGGGTTCAAACTTAACTAAAATAGTTGTAGAGTTATATAATCTTATTGAAGGATAACAAATTTAGCTTATACATGTAGATTGATCAGTGTGACATTGCACAGTGCCATAACCCCACCATGTCAAGTATAAGCAAAACAAAGAACATTCTACAAAATCAGCTTCACAATCACTGACGTTTATTGGACTTCTTCTGAGATAACATCATAATGGCCAATAGTCAAGTACACTTTAACAACATTTCTCTCCACATCATTAGTATTTTCTTCATAGAACCCCTTGGGTAACGCTATGTTTTGCTTATTAAAATTGTCTTCACTGTTGTACTATCAGATTGAATGGAAATAATGGTGTGTATTGAAGAGGCAGTGAGGTGATGCCATACATGCACGATAAGAAACCTACTGCGTAGGTGTCAATTTATGGGATGTTTAACAACAGCTGGAGGCAATCATTTTAATTAATGAATCAATTCATATGGATGCACACTTCGCTATGGATGGTTAATGTTTTCTAAACTATGAATTATGGAGAAACAAATCACTGGGCAACAAACCACAAATTATGTCACAAGGTAACAAGAGCACTTGTGTTTTGGGAGCAAATATCATGAAAAACAAGCTTTTCCAGATTCTATTTCTGAATTGTGTTTTTCTTGGAAACTGACGTCCTTTTATCAGGATAAATTACTTCTCCTGATGTTAGGTATTAATATCATCTTCAAGGGAGCTTTTGGCATAATTTCTTTCTGTCTTTTTGGATTTCCTTTATTAACATCTTCATATGGATACAAAATGCTGAGGATGTCTTGCTAGCATTGTCTGCTGCAGCATGAGCATTGTTGGCTTAGTAAGTATTGTCTGCTGAACAATGGCATGACATTGGCCCCTCAGCACTTTTTGGTTTCCAGCCAGAAACATTGATTGACATTTCCCATGGGATGGGAGAGAAGAGGGAGAAGGAGACTGAGTGTGTATAGACACAAGAAGCTTATAGTCCCAGGGATGTGAAAATCTCATGAACAGGATTGACAAGCTAAGTAATTCAAGACTCTGTAAAGTCATGCACTACTGGAAATTGTGTTTATGCAGCCACAAACTCTCACAATTGTACATGGGTACTTCCAAAATAGTGTACATCTGACATTAAACATTTTAAATCCAATAGTGATTAAACCTGTTTTGACTATTTGTTTCTCTAAATTAAATTTTTTAACATACAAATGACTTGAAATTATTTAGGCCATTTTGTAACTAAGTTGATAGTCATTATGTATTATATGAACAAAATAAAATAAATGCGGTAATAATTATTGCCATCCCACTATATTTGTTTACAATGCCATAAAGTAACTGGCAATTGAGTATTTAAGTGTTTGAATAAAACTAACACAAAAAATTGTCCGATTTCATACAAGAAACACAATTTTATATAGCTTAGGTGAGAGAAATTGAGTAGATTGGTGCACAGGTAAAAAGGAGGGAAGAAATCAATAATTCATAGGAAAAAGCCCTAGGGGTCTAGGAACTGAACATTATTACCAAAGTAGGAGCATTTTGTCTCCAGAACTAAGTATTTTATTTGATACCATTCAAATGATGTACAATGCACTTTATGCACTTGCTATAATGAGTACTTCCTATTTTGATTATAACAAATAACAGAAACAAACTGAGTAGTCAAACCAAAATAAGCAGCATTGCTTTCATACAAGCTCTTTTGTCAGGAAGATTTTCTTTAGATTTCCTTTTGTAATTGTTTCAGTACTTTACTGCTGCATTTCATTGTTTCAATGCATTAATTGTTGTTGTTTATACTATACCTAAACAGATAATCCTGAATATCATGGTCAACAAACTATGGAGACATTCTTCCTGGGTAAATTTACATGTAAGTAGTATTATGTGAAAAAAATAACATATTTCATGTTCTATTTTAAAACTAATTGTAAATCTGGATTTTGTGATTATTTGCCAAAATGTATCAAAAAGACGATAAAAAATGTCCTCAGCCTTCACACAGACCTTGTTCATTGTCAAATTTTTCAACTTCATTCAATCAGGCTGTGTTATTTATCTTCCATTCTCCACAAATCAAAGCATAATATTGAACTGACCACATGCAACAGAAAGTACATCCACTGTGCAGTTGTGTGGTAAAATTTCATAACCTGACAAATTATCATGCAGGGAAAGAAAACTGAAAGGGAGAAAAAAATGACTTGTCATAATACACTGACAACGGGTTTCTCCCTCAACACTTCAATTTACGACTTGAGAAAGTGCATGGCTGTAATTTGATCTATGGTAAAATGAAAGAGCGTGGCCAGAAATATGGATATTAAATCACCTCCATGGTGGAGGCCGGGGCTGGTGGGTAATTTACAGCTCATGTACTGCTGATTTACCACAGATGCCTTCCTTTTATATCTACAATGCCTCCTTTGTTGTGTCAATGTCTTAAACTACACTTTCAAAGATTATTACAAGAAAAATCTCTTGGTTTCACTTTCATTTGAATAACGCTCTTTGCATGTTAGAAAATAAATTTTCAGCCAAAAAAAATACAACAAAGAGAGATTTCATAGATGAGAGTACACATCGGTTTTATGTTATTAATAGTAAATTTTATCAATGGTTTTGTTTAACTGTGAAACTGGAATTAATGTTTAATAACAATGTGGAATTGTTTTGTCATCACTAACAAGAAATAAATTATCTCTGAAATGTTTGTATTAAAAAAATAGCAACAAAAAACATCTTACTTTAAATTACAGTCATTAACTTCAATCATGTAAATCAAGACCTCACGAATGACAGATCTTTTTACGTATCCTAAGTACATAGCATCTGTTTATGAAGGAGAAATCTATCCTAAGCCACAGCACTTGCCATCACCTGAAATTTTTGTCTCTCCTTTTCTCCCTCCCCTGTGAATAATTATTCTAACTGGGTGTTCAAAACCTTCTCCGGAAAAACGCAATTAAGCTTCACCGCTGGGCACAGGAACTATAATGAAATTTGGCGCATTACGCCAACAGACAAACACAGATTGAAGTAGGACCAAATGAAATCGCGTCAGCGCTCAGGCAGCTACTTGTTAAAGGGAAATTTTCTCTCTCCTATCATCCAGATTAAAGTATACACCTAAAGCCAGTTTACTATCTTATTGCTAATTCTCAATGGGTTGTACTGTCTTCCATACAAAAAATAACAAGAAAAGGTATACGCTTGAGTAAGACAAACAAATATCAAATTAAATTGCATCAGTGACCAAGCATGAGACTGAATTTTTATCCCCTCTTCTTTTGAATTTTATTGAAATTAATTTTTCCTTTATTTAATTAGTAAGATGTTTATAGATAGAATGTAAGAAATATATATCCCAAAGCTTTAATTGGCAAGTAATTTGTTATCTTCAATTCCAAAATACACAAAACCTACTAACATTCACCTAAACCTACAGGAATGAACACCAAACCCTCATGTGATGTTCCATTACTAAATTACTATTAGTAACCAACCAAGATACACGTAAACTGTCTGAGAACAAATTTGAAAAAGTTAAACAATAAATTACATCAAAAAGTAGTACAATATTTTCAATAATCACACAGAATTATGTGCATATGATTCACTCGAAGCTTGACCAACAATCACAAATAATAGGTATTCTCGTCATTATCTGCATCATTACACTGAGTCAATCGAATCTCAAAACATAAATATTCTTGTATACAGACTTTAGGTCACTGCACTTCTGATTTAAATTACATGAAATTACATGCACAGTGACATTTTGATGAAAAAATAACAATCAATGCTCTCTGCATACCAAACAGCACAAGAATCCAACCTACTCTACCCCAGTGAAAATAACCAAATACACAATTCCTATTACTTTGTATTCAGTGTGGCAGCGCTACTGTACTGTGCCTGCATGGGTCAGAAACTGTTGGTGCGTGCATGATGTTTTCACCAACCCTGACAACTGGACATAATGCACTATGCATGAATTAAAAAGATAACAACAGTGATATAGGCAAGGTCTGTTTCCACAAGCTAGCAAGGTATGACGTCAAACACAATCTCAAAATGAAATAAAGGAATTTGTTAACAGGTTAGTTTCTATATAAATGTTTTCCATTTGAATTCCAAATTTGTACCATGGCTAGTATGTCAAAAAATATCAAACCTAAAAATCAAAGTTATTTCAGAACTGTTTGTATGCAAATGCGATTTATAATTGCTTTAAGTAAATTGTCCACTGAGCTCTTTATGAATACAGTGAATTATTAATGACAAGTTAAATAAAATTTTGAAAACTTACTAATGACACAACCACGTTTACAATTCAGAAAGATATCCACAGGCAATATATAATAACTAGGTTCATCTGTCAAGCTCAGACACTGTAAAAGAACTAATCCTGTCCCCCTTTATTAATATTAATTCAGGGCAGGCTACCAAACTCAAATGGCTTCAATAATGACCGCACAAACATGTGGCTGCCCTCAGACACGTGCACTCATCAGGATCAATTTTTTCTAATAAATTCTTCTAATGTTGTGCAGGGCGTTGAGTGAAGGCAGGTGATGATTATGAGATTATCGATTAGTCCGAGAGTGCGATCACAAAAGGGGCAGGACAAAAACACCATTTGTTAACTTTGTGTGGGAGTGGAAAGTACTATAGTATGTCCTGTATGTAAACAAGAACGTGGGATGTCATATCACCATCATAGCATGCCTAGCAACATTCACAAAAACGACGTTTTCTTCAGTATTTTATCAACAACATACTGTTGAACTTCAAAGTTGTCAGTTTCTTTGATTGTTACATGTATAGTCAATCACTTCACTGAATAATTGTTTGTAAATTATTTTGGGTCAAATACCGACCCCATGCAGTTGATCCACTAAACAGAAGATCCATGAAAACAGGTTCAGGAATGGCTAATAACTTAAATGTTTTGACTGTTGACCTTGCAATGAACTATGAGTAGGTCTACTACTAAGCAGGTGTCATTTATACATAAATTTACCAGTCACTTCTCACATAGACTTGATATCATTTCTGAATACTAACGCAATCGCCATTTATCTCCCTTGCATCTTTAGCATCTCACTCTCTCTGTTTCTAAGACCATTAAGGCCAGTGCATTATCCGACACTGATGGAGTAGCAATCACCACTCATCCTCCACACCTCTTCTCCATAAGACCATCCCAGCAGATTGAAACTGCTACCCAATTGTCAAGGTGGCCAATTCATTAACCTGCTAAAGCCATACATGACACAGTCAGTCCCATCTAGCGCCTGAATGCCTGATGCCTGCTTGCTTGCCTAGCTGGCTGCCTAGCGGGGTTATACTGGACACCTGATTGAAAGCAGCCATTTCCTGCTGTAGGTAAGGCGCTCTTGTTAGCTGATCAGTCCAAGTACAAGTATCTTCTTCCTACATACACACAGCCCAGCAGTAGCAGCACAGGGTTTGAGAGACATTAGAAACAGCCCCAGGGAGAATGATCTAGGGCAGAGAATCTGGGGCAAGTCATTGTTAATTGGGTGAAGGGTGTACTGTGGGGAGGTGTTGGGCTAGGGAGGGTATAATCATCTTTCCTCCAGATGGTAAACTATGACGTAATTATCATACGCGTACAAATAATGTTATTATATATATTTTTTTCAATTTGGCACAATTGTGCTTTAAATGATCAGTAGATTGTGCGGGGAAAAATCACTGATGCATAGAACAAAAGAAAGGGTAAAGTTGAAGTGATCAATTTAGTAAAAGACATGAGGCTAGATTTTGGAAGTGCTACAAAAATGTTGTTGAACAATCTGCAATACATGTACATGTACTACTAGTCTAAAGCCACATGTTTGGCCATCACACATTCATAAACTATTTTGCATAAGGAAGGACTGAATTAAACACAGTCATCAATGTCAATCACATTCAATATCTGTAATAATGTCTGACACATGAAGAGTCTGAGACTCTAAATGAATTGTATGGAGGAAAACCAAGAGTCACAACAAGTGGCTATCTCCTTGAGAAATACAAGGGCTCCTTATGGGTCAAATAAAGGAACTAAGGGCTACTCAGTACAGGGACGGCTGTAGGGGTAAGATGCTGGGGATAGTCCAGACAACTTGATTAACTTATGTCTATCACACCTAGACAATGAAATGTGAGCAGCGATCACAACAACATATGTTCAAGTGTTGGCCATACATGGTCAAATTGAATGTCAAGACAGGTCTGTAATTACTATAGTCTACTAGATCGAGATTTTGTGACATGGGTGTTTCCCAAAGACTCATCTATGAAATGTTCTAGTGTCTGAAAGATTCAAATGTTTCAAACTTTTGGGTTATTAAAAGTTGTATTAGATCTTCTCTTTAAAATGAACCATAACACTATCATCTGAAATGCAAAACCTGTCAAGAATCCTTCAAGCTACACATAAATGCTGATTGTTGTCACTCATCGAGAACAAACATTGAGTGTCTGAGTTTAGTCACCTTGAGTGCACTTCCTCATTCTAAAAGAAACATTGACGCATAAATTCATGTAGCGGAATGTTACCTTTTGCCAAGTACTGACTTCAAGAATGTTTGACATTGCTGGGCGTTAACACTGCCTCTTACCATAGAGATATGGACCTCTAAGCTACCCTACAGCTATGTCAACTATCTCACTTGTTTATTTTCTTCAGTCTGCAGAACTGTTTGTCTGAACATTTAATGGTTGTAAAACTATGTCAACTGGAATAAAGTAAAATTTAGCTGGCTACATGCACTGTTGGTCCCATGTCAAAATTGAAGTTTCATTCCTCTCCATACATCATGTTTACAGAGTGATGTTATTTCACATTGACCCCGAAAAGTGGCCCAAACAATGATGAAAATGTCATCATGCCTAGCTCCACTCAACTCTTGATCACAAACAATTATAAAAAACAATCGTACATGGGAGAGAGCAGTTGCTAGAAGCATAGGGTTGTTCACATAGTATTTATCTTTAGGACCTAGTGTGGTTCCTGCCCTCACTACATGCATCGCAATATCTCATTTGATCATCCTCCTTTCCCTTCCACACTCCTTCCTCCTAATCTCATTCAATCTTGCCATGGTTGTATCTTGTATTCCTAAATACCTGGGACAGTTTATCCGTTCTGATTGATCAAGAGGAGATCACGTGGCCATGTTTAAATGTGTGGTATAAACCTGGTGACTGTGTTTAAACATGGCCTGAGGAAATTGAGTCACAAATTACATGGCCCGATTTAAGTTGGTAAGTCGCATATTTGGCTCACGCAGGTTTGAAACTTGTGTGCGATAGTTTGAAACTTCAGTGTACAAGTTCAAAAATTGTGGGAGGAGCTACGGAGTACTTAACATGGATAGAAATTCAATGCAAAGTTGAGGTGACCTGAGCTGAACTGTTAGATTTATTCTCAACTTTTAAAGGTTTTTGGATGTTTCTAATCGAAAGGTATTTATGAATGGGAACGCATGAGTGGTGACGCAGTCTTAAACGGTAGTCACCATGTGATTAAAGGACCTTGTTTTTGACTTGGCCTTTATCGTACCGCCACAACCATGACGGTTTGAAGTGGCCGTTTAAGACCTTGTTGCCCATTCTCTATTCCCTTACTATATAACACCAAAGTAGGTCCTTGTCATTTGATTAAAGTATTGTCGGTCACAGGCATTTGTTTTTCAAACTAATACATGGCCTCTGTCTTTCAGCATGCATTTTTATACTATTCATCCTGCATTTTTTGTCCCATTCTTTTTTACTATTGCATGCTAGACCCAACCACTCTTGTGCACGCATTATACACAGCATGTCCTAGTAGTGGATGCCGAAACACAATCTTGTATATTTTATTGATAAATTTTCCTCCAAATGACTAAGAATTACTTGGATGTTATAAAAAACAAGCAATGAATGTTTTGCATTCTTGCAATTCAGATAATATTTTCACTGTTGAAGGATAGAATCTTTCATTCAACTCAGTTTCACCTCATTGAATGAATATTCCATCTTTCATCTCATGAAAATTTTCTCACCATTGCACTCATAAATAGTCATTATTTGTATACATTACTATTCCGTATTACTAAGTTACACATGTTCATTCACAAGAACCTACTAGCCATAGATGATGAGGACACACAATTTAAAAGAAAATCAACTTACAAATTGTCAATTGGAAATACTTTGAGGTGACATAAAGTACACCCTGAGATCAGAAAAGAAGAGTTTAGAGGAGTGAGTGAATGACCTAGTACTAGTAGATGTAAAGTCAGTTATGATTCACAATCACATCCCAGCTCTATCAAGTTGGTCAACCTTTTTGATGTTTCACCCTAGGGGGGAAAGGGGGTCTGTAGAGTGTTGTACTCTAACAGGAAGAATGTAACATATTCTGTCTGACATGTAGGCGAGATAGATGCCTGAGTTACGGACCCCAGGCGATCATACTGCAATGACTAAATATGCAGCCAGGAGAGCAAAGTGATTCACAATGATGTGGGTCTAGACCCCCTCATCTTCATTGCTAACTAATAATGTCCTTTCTACGTGCTGTGCTGAATATCCTATGGCTAAGTACATTTACTATCATACAATAAAAAAAATATAACAAATGTTGATTCCAGTAACTCATGCAAATGTACATATCCCTGCTTCTACACCAAGGCAGCAGACTCACTCATCATCTCAGCTGTTGAGATTCAAGATAACTAACTTCTTCATGTTCATCATAAGACATAAGTCATGCTTTCAATTCAACCATTAGTAGTAGTATACACTTCATTCCTATTCAACTAGTCAACAAGTCTACACTTCATTTAGGGTCAAAGGTCAAACCAACTGACGCCTGATGTAATGGGATATACTGCCAACGAAATACGCACATGTATGTAATCATAATGCACAATTATTGTTAGTCAAATGTCAGGGTTTTAGTATCATATCTTCAGTCAATCAAACCACAATGTTATGTAACAAGACATAGTCTCCACCAATTAAAGCGTCATGTAAACCACTACATTACACTTTATTATCCAATCAAGTGTTTAACAAACATTGGATGCTTATGTGTGTCAAAGAATATAATCAGGAGGTGAAATCTGGACTATTCTGCGACAATGCATGATGAAATGCATTTAATATTTGTTTTACTTTTAAACTCACAAATAGATCCTTGTCATTTGAACTTTGTAGACACCAACCTTATCTGCTGTGACACAACCTTCCCTCATTTGTACAAACAGGCAATAAATGTTTTGGAAACAATACTGCGAAGCATCCGAAACAAGCAACTGAGCGTCCTATAATTATCCCCATAGGACTCCTATATTAAATTTGGGAGCGTCTTGGTAGTATACATGGCAAAAAAAAGGATGACATGTGACGCATGTTCCACCAACCAAATGGCAAGGATCTGAGTGTGCGGTATATAATACTATCTATTTTGGAATAGAACTATTCTGCTATTGATGTTCTTTTGTAACTAGTAATACTTATGAAGACCTCCCTTCAATTCAAGCTATTTCATCTAAAAAGGACTAAATATTGGAACAAGTCCAGACCACTTCCATGTTATTCTATCCTCACTCATTTCCCTTTAACCCCAGCCTTCTTCAACCTCAGGATTGTCACATTATTCATTAGAACATCACCATTTGTAAGTGCATGTGACCTTCACCCATACAGAATGAGTCATATGAACCACTGGTATGTATGTTCCTATAGTTCTATTTTTCTACCTGATATGATGTGATTAAGATGAGGTATCTGAGATCAGATATCTAACCCAAGATTGCACTGTATAATTAACTACAATGACAAGATTCACTCAAAATCACTCATTCATTCACTATAATACAGATAGTGGTGCGGTTGAGACATCTGCACTAGAAAGCAGGGGTCATGGGTTCAAATTCCAATAAAGTAGCCTGTGGATTGTGCTTGTCACAAATTGGTTTAGGGTCAAAAACAACAATAATATTCAAACAGCTATTTCTAAAAATATTTTGTCAGGATACAAAAAAGCAGAAAATAGGTCTATTAAAATGTTTTGAACATAACATTTATATGTTTCAAAATATAACTTAAGGCCACTTCAAGTTTTAATATAACCATCCAAAACACAGGGCAAATATTTGCAAAATGAGAAGATGGTTGACTTGGTGAAAGTGTTTGTTGGTTCATGGGAGGATACAGAACAGTACAAAATGTCACCCATGGTAATATTACAAACAGGTGCAGAGTGTGGCCATGTCCCTACATCATGATGTGTGTCTACCTTTTGAGAGGTGAGAGCAAGCAGTAGCAACAACATCCATTTCATAAACGGATTTCCTGTGATTCTGAGAAATGCCAGTTCTGTAGATGCACTGATTGATGTGGCGTCTCTAACTAATTCATGTACTAAATCAGTCGCAGATTCAACAAATGAAAAGGGCCAGGGTGAAGGAGGTACAGACCCTCAGGCAATCACAAGTACATAAACCAATTACAGCATCAAATAAAGGAGGACATCTTACTTTATTTCTAAACCATAACCTGGCAAAAGAGTCTAAGAAACTCAAGTTCTATTATTATTAACTCAATAAAAACAAGTACACTCAAGTACATAAATTTCTAATTTAAATTGAGAGAAACACACCATTATTAGGTTAAAGGAAAAATTGACAATGGTTGAGCGTATTTCTTGTTTATCATAAAAGATAAACATAAATGTGATTCCAGGACATAAATTTGTAAGTGTAAGACTTGGTCACAATTGTTGGTGGTTTTATAAAGAAAGGTTGTTTCATTTTGTGATTGTCCCCAGATGTGATTACTAAATGTATGCCTTCAATAAAGTTATTTTAATTGAGGAATCCACTCTTTGCAGGTTAGGTAGTTTAGCCACAGTATAGGGAACATCAGATTGATTTTTTAGACAGGTGGATTTTTACCATTCACTAATCACTGCATCAAGGAAGTTGAACTGGACAAGTTACATCAATATTTAGAGTTACAAGAACCCTCCTTTGATCACAACTTGTCCTATCAGGGCCACCCACATACACATACAGAGGTATTATTGCCACCATGTACCCTAGGTGTTAAGGGCCAACACCTGTAGTACATGTAGTAGGTACCTCAATGAAATTACATGTCAGATTCAATATGAGTGAGCAGTGAGCTACCAACTAAACCCTAAGGGAAACCAATTTAGCCCCAGCCATGTGAATTAAGGTAGCCCTGTACTATTGAGGGATTAGATTTCTAGAGAGAGACAGAGAGAGAGGGGGGAGAGTGACACAGAACTTGGAAAATTAAAGGGGTAGAAATACATTCCTAACCTTACAAGGTCATATGGATGTTTTTTAAAGTCTTAATCACCTTTACCCTTGTCCCTGTGTGATACTGGGGCTTTAAGGTCAGTTTAGTCTTTGACTAGAGAGGTACCCATTTGAAAAGAAAAACAGGGTAAATTAAAGGGGTAGAAACTTAGTCATATTCTCATGAGTTCACATGGGTCAGTTTTCTTTTAGGCTTAATCACCTTTAGTCTTTTCCGGTGCGATACTGGGTCAGTTTAGTTTTTGACTTGAGAGGTACCCAATTGAAGTAGAACATTTGGCTATTATCCAGGAGGTTTTGATATCCATTGGGTGTGACCCACTAAGACCTGAACCAAAGAGTCTAATATTCAACCTATTTCATCTGAAATAAGTGCTATTCACTTTAGAAGAACTGCTAAAAATGAAGCCAATAAAGTGTACTGTGTGTCATGACGCAATACATATTGAACAACTCAAGGAGAAGACCATAGATTGAGAAGACCTTAGATGGAGAAGACCTTAGATGAAGATGTACAAGACTACAATGACTTCAGTAAAATCTACTTCCTCTGCATTTGTACAAGAGTACATTTTCTCAGCTGAATATGTTTTGGCTAATACAAGAATTACATTCATTTGACTTTATCTTTCTAATGGAAATATAGGAGTGTGCAAAATTACTGGTGCATTTTACACACAGGTGAATACAAACCGTTATTCAACAAATTAACAATTATTACAAAGTGAGATATCCAATTTAATAATACACAACAAAGTGTCCACAACTGCATGTACTGCAAACGCATAAATTATCACAGAGCTTCACGACTAAATAAGTTGTTAATTGTTGTGGTCATTTAGAATTGATCATACATATCAGCCACAAGAGACTGAATCAGCAGCAGCCTCCAGTTCATCAGTTAACATTCTCTGGAAATAATGAACACACAAACAACTCCAAAAATACAAATATCAAAGACTGGAACAAATCACAAAACAAACATCTACTGGCAATTAGTCAAGTACGTCACACAAAAGAAACACAGAAAATGCTTGATCCAAATCGATTTTTGCATGTAAAATGCACAAAATAACAAAGGCCATATACACCAGGTTACTAACAAGACATGACGAGACACAACCAGTGTATGTGAATACATTCTTTAATTTGTCAAAGCCTACAGGAGGATTTTTAAAGGGAACTTTAATTGACGTTGGTGCCACAGTTCTTCTCTACTTTTTACATGAATGCAAGTTGTGACATGAAAAGAGATCCACAATTGGCAAAGGAGGGTAGAAGTGAATTGCAATCAGAGTGGAAAAGAACGACAGAGAGAAGGGGGGAAGCTGGTATCGATTGGACATTGAAGACGATGATTATTCCGCGTAATTTCAACATAAAAGCTAGACACTAAGCAATACAGTTCCTATAGACCAAAGGACCAAAGGTACTTATCAATCCAAGGGGCTTAAATTGCATTTGCCAAACATTGTTTATTCAACACAATATTTCAGGCAAAATCAGGTATCATTTCATTGCAAAAGAATTCCCCTTATAAATTACACTTTGTATAAACCTCAATGCTATACACACACAAAATTGACACCAAATTGTCATTATACATGTTATTAATACCATTCTATATATCCACACAAAAAAACTATATAACAAGCAAAAGGCATTCTCAAATCCGTAAACATGCAGCAACATTGTTGAGACAATCCAACAACCATCCATTCAATATCGATAAATTGCTGATCAGTATTTATATTGATCAGCAATTTATCGATATTAAATGCCTCATTATGCAATAGACCCTAGATTATGCATACGGATTCCCCCAATTGCACAGCCATCCTTAAAGGCGTGTGGCAAATTAGTGAAAAGCTTAAGATGCCTCGGCAAAACATAGGAAGGCACACAGGAAACTCAGACTGATGAGTAATTAATCGATATCACAAATGAGCCGCTGGTTACAAATCACTGGATCATCGCATAACTCATCAAGGATCCCTGGGACTACTGATACAGACGTCAACAGCCAGGTACCCTGTCTTCAACTGGTTCCCTATAGCTCACTGATTAGTCACCTTGTGTGTAACATAGGCTTGAGGGGGAGGGATGACTGGCTTTTGCTCATTCGGTCTTTCAGTATTACATTACATATATGTTTCATTGCATTTAGAACTCAACTGTTCTAGATTACAGGTTTTTGGGGCTTGAAGGTGTTCTATTTCTAGAGAAGAGTTGATGACATATATTAATGTATTCAGTAAATAGTGGCAGCATGAAACACCTTCCACAAAATTTGAATTTTACTGTCATTGACAAAAACTTAATGACACAACTTTCAATGGTTTTGTCTTTAATTTGTGGTTGAAAGATGTCTAATTTTTGTTCTTCATTCTTTGAATGTTATTTTTTCCCAATTTTCTTTTTGACTTGCAATTTATAATTTGACAAAAAAAAACAATTTTTGGGGTAAACATTATGCAAGTCATTTCTTACATGTAATGGACATTTCAGTCTCAATATTGAAAACAGCAACCATTTATAAAAAAAGGCAACTTAGGCTTCTTTGCTTAAAGTGAGTTCTCAAGTCATGTTTTTTTGGTGTTAACTAAAAGTATTAAACACATAATCTCTAAGATGCATTTAAGACTGGACAATGGGCAAACATGTAGTGAAAATTTGTTGTTGGCATACACAGCGCTGATTGCACTGAGGTACAGATGCACACTATACTACTGTATGAATAATTGAATAAGGTGCACAAGTCCTTGACAACGCTATACACTGGGAAATACAACTTGATTAGTGGATGCATTTTATTTCACTCATTGATGATAGCTTTCTCCCCTGTACCAATAGTGTGAGCGATTGTTAGATTTTGTATTCTGATATGTACAGTTTACTATGTGCCTTAATACAAATCAGACGTTTAATGATATCAAATTTCAATTTCCAGATCATCATAATAAGGTAACTCATAGTCATAACTTTTTTCATGGACCAATTGGGTCAAGTATGAAACCTTCAATCCAACTGTTAAACAAACTGGCACACAACTCCACCTGTCTATTCTAATGCGCTAAGTTCCATCAATATGACTAAAAAACTCCACACTATTTTGATATTGTTAATGCTGATGTAACTTTTTTAATCATATGAAAAAATTAATATTTCAATATTCAAAAATGATATCGAAAATGTGAAAGTTATCAAGAAACCAATCTCCGTTTTTTATTTGTACCTTGCTGTTACTTGTTACATTTATTTAAAAACAATGCAACACAACTCACCCAAGCGCGCCGAGTGACACACACAAATGCAGTACCATTCGCATGGAGGAAGATCTCGCTACTTTGCATGCTACAATACAGGTAAGAACCATCGAGTGCTAGTGGGCACTTCCACAACAATGCAACATTATGAGAGCATACGCCCTCAATTGCAAAAAAACAATAGTACATTACGTGATAACATGCAAAAACGATTGTAAACGCATGAGAATCAAAGACTATTTTGTCACTGGTGTGCATGCTTAAGCTATGTACAGTATGAGCAGTCACTGGTGTGCATGCTTAAGCTATGTACAGCATGGTTCGTCAGAGGCTTGTGTCTTGGACACTAAGCACAGTAGACCAAGCAGCATGATCCGCAACGCACAGTTCCTCAGAAACTTTTGTCTTTAGATCATTTACTTAAAAAAACACTACACAATGTGTAGGTTTTGTAGAATTACTGTGGGCGAATGAAAGGATTATTTGACAGTATAAATGTTTTTTTGTTATTGTATTTTTGCAGGATGATTGCTCTAAGTAAAAATGCCATAGTGCTTTCATGCAGGGGTTGTGAATGATTTTTTAAGACCTTTTTATGCCGTGACGAATTTCGATATACCAAGTATAATTGGTATTGAATTTCCGATATATTGATCACTAAATAAAATCTGACATCAACGGACCTTATAATACGCACTCATCCGTACAACATTTACGGCTATTTTTCATGGCTTCATATAATAGTATCATACACATCAACATTTTTACTAACTGTGCAGATTGTGGACTTGTTCAGATCATTCAAAGAATAGTGGCAAACACAATCTCAGCTTTACATAGATACTGGACAGTACAGCTTTTACGGCTTACAGTTTCCTGTAAGATGACAACATTTGAGAGTCCTCAAAATAGCTCTAACAAATTAAGAAATAAAGTGGTATTGCAGTTCTTCCACTATGTCTGTACCGATGGTAACCAGAAGCATCCATTGGCATATATTGAAGTTACAGTGTTGACAGATAGATTAAATTCTAGTGAGGAAAGGTCAGTAGCTTTTAACAATCCTTAGATGGCAGGGTGTAAATTGTTGATGTTAAGGAGGACTTGGACTGCATCAAACAAAATAATATCCTAATCCAAAATGCAAATAAGATGCTGCTGATATGAATTTAATATGGTCTGCTACAGAAGAGAATACACATCTTGGAACATGGGTCATATCACGCAATACACCGTCATACAAAACAATTGCTCATAAGAAGATGACAAATATTCATTCCTTTATTTTTTTTAAAATAAAATTGAGATCGTCTATGGATTAAACAATTCTCAAATTGACATCATGAAACAAGAGGAATTAAGTTAGGTGCTTTTTTTTTGGGGGGGGGGGGGTGTTATAGGTAATTTCTGTTCCAAGTTGTCCAGGATCTAATTGTTAAATTTGGGTAAGAAATTCCATCCCTTTACACCAGTGATACAGCGTTCAAGATGAAAACACTCCCACTAACTGCTACTTTTAATCATCTCTACATCTTTATATTGGAATCCATACAAGAATTTCAAGTTTATCAAAGGAATTTAGCTAGTTGTGCATTGGAGATCAAAACATACACTGTATTGACAATCATAATGAATGACAGGTCTGACCCTTGACCCTGATTAACAGCATCCTTCTAATAGTTGGGTAATTGTCCCTCTAGACGAAAGCTACATGGAGGAAAAACACTTACATATGTACATTTCACCTATTAAGAGACTCATAACGTGACTGATATGCAGTGATATTACAGAAAAAATTGTGCATGTTACAACTCAACCAACTTGAGTCTGAGTAGACAAGACAACCAGACTTGAAACCCTTGAAGAAGAGACCAACCACAAGATCGTTTACATAATTCATGAACATTTTAACTATCATTTAATGGACAGCATGCAGATTAATTAGGATGAGATCCCTGTCAGTGCATCATCTAATGATACCTAGGGTGCATGTCAACAATAACTAGGTGTTGTCAAAACAAAATACAGCTTATTAAATCTAGGTTGTTCTACAGCAAGCTGATTTATTTATAAAATACACAGGCAGACTAAGTAGGTACATTAAACACACTAACACACAGTCAGAGTGGAGGAGGGTAGTGTTGATAAGGCCATGAGTGGTGTGGGAATGAAGGAACTCACAGTCTAGGGATGAGATTGTAATATTACTTGCCTGATGAGCCGCAATGCTTTCATTCCTTCTAGCTTTGATGCCTGTACCGGGCTTGTAATTTAATAGCAGTCACCTAGCGCTACGCTAGGCTGGAAGGACTCCAATTTCTGGGCCTTTTCCACTTCCTCGGCAGGTGGGAACAGCGCAGCCCCGGAGGGGCATACAGGGGGAAATAATAACAACAACATAGGGGGGTAAGGGAGCACACTTAGCATGTTAGGAGAACATTCCCTTGATGGTGAGCTTGCTACGGATGGGTCACACTCTACAAACTTGAGACCTGTTATAGCAGCTCTTGGTGCAGCGCATTTAACAAGGTGATGAAACACCCCTGAGATGAAGGGTGAAAATAGTCATAGATGGAGAAAAAGAGAGGGAGGGAGAGAGAGTCTGTGCTTGTTCGCTTCTCATTAAGGGCTGCTGGCTTGCTGTAAAATGTCAGCCGGGGTCAATCACTAAGACGGATGAGAGCTCTTTAGTCAGTGCACGTTAGTGATATATACACTTATTGATACTTGTATTACCAGGTCTACTGTGGCCTATTGGGCCATGGACATGCAGTACGTGTGTATGTTGCCTAGTCTTACAGTTTTTTTGTCACCGGGCACTGTCAACACTTGGGAGAAGGTTTTATTGTGTATCTGTCATTACCTTATCATTCTACTTTGGCTCAATACACTTAATGGGATTGATATAAAAGGACAGTTGAGTTGGATATACTTCACAAGAATTCAATCGTCCACTTTGGAGTACGGAACACATAGGAACAATGACAATAAAGTAATACTGTTACTCCAACTGTAGCAGCATTTATGCAGATAAATCATAATTTAATTCAAATTATTTCTTCATTTATTTAATTATTTTTGGTAATGATCCTTATCACAAAACTTAAATTGGAGAATTTTAGTGGAAAAATCAAGTCTTAAACATATATTTCAGGATATGTTTGGTGAATTTCTAACCTTTTTCTTTACAATGTTTAGTGAGGATTGCTATTCAGTGTCATCAATTTTTAGAAGACAAACAAGTGGAGCAGTTTTTTAAACGTTAAGTTACTCTTTCTTCAAGGACAACTTATCATATCCATTACACCCTAATAGATTCCCATGTAATTGTTATGCCATCTTTATTACACACACAGCCATCATTACTATCAACATTTACATGTATCTGCTGCTATAGCTGACTATTCTACTATCCCCCTAACAGTGCTTTATTCAACATTATAATTAATGCCAATTCCATCACAAAAATGCGCGAGACAAGGTGACTGAAAGGCAAAAAAGAAGCCGAGAAACCATGGCTAGATGAGATGCTTTCCCCTGGGTATCCTTGCCTACCCTGTCTTCCTTTATCAGACTGATCAAATATCAGTGGATCAGGTATCAAGCTAGCCATAATCCCCTCACTTGCCCCTGACAGCACAGTGTGCATCATGTAGCTCCTACATTCAGCCCCACAGCAATGTCGCCCCCGTTGTTGGTCCACAGTTAGGTCAGGTGGACAAGTGGTTCTAATGGATGAGCGTGAAAACATAAGCCCCCACTGTCTCTTAAAGAGCCAATTCAAGATGTCTGATAATTCACTTATGGGGCATGTAGGGCCTTCAATCAAGGACTTTGAATCTTTGCAGCATGATATTCTATTGGGCATACTCTCTCAGAGGCACATGCATACTGAAGTATTGAATATTTGTTGTTTCCTTACAAAACTGAAAATAAGGGGTTGTTTCTCAAACAAATGTTCACAGATATCACTGTTACTTAAGTCAGGCATCACGCTTACAACAAATACAAAATTGCAACAATATTACATCAACCAACAATGGGAGAAAACAAAAACAGTTTGGAAAAACACAAAATAAATGACAAACTAAATGCAAAAAGTGCACAGGCTACTTACTCTGATTTGACAGTTGGTTTCTTGTCCACGGTTGGACTCCCATGAGGCGAAGAGCCAGGTTCTGGACAGGGAGAAACATAACAAGCAACTACTTTAAAACTACCATTTGGGTTGACAGAGTACATGTTCTTTCAACAGAATTCTGAGGTAAAAACCTGTTCAGACCCACATATAGAGTCAACTTGAGACAGAATCTTCATTTTTAAATGGAACAGCGACAAAAAAACTACAACTTGTGATTATCTTCTTACGTAAAAACAATAAATTTTACACAATTCGATAAATGTAAATGTAACCCTTCACTGAACTAAAAAAATGTTTTCTTTTCATAAAATGCAGTACAATGGGATCCCTTAAAAACATCAAAGCTCAATATTATGATGAGATACAGGTACCTTCTGACTGCTTCTTGCCCCACAGTATTTTGCACTTATGATCCCCATTCCCCACTTTTTGAGAAAAGCAGCAAATTTCTGTGGTAGCTACATACACTTAAGTGTAAAAAGAGCCTCCGCACAAAACAAACAATTCCTTGACTGTCAGTGAAATACACTTATTAAAGTGAGTACACAATTTTCTGCTACCATTAGTACCTGATTTCTTGCTTACTACAGTAAGCAGCACCATCACGCACCTATTGGACCTCTGGTTGACATCATATGATGTACACACATAGACTGTAAGGCATAAAATAACAGGCCTAGTGAGGGATGCTCACAGACATGGGACAATCTATTTATGCAGAAACTAACCCATAGACACTATCCCTTTACTCAGATTGCTTGCCATCCACACTTGTGCTCATCTTAATCAAACATACCCAAGCGCTAAGAAAACATCAGCGCTGACAAAACATTAACGCAGACGGGGAAATGTGTATACGGCCTGATGAGAGATGAAAACTTGATTAAAATGAACCCCAAACTGAAGGAAAACAGGTTGTTAGGAGTGTGTATCTTTCTCCTCTAGGGCACTAGAGGCTTACAAATCTGAGTATCATAAGACAATGGGTTAAGTATTCAATCTTGGCATGTACTAACAGTGCCATATATGATCAGATCCTTAGATGCAACTTAGTGCATAAATCTACAATTTCTGAAATAACTTATTCTCCAGATAGAAGCTTGTTTTAAGCTTTTAAATTTTAAAGTTTGAATTCATACTGTTCTGCATGTAAGTAAATGTGACACAATTTCTTTCTTTATCACAATCCTGTGTGTAAGTAAGCCAAATCATTACCCAAACATGATAACGTGCAAAATGGCCAATTTGCTCCTTTGCACTGCACCTAATAGCAGAAGTTGATGTTTTCTAGTAGACGTGCATGAAAGTAAATTACAACTGATTTGTTGTTAATGATGACACAAATTATTACTTAATCTTAAGATCTCCTAGAAATCAATCTGATAAATATCAAGTTCTGACAACTGATTAGGGTTCATCTACATATGTTTTCTATTTCCAATATTTGTCTACTTCTCCAGTATTGTGTTAAAATTACTTCCATTGCTTTCCCATACTGTTTAAGTAGATCAACTAGATGGTCAAGCTTTTACCATGTGCGTCATTATAAAAAAATCTGATTCAAAAGAATTTATTGACAATAAAGAACCGCAGCACAGACCACCCTTTCCCCCAAGCAATGCAAAAGCTTTAGCTTGATATGATCAGTGTTTTATATTTAGATCATTGTATTTGTAGGGGTTAATGCATAAAGATGGAATAAAGAGAAAATAGTAGAAGAGAAGAGAAAGAGAGAGAATGAGGTAAGAAAGGGGGAATACATCATGTACGCTTGGTCTGTGCCAAGCAACCAACGTTTAATGAAGCATGGTTATATCTGCCTGTGACGCAAGATCAGGGGCCACTGCTTTGAAAGGCTTTACTCTATCATTGGTGATAAAAGCAGTTTGAGCCAAGAGGGCGTGTTAAATCAGGGGCAAACAATACCAAATAGTCTCCACCTACTCTCATCCAGAGAGGGTTAGAACATGGTTAGAAACAGACAGAAGTAGACTTAGGTTATGTTGTGCACCCAATGACATGCAAATTACTCAAATGGTACAGAAGGACTCAAATATCATAAATAGCACCATCTTCAATTCTGTAACAATTTATGAACATTAAGTGCACCTTCTTGCTAAATAATACAAAAAATGAATTTCTGGAAAATACATAGAGAGGGATTACTGTGATAGAAATATATTGTTGATAAAAATGGAATTAACAAAATACTCTAAACTAAATCCTACTTTGAATGCAGTGCTGTTCTACTCTTTGCATTCTATGTCTTGATCCATCTAACAAGACTGAGACATTGTGTGCATTATTTTTAGAGACAAAGTACAGGATTTGTTGTATTAAAAAAAATCATTATAATAAGTTTCAACCTCAAAGCTCCATGATTATTAATCTGAAAGCTCACTATTCATACAGAATACTATCTAAGACGAGAAAACAGCATTTGAAAACTCCACAAATCGCTATTGTATTAATACTTGTTTTGATTGCTACTTTCAAAATAAATCAGATGTAGAAATGTGCAAAACAAACAGTTTTTCATTGTTTTCATTCAAACGCAACCAAATTTGATCTACTTGACACAGGTTGGTTGTATGGTGTGTTGTGTTTTTTTTAATCTAGAGGATGGAAATTAAGGTATGCTTCCAAAAACAATGATGTGCTTTGCCTTAAAGACAGCACACGCTGGCACATGTGTCAGGTTTGGGCAGGTGGTATGGTATAATATCCAACATTGACTTTAGGCAAGAGGGGTTGTTCAGGCCTCCCCCTACTCAGATATCAATATGCAGATGGGTGGACCACAGAGAGGGCTTCAGGTTAGATACATCAAGATTGTAGTTGAGAGACAAGATGAGAGAAAGAAAGTAGAGACAGAAGAATGAGATGGTACTGTAGGATTCAATCATGACAGACCTAGTAGTGAGGGTACGCTGGAGGCAATCCTGCTTGTGTGCAGCACACAAGGATACTTGTAGTGATTGATGACCAATATTCAGGTTTTATCTACAATCAATTATAACACTCTTAAAGGAGGTCTTCTATTGACACATAATAAGTAACCTTCTGGACTATCTGACAATTATTACCAAGAAAGCTTCACAGTCCATGTATGTATGGTTTCCTACCTTCATGGATGTGCCATGTTAATGGTTAATCTTCAACAGATTTTACTGCATCTCACACTTTTCAATTGGAAGACACCACATAACTAGTATAGACACCCAGTATTGGTAATATATAAGGCTTTGTTTTCATACAAATAAATTAAGTCAAAAGCGCATACTAATTTAACACCATCTGAATGATTTACACTAAGTCTGTCAAACATTTCAATACAACTATTTTCCCCCCATGATACAAATGCTGTGTACCTTACCTTTAAGTATAAAGGACCTATTCTAACAAGAATATGATGATACACCATGTTGAGGTGATGAAAGGAACTGAGGGTAATTCTTGTGATTCAACTACTGATAATAGAGAGGTGAGGTAGGTGACAGCCTTTGAGTGATAATGGGGTTACAATGATGACAGATTGAACACAAGGCTTCATGGTTAAATATCACATATCCACAGCATCAACAAAATAAAAATAAAAAACTCAACAAAAACAAAAATAAAGCAAAAAAGGAAGGAAAACAGGCATTTTGTCCAAACTCAGATTGTCTTACTATTAGGAAAGAGGCGGGTGTCCCCTAAAGATCCACCCCTTTATCATTACACAAACCAAGAAAATCTAAACCTGTTATTAAATTTGCAAAGATATGCACAGTACATGTATACCTGCATGGCACAGATGTCTCTATCGCATCTTGATCTGTTAATACTGTACACAAGAGCACACCTCACAAAATATAAACAGCATTCAAAGATGCTAGGTAAGTTGATTGACCTCACTCACAGTCTCTTGAGAGGTCAGTCTTACTAAATATATAACACTGAGCCCAGCCTTTGCAAGCAGGCAGTGTAATACAGCCACTTGGTAATACTTTCCAGGGATGTAGAGATATTCAAGAGATGAACTAGCTGATATTTACAGACAGATTCATGCATCCATTAGCAAACCTGCAGGCCTTTCTATTCCACAGAATTGACAGTAAGCCTAAGGAAGAGAGCTGCAATAAGATTTTTTTTCTCTCTCTCTTGCATGAAGAATCCTTGCCCAAAACGAAGAACTGATATTTTTACAAATAAGTCACGTTTGTATTCATGCTATGAGTTGTGCCAGGGGATATATAAACTGTATAAACAATGGTGAATTTACTTCTATTCACTATTATCAATGCATTTAAGTCTTACAAATGCTTTTTGGTGCCCATTGTCTTCAATTAGTTTCATTCTAAGTGGGGATCTTGCTCAGCATTAAAATCAACATCCCAAAAAATCAACAAACAATAAAACAAGAATAGTGAATAATTTCGGGAGGATTGAAGAAGTATGAAATATTTGTAGAGTCAAAGAATCAAATACTGGCTAGGGATTTACTTTCATTCTCTTGACTGAGAATCAATTTGACCTTGACATACTATTTGGTAAAAAAATAAGAGATTTACAAAAGTGTCAGTGGACCTAGTTATTACATTTGTAATAATAGGTCAAGGTTTGAAGTGCAATGCAGTCAGACAGACAACTGTAATTGGGCCACACAGACTACATGTAAAGCTAGGCTCTATTTTGTTGGCATTTAAAACCTAACTTCCATCAAGCCTCAAGGGTACTTTGATGCAGGTAGAGCAATCATTAATACAGGGTTTCAGTCTTAACCTGTTTGCTTTGGCCTTATTGACCCACTGCATGACACGGGATGCATCTCCACCATTGCGTGTCCACCATTTCCCCCATTTCGGGAGTCAATTCCTTTGCGTACATTTTGACTCCCAAAATGGAGATCAGAATAGGCACGTGCAAGTGAGCTGCACATCATGAAATGAGTCAATATAAGTTTTTGTTACCAGTGATTTGGGCTAACAAGGATACATGGATGTGAAGATTATTTCATTTCTTGCAAGGGGAAATCATCTATAGGCCCTGTATGAAACCATGGCTTCAGTTCCGGCTTAGGTTCCATCAGTAATTTTGAAATTGTACATTTTCTATATGGGACTTCAAACAGGTGAATGGTTCCTAGCCCAGAGACAGAGACTGAGCCATGGTTTTGTAAATAGCCATATTCAACACATTTACTTTAGTGACATTTCAGCAACTTTAATAAAGAATGCAGAATTACAATTAAATTTTATTTATTTTACTTATATATCTAAAACCATCCATTGCAGCTCATCATTAGGGGTCCTTGTTACAAAACAATACATAACATCCAGAGAAACATATAAATTACACAAAACACTAAATACAATCTTGTAAATATTCAGCAATAGGTCATTAATAATGGCAATTTGAATGGATCTTTAGTTATTGATTGAAAGAAAGCTTTTGACAACAGTGTTCTTTCTTTTTATGGTTTATCCACTTTATGTAGTTTATGTGGTAGGACACAAGTGTCCCCTTTCCACCCCAACAAATAAAACTAAAACATTACTTTCCATTCATGGCATGAAAATTGCCAAGTGCACACAAACTAAAAACATTCACATTTAATAAGAAATTACACTGACAGCAAATGGATTTTGTTTTTCAGAACCTGGTAGACTTACCATGCTTTGGTCTGTCCAGACAAGGAGATACTATCCCAGGTACAAGTAGTGAATTCTTACTCTCTGTAGTCTATATGCAAAAAGATATACAAACCAAAAACATTTAACAAGGAAGATAAGTCATTCCATTTCGCTTACTTGTCTTGAATTTGACTTGACCCTTCCTTCATCTCAAATCCTGCTTAAAAAAGAAAGTTCTGTAATTTTATCTTAATTCTGCAAACAACAATACCCAAACTGCAGAACAACATGACCTTGGAAGCAAGGTATAATATTAATGGTTATAAAGTACACATGATGAGGATGCCCATATGCGGTTTGTACATGGGTCAGCTGAATAACCCCCATACAGTATCTCCACCAAGTCAAGTCTGATTTCACTATACTTCCAAACACCCATCATCCTTCTGTACCAATTACTATTATCAATCACCGAGAAAAGAATCATAAATTTAATTGAATACATCCTACCGAGGCTCTAAAGACAAGCAAGAACATTAATTCAATAGGGGTCGATTTAGACTCATGTAATATATCTTGTCTGTAGACTATGATGGAAAGGTCGGTAGTAGTAGCAGTTAAGGGGCAGTTATTGTGACCATGGCCCTGGAGGCAGTAACAACGTAACCAGGGTAAGGGTTTCAAGCTAAATCAATTCCAAGTAGTGAAAAATTAACGAGTGAACGATAACATGATCGCATGTCACTATTGACTTTACATGTGTCAATGTGCAAGCATTGCATTAAAGATATAAGCATTAATTATTTCCCCAGTTTATACTTAGGACATAAATTAAACCTTTTTTGTAATTTGGGAAACACGATTATCAAGATTTTACTTTCAGCAACTTCAAAGCAATATTAAATGGGTATTACAAAGGATAATAGGAAATATTCACTCCTGCTGCCCTCAAACAAATGTAATCCACTGTAGTTGCATTCAATTGTCTACAAAAAGTTGTGCTTTGGTTGAATACATTTGACAGTTCAACAAAAAAGAGTGTGCAGCCATGAAACCTCAATATAAAAAAAGAAAGAATGTCAAATAAGACAATTTATTCTTTTAATTCCTAGTGTTCAATTTATGAGTTTTTAAAACATTCTATATGTTGCAATTCTTTAAAAAAAAATTAAACAAACAAAAGAAACACCCAATATTTAGTATCAGGAGAGTGTCAGTGATTGCTAGTTAAAGAACTCAGCGCCAAGGTTGTAGAAATGAACAAAATACACATTGTTAAATTGATAACAGCATGAAAATCAGCTAATTTGTTTGACGGAGTACGTAACAATGGCAACACAATGCACACTTCAATCAAGTCCTACAAGCAATGTTGTATGACAAAACCAATACAGTTACAGTAGATCTTAAGACCTTGGAGAGATAATGAAAGGTTCAAAATAGAGAAACTTTAATTGATGACACATCTTAAGATATAGGCCTACAGTTTACTTCTACTGCAAGGCACTTTTCACATATAGAGATTATTTTCTTTTCTGGGTTCCTCTACAGGAAATGTTCATTTTGTATTCTGAGCTTTTTTCTACGTGTCTTTTGGGGATATAGTGAAGTGGTGGGTTGATGATTTACCAGCCTTAGTTGTTGATAGATCAGCGAGTATGCTTCAGTAAACCTGATTACCATGTTATATTCGCTTCTTAAATACAAGAGTTGGACTTGTATGTAGAATGGGGGTGAACCTCATTTAACATGTGAGCATCAAGCATATTTTGTCACAGATCACTGTCTCATATCCATAATGAATGAAAGCCTTGATGTAATGAGGCATAATCAGCTTATTGTACAAAGACATTAACTATTTATCAGCAATTACTGGGTTGTTTCAGCTTAGTAATGAAGGAGGAACAATTTACTTAATCATTTTTTAGGTGCAGCCTCAAAGAAAACCATAGGGTATTTAATGTTCCACTTCCATTAAGAAAATGGATTAATTATTCATATCATTCAAAGAAAAAGGAAAACCATTTTGCTTAGAAATCAGAAGAAACAAAATTGTTGTTAGTTATTTCCCATTAAAATATTATTTGGTCCAGTCCGATTTTCTATTGTTACCATCATGATTAGTGTTTGTGTGTGGGCGTGTGTCTACCCATTGATACCAAGTACTAGTTAACAAAAAGGTCTCAAGGTGGTTTGACAGACTGAGAACCTCTTCGGTTTGATTTTGAGTACAACACAAATGAGGGCGTCACAAAAAAACATCACTCAAAGTCCAACCAATAGGAGAACAAATAGAAGTCCTTGACATATTGTACATGTGTGGGTGTTTCCAGAAAAAATAGCGCATCGTACAAATTTATTCTTGTTTAGTTAAAAACAACAAATATTTCAGGTAAAATAGGAAGTCAATGATATAAATTTATTCCTCTACTCATTTTATGATGAACATTGTTTGGGTAAATTGAGTCTAAGTACATGTAAAGGGACCATGATTACATCCATCTCTATGCATTCTCTAGTTACTTGGATTGCTCTTATCTAAATTACTTGATGGTAATACAGTAAGGATAGCTTTCTTCAACTGAATCTCCCTGATACCATAGATCTGGTTGAGGGTTAGGCTGTGTAGATGACATGAATGTTCTATTTGTATTGCTACACTGTAGAGTATGATATGTACACAGGTGCCCTTCTGGACATTTACT
This sequence comes from Pycnopodia helianthoides, assembly GCA_032158295.1. Lineage (NCBI taxonomy): Eukaryota > Metazoa > Echinodermata > Asteroidea > Forcipulatida > Asteriidae > Pycnopodia > Pycnopodia helianthoides. The sequence goes on along the minus strand of CM063248.1, from coordinate 21,990,542 downwards.
CCAGAAAACTAACTATTTTTAGAACTCACAATTCTTGAATTACCATGTTCAGTAGGCTTATGTCTTAAATATATGTAAAAGTCACTTAAAACCATGGATCATGTGTAAAGGATCTGTGCTATACAAAAAACGATCAGATTTATTCATAAATTATTAGAAATTTCGACACTGTTTAGTCACAAACACTAGCTCTAAATTTCAATAACAACCTTCGAACAGATCCTATCTGTCAATCTCAATGGTTAGAAATTCAACTCTTTTCTGGTGATTGCAACCACGCTCTTGTAATAGCCATTTGAGATCATTGTTTTTAGATTTTTGTTTCTCTGTCTAGTCTTATATGTGATGGCTGAAAATAAACAAACTTTATCATTATATTTTATTGTGAATAAATTCTGGTGTTTTTTTAACAGATCTAAATATAAATTTATTTAAATCACTAATTTAATTCCATAAGGCCATTACCTTTTTGGAACTATTACTGAAGGTTCTTAGGTTATTCATTTATTTATGTAAAAGTTTAATTTCTTCCTGGTCCCACATTAATCTGAAGATAGTTTTATGCTATCTTAAGTGAAGAGTGATAAGATTCACTCTAACACTAGCTCAATGAGACCAAGCTACTCTGACTTCCCTTACTGAGCACACAGAAACCTTTATCGGTCAGCTGAAAGTGTGTCAATTATGCAAGCATGATGAAACTAGTCAAGTGTAGTGGCATCACTCTGTGTATAGCACTTGTACTTGGCAAGACTGTCATCATATTGACTCTTTGTACTTTTAGAAGGTGAATTATTTGCTATCTATTAATTATTTGATATATCAATTTGATCAGTTCTTAATCCTTTACAAAACGTTCAATGCACAAGTAATTTATATGGTATAGTTTTTAATTGTATTGACCCTAGTACTATTCCATTACATGCAGAATCTGAATCATTTGCTTTTAAAATAATCAACTAGATGCACAAAGAGTTTAAATCAATTATCTTTTCTTGTCATTCTAAACAATATAACCATGCAGAGGTTGTTCATTGATTAATAATTATCTTGTTTTTAATCCTTTCCTTATACTAATAATTGTAAACCACAATTAACAAAAGGAAAAACTTGCTTGTGACAATCTGAAAATAAGTATGTTTGCTTTGTTCCAAATGTTTAATTTATTGAGACTATTTCTGTCAGTACTGACAACTGGGCTGTTATTTATCACACTTATGCTAAAGGCCCAAGTCTTACAGCTTTTTTTCCTAAGTGGTTTTTATTTTAAAGTGAAGTGTGAGATGTGTATGTGAAGCGTGCTGTTTCACACACAGTCTCAAAGAAATACCAGTTACTACCAACAAGCTTTGACTCCCATTGCTTCTGATGAGTCATCACACAGAGACATGTACCCTTAGTCACCCTACTGTGGTTAAGACACAGACTGAACCCCACCCCTCTCATCCATTACGTGCATCAATTCAAAACAAAAGGAATATACATGGAAGTACAAACTTCCATCCGGAACCAGACTATTCTGGTTGTGATCAGCAGTGGCTTTTCTAATCTGTAAGGGCGCCCTCGCTTGGTTTTATCAAGGGAATATTAGAGCAATGGCAAATGCAGGTTTGTTGACATCATCTTGACATTTCCAGACAGTACTACAAGTCATACACCCTGAGGGCTTTACACCTCAACTGGTATCCACACATACATGTACAAGTCCCTTTGATTAAAGACAGTCTGGCATATGGTTACCACTTTTGAGCCACATTGATGAGTGGGAGCTAAACATAGGGGGAGACAATGTCCTGCGGGTAATGTTAGAGGGGATTCTCAAGAAGCTGTTAATATGTTTGTTGTACATGTTAAACAGGTCATGATATTTAACCATACTGACTTCCCAGACACATAAGGGACATGTTATACATATCTAGTTACATGTACATGTAGATCTAAGTATACTTCACCATATTAACTCCAGTCATCCCATATCAGAGGTTAACACAGCCCTATTTTATTTATCAATCAAATCGTCTGAGAATGTTCAACATGTACAGACTGTACACGGTTTCAAGTTAGTCTCAACGTGTCAATTTTCATACTAAGAATGGCAAATAAAACGAGGGAACATAAAGCCCGGTTTATACTTCATGCGAAAGCGAATGCCAAGCGAATTTAGGTGACCCAATAATCGGTGCGCGCTGTTTGTCAAATTGTGGCGCAAGAAAATTTGCTTCACTTTCACTTTCACATGAAGTATGAACTGGTCTGTAGAGTTATGTTTTATAATAATATGCCTGATAAATGAAAGTAACCTTCAAGCCAAAAATAAATAAATGAATAAACATTAAGCAGTATTTACTTTCCCTCAAACAAGTCCAATACTTTCTGACAAAGATAATTTTATATCATCACCTTTGGGTTTTAGGAAAAATAAAGTAGTCTAACCTTGGCATCCAGTGTGCTTGATGAGAAGGGAAACTTGCAGTTTTTGATTGGAGTATTCTGAATCGCTGTCAACGGTGACTTGATTTCAGTCATCCTCTGAAAGATTAAAATCAGACAAATCAATCAACTCTATCAGTTTTATTTTGCGTATTATAGTAAAATAGGGTATATATTAAAGAAATTGCAGAATGTCTGGGTTTACAATGAATAACAGTCAGACTATTATTGTGCAAGCTTGGATTAAACGGTAGGTAAAGGTACCCCGGGGAGGGGTTGGGGTAGCATCTCCAAGTATCTCCAATGCATGTCTAAAATGAATGACAGAGTATCAAATAAATCCATTTGCTAATTTCTAATACAGAAAAACATAGTTCAGTGAAGTTCAGTTCAGCTAGTTTGGGAAGGTTTTAAGTTGGTTTCAGTTTGGTTGTGATGAATAACATTAATTAGAGTTGAGAACTTTAATTATTTTGTAGTTTTTAACAACTTAGAATAAACTGACTTACACTTAAAATCTTTTCCACGTCCTGGTTGCTTGGGTCATAGGGCGGGCCCTGTAGGATAAAACAAACATGAGTTCCATCAACAAGAATGATTCATTACATCCAAGTACCTGATCCCTAGAAACTATTTTAAATAAAATATAAAAAACTGTCATCAGAGGAAACCTTTTAATACATGAAAAAATAATGTTTTGTAAGTTGTTTGAAAAAAAACACTTTATTTTTACAGGTTAGTTTCGTAGTATGTTGTTTTTAGTTTTATCTCAAGGATGCATCTTTTCTCAAACTCAAACATATTTAAATTTGTCCATCAAATAAAGGAAGGATAGGTCTATTTTTTGTTTTCATTTTGTTTTTAAACTGGTAAATGTACATATTATTGTTTTATTATTAACATCACTAGTACAAGTACCTTCCCTTTAACAAAAGGATTATCTTCAGCCTAACAACCTTCATCTATAAATTCATCATATTGGGGCAATGAACTAATATAACAACAGTAAAACAACAATAATAGTACGCAGTTCTTCTTTAGCGCTTTATATCACCTGATGGGCATCTCAAAGCGCTCAGTATTTTCCTGCAAGGTACATGGAGTTACGTTTTGAAATATGAAACCTTTTTTATTCTACATAGCATCATGTAAGGGTTTACAAGGTGCTGTGGCGCACTACGCAGCCAATCAAACTAGAGACACGGGGTAAACCCCTTCTCTTTATGATAAGTGTACTGGGTTCTTTTACGTACATTACACAACACTCGAGACCTACGGCTTTACGGCTTTACGTGTCTTGCTTAAGGACACAAGTGTCATGACCGGGACTCATACCAACACTCTGGTAAGTGGTGTTTGAAGCTCTGCATGATGTGGAAAATCAGAAATAACTACAAATAGTAAACAGACGGGTACAAATGAGAGCAAAAATCTTAAAGTGTTGGCTCTGAAAAGAGCCGGTGTGGTCTCGACGTATAGAACAGTATACTCTGCTTGACGTTTCGAACAGTATACTCTGCTTGACGTTTCGAACAGTATACTCTGCTCGACATTTCGAACAGTATACTCTGCTTGATGTTTCGAACAGTATACTCTGCTTGACGTTTCAAACAGTAAACTCTGCTCGACGTTTCGAACAGTATACTCTGCTCGGCGTTTCAAACAGTATACTCTGCTCGACGTTTCGAACAGTATACTCTGCTCGCTGAAGACGAGTAGGGTATACCGTTCGAGACCACACCGGCTCATTTCAGAGCCAACACTTCTCCCTAAAGAGATTTTTACTCATGGTTGTACCTGCAAGTTTACTATTTGTAGTTATTTCCCACACTCTGCTGATCAGAAACACCAGGGCTTGAGTCCAGTATTCTTATCCGCTCGGACACGACAGATGATCAGATCATGCATTCTATGAGTGAAGAAACTGATACTCTGATTGGATCCTAATAAATACTGAACTCAGTTATTTGCTGCAAATGTTACATTTCCCTTATTTGACTAGCCTTGCTCAAGGCGGTCACAAGTTTTCACTCTGAAAAAAACGCTGTAAACCCACCCGTAAACATGTACTGTACACAACAAAACAGCACTGTGTGTACACACTGAGCATGATGCCCCTACTACTACTACTGTACATAGGTTATGTTTGTAATGCTGATAGAGAGAGCATTTCAATGGTATGGTTGTCTTTTTCTTTTTTAACAAAGTGTAACAAAACCTCAATTGCAAAATAACCCCACCCCAACCCCCACTATCCACAGCGCGCCAGTATGAACTATTAGTAAACATGACTTCCGCCACTGACCAATGGGGTCTTGTCTTCCGCGCGCATTAAAGTAATAACCCTCACTAGCTCAACACAGAACCATCAAGGCATTGGTTTAGAAAGTGCACACACTACTGTATACAGCTCAAACCACGCACGTACACGGATGCTGTACAGTGCAGTGTACATGTACACACACAGACATCTAGACATGCACACAGCTAGCTCAGGCGGGTAGCACGGCGCTAAGACACAAAAAAAATTAAAAATCCAACGCCTTGGTCAAGTCTATTATTTGACATGTACATCAGGGATGCTTGTGAAACTAATGATTGTTTTTTTCAATACTGACAATTCAAATCATTTATAAACAAACTTGTTTAGTATGGAAAAGGACTGGTAGGTCTGCTGCCCTCAATTAAAACTCTGCTATTTTACAAGTGAACTTCTGTACATGTATGTGTTCTTCATTTGTATGAGAAATTCAAGCAAAGGAAGTGTTGTTTCCTGTGCCCTATATCATTGCACTATGCAGTTTCCTCTATGCACTATACTACTAGTGTATGACAAAACCAAGGAGCAACCTTGCTGTATAACTGAACACAATTAATTACCAGTAAAGTGCATACATTCAATGCAAACTATTTGCTATAGACAATGGCTTTATGCAATGAGATTTATACTCAGAGTACATTATTGTGTACTAAGATAATTGAACTGCATGTTGGTGTACCAACATAAACTGTGCATGGCTTTTAAAATTTACTCCCAAGACACAGTAAAATAATGTACAAATAGTTAATGATACACTTTAACTTAGTGGTACAGAATGCTGATTAATCCTATACCTCAACATGACCACAGTAAAGTTGCACTTTATATGCATGTTTACTGCGGAGCATGCTTTACCCTTGTGTAAAGCACGGCTCTTTAGTTGATCCCTGAGAACACATTGTTTCTATTTTGAGATGTTAAGAACTATTCCCAATATAAGAGATCTAATACAAAGTACCCGCAAGTTTACTATTTATTTATAGTTTCTTCTTATTCCCAATATGACTCGGACACCCTGAGTCAAAAAATACAAACTCTCTATGCTCCTTTTGTACTTTCACATGTACATGTACATGTATGTACATCTGACAAAAATTAAGTGTGAACTTTATGCAAGAAAAAAATCAAATTTATGTGTCATTTACACTTTCAGAGGGTAAAAATAAGGACTATCTATGTCAAACTTTCTGCTTATTTTATTCAACGTTATGAAACCAGAACTGAAACCAAATTCTTGAAAAGACAAATATGTTGGTAAAAGTTTGAGGAATTGGAATTCTATCTTCACTGCATGGAACACATGTCAAGTACATGCTTCTTATCATTGGCATTTATCTCTAAAAAAAAAAAATACAAACAAATAACCAAATGATGTAAATTATGTATTTGTCTGGATGTTTGAGATCTTGACCAAATTGTTCGCTTGGATTAGATGGAGTATCAAGACCTACAGATATTGTTCAAGTTATCCCAACTGAACACTTATTATCTGGTTCCACTATAAAATTGCCTGAAGAAACTTTGAGCTGAAACTTTTATGAAATTCATCTAGTGGAATAATTTCCAAAGGTAGTTAGTTTTAGCATGTTTCACTTTTAAATGTAGATAACTTGTTTTACAGTAACTCTGTATGTCCAGTCTACATGATATTTAACAATCAAGCTTTATACACTCCACTTGTTAAAGTTGATCAACTTCACTTTGCTTCAGCTCTCATTTGTACCTTGAAGATTTTACTTAAATTGTACATAATGTACATGGAGCAGTGGGTATCAATATTATAAATGTATTCAAAATTAATCTGTGTGGTATTCAGGGATTGTATTTGGAACATACATTCGGAGCAGGTAGAGAGGCTGTGTGTTGTGTATTGCACGTTTAAGAATCCAGTAAACTTAACGTTATGAGAAGAAGCAGCTTGCTCCTGTGTTTATGGCGGATAAAACCACAGCACCTTGTAATATATAACAATTGTGTAAAACTTCAAAAAGCATGTATTATAATGTAAACCAATTGATTTAAACAGACATTTAGGCAAATTTGGGGGCACAATGAATATTCCACTGAATTATTCAGGCAATAGGTCTTTGATCTTACCCACAGTGATGGGATCTGTAGCTTTGGAACACTCAGCTTTTCCTTCTTAATATCTGGCTTCCCTTCTGATGTACTATCAGGAGGAACATCAAATAGCTTTCTGGTTACTGTAGGGAGCTCTTGACCTGCATCCGAGTCTGCCTGATCTTCACCAGCCTTGAACCAGTCTGTTGATTTGTTTTCCTGTGGAGAATGAGACGATGCTTCTACAGCAGCTGATGCCGTTTCTTTTGAAACTGCTACGTCTTGGCCCAATGGTGCTGAAGATGTCTGCAGGTGATTTCTGACAATGCCATTTGGGGTTTTAAAATCTTTCTTAGAATGAACTTTAGAGTTTGCTTTTGTATTGGTTGAGGATGATTTAGCTTTTACAGGAGTTGTGCTTTTTTTGTTAGGTGATTTACACTTGGTGTCACTTGAAGCACTGTAACCTTGTTTTCCCTTGCTACTGCTGCTGCTGGACCCATCTGTTCCCCTAACCTTTTCTAAATCTTTTTCTTTCTTCATATTCACTTTTGCATCCTTATCTTTTAGCTTTTTTGTTTTAGATATTAACGAAGGAGATGAGCCTTTAGTGGGAGCAACATGAGGTGAAACAGAAGACCCTCCTGGTTTAGTTTTAGGCACCTGCTTGGAAGTCTCTCTATTCTTCTGTCCATTCTTTAGAAAGGGGGAACCCTTCTTAGAAGATGACGATGACCCAGAAGATTGCTCTTTCTGTGAAACATTGCTGATGGACTGACTTGCTGGTTTAGAGGTTGGGGGAATCTTAACCTGTCCATTGGGTTTGAAGGTTATCTCAGTTGATTCAAAGAGAGGGCGTGTCTTATTGTCGACAGGTGTCTGGGGTTCTTTAGGAATGCCCAGTAAGTGAGGCATAGCACTTGAGTCCATCACCTCATTCTTGATTTTACTAAAATTGCCCAAAATGTTCTGCAAATCATTATCCACTTCTTTAGTCTGTAAAACAAAATAAACAACATTTTTAAGAGTCACATAATGATGAATGTATAAACTATGAGATACATTTTTAGGGAGGTTTCCTTTTTTGTTCTAAGAAAGCTAGAACCATTATAGCCCTTTAAAATTCCTTACGAAACACTAAAAAATTAGCTTCAAGTGAAAGGACAGTAATTTTTTACATGTCCTGCTTTCTTTGCGAAATTTTGTCAAACATTGATGAATGTTGTTGTAGGTCCGAACCTAAGACAAAACCTTCCGCTAGCAGAAGTTTTTACTAAGGATATGTGCAAAATCACCATGTGAAGGGAACCATCATTTATTGAACAACACCCTGCAAAATCTCCCATACTGCGCACTCATGGCAACTTTTTGTTGTGACCTTTGGCATCACGACGTGACTAACTGTTGTAACTGTTGACTGGAGCTGTATCCATTCACACTACGCTGCAACTTTTTAGCTCTGTTCCTCATAGAAATAGAGTGAAACAATTGAAAATCAACCACAGAATTAAGAAGACTTGAGAAGACAGATGCATAGTTGGAGGCACCGATGCCATTGGTGCCCTGTGCCATTGCCACAATGCCCTCAGAATTACTCAATTGCCATCAATGCCCTTCATTATATCATGCATACTAAATGCCCAAATTCTCACTTTGATAAGGCCTTTTAAAACAATTTTTTTTATCATGTTGTTGGCGTAACAGGCCAGAAAAAATAAGATAGGTAGGTAGTTTGGTTTTTTAAGTTTTTTTCTCACAGCAACGAAAATGACATGTTTTCTAATAGACCCTTCCCATGAAATATGTTAATTACATTCACGCATGCGTACAGACGCTGCTGGTTGGCAAACGCCATAGAGTTGTGCACAAGGCAGACGCACAAACGCGTGTGCGTCACGCCACCATCAGTCCCATGCAAAAAGGTGCGATGTTCAGTAAACAACAAATAAACAATCAGCAATCGTGTGTAAAACTTGTGGCAAAGGACATTGGTTAATTTTTTTGTCAAGTGAAAAGGGCTTCTGACAGAGATTTAAAACAACTTGGCTTACATCATTGATTTGATAAATCTAAAAATTGGTCAATTATTACAATCTACCAATACTACTATCCTCTCATACTTCATCCAATAATTCATAGGAATCTTTTCCTGTACTGTTCATACCTTGACTGGTTCAGAGAATGTTGGTCCCATGAATGAACTGCGAGGTCGTGCCCCCGGCATTTCCAGACGCCGTTTCCTCTGGGCAAGAGACCGTGCGCTCTCCCTGTCCACCATGGTCCTGGTTAATACAAACAGAAGGAACAAATACGTTGTAAATAATCAATATCTTCCTTACACAGGTCTTTGCCTCATTACTCCAACCCCTCTCAACCTAATTGATGATGGGGTTACAAAACACATTTGTACTACATGTACATGTAACACTTTTTACCGCATTTGTCATCCAAAACTCGGAACTTAGATTTCCACAAATGTTAATTCATATTGTCTTTTTGGTGTTTCAAAAATTCAGAATAAACTCTGGTGATTTCATCTTATCAATGAGGCTTCTCTAATGCTGACATTTCCATGTGCACAAGAAATCCACTTGTAGATGTTTTATCCAGCTCTACAAAACTGGGTTTTATCAAGTTCTCAAAAACTTTTTCTTTTTTTACACGAATAAAAAAGCTTGACATAAAAAATGTACTGACAAACAATTTGTCAAACGTAGAAGCTAAGATAATCTAAATCCTTGTTTTATTTTGTAAATTCAAACAGGTTAATAGGGAAATGCTTTCTCGACAACATGTATAGCATGTTCGATTCACAAGCCATGGTTTGTTCAGTGAAGGCAGTTGTTGATAAGTACTTCAACCCTAATAATGTCAATTTTGGTGTGATGATGAGTACATGTAGGGTAATCCCCATGCCTATGTAATATCAGATCAGGCAATGATTTCTGCTTCAATTGTTCAATTGACCCTGCTTTATAATAGGCATTGGAATTATGTGCAATGTATGTACGTAGGAGGCTTGGGACGTGCAGTTTCTGTCAATACCATCATTTCTAATGATGCTTTATGATATCATAGTGGAATGCACAAATGTGGGCTTACTATGATAACGAGATTGGGAAATCCTGACAAACCGAAAACACAATTTTATGGCGGTTGTGTACTACATGTACGTTGTAGATGTAGCCATAGTAAATGTATCCAGTAACACAAAGCTGCTAATATATTATTGAGAAATCTACTGTGTGTACAATGAGCTAAAAATAGTTTCCCCTTGTAGCCACTGTAGATACACCCTGTACATACATTATATTAAATTGTGCTTCTTTTGTGATAACTCATGGTACATCTACATGGACATCAGTTTGAAATGGTTTGACTGAGCCACATGTGTATGATGCAATGGTGAGAATATTTTCATTCGTTGTAAGATGGAATATTCCATTCAAGTGAGGTGAAGCCAAGTTTAATGGAACATTCCATCCTTCAACAAATGAAAATATTCTCTCCTTTGCACGAATTCCAAACATTTATTATTTGTTTGATATTACACCCATGTAGATCTTGGTCATTTGGAGGAAAAAATGATCACCCAAATGTACAAGATTGTATCATGGCATCCACTATAAGGCCGTTATACAGCTGTGAAAGGCGGGTTTGTAGCCGGTCGCGTGATGATAATCGTCAACGCTGAAGGGAGCGAGCGTCGTCAGTGAAAAGACACTGATGCCTCGGCAATAACTATAAGCTGCCTTTTTTTAATGATCGCACATCAAGTTTTAAGCTGTTCGACCAACCGGCCTACGCTTGCACGCACATGGTGTTCTAACTTCTAGCATGCAATAGCACACAAAAAATGCACACTGAATAGTACCATTAAATGCACGCTTAATCATAACGTAGGCATGAGATGGTGTAAATAATGAATACCGCATGACCTCCAATCCTCATATCTCACTCTCTCCAATTTCAAAATATTTGTTCAGTCTTGGCTTTTAAGTGCCATCATTAGCAGAGTTGTTTTTCTATGCACCAAGAGTGTCTTTCTGACAGACACAGCACACTACAAATGTCCATTAATACTATTATTTACAAGCAGTTCAACATTATTTTAGTAGTTTGCCCATAACATACGCAATGCAATGTTGTACCAGAACATGTACGAGGCATGCCCTACTTTAAACCTTGCTTAAAACATGAACCATGCCCTCAGATGACTTACTGATGCCCTCCTTATGACCCATGTCCCCAAATGACCTACTAGTGTGTAATTATATCCTTAAGGTGACAAAGTGTTACAGGCTGTCACTTTGATTAATAAGACAGACCATGTCATGGTCACAATTGACAACTCTAATGTCATGCCACTCTGATACATACTTAAGAAACTAAATTCGAATTGAATAATTGTTTGCCTGCTGCGGGACATTGTGGGAACTTGAAAATGAAACTGAGATAGTTTAATTATTTTACTGGTTGTTCCTGCAATATGTATGACAAGTCAAAGTGTGCATGTAATTTAGTCAAATTCTCTTATGCTATATATTAATTCAAAACATATTTCACATCCAGTGGATTAATTTATAGGTCAATTTTCCTCCAAGAGTTCTTATTGTTTTTATCACACTGAACAAGGTCAACTCTTTAATATCAAACTGTGTGGAATGACTTGACTTGTGATGAACGCACCATGGTGGTATAATCATCCATTGATATCAAGTGTCAATCCAATCCCAAATCAGCACTCCAGCCAGACATTGGTCTATTTTTATCATCTACATGTAGATTAAAGTACCTGATCTTTGTTGTCTTTACATGTCAAATGTAATTGCACATATGAAATACATGTAAATATCATTGTGTACAATATAAAACAAATGCATTGAACAGTACTACTGTACATGTAGTTCCTTTCTAATAATATGTCTAAGGTACAAAAGTCATCAATAATCCTGCATGCAGCCACATATGTTTGTATATTACATGGATGGACACTGTACATCTATGGAAGGCGACTAATGAATTGAATGTTTATCCCTGATTTAGTTTTCTACATGTTTGCAAAGCACCTGACACACCTACTCTGTAAAAGAATGGCTGCCACTAATAAGGTCAGGCAAACAACATGAAAACAAACAACACCAATTGCTCTTTTAACCCAGATGACATTTTATCGCCTAGCGTTTGTATGGGTTTTGGTGGTTTTTTGGGGCAGAAACATACTAAGTACTACAGTAGTGGCAAGATGATTTTTTTTATATTTGCGATTGGATGTTGATCCATTATCATTCGGGGGTAGAGAGATACTCAATATGAACAATTTTTTTGAAACAAAATAAAACTTGATAACACAAAGACCTAAAACAATCAGTGTTATTATCAAGTTATACATGTAGTAGGATTTCAGCCAGTAAAATTCCTCCATCTGTACTGTATCAACGTCGCATAAATTGTCACTCTAGTAGTGTACTGCTGCAGAATAACTCGGCTATCTCAGTAAATATCCGAGATAAATCATATTACAGCAAGTTATCAATGAGGATGGCGTTGCAATATACTTGCTCTGGATAGTTGACCATGGGTGACTTCCAGCTGGCCATGTCATCATCTGACACATTTCACATTCTACACTACAATAATCCTATAACAAGGAAGGCATAAAGACGTCCCTTTAATTCTACATGTGCTCTCACATTTTTTTCCATTTTAAGTTAGATCAGTCAATAAAATAAAAAACAGGGCAAAAAGACAAATTCCCCTTTCCCCTTCCAATGATGCCAAGTGCATACTGTACCATGTACAATGTACATTGTCTCTTCATTTATTTATTCCAATGAGTTAAGTCTTGCTTATGGCTGGAAACACATAATTACTTTAACGACACAGTTTGTACACTAATAATTGTTTTAGTTACCAGTCATTAGAACCATGAATGCCATTATGATGCGATTGGCCACAACACCTCGTTCAGTGGGGTAGAAATTGCTCAATATAATCTCTAAATCAATTAAGTTTTTGTTTTGTTTTTATTTGACTTTTTTTTGTTTAGTTGGAGTATGGCTTCGTCATTGAAACCAGGCTTAAGTCACATGATGAGTTAGTCCCGACAAACGACCATTATGACTTCTGTCAAAGGTCAATGTTCAACTGTTAATAATTTTCAAAATAAATGATGACAAAATATGCTCACAAGGTTATTATTTTTCTTCTTAAGCAACTGTGACTACCCAACATCCATTCTTAAAGCAAAATTTTCCTAAGGTGTTTAATAATCATTTTACACTGTTTGAAGGTTGCTGCATGTCGCCATCTTTATACAATTGAATGTGACGTCAAATCACCAGGTCTGCCTCTACTCTACCCCACTTCATGAGCGGGCTAGAGTTGGCTGACTCAGACTAGCCAGCAGCATGACATTATGAGCTACTCCAACTACACATGGAGACATAAATCACATGTATGCGTATCCTGGTAATGGTACCAAAAGCAAACTCAACTTATTCAAATCCGAGATGCATTATTTTACTTTTCTTGAAATGGTTGAAATTTCACAAGAAACTAACAAATATTATCAGTGGGTGTGTTTGAGTAGCTTCCCGAGACAGCCCTGGGTCTCCCTGCATTGTTTGGGTAGCTGATGATGCAATGGATACCCTGATTGTGAAGCAGAATCCATCTACATGAATAGTGGAGGAAGACTGGGTTAGTTACATGTACCTCATATTCATGTAAAGAGATGGCAACATACAGTGATGTTAACATTTATTGAAAACAAATATTCAACAGCTTTAGAAAAATGTACGTACTTTAAGAACAGTTGATAGTCATAATTAGTCATCAAATTCCGAAACAAAAGTAATGGGTGCCTGATAAAACAAACTTCCAATAATTATTTCTTAAACATTTTTTGTGAAATTAACAGCTAACGCATTGACCCACACAAATTATACAACTGTTTGGTCTTTCATATAGTCCTATTCGGGGCTAATTGTATGTAGATTGACTGGAGAAAACTACAAAAACGAACCCTAGAGATAAACGTACAAGTACTGGCTGTTTTTGTATTAATATTATTTTCTAGGGATCTTTCTTTTCTTTTCTTCTTTTTTTCTTTATACATTGTTTTACTGATCCTGCCTCAAACCCTGAATCTATGTATTGTCTCAAACTAAAAGCATCATGGCTTTTGTGTCAACAGTTAAAATTACTTTTTGACAATCATCAATAATGAAAGGAAATAGTTGTTTGTTATTGCAAAACTCATTCTTCATCACACACGATAACACCAACCGCTTCAATACATCCATTGTAAACGTAAATGTATACCCCATCTGAATAGTTTTTTTTTTCACTTTTCTAAGAACATAAATTCTGGGAACAGGGCTCAACTAGTTTCTACTGCCCTTCACATAAATGCATGTATAATCATGGATGTAGAATGTAATCATAACATCCTGATAAGGATCAGGGTCACACTGTGTTACCCACTCAGTGCTGGATGGTTACCACATCTATACTTATTACTTATGCATTCCCAGTCACACTGTACATGTGCCCATGTACAAGACAAAGTGAAAGATTGGTGTATAAAACAAATTGATTAATTTCAAACGGAAACCTCACTTACTATTAAGTTCATAACAGTAATAGTATCAATCCTTCAGAGAACTACATGTAGTTTAGTCTGAAATACTGTCAAATTCCGGGAAAGTAACAATTTGGAAGCTCCACAATCACTGCCAATTATCTCAATTGACAGCTGCACATAAAGCATGGCTTTCTCTGTAATCCAAGTAAGCCTAATGTGCACAAAAATCCTGGAAAAAATGACTTACAGTCCTTTGAGGAGGGCGGGGAGGGGGTGACTGTCAGTAACTTAATCACTGAATTTGATAAAATATCCACAGGTTTGTTGTATGGTATGTATGTTAAAAACTAGAGGGTTTGAATCAATCATAATAAAAAACAAATTAAAACAATGTAAAGTACCGCACTTTAAAGATGGTTGAATAATTATAAGTATTAATTCTTTTGCATTATGAAAGGTAAGACTGGAGATGTTAAGTTCGTGCCTAGTTCATCATCATGTACACATATGAGGTAATTACAGAATGATATAGAGACAAAAAGAAAGCTGCACTAAACACACCTACAGTAGTACAGGTACACCTGTACAACCAACAAGGGCAGAGTTGTAAAGTGACACTTTGGAGAAAACAAGGAATATGATAAGTAGCTCAATAATGTGTTGATCATCTGGTATGAATGAGATTTTAATTAGGTGTTCAAAACTACCTATATAGACCATATGGCAGTATATAAATTGTACTGTACATGTAGGCCTAAATGTACATGAAGTTAAAAATTTCAGCTAATCTGATTAGGCCAACAAAAAAAAGGGTTGTGTTTCCGGTTCCCCAACCGACCCTAGTTTTTACGCCGCGACCCTAAACTTTTTATTCGGCCTTTGAAGAAAACAAGGTGAAAACAGGACAAAAAGGGGGGAAAAAAAAAAAACTATTTTACCTGGAAGAAAATGTCAGACTTTTACCAATTTACCATGTTTTAGGCAACATTTGAAATAAAAACCAGAACATATCAAGAAGAATTTACAGATATCTCCGTGATTTGAGCCTGCGATGTCCAACGACTCGACTACGAGCGAAAAATACCCACAATGCAATTGTATTGTCTCTCACTAAAAGCATCATGGTTTTTGTGTCAACAGTTAAAATTACTATTCGTTGTGCAAATCCGTTGATTGCGCTCAACACATGAACGACCGTGGACGTATCGTCAATCGTATCGAAATAAATTTTTAAAATGCAAAATAATTTTTTTTTCGACCTACCGACAATATTTTTAAATGACATGTAATCGGAAACAGAGCCCTTTTTTTGTTTGGCCTTATTGTAATGCTATGAACAAAATGTTTGACACTATATTATTACTGTGTATGTATACATGTAACTTAACATTACAAACAAGTGTTGTATTGATTAATAACCAGAAAGCATGTCAGGTTCCAAATTCCTTGGTTCATGAAGGGGTCTGGATGGACTTTTGTTGTAAAACATTTGCACAATGCGGGGGCGATCCCAATGAGACACCATCATCTACATCAAATTCTAGGCATACATGTAACCATGGAGGAAGATGTAACACACCCTGTTTTTGGTTACACCCTAATTCATTGATTCTGCCTAAAACCCTGCTGTACGACTTCAACACTTTCAAACACTTGACAGCTGAAGACAGCATTAAGCTCAGAAGACTTGCAATTAAATCTGTCTCTGTTTCTAACAATCAAAAGCTGAAAAATACAACCATGTCCTATTTTGATTTTAAATATAAATGACCAACAAACTGCTTTAATTTATTTAATCATGACGAGACTACAAACTTGAGTTATTTTAATCAAAACAGAGTCCTAACTTGAACTCCATAAATTGTACATTTATATTTGTGGTGAAATGAGCCTTTCTATTCTGCATTATTTTACAAAGTACATGATTTTATTTGCTCAGAGATTTTTCACTTAACCTTCACAACAGACATGCTTTTCTATCAGAATAGTATTCTATCAGAATATTGTACATCATGAGTCCATTCAACATTGTCTCTTTAATTGTTTTGCAATGCTGAGTAATAACATCTACATGTTTGAAATCTTGTACTTCCAAATAAACATCATTCAGTCTACCATAGCGGCATGGGAAATAGGCTGGCCCCTGTTCAAGTTGTGAATATTACCACTTTGAGTGTTCTAACCAACAGGTAACCCAATGAAGAAGGCAGTAACATAGTGATAAAGGTCGATTGCCCATACAGGGGGCTAGGGAACAGTGATCAGGGTACTTCAGTATCTCTCTCCATATTGTTCCCTAGTGGGGAGGATAGATGTCCATGCGTCATCTCTAGCGCTATGCGCTATGACTAAGCTATTCCTCCATGGACTAAGCTAGAGTATCACAAATAAACAAATCTCATTCCTCAAAGGTTGTTGGCAATGATGCTACATGTATCGTGGAGGCAACACTGACACAGAGACAAGGACCTTGTTATTTAGAATTTACGAACACAGTTCAGGTTCACACTGTACTATGGGGTACATACAATGTACATGTAAAGTATGTTGGAAAAACTAATAATTATCAAATTACGCTGTGTATGTTTGAAATGTTCAATACATCATCATCAAGTCAGCCACAGTCAGACTCCTATGAGACTGCTCAATTCCCTCTAGTGGCAAGCTTGTCATAATGGTGGCAATATACAATTACAACATGTTTGCAGCTACTTACAAACAAACTGCTGGACTGGTAAATATTTGAGGGGAGGTAATTTAAACCGAAAGCTCACTGATTACCAAGATCAAACCAGTAGCAATCCTCCAGAGAAATTTTGGTCTGAAACAATGACAAAGTTAAGATAACAGCATTTAAAGACCCCAAATCACAATGGCTTATTTCAACTCAAGTAATTGAAATACCCCCTTTAAGCATTACCAAAACCCTAAGAAAACGTAAATATTTTTTCTCTAAAATGTGCCCACCGAATTTTAATACAGTAGCATTTTCACAGGTTGCTTTTTATGATGGATTATTGGAAACAAGCAGATGGGAATTAATTTACATTAATTTTGAAAAACAACCAGGTACTTTCCCCTTTCAGTGCAGTTACAGTGACAGTTAGTGAGATGTGTGAATAAAGTCTAAAGTAACTGACATGATATGTAAATTTGCTATGCACTCTAATGATCCTGAGATAAAATGACCATTTCCAGCCATCATGACCGCACATTTTTAACCACAAACTAACCAGGAAGGACTTTCATGAGTTGATCTGAAAGCTGAGGACGACATCAGATTTTGGGAGGTTGGGTGTGTATTTAAAAACTTATACTGTACAGGTAGCTTCAAACTTTTCATAGACACAGTATTGACATAATTGTGTGAATTCAACAACTTTGAACTGTCCACAGTTAGTAACTGAATGATACAAGTAGAGAAATTCTACACTTATATTTAAGAGGTCTGGATGTACTCCTAAATGTGATTCTGCTCTATTAATCTTCAGCCCTAGCCACTTAGCCATAGCTACTCTATCAGTCTTTAGCCCTAGCCACTTAGCCACTTAGCCATAGCCACACCATCAATCCTCAGCCCTAGCCACTCGGTCAATCCTTACCCCTAGCCACTCCATCAGTCCTCTGCCCTAGCCACTCCATCAGTCCTCAGCCCTAGCCACTCCGTCAGTCCTCAGCCCTAGCCACTCCGTCAATCCTTAGCCCTAGCCACTCCGTCAGTCCTCAGCCCTAGCCACTCCGTGAATCCTTAGTCCTAGCCACTCCATCAGTCCTCAGCCCGAACCACACCATCAGTCCTCAGCCCTAGCCACTCCGTCTTTCCTTAGCCCTAGACACTCCATCAATCCTTAGCCCTAGCCATTCCATCAATCCTCAGCCCTAGCCACTCCGTCAATCCTTAGCCCTAGCCACTCCGTCAATCCTCAGCCCTAACCACACCATCAGTCCTCAGCCCTAGCCACTCCATCAATCCTTAGCCCTAGACATTCCATCATTCCTTCGCCCTAGCCACTCAATCAGTCCTCAGCCCTAACCACTGTCAATCCTTAGCCCTAGCCACTCCATCAATCCTCAGCCCTAGCCACTCCGTCAATAAGCCATTTGCGTGTTAGATTTGAATATTGTCTGGTACAATGACGTGCTTAATCGCAAGTTACCACTTAAATTTGAATTCCTCAGACTATAGAGACAGTTGCTATGTCACATGATTCGGGCAAGCTTTTGCGTAGTTACGTAAGAGACGGCGAACACCCATACACAATTCTGAATGGATGTGTACGGCACAATGGTACCAGGGTTTGCTCATCTAGAGGTTGCTAAACAAAAACTTGCCCCGAACCATTTGACATAGCAACCGTCTCTATAGTCTGAGGAATTCAAATGTAAGCAGTGACTTGTGACTGAGCAAGTCATTGTACTAGACTTTATTCAAATCTAACTCGCAAATGGCTCATCCTCAGTCCTAGACATTCCATCAATCCTTTGCCTCAGCCACTCCATCAGTCCTCAGCCCTACCCACTTCATCAATCCTCAGCCCTAGCCACTCCTGCCATGAGGTTCCATAAGAAGTTCTTAGTATTTAACCCACTTCTCAGCACTTGCCATTCTACAAAAGACACATCAGCCCAAAGCACTCAATGCCCAAGACAGAATCCCCTACACAGTACATGGCTATTGTATAAAACCTTCTTTTACAGCCATCAGCCCTAGCCACCCTCAAAGATCAGCCAGAGCTAAATTTGTACAATAGAATGTAGGTATCGATATGTAGATGAGCCTAGCTATTATCTTACTCAGTGAATAGTAACAATCTCACCCTCAACATGACAATTGCCCCAGATGCCTACATAAAAAATGTACATGGCCTGAATATTCAGTGCCTTGGAAAATGCTTTGTATGCAGAGGGTGGCCAAGTAGCAGGCATGTGTAAATGCAATACAGAGCCATTTGCTATCTTTAGATTGTACATGATACACAATAAAAGCCATTTGCTATAGATTGTACATGATACATTATAAAAGCCATTTGCTATATCTTTAGATTGTACATGATACATGTAATGTATGTAGTTGCCTTTCCTCCATAACAAAAATACCAGCATATTTCATAGTTGTTTGTTTTCAATCTTCACTTCAATTTCATGACAAAAACATGAAATATGGACAGTTACACATGTAGTAAAGAAAAACACTCACATAGAGAAAGTGCTTTACTACATTACACATGTGTACCAATGTAGGCCCTACATGTAGATGTACATGGTACATACTGCATGTCCAGAGGGGTTTCCCTTAACTTTATTTTTCACTCGCCGACCAGACGAGTCAGACAAAATTTCGGGTCGCCCGTAGGATTTTTCACTTGCCCGCATATGTATGCATGCACACAATTTTCAAATCGTAAACAAAAATTTAAAATGTCTTCCCTTAATAATAGTATTTTCATCAACAACCATTTTCGTTAATTTGTGCTTTGAGGATCAGTTTTATAGAACTTCTTTTGCAATGAAATTAGGGCTAGTGAACTTTTTTTTCAAACTAGTTATTTGTTTGTGAGGTTGCTTTCATTGAAAAGGCCATCCGAAAGGAAAACAATTGG
Source organism: Pycnopodia helianthoides (assembly GCA_032158295.1). Lineage (NCBI taxonomy): Eukaryota > Metazoa > Echinodermata > Asteroidea > Forcipulatida > Asteriidae > Pycnopodia > Pycnopodia helianthoides. The sequence continues at coordinate 21,970,543 of CM063248.1, read as the reverse complement.
TGGTAAAATGGTCACAATTGACCAATGCACTCCGAAGTTATGGCCAAATACATGACGCTCAAAATTATGCTAATTTGCATAGGAAATGCGTTTAAAAATTGTCATTTTCTTTGAACTTGAATAAAAAGGCACATTCAAACACCTGCTACAATGTGAATAAACATTTAATTCAACCAAAACTTGTTTTATTTTATTGTTACACAGAAATATTATTGATTCCAGTTACTTTTCAGTTGTTAAAAATAATATTTTTAAAAAAAATGGACGTTGAAAATGCAATTTTCACCAAAATCGACCAAAGGCAAGGTCGAAAATTGACTAAGTCCAACCTTAAAAACACTAAAAGGTTCATAACTTCCATTTGCTACATCATATTTGCACAAAATTTTGATCACACATGGAATGAGTAAAGTTACACAATTTAGGGCATTAAAAAGAGAGAAAAAAATCTGACATTTTAGCTCATTAATATGCAAAAATGTCATAACTCCAATTCCGAATGCCCAATTTTGACAAAATTTGAAACAAAGATCATTTGGGTTAAAAAGAAAGAAAGATAATTTGGATTTAAGAATAAAATATATTGAAAAATTCCTTACTTTTGGTGTTTTGGGGTTTTTAATTGTATTTCTGGTGCAAAATCTCATATGCATTGTAATGAACACGATTTCTGTTTAATCTTGTGTTGTGTAATGAAATTGCAAAAGGGGAAAATGTTTCACAAATTTATGCCTAAAAAAAAACCCTTTTCTAGTTACCTAGATCGTTGTTCGGCGACTTCACCATTTTCAGTCGATCAGGTGACTTTTGTGTCGGCGACGGTCAGCTGATATTTAACTATATTTAGCTCATGACTTAGCGCCGTGTGCGTACCAAACAAAAAGCGCCAAGATGAAAACACAAAAATGTCCATAACTCAAAAGTAAAATTATATTTTCGGGATAAAAAAGAAAACATTTGTAATGTAAATATTTTAAAATAAAATATAACAGGTTCCATTAATATTTATAAATATTTTAGTGAAGAAAAAGTATTAACAAGTTTTTAAAATATCACAACTTTGTAATGCGATGACAGATAATTATGGAACGAGGATGGTTGAGAGCAGTTTTTCATCAGCTTCTGACTAATGTATGGTTCCTAGACTTCTACAGTGTATTACTACTGTCGAAACTGTGTTTTAAACAGTCACTAGCAGAGTCGAGTCTTGCCGTTCGTAGAGACCGGCGGGCGGCCTGTGAATTTACCATCGCAAGCGTTACGTTTGTTGAACTCGATGATAAAATGAGGCTTTTCAAACAGCGAAAAAAGTGTGATTTCAACGTCAATCTCAGTCAAAGTTTAAATATAATCTAAGTTTATCACATGATTTAACTATTTTCCAAAATTCTGTGGAATCTTTTTAAAATTTTAATCTTAAACGAGGAATGATAAATCCGACTTTTTAAAACTAAAAATCTTTGTTCTGTGGCTTTGACGTGTAGCGTGTGTGCAGTGATTGCGTGCGTTCATTTTCTACATAAAGTGGAACCAGTTTCAACCACCATGTGCGCGAGCCCTAATGAAATATTCGCAATTCAATACTCGGTCGACAGCGCACATTGGGGAACAAATTCAGTGAAATTTGCTCCGCACCGCCCTCTATCGGCATAAGTTGTCAATGTTTGAATAGCCTTAATCCAAGGCTGTGTATAGTACAGAATCCACACTGTGCAGCTATTCTTTACTCGACTCATGACTATGCACTGAGTCAGAGTCTAGCCAAGCATTCTTATGAATTGGTAATTATCAACGGCCAATCACAGCGTGCAGAATGTTAGTTAGCGTGGACCCTGAACCTACGGTGTTGTACTGCACAATACACCATGTGTGCATGGACCACCAGCAGCGACCTTATGTTATGGTGCCAGTGTCCTTAAATGTGCATGCTTTTTTTAACAATTGTACTCTTAAATGAACAATTGCGATTGTGATCGTGGCCACATTAAATCTAGCAATTATCTAGACTTGTCAAACCATTTTACGAACTTGAAAATAATCTCTCTTTAGAATAATTTTACCACCGTACCCCTCATTTATTGTGAAAAGTTACAATTTTTGACTTGCCCAGCGGGCAAGTAAAGGAAAGGTTTTGACTCGCCCATGGCTGTTTTCACTCGCATTTGGCAACCGCTAATTTCCAACCCTGGTCCAGGTTTACAGGTAATATGGCAATTGCTGACAACAACTACACTACATAAACTATACAGCACGCATGGTTCCCATACTGTCAGGACTGTCAAGCCTAGTTACTTAACAGGCCAACAACTGCAACCTCCTGCAGTTGTGCCTGCATACTTAGTATTACATGTGTAGTTACAGTGCCCTGGTTTCAGGTCAACACCAAATTGCACTGGATAAATTAAAATGTACACACAAACTTTGTAATGCCAAAGTTTGGCAAATTATGGAGCCACCCACCACACAATAAAACATATTATGTAACACCCAAATACATACCATGCCCAATATGTGGCAGAGGGTAATCCCCCCCCCCAAAAAAAAAACATTCCAATACATTAACACACTCTTTTCCTCTAGAACAGAAGTAACCCCCCCCCCAAAAAAAAAAATCCTCTAAAGAATTCCTGAGATTCCCAAAACACAATGAAGACACAATAGCAGGGGGGACACCATACCACACATGGCTTACCCCCCAAAATGTGTAGCATTCATCAATCCAACCTGCATTTGAATAATATTCACCATGCATTTTTATCCCATCCTGTTTTGCTACTGCATGCTAAACCACTGTCACACCATAACAAAACACTCCTCTAATGGTGCAAGAATATGATCTTGTGCGGGGGGGGGGGGGGGTATTGCACAATACTACATGGACATATTGTGTAGTTTTTAGTTCAAAAACTAAACTTTCTAAGGTTCTAAGGAGTTGTGCATCGCACGCCAACCAGGCTGTCTTTTTTTAAAGACTTAAGTTTGTGAACGAGCGAAAACCCATGCTAACACACAGCTTTAGCGCGCACAGCACCGACAACATTGCCTCTTTTTTACTGAGCATGCGGAGATACGTAGTCTTAATCAGCGATTTACTAGCATTTTCTTAAATTATCACATAAAGCACTGTTTGTTCTTGCCATATTGTAGCATGCGAAGTAGAGAGAAAATGAAGCTAGTTTGACACATATTTTGAAAAAGCAGATTTCCACTTTAAATCAGATATTTCACAGGACTGAAATACACACACAGGGTACATGTACATGTACTAAACAATAAGTTTGCACAATAGTATCGGTTTTGTACTTGGAGCTTCGGACTGTCCGCATTGCGAAAGTCAATCAAGATTATTTTCAACGGTGGTTGCACATTGGTGGAGTTTTAAACTTCATCCAGCATACAATGGTGAAGAACATTCCCCAAAAACCTGTGCCAACCAAGCTTGGATTACCCCCTCCTTCAAATGTATGATTGGGAAGAAGGCCAGAATGTACAAAAAGGCAAAGACGTCCAATTCTAGAATTGACTAGGACCACTTCAAGTCATTCCGGAAGAGTGTACAGAAGAAAATCCGTGCTTCCTACTGGTCATACACCAACTGTATGCTAAATGATTCTGATAACAAATACAAGAAATGTTTCAGGCACTTCATCAAAGCCAAGCGGCAAGACATCACTGATATCTCACCCCTAATACACAAGACTTACTCTGACAATAGACTGTGCAAGTCTCGCGCGTATTCAAACTTCCCGGACCATTGTGAAACTTATGTAAACGCTTGTTTTGGTTGCGCAGTGCCCCGAACACTGTAATTGCCACACGCTAAGCCTTTTTCATTGCTGATTATGGTCCCTGAGGCATCAGCGTCATCTGTAAACTGCGTCATGCGTCAATCTTGCGACTGTGCAACCATCGCGAGTCCGCATATACACCTACTTTTAGTGGTTGCACTAATTCGGGCGTGGATTTACAAAGGGGTTTCTAAAAAGTTTGGATCAAACAAGCATCCTTGTCCCAAAGTTTTTATTTTGTTTCAATAATAATATAACAAATTATTTGTATTCTTTGTTTTCTAAAACCCATTTTATATAAATTGTTATTAGTATTTTAAAAGATTAGTTTTCAGAAAAATTGGTGTATCTCCCTTTCCTGTTTCCCGCTTTTACAGGTTTCAGTGGAAGGTGTTCTCAAGCTGCTGAAAGAAATTAACATCACCAAGGCAACAGGTCCTGACTCAATCCCAGCCAAGATCTTGAAAGAGATGGCAGAAGAAATAGCACCTATCCTCACATCCATGTTTCAGCAGTCCTTGGATAGCGGCGAAGGTTCCTCATGACTGGCGGATTGCAAACATAGCCTCAATATTCAAGGAGGACCGCAGCACAGCCTCCAACTCTAGACCAGTGTCACTCACCTCAATATTGTGTAAAATACTTTAAGCATATTATCCTAGGTAGAGTAATGGGCCATTATGACACACACAACATCCTGATTGACTGTCAATATGGCTTCCGTCATGGTCAATCCTGTGAGTCGCAACTGATCATAACAGCCAATGACTTTGCCAGAGCCCTTGACGACAGAAAACAACTTGATTCCATCATCCCTGACTTTTCAAAGGCTTCCGACAGAGTACCCCACAAGAGACTCCTCCTAAAACTACATCACTATGAAGTTTGTGGCTCTCTCTTGAAAACTTCCTTAACAAGTGATCCCAGCAAGTAGTGGTAGATGGCAAAGCCTTGAAATGGACAGATGTTTTCTCTGGATGTTCTGTCCAGAACCTGCAGTGGGCTTCACTCCAATCCAGAAGGGGAAGCAGCTATTAAGATCATGTTGTACAAAATATCTCACAGCCTTATCGCAACTGAAAGAGACCAGTGCTTCGCCACCATGTCTGATACTAGACTTAGAAAATACCATCCAGCAAAATACCAAATCCTCAGAACTCATTCCTCTAAAGATATCTACAGGTTCTCATTCATGCCCACAGCAGTCCGACTTTGTAATGCACTCCCTGCAGACGTCATCACCTCTCCATCAGTGGGCGTCTTCAGGGCCCAATTTCATAGCGGTAAGCACATTTTTGTGCTTACTGTAGCAGAAATATTCGCTTAAGCGTAAGTGTATTTCACAGGTTAGCAAGAAAATTTTATGGCCAGCTTGCGCATTTACCATGGATTTGCAATGTTACGTCATTCATTTTCATACAGTACCACTGGAAGGTTAGCATGCCTTTTCGTTCGATTACGGTTAGCAGCGCTATGAAATGAAAACTCGCTCAGTGAGCACAAAATCGGTTGTTTAAAGCATCAACAACACCATGGCAGACAAAAGCGAGCTAAAAATGGAGACAAAATAGAAGGAAAGCACCCAAGATGAAGAGAGCGGCACAACGAAGCGGCACATGATATGCCCTATGGATGAGATCAAGCCATGCAGTATTTACTCATCAGCTGTTAATTGCATTGTCCTGCCTCAATTGGATGATAACAATACGAAACAAAAAGAAGAAAGGGATGGCCAAGAGGAATAAAAAGCCAAGGCAGAAGGCACTGCAAACAATAAACAGATTAACTTTTTGCATAGATTTGTACCAAATGCCTTTATTGAAGACCCATTCATTTCACATACAAGCCAAGATTTTGTAAAGACAAATTATACTGCATTATCATGAGGCCTTTTATCTTTCTCCTAAGGTTGAGAGGGCACATATTCGTCTGTTTTAGACCATGTGAGGGGGGCTGTGTTCACCCAAACAATTGTTTTGTATACTAAACAATTAAGTAGGATGGCGTAAATGTGTCTAATTATTGGCATAATAGCAAAACGGGTGTGTGGTGTGTTGTGGCCGAGCGGATAAGAACACCAAACTCAAGCCCTGGTGTTTCTGATCAGCAGAGTATGGGTTCAAGTCCTGGTCGTGACACTACAAGTGTCCTTAAGCAAGACGCTTAACCATTATTGCTTCATTCTTCGGATGGGACATAAAACCGCGTCCCATGTGTTGTGTAATGCATGTAAAAGAACCCAGTGGACTTAAAGGCCCTGTACACTATTGGTAAGATCGAAAAACACAATGTTCAGAGATTCACACATAACTTACATGATTTAAAGTAAGTAATGGTAGAAAGGGTTCCTTAAAATATTTCTGCCTAAAATGCTATTGTTTCTGAGAAACGAGTAAAACAATAGTAATTATCGCGCGCGATAATTTGAAAAAACAGAAAACACATAAGATCTCTTTTCACTATTTTCTCGTGACCTCGATGACCAATTGAGCTCAAACTTTCACAGGTTAGTTTGTTCATGCATATATGTTTAATCACACAAAATGTGGACACTGATTTTGAGCTGTTACCAAAAGTGTACAATACCTTTAAGGTAAAGAGAAAGGGTTCGCCCTGGTGTTCCTGGTTTGATTGGCTGCAGATTGCGCCACAGCACCTTGTAAACCATTACATTGTGCTATGTTAAGGAAAAAGGTCTCATACTTCAAAATGTATTTCTGCATACCTTGCAGGGAAAAAATACTGAGCGCTTTGAGATGCCCATCAGGTGTGATAAAGCACTACTTAAATACTACTTATTATTATTATTACTATTGTAATTTGTTACACGCTATGTAGAAACTCAACAGCCAATAGAAACATTTGTTTCTTAGACTGGCAAGTCTGTGTGTCTGGTTCTCTCCTCTACATTGAGCACCCATGCACTGTGAGGTATAGCTATGCTGACTAAACTGGTCTGCAACCAGACTGAAACTGCATGCTTGTTTGACCTTATAGCTCCATGGTTTGACTCACAGGTGTGAATTGTTTATTATGACTTAGGCCTACTGACAGCGATTTGGGGTTTTACAACTGAACTGAAGTCTCCCACTTGCAAAGCAAGAAAAAACTGCTTTGCAGATATGTTAATAACAGCTACAATTTGTTTTAAATGGTTGTGTTTCTGCATGGAAGTTGGAGAATTGCAAAAACTTTGATCTCCTTTTTTAAATCATAAGAAACATCTCTGTACACTAGGCCTATTCATACATCCATGTATCTGCTAAAAGTACAAATACTTTTTTGAAGATTGTACGTAACCCTCCCTCTCCAATCGAGTTCAATAACTAGTTCATGTCCTTCCTTTTTATCAAGTTGGTTTTAAAGTTACTTGTGTTTTTTCCTGATGTAATTGACCTCACACATTTTATTATATAATGTCCCATGGAAATAATCAACGCTGTCTTCGGTTACATACAATGTAAAATAACCGAAGATCTTTCAAACTTGTGTCTGACCTGTGTCCCAGTTTTGAAGTAATTGGTATTTATTTATTAATGAGAAAAACTGGACAATTGTCTTAAGATAAAGTGCGTCTATTGATGCAGTTATTTTGACTTGTTCAGTTCAATTCAAGTCAACTTTTTTTCTTTTGCATAAATACACTTGATGCAAAGTTTACTTAAAAATCTGAAGCTGATTTGGTGTGTTTATTTCCTAACAAACCAAGTTACATGTAACATCAACATTTTCTGTGATGTAATTTACTGAATTCCATTTTTTACCGGTGCTATTTTTTTTACAATTTCGGTGATAACAACGATGTTAGTTCAAGGTAAAAATACACAACAAATATGACACAACTACCCACTTGAAGCTCAATTTAAAATGTACTCTTACTCAACACTGAAATTATGAACATGCAGGGAAAAAAGCTCACTCATTACATTAGTTATCTTGTTTAAAAATCTTTTGTGGCTACACAAGATCGCAGGGCTTTTAAGTCAAAATTTTAACTGGACCAGAGTTTTTTTTACTAGACCAGAATCAACATGAGAAACAAATTCTACACATTTAATAGACTATGCACCAGGAATAATGAATATTATTTGGTTTTATGGTTTTACCCTTTCACCGATGTGTGTAAAGCACTGTATACTCAGTACTTCTCCGAGTTCTGTGAAAAAAATCCACAGGCATTTTACTCGGGTGGGACTCGAACCCATGACCTTCTACACAGTTTAACATCATGTATACTGTTTTTTATTTGAACAAGCACTAAGAAAATATTTATCTCATTTGTCTGATATCAGTAGGCATACTTCGATGTTCAACAACATTAAAATATTATCAGATTCAAAGTTGACATTTGAACATCTATTTATTTTTTGTTAATTTACAAATTGAGGTAAATAATTATTCAACTGAAAACTAAAACAGCAGAAGCTGCCATGGCGAGCTGCCGATAGAGAAGTGATGAATAATAGAAAAACAATCATTTGATCAACTTATGTTCAAAGAGGTGGGGGCAATTAACATTGCAAAACCGTTAAGATTACTCAAAGGAAGCTGTTTAATTTCCAGAGGGTAAAACTGTACACTGAAAACTTTAACATTTTTTTTAAATTTCCATTTGCACACTGTGGATCCAACCACATTTTGGCTGTGAAGACAGTAAGACAAATGAACTGCATTTGTGGGTAAAAACAATTATTTTACACAACAAACTATCTAACACCATGAGGCAAAAACTTTAACAAAAAGTCTCAATGCGGATGGCCGGGAAAGAAGCTGTTTAATTTCAAGAGGGTAATAATGTACCCTGAAAACTTTAACATATTTAAAAAGTAGAAAAAACTTGACCACAATTTCAATTTTCACACAAAAACAATTGCAAAACACAACAAACTGTCTAAGGCAAAAACTTTATCAAAAAGTCTTAATGGGGACGGCCGGACGGACAGACGGACGGACAAAATTGGTATTACATAGGCTCGCATTCTGCTGAAGCAGCTTGCCAAGAAAACAACAAGACTGCCGGACTTGTTGAGTCATGAGCTTAGGCCAAAAAAAAGGGTTCTGTTTCTGGTTCCCCGATCGACCCTAGTTTTACACCGCGACCCTAAACGTTTTATTCGCCCCTTAAAAAAAACAGGAAAAAGCGGACAAAAAACAAAAAAACAAAAACAAAAACCTATTTTACCTGGAAGAAAATGTCTGACTTTTACCAATTTACCATGTTTTAGGCAACATTTGAAATAAAAACCAGAACAAATCAAGAAGAATTTGCAGATATCTCCATGATTTGAGCCTGCAATGTCCAACGACTCGACTACGACTACGAGCGAAAAATACCCACTGGCTTCAAGCCCTGAACATTGTCTCCTCTCTTAATGGATTTCAAAACAAACAAATGTCAAATCCCAGTTTAAACACAAAATGTTCATTTTGTAACACACAAATTAAGTTGTACAATTTTGTACAATGGTATTCACATACCTAGACCATTGTACTGTATCTGACTATGAAATCTTGCCCCACCGGATCTCAACCACAGGGACTTACAAGTACATTATGTACATGTACAAGTACATTGTACATTGTTGTAAGTGATATGCCAACAATGTTGTCAAGATACCACATCATCATACATAGGAGGCTTACACTGGCTGTACTTGTATGGCAATGATATGTGGATACGATACACTTACACTGTACTGAACATGTAGGCTACATTCTCTGTACTTTTCACAACAAACACAGTATGTGTAAATGCATTCGTGTCCTTATACCTACATAAGTGGCCATGCACTTTGTACGTATTCATGTTTCTCCAACATAAACCCATAATCCTCTGATCCTTCCCAAAATAATTACCCCCCCCCTATTTACGTTCTTCAAATTTTCTTGGAAAAATCTAAGCAATAATTCATGAAAAAAAAAAAAGTAAGTCAATAACATAATGTACTTGGATAGTTAAGTCAAAGTAATTGGTAGCTGTTTGTAATTTTTAATGTTAGTATCAATGCATTACTGTCAAAAAAATCACATTCCAATCTTATGTACATGAACAGACAAACAGCGGCATTTTAAAAAGCCATCTGCCATATTACCACAGCTACAATGCAGAAGAGACTTTTAGAGCCAATCAGCCTGAGTCTGATTTAAGATTCTACACTGATAATCTTTCATAATATGACAAAAACTAAACAACAACCTACAGTAGGTAACTTGTTGGCCTGGTAACTCAGATTACAATCAATAGTAATCTTCCTCATCACCAATCTACTTTAAAGCATGAGGACTGGACTTGAGTTATCCGTTATAATAAACAGAAGTGAAAGCCAGCTGCCTATATACCTAAACTCATCAGTTTAGTAGGTACACCTACTGCATGTATGCAATGCGTAGGCATACTTACTAGTGCATGTGCAGACATGTTTTATCTGTGTCCACTGTCAGTTCACAATTCAGTTAGAACATGAGTTGCCGATCTCTTCACCATTACATGTCATATCAGCACCAAAGTACATAATATGATGTGGTTTCCTTTGTGTAGCCTGATGGCACAGGTATAAAAATACAAGTAATGCAGTGTCATGTACATGTACATGTACATGGTACCATCCATCAGTTATTTTTTCCCTCTTTAGGCTAATAGAATTACATGTATTGTATTGGATTCAGCTCAAATGTTACTTTTACACAGGTTTCTCAGTTTAGCACTTTAATACTGTGTACACACCAACAAAATATCTTTTGTCCTCATAAACTAACACAATACAAACAAATTAAATTAGTACCACCATTGATGACAGACGCTGTACAGTACACACAAAGACAACTATCTGAAATAGTGATTAGTCTTAATAGTAATATTGGGTGATTGTCTTTCGAGCTTTTAATTAACATGTCATGGCTGCTGAACCTTTAATCAATGTAAAGTAAATGTACAGGCACTTACAGTTCAAATGTTACAAGAAATCAAGAAATGATCACAAATGAAGACTATCATTTATTTTGTTTAAGGTTTCATTTGAAAAACTAAGAACACATTTCCACTTTTCCTCATGTTGTTGGACATTTTCCATACTTCTATTCAATGAATGCAGAAATTTTTGTAACTGAAGGTGATTGTGCTACACATACAGTACATGTACTGATTTATTGTTTCAAAAATTGGTTTGTACCAAATACCTTTGTGAACTTTAAGAGTTAGTGTACATGTATGCATTTTCAACTAAAGCATTTAAAACTTTGTTGACAGAAGACAGTTTCATTTTATTCCTTATGAGTGTGATGTCATGAGTTCATGTCCTATATGCCCACCCGGCTATGGGTCTGTTAAAAAGGAAAATAATTAAAACAGAGGAAGTGCACACCCACATTATGGCAAAATTGAAAGAGAACACACCCAAAGGTTAGATTCCTGCTTAGATAGTTTGTATTTTGTACTCAAAGACTTAGCCTGTTGGCCTACTTAGTACCTGTACCAAACAGCATTGGGGAACAATACCGGTTGGAAAAAGACTGACTGTACAGGAAGCAAGGTTGGTCATGTGTGCAAATGCCATGCTCTAGTATCTTCTTAACACAATTATCTATGGATACGTTGATTAGTTAGACTGAACAAATCAGATATAATCTAACACACCATCATTTAAACAGAGCATATCATAAAATGTTGCTGCAGTAATAGGCTCTGGATTAATATAATAGGCAATAAAATGTTTACATACATATGTACATGACATAGTGTATGTAAATAACATAAATTCAGGGATGCTCAAGCACAACTAAAATTACAAAACACACCATTTGAGTTGTCCCAATTTCAACATTCATAATGTACATCAAACTACAACATGTTCATGTATCTAGAAGTGCTGTACATGCATGTACACACTTACCCTGATTTAGGCAACAGTACAGGCCTGGAATTACACAGAGGCCTCGGAAGTCATGGCCTCTGTTGCCCCTGGTCTTGGTGCCCCTTCACCAGTTTCCCATAGACTTTAAGATTTTCCAATGGATTGGAAGTGCCCCTAGCAGAATGAAAGTGGCCTTGCTCTCTTAGAGATGAAATTCCAGACCTGACAGTATCATGAGTCTTACTATTGTCTGACCTTGTCAGGAGTCTGTCTTGTACTGATATAGTTACTTCGACCAGTGATAACATTAATGATAACTTTATGATGACATTTTAAGATACACCTCGAGTAGTGCATAATGCACACGTGGTTGACTAGACAGGCTTTCTGTCAAGTTATATTTTCACTATAAGCACAAAAAACAAATAATTTGAGTGATTCGCTAGGATCCTTCCTCACTTTTAAAACAAAATCCAACGCTAACAGTAGTAACTTAACACGCAAACTGTTGGACTCTGATCTGGAAGAATGCCTGCCCCACACATTTTAAAGCATAATCAGTTTACTGGTGCAATCCTCAGTCCCAAAGAATCAATAAAAGCATGCAGGTACTGGTAGATTTCGAAGGGTATGGAGTCATCCGAGGGTAAAAGAAACATGTTCATGTACATAATGTAGTATGTACATTTCAAGTTAAGTGGAGTTCTGTGATATAATACAATTTATATGTAGGGGTGGGTGCACTAGACTTGCTCTTAAACTGCACTGTTATAAAATAATAAATATAATATTAAGATGTACATGGTTTCGGGGGGGGGGGGGGTTTGGGGGGAAAGTCATTTGATATTTCCCATTTAGTTTTCTGTAAACATACATCTACATGACCATACAACCAACCTGTGAAAATTTCATCAATTCTGTGAAAATGATTAACATCCGTAAACGTTTTTAAGGGATTTTGTGCATTAGTCTGGCGTATTGCAACTGCTCACCTGAAATGGGCAAAGTGTCAAAATTTAGGGTCTTCAATTTCAAATGTCTCTACTCTGGCAGTAGTTCAGAGAGAAATATTTCTTTGGAGGATTGGTACTGGAGGTTTAACACTGACAGTATTTTTTGTCTCCCGTTTTTTAACTAGGTATTTACACAAAATAAAATATAATGGGGCAACTGAAATTACAGAAAACCTAACACTTTCAAGATTAAGGCTAAAAAAAAAAAAGTTGTTTGAAGGAGAACCTTTTAGTGCATTATGTTTTTGTGACAAGAGATAAGCACTCATGCCAAATACCAAATATTCCCATGCATTGATATTAATGTTTTGTTGTAGAGAGAAAATGATGGCAAAAGAAGGCCTCAAACAAAAATCGCATGTTTCAATTCTATTTGACTAAATTCTACTCTCCAATTTAATTTTAGCTTGAATAACATAATATTTCAAAGTTACAATGAAGTTGGACAAGGAAAACTGACAGAAATGGCTGTTAAATCCAACTGCCATTTTTTCACATGTTTAATATGAGTGAACAAGGCTCTGTTTCGCCTTCGTTTTTTGGTACGAGGTTGAAAAACCATGCTTCGACCCCACGGTATACTATATATCAAGTACTACAGTACCGTGCAAGTATTGTTATGCTACCTGGTGAATTCAAAGCGGGGTGCTTGCGTAAAGAGCCTTGGACAAGGCTAGATTGTGTAGCGTGGGCATGCTACGGAAGGTGAGAGAATGGAGTCCCTTTTTTACAAAAAACAAAATCCCCCACAATGAGAACACTCTTCTTCTACTTATATAAATTGATTCCCGTGTTCCAATGGACACTAAAAACCTGATTTTTTTTCTAATTTGTGGCTACCAAGGATTTTTTTAAAGGAAATAACTGACGTCAGAATTATATAAATGGTCTGCTTCCCATCTCATGATTACAAAGTCAAAAGGACAAATGTTGGCACAGAACCAGACTTAACATTGATCACAGTAAAATTTGCAAGTCCCAAAAAACAGTCACTGCGCTTGTTCAGTGCCTTTCCATGAAAATAACGTTTGCTAAAAGATACCCGGTGCTGGCTATGTCCACTGCTAACCCTGGTAGGACGTCAGTATCCCCTGCATTGCACTGACGTCCTGGGTATAAAGCTTCTCTACAATGCGAACGAAATTTCAACTAATGTTTTTTCATATTTGCACCTGATTTAAGAAGCTGAAATTTCGTTCATATATTCTTCTTGTCCATAACTATACTTTTGATGTAGACCCATGCGGTTGAAGCAGGGCACCTGTCAAATTTTAGACAGGTGCCCTGCCTCAACCGCACTGTCGTCTGTCGTCACGGTTGAGACGGTGCACCCGTCTAATCGATGGGTGCCCTACCTCCCTCAACCGCGTAGTCGTCACGGTCGAGGCAGGGCACCCGTGGATCCTGCTAAGAGTGGGATCACTAAAATGAAGATTGCTGTTATTACGTACAAGTTCCTGGGGCGCTAGTATGACCGATAATGTCAAAATTTTGAAAAAGAAGTACAGCGCCCCAGTTACTGGGTCTACTTTTGATTGGTCCACAAATAACAAATATATCTCAAGCAAGGTGACATTATTCCAGTAAATAAAAAGAAGATCAACGCTTCTGTTGTAAACATCAGATTGACGTGTGAGCTTTTGTGCGCACTCGCGAAATGCGTAGCAACCCCAATCGACTTTCTCATCAACTGAAGCAAAACATTCGATTAGTGCTAGTTTGGTATCAATACTACACTATTTTGTTATACAAAGTGAATGTGTTGATACCGTACTTGGTTTGTTGCTAAGAATCAATACCAATGCATACTGAGCTTGAAGCACGAACGAACGTGACAAACTTGCTATTAATATTGTTGGCATGTGTGCGCGCAAGGAGTCAGTACAGAAAGTTACAACTGAGACGTAAATTTTAATTTTATTTTCAAAAATAATGTCACCCAATGATACAATTAACAATTCTGAACCCAGCAGGCATAAGAATTCCGGACATAAGGAATATGTGTACGAAGCGTCAGCTTCCTCCATCAGCTATAAATATGAAAATATATTGTTATAACATTTTTTGCAATGTTACAGGACCTTTCACCCTGGATTCCGTCGCGTTGTATGCAACGGAGGAGTCCAACCTGGGCTATACCTAGACCCAGTAACTGGGGCGCTGTACTCCTTTTTCAAAATTTTGACATTTTCTGTCGTACTAGCGCCCCAGCGAAACATACCAAAAATATGGGGAAGTGCAATATTTTCATAAAAAATCAGAGATGTCACACCAAAAATGCCCCAGAATGACGGAAATACCCAACGAATTACCTTCAAAACTGCCAACTGGCCTCTCCATATGTTTAAGATGTAACACCAGGCATGAAATTGTACTCACGGAAATTTGTCCGGCTAAAAAAGGATGATTTTTGAGACATTCCCGGTTTCCGTTGATCATGTCCAGCCATATTTTTTTATCTGACTTCTCGCAACGAGAAGTCAGATGCATTGTGGGTCCGGCTGTTTATGAAAACCTGGTTTCGGGGAGTGAGGTCTGGCGCCCGGCAATGACCCACAATGCATCTGACTTCTCGTTGCGAGAAGTCAGATAAAAAAATATGGCTGGACATGATCAACGGAAACCGGGAATGTCTCAAAAATCATCCTTTTTTAGCCGGACAAATTTCCGTGAGTACAATTTCATGCCTGGTGTTACATCTTAAACATATGGAGAGGCCAGTTGGCAGTTTTGAAGGTAATTCGTTGGGTATTTCCGTCATTCTGGGGCATTTTTTGGTGTGACATCTCTGATTTTTTATGAAAATATTGCACTTCCCCATATTTTTGGTAGGTTTCGCTGGGGCGCTAGTACGACAGAAAATGTCAAAGTTTTGAAAAAGGAGTACAGCGCCCCAGTTACTGGGTCTAGGCTATACCAAAACTTTCTTATCTCTCCTCTATCTAATTAGATTAGAAGTAAAAGAAAGTTTATGAATTGCCATTAGTGTCATGTCAAATCTCAACTTCAAGTTCAACATTCAATTTGTCTTGTCAGCACTGAA
Organism: Pycnopodia helianthoides; assembly: GCA_032158295.1. Taxonomy (NCBI): domain Eukaryota; kingdom Metazoa; phylum Echinodermata; class Asteroidea; order Forcipulatida; family Asteriidae; genus Pycnopodia; species Pycnopodia helianthoides. Next base: position 21,954,849 of record CM063248.1, on the reverse strand, counting down.
TGTCTGCCCCACTGTTGAATGTGAATGCATTGGCAATGCATAAATGAACAGCATCCATCCATGGTCATTATTGCCTTGTCAGAAAACGAACTGAACTTACCTTCAGTTTCAGTCACCAGAACTGGACACAGTAGGCCAAACCGCAGCAAAATCAGCTTAATCAGTTTAATTACTTTAACGAAATAAAAGAACACTTTTTTCTCGAGTCAAAATGGTATTTTGAAGGGGTAACGTTATAAAAAGGAAGAGAAAAACTAGCTCGAACAGCCCTCACTCACAAAACAGATGGGCCCGAGCACCAATGACTTTTTACATGTTTGCCAACGGAAATGGCATGAAATTGCCAAATTTTCTGGTGGAAGATGAGTCTCAAATTTTCCTCTATCAGAAAAAGTTAAATACTCCGTGAAAACCGGTTCCGGAAAATGTTGAAAAGCTGACAATAGTTGATGGTCAGACATCACAGTAACTTGAAACACTGCGTATCGCCATTGCTGATTTCTAAATGCTTGAAAGCGAGGCTCATTTACATAATAAATAAGTTCAGCCGATCATCAGCCAATTTAGTTCAGATATTTGGTACACAAATTGATAAACGGAAGTTTTTTGCCATTTTATTTTAGCTTTATATATAACCATTGAAATTTTTAAAGATAGAATAAAATTATCCAAACAGAGGTCTCGATGATACATGTTTATGTCTCGGGCTTATCTAATGCTTGACTGATAATCGAGTTTATGTTGCATTTCTGACTGCGCGCTCCGTATGTCAAGTCGTCTGCTTGTTAGACACTTTTATTATTTACATCAAAAGCGCCCTCTGCATGCATTTAGCTAACCCTTGCGGGGGCGGGATTTGTGTTTTTCTCCTTTTTTTGTTCCCTTTGCCTATGGCAATCGTCCCAATTTCAATATTCCTGAAGTTTCTCTGAGAATATTATATGGTTAAAGTGAAAATGTAACGCGTGTTTAATACTAGTGTTCAACCTGACAGCTTCATTGGAAGCTGTCAATAAATCTTTACTATCAACAGAGGGCGCTTCAACTATCGCAAATCGCGCATTGCGTCATTACCACAGATATAAATTATATTATGTCTATGGTCAACTCTCTGATATAATATGACTTATGACAATAGGAGTTTTAAGTTTATTATAAATGCAATATTATTTCATCGTAATTTTTGAGTTTGACCTTTAAGTGGCAAGGCAAGTCAAGAGTGGAAAAACTATCAACTCAACACTTTCGCTGTGACGTTTAACAAAAATAATAAACCCACTTTTAAGAATTTAAAGTACATGTAAATCATTGGCGCTTTGAAGAGATTTTTATTTTTTAAGTGTTCGAGTGTACTCTACTTTTTATTATCTAAATCTGTATCATAATTACGAGTAAATTAAATAAAGAGTAAATTTTACTTAGCGTGTACAAAATATTTCAGAACATTTCAACAAAAACTGTGAAGAACTTTAAAATCATACCACACAGCAAGGCGCCTGTAAATCCGTCTGAAAATGACTGTTTTTTGTTTATGTATCGACTGATTAATTTTTTTTAAGATAAAATTTACTGATGGAATATTTAATCAACCATTGATTATGGGATCTGAATACGTGTCAACTATTACGTCAACACAAACATAGCTGTTTTCCCCTTTATTAATTTGGCAACTTCTTCACAGCAATTGCTTGTTATCTTTGTTTTGTTTTCAAATAAGCAAACACAATCTGAGATTAACAAGCAACACATTTGAAAGTTTCTATCATTTGGTTTAATATCAGTTTTATTCATGTTTTTCTAAAACAATGCTACACAAGACAGAGGCTGCCACTTGGCTACCACATTAATATTGAAAGTAAAAAATAATCAACAGATAACAATAAAGTATGCTATACAACAAGCCAGAAGTCAAATCACCTCCCCTATACAATAAAACCTGGATTGGATCTAATTTATTAGAGCTCATGAAAAAGAAAAGAAGGCAGAAAGACTTCTATTAAAGGAGACCACTGACACCAAATAGCCAGTGGAGTTCTAACTCTTATGTTTGCCCATAAGAGAAATATGTTTACAGGTATTCCAAACATTGATGTTATCAATATGCACAACTCACAACAGTTTGCTGATTAAAAAATGAGAAGACCAAGAGCTTTTAGATCTAGAGTCCAATGTGCATAAACAAAAATCTGCCTCAATAACTGCGTGAAGAAGTTGTATGTAAGTATTCCTTCAGTGAATCAGTCCCTCTGAACATTGTAGAATTTGAAGATAGAATCCAGAGCCTCTACAACCTGGAGGTTTTTTTCTAGATCAACTTTGATGATAAACATGTTGTGGAACTTTATGTTAATCACTGTAATAGTTGGTTTCAAATGAACTCCTATTACATTCAAGATAACACCTGACACTAAAAATACATTTGACAGCTCAATCTCCCAGTCATTTTACTTTGAATAAGTACAGTAAAAGGTCGTAAGAAATGCCTTAAGAAGACAACATAAGTGGGCAATAAAAAAAAACATAAACCATTTTGTAAAACTTTCAGAAATGATTTTCCCGACTAATAATGTTGAGCTGTGTAGTAAGGTGATTGCTAACATGGTCAACAATTTGATTCAGTAAAACTTCTCTTGTGTAACAAGGAGTTATTGAACCTCTTTAGGAAAACAAATGTAACGAGTAGGTGATGCCACCTTATAAATAAATAAAAAGGTCAAGTTCCTCACTTAAATTCCCCTTGTGTTGGATTGATTCATATTAGGTGTTATTGGATGTATGTCCATAGTTGCATGGTTTTACTGTACTCTAAACAAAAGCAAAAAAATTATGATGTATAGTCAAATACTGTCAAGGTTACTCAGGATTCAATTCTAAGTTTCATACCAAATGAAAGATTTAATTGGCTTCATCGTTTTATTGTATTTACAAAGGGTAAAATAAAACTAAGTCAAATATAGATCCTGACCACTATAAGACGAGTCACGATCACAACTCTCTCCTTCCTTGTACACCAGTTGGCATGGAAACAAAACACAAATATGAGAAGGGGCAAACTCAGTGAACCTAAAACATTCAGCAGAGTGTTTGTGGTCATATCAATGAGCAGAAGTGCCAATATTTACCCAAAATCAGTTTAAATAATAATATGACACTCTATAATATGGCAACTTTCACATTGTTAAATAAAATGACAAGGTCAAGTGCTGTGGAGATTTTGTTGCATGAAGTATTTTAATCATTGCATTTTGTTCTAACAGATATAAAGTCATCACAAAGTTGATTTGATTTATTGGTGCTTCTTAACTGCTTCTCTTCAACAAGTACAAATGTTTGTTTGGATGTGCTTATCCCAGAATGCTCATATGGTTTCTGGAATGTTAGATAGGTTTGGTAAGCAAAGTTTGCAATAATTGAGGTATTGTGAGCTCAAAATTAAGTAACTGTACCATCAGTGTGTCAGTGGCAGATCATTAGAAGTACTTACACCTAATCCTAACACAAACCAAAAATGTATCAATTGCATAAATAAAAACCAAAATAAAACAATAATAATAAAAAAGGAAATAGCTAATGTACAGCAGTTGAGAAAGGCATAAAACTAATACAACTGTAGACCATGTCATATTCTTTTAAAAAGTTTATTAAAACTTCGGAGCAAAGATATCTTTGGAGTTTTTAGTCTTAAAAATTAAAGTGTTTCTTTAAAAAATACATGGTCTTCTTTTCCACCAAAACAAGAGCAACTATTGTGTATTACATATTCAAGCACAAGAAATTACAAAATATAACAATTTTTGTACATGATTCAATAGCTAAGAGACCTTAGTTGAAATCTAGGGTACGGCATGACCGGAAGGTGGTAGTCTCCATTTCAAGCCTCACTGATTTACTGCCTTGTAAATCGCCGACATGTCCTTCTCTCCAAGACCAAGATTTTTTGCTCTCTTAAAAAGCTGAAAAAGTTAATAGAATCAATGAAAAAATGTAATTAAAACAAAAGTAAGAAGGTTGACCATCCAATCATAACCAGTATTCCTAAAGAACAGAAATGAACAGGGCCTTGTGTTTATATACCAGTTAAGTTAATACCAGTATTAATGTTAATACACTGGGCCTAATTTCATAGAGCTGCACAAGCAGAAAACATTGCTCAACACATTTCTGCTGAAAAAAAATTAGAAGGAAACCAGTCACAAATGGTACACATGACATGTCATTTTGGCTGGTAACCAATTTCTGGCAAGCACGATTGTAGTGCTTTGCTTATTTTTGAGCTTTAACAGCTCTATGAAGTTGGGCCGTAATTGTATACCATCCTCATTTCAACACCCTCATCCTATCCCATATTGAACAGGTAGATTCAAAGATTGGAAAATGATTCCCCCTTCCTTCACCAAGTAATAGACAAAAAGTCACTGTTCATCCCACCTCCCATATACACACTTTTAATAAGGGTAGTCCCTTCACTATAGTACAAACACAAAAAAACATACCTCATTGACAGCTGCGGAGACTGGGAGTGGTTGCTCTACTTGATCAGCAAGAGCCAAGGCAAGTCTCATATCTTTCTGCTGGTACTTCAGTGGAAATGCAGGGGGAAACTTATTGGCCAATATGGCTGAATAGAAAAAGACAAACCAAATAAATTGTACGTTTCCATAATCCTCACTGTAGCATACAAGATAATTTCATGTTTCCTACCTTGGGTTCATGGTAATTATACTCAAACAATAGAAAGAAGTCCAGCTTGTAAAGTTAGTGGTAACGTTATATTGAACCTTTCCCACTATGAAATGAAAGACTGATTATACCTTTGCCCTTTCCACTGATGAGTGGACTTGATATAGCTCCAAGGTTTAGAACATCCAGGAGCGTATCTTGACTAAGACCTGCCCTCTCAGCCAGCGCCATTCCTTCAGCAAACCCACTCATGATGCATCCTGTGATCATGTTGATGATGATCTTCATTTTAGAGCCATTCCCAACATCCCCTACACAGGAAATCACCAAAAAGATTGCATACAATTTTTAAGACATTGAAGAATTATTGATATTGTTGACTTGATTTCACTCTGATGGTTCCTTAAGATGTAGCAGCAGGTCTGTCAATTAGACAATTGTTCTTAAAGGGTGTGTACAACATTGGTAAGGTTGAAAATATAAATGTTCACAGATTTGCACATAAAATACATGGTATGAAGATGGTCGTGTGGAAAACCTCACTTCAAATAGTTTTGCTTGAAATGCTATAATTTTTAGGAAATTAGTAAAACAAACAGTCTTTATCACTGGTGACAAAATCCGAAGACCGATTTAGCTTAAACTTTCACAGGTTTGTTATTTCATGTATATGTTGGGTTACATCAAGTGTGGATACTGGTCTTTGACAATTACCAATGCTGTACATTTGCTTTAAGGAACTAAACTATCATGTTATTGTTAATTTTGTTGGTGGCATTCAATTGCCAATAATAATGACTTCAATTCTCCTTTGCTGTATTATTGTTTTACAATGTTCTTTTCTTAAGAGGTACTTACCAAGGTAAAATGCCTTTTTGCCCATAGCTTGAAAGCATGAAGTACAGTCTTCATAGAGTGTCCTATCTCCAGCTGAAATGACAACAAGTGAACCTTCCATGGCCGGCTGGACGCTGCCTACTACTGGTGCCTCTAAAAACCTACCCTCTCTGGCTGAAATAGCCTAAGGAACAAAACCACACACAGCAGTCAATACCAAGTCAAATTAACTCAAATTAATTTATGTTGTACACAAAATAAGCATTAATCCTAGCAATGCCCTGTGTATATTTAATAACAAGCATTTTAAGCTGTACTTTACTGCTGTTTTTTAGAAATTGCGAATACCTTAAAAAAACTAAAAAAAACCAATGACTGCAGTCAAGACATCACAAGTTTAAATCCGACTTTATCCGAAACTTTATTTGTTAACTTGAACTTCAACTTGAATTTTAAGGTCCATGGTGTGTTCTAACCAATACAATGAATCATCAAATAGTGCAGAAATAATTGGGTCTGACAGCACAGTTTGAAAGTTTGAGAAATTTCATTGGCCCAGGCAATGCTGCAGTGACTGGGGTTAGATAACACCTTGCAACAAACACTGCCTATATAGATAATTACTCACCCCTTCTACTCCAGTGACTGGGGTTAAATAACACCTTGCAACAAACACTGCCTATAGATAACTACTCACCCCTTCTACTCCAGTGATTGGGGTTAAATAACACCTTGCAACAAACACTGCCTATAGATAACTACTCACCCCTTCTACTCCAGTGATTGGGGTTAAATAGCACCTTGCAACAAACACTGCCTATAGATAACTACTCACCCCTTCTACTCCAGTGACTGTACAATATCCACTGTGACATATCAACCAGTGCCTTGCTTCTTCATACCATCAGTACACATGCTCACCAACACATCTACATAACAATTAAAGTATGGAAGTTATGAATAACATAGCAGACACTTTAAGGAATATCAATTAAAAACCACGGCTGCTCTTGTCAATTTTTCTTGTTCACCCAAAACCTTTACAATGTCATAAGATCTGTTGTAGTTTTTTGTGTTTTTGTTTACATGTTTTACACTCAAAATACACCACAAGTCTGCTTCCCTCTTTTGTCTGAAAAGAGTTTTAAGTTCATGCACAAAAAAATAATCTTTTTCTAAGATTCCTTTAAATATTGTTTGAAGCTTTGCATGGTGTGGACAAATAGGAAAAACTATAAATAAATAATAGTAAACTTGCGGGTACAACCATGTGTAAATCTCTTTTGTTTGAGTGTTGGCTCTGAGAAGAGCCGGTTTGGTCTCGACGTTTCGAACAGTATACTCTGCTCGTCTTCAGGGAACTGAGACGAGCAGATATACTGTTTGAACGTCAGACAACGGTCTCTCAAGCCACACTCAACAAAAGAGATTCACATGGTTGTACACAGTTTACATTTTTTTTTGTTTTTCCTAGAGTCCTTTGTTTGCACAGCAAAATGTGACACAAAATGTATCAGTTACTACTCCAAATTAATCATATTTGCTACTCAATGTTAGCATTCAGTGTGCATAGAGCATGCTCAGTCTTCATATTTTGGTTTGCAAAACTGCCGGACAAAATTGTTTCCTGCAACCTCATGTTTTTCTCGTACCTAACCCGTTGAAGTAAACAAGGAATTTATTATTATAACTTTTGAGTCTTATTTCCATATCCATTGTAAACCATCTTAGATGGTCAACATGGCATTGTATTAAACTATAATAATGACCATTATTTTGATGCTTGTACTTACTGCTCTAAGAGCTTCTGAATCTGACACCATAGAAAAAACAATGTCACATGATGATACAAGTTCAGATACACTCTTGGCTTCTGTTGCACCAGCTGTCACAAAATCTGCACACTGTAAAGGACAAAACACAAACAATGAAGAAAGTTAGCATCCTACTTCTTCAATTTAAAGCTCTATTAGAAGAAAGAAACAAGGACCTGATGATGAAGCTTCCCAATGACCATTTAATGTACTCCTACTTTCAACTTGACTACAATAAATCACAAAAACCCTTAATTTCCTTCCCATTTTTGTTTATATTTTATTAACAGTAACATTTATTAACCTTCTCAGCTGCAGATTGATTATAATGATTAGATATATAGTCACTTTTCTGGCTTGATGCCTTCTAGGATTAAACAGTTCATGTAGAGTATACAGCACTGGCCTCAGTTATAGGCTGCAAGTTGCTTAGCAAAGTCTAGGCTGAATAGACCCTTGTACACAGCTATCGCCAAGAGAACAACAATGTGTGTACATGACATGCATAACTAACAAAGTAACAGCCGATGACAGGTCTTTGTTTGACCTAAAATGAGGGCGCTGTAAATGTAAGATAAATGATGCTTGCTTCATAAAGTGAAAGAAATGTGTGTCACCTTCTATACCCATGTTCAGGATTTGTCGTTACCAATGGCACAAAGGTTGATATATATTCAAATGGATTTTTTAGGGGAAGTCTTCAAGACTCAGTATCCTTCATCCAAGATTGACTTAACTCTCCTACTATGGGTAACATTTTAAATTAACCAATAATTTGGAACGTCTCAATTCCACTGGTTGTAAACCATGGTGGCACAGAATTCACTGTGTATGTGAGTTTGCTGTTTAGATGCATTCACCACATGACATCACAATTGCAGGATGGCACGGTTATCGTTCAAAACCAGTGCACGATATTAAAAAATAACAAAATAGGGGAGTTAACCAGATGACAACAGATTATTAAATGGTACAAGAATAATTGTCATTCATCCAAACATTTATACATGTTTAACTTGAAAATAAGTAACTAACAAAAGTATTGAAATAATCTGAGGAAACATCAACTGATATCCGATAGCCTTTGCAGCACTCGCTGTCTATAGGTTGTTGATAATTGAAAGTGTTAAGGACAACATACTTGCTTTCAATTCCAATGTAAAAGTAATGTATTAGTAAAGTGAAACATGTAAAAACACTATAAATGTACAAGGACAGCCACAACCTTGGGGGTACACTACACTGACAGTGAATCCTACACTACTGGGATTGCTTCTCAGTCAAATCTTATCCATATGAGAATAAACTACCATGGCATAGTGCATAGAATGCTAATTATTATGCAAGCTACAATAAAATGGACTTTGAATGATATTTTGTGTAGGTGTATTTGTCCAACTATTCAAACACTCTCTCAACAAACTGTGTCAGGGCACAGAGTGCCGCTAAACCGTTATGCATACACAATACATCAAACAATCTATACAAATAATTGAGTTAACCTGTAGCAGGCAATGGAGCCTACCAAGACACCCCTATTTTTATCAATGAAATACTCCAAAACCATTTGGCTATTGATCACAAGTGACGACAACAATAGCTTTTTTATTCATTATTAGAGCTAGCTAAAGAGACTCCACAGTAGTACCACCATTATGTATCTGTAACTCACATGTGCGAGTAACTGCTATAATAGAAAATGTGGGGGAAAAAACCACAAGTTAACACCACAGCACTGAGGCATGATTATAATTCAGCTACCGAGATACAACTAGTCAGCACATTAGCAATTGCTCATCTTAGGACTTCCCTTGTCATAGATGATGAGAAAATAAAATGACATGCAGTTGTCCTATGTCTTCAGAGCAGTAACACTAGCAACATGATGAAACTTAGTACTAAGCAACTTTAAGTGTTCACCTCCGGATCCTTTGATTGAGAGGAAGGTTGAGTTTCATCTAGATTGCAGTGTACAAGTATTGCAGTAGGGTTGAGATAGAGTGATGATTAATGGCAGTATATATGCCTGTACCAGCCTGTGCTTGGCATTCACATAGAAGTAGCTGTCAGACAACAAGACTACTTGAAAAGGCTCAATTCAAATCACACTGTACTGTAAGGTAAGAATTTATAACTTAACATTTTGTACTTTGTAGTATAGGGATGTTTTCATAAATGTTGATTTTACTCTTCAGTCTAAATACAAAAAATAGTCAAATTTGAGGCAAGGTACAGCAAACTTATTTGTGCACAAAGCACTTCATACAGACAGATGAGTGGAGTAGAAACAACATCAAATAAAAAGTGTGATCAGTTACAAGAGTAAACTCATAAATTATCTACAGCGTTCTGCTGACTTGGACATTTAATTTTGGGAAAAAAATCTTTGATTCCTTAAAAGATCAATTTATCAAATCAGAGTAATTATAAATACAGAGTCATCTTCCAGGAACAAGTCATTACTAAGTTTAATGATAACAGGTTCAAAGGTTACATTAAACTAAGAATCTCTTGTCAGAATGGATATAACGGTGGAAGCATTTAGATAATCCAACATACTTCATTACAACACACTTTATCATCCAGAATGTCTTTATAATTTATTCTTAGTAAATGAAATGAGTATTGGTCAGATTTGAGTCATGTCATTTGAAACTAGATTTGAGAAAAGTTTTTGCCTTTTTGACTTGACTGATTGTAATTATTAAGTATTTACATTTGATCACTTCAAACTTGACTACATCAGCATATGATAATCAGATGCAAAGGCTGATTTAACTGAAATCTGTCACACAAGCTATATGAGGTTCTCTGCAAATGGTTCTCTTAGCCCACAGTCACATCACATATAATGTACAATGTACACACACATGGTCCACTAACTCATGAGACAAAGGAACAAATGTAAACTTAATTTACACTGGACTGCAGGCCCAAGGCCAGTGATTTCAGCGTCAGGCCAGTAAACTAATGACCAGACAAGTCAGTGGTCTTGTCCTCTTTTTAAATGGAATAACAAAAATGCTTCACTGTGTAATATCTTTAGTTTGAAAAAATTATGTTAAAGTATTGATTTGTTGAGTCTGACAATATCTCTAATTCTGTTAAGAATCTTAGCAGCCCTGATACTTCGGTTCTGAAAGGGCAAGGCAGTTTTGCCTTGACTTTTTGTAAAAATTTAGGGCACCAAGGCAATTTACAGAAATTTCAAATTGCATCAAGGCAATCGTAAAAAGTTGCGAAGGGCACCAAGGCAATATTGGAAAAAACACATATTTCATAAATTAAACAATCTTACACAATAAAAAGTGCACATCACTCAGTTCTTCTGTTCTGCTTGTTTCCCTCATAACACACATGTAGTTTATTTGTCTTCAAATAAAAACATATGATGGTGCCAAACTGCCAATGATAGATAAAAACCAATGGGCAATTCCAAGCAAACAGGGACATGGCCCCCAAAAATCAAATTCATTCATGAAGTTCCTTTTTATTTTTAAGTTGTTGCTAGTAGATGTAAAGACCAGGATATAAACTTTTTTAGTCAAATCTTTATCGTTTTCTATGAAATATGTAACGTTTCATCCATTATGTTTGGCTTAAAAAATTAACTACTTTATGTGCATTTTCGTTTGATACGGCATTTTTGATACAACATTTTGAAAGCTTCTGAAGAACCAAAAAAACAACCAACGTGGGTTGGACGCATCACCAAAGCCAAGCAAAGCAAGCAAGATGCATAACAACAACTTCCACTACTGGGGCCGAGCAAACATTTCTGCGTGTACGAGGTTGAAACGATGCGCATGTGTTTATTGTGCGCGTGTTTCACAGTCTGGGCACCGACTCGGATAGGTGTACACGTGCAGTGCTGCATATACGTCGTCGTAGTGTGAAGCTGACTGCACCATACTATTGGTTTGTGATGACCGTTGTACATGTACAATGTATGTACATGTACGTTGTTTCCGTGTGTGTTCTGTGCGTGTTGTTCGTTGCGTTAAATTTTTATGGGCTAAACTTATCACACAGACATTGCGACTTTGGACAGTTGCTATTTCAGCTCATTCTCTGTCGTTTTTAGAGATGAATGTCGAACTTGGGGTATCGTTAAATATAATTTGTTTTCAGGAGAAAGTGCACGGCAAAAATTGCTGTGAAAAGTGGGATTTTTGAAGGGCATTGCAGCAATAGGTAGGGACAACGACGGCAATTGCCGTCATTGCCATCATGAAGTATCAGGGCTGTCTTAGTATACTTACCAATAAAACAAATGAAAAAAAATCTTCTCTTGGTCAAATAAAAACAGTTTATTTAATATGTTGAACTGTTTTGATAGTTTTTTTCTCACTTTGATTCTGGTCTCATTAAACCCTTTTGGTCCATTAAACATTTTGAGCTAAAAGCCCTGGGGTCTGTTGAGTTTCAGACTTGACTTACTTGTCTATTCTTAATACAACTTCATTTTATTTCTAGTAAACTGAAAATTCTATGAAGCATAAACTGTTCCTCTGTTGGGGTGTGTGATTAGTGGTGGGTGCACAATGACTAGTCAATCAGCCACCTGGTTATCAGTGGTCTAAGGGTGTGTCAAACACTTGGTAATAAACTCTGTGTACATTGTAAACGTGCGACTCTGGGCAACTACTCAAACCTTCATGATCATACATGTATTATTAAGATTACGTTTGTTAGAAGTGTCTGACTTCATATGAGATTTATAGATGAACATGCTTTGAGGTAAGCTTGGGCGGTATCGCTTTTTCTCAGCCACGATATATCGTCGAGAATATATCGCGATATTCGATATAATCGCGATTATTTGTTTATGACGTCAATCTACTACAAATCTCACGGTGTGAGCTGTGGCTATGATTGACCTATTAATTCTATTGATATTCCAATCACGTATTCTTCGGGTTTTACTCTAAACCTATGGTATGAAAACCTGGGCCTATTACTTACACACATTTAATGTGTTAACTGCGCATGACAGACTGTTCTTTATGTGTGCATAGCTAATTAGATCACGCTACTCGCACGTCCGCAACACGCACGTGATAATGCACGTGATAACACCCGTCTGTGTGAGACCGCCTGACCGCTAAGGCTTTGATGTTGGTTTTTTTTCGAAGACTAAACCCCGTCGGATCGGATCTGTTTGGGAATCTTGCGGTTGCGGTCTGTGACTTGCAACTCTTTGTTGCAGCAAATCATCTCAACAAGGAGATTTATTGTTGCAATATCGTCTCGACAAGGAGATTTTTTGTTGCAAGATCGTCTCGGCTAGGAAATACGTCGCGATACTTAACGATATCGCGATTTACCGATATCACGATTAAAAAAAACGTGACCCGATATCGTAATCGTTTCAGAACTAGTATCGCGATATTCGATAATATCGTGGTATCGCCCAAGCTTACTTTGAGGGTCACATGGTATCCTCACGAGTCTTCCTTTATCTACTAATACTTTATCATAGTTTTGCCATGTGTGCATCAAACAATGGATAAAGGAATACTATGGGGACGACTGAGACTTTGTACCAAAGTAAATTATTAATGGCAACTATAGACATGATAGAGGAAACATTGTCATCAAAATGATAAAGGAGATTGTAGGTTTTCTGCTCATTACAGCAATTGAGCTCAGAATGGAAATTCAGAATCTCTTCTCGCAGGGTTTGCCTTTAACTTTTTCAGTGACTAGCCAGCAGGACCAATTAACTTGTCCATTCACTAGCCCGTAAGATTTTTCATATTAATTAGGGGCATGTTTCAACACTGAACTAGCCAGCCGCACCACTTCCCAGAGTAAAGAGAGTTTTGCCTGGCCCTCGGGTGTTTAACTAGCATTTATCCAGGGGACCACTCTTAAGGGAAAATGCTGACTTATGTACATACGTGCACATAAATACTATGAGTCATTGGATTACTAACCATGACACATACAAGATCCTACCTTTAATGTATGTACTTTGTAACATAGTCATTAGAATACAGTAATATTAAACTGTACATCTCACAACACTGAATGATTGAGATCTTGAACAATCAGGAGTTGGTCAGTTTTGTACTACAAATATGTTAAGCTCATCATGTTCCCTTTTCATTTACAGATTTGCAAGTATGGAGTGAACCACTGATGAGGAGAGGTCCTACACTAAGCCATGAAATGATGACACAACTGTTGCTGTTCTTTGTGCTGACTGGCTACTTGGTTGGTATTAATTGTGGTTACATCACCAATCACACCATCCTTGTGGATCAGCAATGTCCAACAAAATGCACATGCAATCAGGAAGTGGTTGACTGCAGCTATTTAGGGTTGGAGGACATACCAAAAGTACCACTGAAAACAAAAGTACTGATTCTAACAGGAAATAAAATAAAACGTTCCAGCATTGCAGACATGGATCGACTTAGCAACATGGAGGCACTCTACCTCCATGGTAACAAGATTACCGATGTCACAACAATATTATCTGCCAACTTTTTAAAAATCTTGGACATATCAAACAACCCTATTGGTTGTGACTGCAAGTTGCAGATGACATTAGATTTAATGAGTAAGCAGCATGTTCTACTTGTGAATTTAGAAAATACAAACTGTGCCTTTCCAAGGCTTCTGTATGGTCAATCAATTAGCGACTTCATGATGGGATTTAATGTTTGTAAGAATCACAGAAAGCGAAGGGATGAGAGTGAGGAGGATTGGATGCATGGAGGTGCAATATGTGAAGGTAACCCTTGCCAACATGGTGGTACTTGCATAATGAGTTCATATAATTCATGGCAGTGTGTCTGCCAGCCTGAGTACTATGGAATATATTGTGAATGGCGCACAGGAGACGTGTTAAATATGACTGTAAAAGATGTAACAAGCTGTGAAATTGAAGTAATATGGACCATAGATGCAGAGAATATAATGGATTTTCGTTTAGTGTACATGGAAGACTACCTTGAGTTCAACCCTCGTGTAGAAAAAGTTTACCTGAATGGGAGCAGTCGCCGGTATAGGATTGATCGTCTAGAACCTGATACAACTTATAAAATCTGCTTGGCTGCTTTTAGCTACATCCCTCATAAGAGGTCACCTGGTAATATGATAGAGGAGGTGTGCCTCCTACAAAAAACAGACACTTTTCAAACCACTCAACATTCCCGTCCCTACAGACCTCCCACAGACAACTCCAATCCCCTCCCCTCCCAAAATGGTGCAACAGACGACAAACTGGACATACAAACTGTCATGACAATATTTGGAGTGATTCTCTCCATTTGCCTTGTCCTTATCTGTGTAATTGCAATACTTTATGTTTTTCGCCTGAGAGGTATAACCTTAACCCATAGGGGTAGGCACCATAGGGGCTCCCAACCCACTGTAGTTCACATTGAAAACCCCACCTATGGTTCAACAAGTTCACCTACACTATCTGTGCAGGATGTGCCCATCAGAGAGGAAGAGGATGGGATAGTGACTCAAGACAATGATGTCCCATTAATACTAGAGACTGGTGAGAGTACTGAAGGAGTGCATAGTAATCAAGGTTATCAAGATGTGGTTGATGAGTCCTTAACAAATGCTTCACTTGCAGTATCATTACAAGATAACACCTTACAAGATCCTCAAGAAACTCTCACAATGCAAATGACAGATGAAGATTTGTCTCATCATGAGAACTTGGAACATATAAGCAATGACATTAATGAATTAGACAACCCAGAACAAGAAGTTATACAATGTTAGCTGAGGGTACTGAGGCATTTTAAGTTCATGCTTAAAAATAAAGCGAGATGTAATATTCGTGATGCCTATGCTATGATTTATGCATTGAATACTGTAAATGTCTTTTCCCACATTGCAGAAATGCAAACTTAGTTTCCCAATGTCTTGAAAGAATGACTAGTAACAAAATGACAAATTCTCAAAGAATATAACAATTAGAAGCAACTCAAAACAACTAATGCTACTTATCGATGTACATGTAGATATTTATCAAAATATGTAAATTCATTTCTCAGACTGAGCTATCAGTGGTAAGTTTTCTATTTACTTTAAATTTGATACATATGAATAAATATATTTTAAAAATATTTTCTAGGATACCTGAATGAAGTTCTATTTATGTTAACTCTTACGAGTTCTTGAAATTTAAGAGCAAACTTTAAAATGTCTTCTTAAATATTTGATAAAGAAAATTTACCTGACATTTGATTGCCAACTTTACAATAAGTCCACTTTCAAATAAAAATTTCTTGAGATAAAGTTGCACAATCATATCCTTTCTTCCATAAACCAGCTGATTAGCTAGTTTACAGTCGATAAATAAATCATATCAAAAAAAAAAAATAAGGAAATGAAATGAGTGGCGAAGAGTTCTTAAATGGCAGTTTAAAACCTTGCAGGGTTGTGGCCAAGTGATGAAAGACGGAGCTGAAGGGAAGGTCCTTTATCACATGGCCACAACCCTGCAAGGGTTTAAACTGCCATTTAAGACAAAGCAGGGTTTGCCCTTTATTTTTTCCAGTGACTAGCCAAAGGCAGCATTTAGTTTTTTCATTTTATTGGTCTGTCAGCTTTTTCACTAGTCCATAATCCATACTAAATAAGGATGCTTTCCAACACTGAACTAGCCAGCCAGACTACTTGGAGTGTATTTCGACTGGGGTATTTTTCAATTTATACTTTGGATCTGGACATTATTTAGTCATTATTAAAAAGCTTAAAAGCTTGGACAAATTTTCGCAATGATTTCTAAATAAATGTTGTTATCAATCAAATATGAAAAACTTAACATTGTCTTACCTTTGCTGCAGTTCTGTTCCACACGGTGACCTTGTGACCTGTCTTAATGAGATTCATAGCCATTCCTGTTCCCATAAGGCCAAGTCCAATAAAACCGATCCTATAAAAGAAGATATTTGCATGTATACACTGTTAACCATGGGTATAACTGATGTTGTTTTCAAATTACATTAACCAAGTCCTATAAAAGCAATCCAGTATAACGAGATGTTTGCTTGGACATAGTATTAACCAGTGCCTGACTGCTTTGATTGGACTTAGAAAATGGAATTGGTCATCAGTGCAAACCCCTGGGCCCACATTTGTAAAGCTGTTTGCCTATAAGCATTTTGTTGAGCTAGCTATAGAAGACAAAAGTGTGCATAAGCAAAAATCAAGCAACAACTAGCACGACTGCTGCTATTACCAAAAGTAAAGCAAAATGCACACTAACTTGCTGGTGTTTCTTGTAAGCATATGAGTTTGGGATCAATTCATCTTGATTGTGTATAAAGTACCTTTTGCTTATTTGCAAACTTTTTCCGCTATATGAAGTTTTTGCTTACAAACATAAATGTTTCTTCATGACACACAATAGATCGATTCATTAAGCTCCGCCCCCTCACGTGTTGACCAATCATAATCTTGGCTACACCAACGAAAGCCTGACAAAAGTCTGACATGCTAAAATCCCATTTGAAAAGTAAACATGTGTGCGTGCGTATACTTAAGGCATGCACATTCATGTCACAAGTGTGGCATTGGAGAGATGCACATGTGCTGTCCACTTGTGCAGTGGTGATGCAGCCAATGCTGTGATTGGTCAATATGTAAGAGGGGTGGGGCTTAATGATTCGGTCTATTAGGTAGTATTTAGGGGAACTAGAGTATGCATTATGAACATTAGAAATGAATCCTTAACCCTAGATGTATCCTGTATAAAATAATGTGTAAAGACATGCATTTTTAAGCTATAATTGCAAAACAATAAATATACAATGAAACAAACTTCCCAAACTTTGTTTTGTTCACAACTTTAACTTTCACAAAGAATTGAACTGCCTGTTGCTATCGGGCAATCTTGGTCGTGGATTCGAATCCCACCAGAGTAACATGCCTGAGGCTTTTTTCACAGAACTCAGGAAAGTACAGAGTATACAGTGCTTTACATACATCCGGGTTAGGGCCAGAAAAAACAAATAATATTAATTATCACCGATGCAAACTTATCATCTATTACATTGTTGGGGTACCCACTGCTAAACCGAAGGATTCAAACTGCCTCTAGCTACCGAGCAATCTCTTTGGTCTAGTTGGTAAGACATCTACTTTAGAATGGCAAAGGTGGTAGGTGTGAATCCCACTCGAGTAATATACCTGTGGATTTTCTTCACAGGACTCGAAAAAGTACTGAGTATACATTTCTTTATACACATCAGTGTAAGGGTACAACCAAATCACATTCTTTATCCCTGATGCAAATTTTAACACCTTTATAACTTGTTCCCTTTTCATATGCTCCCAATTTGTGAATTATAAAGTCAATTCACAGAAACCTTACTGGAAAGACACCAGTCTTTTTTGATCTGCATTTAATTTCTTACTTTTTATTTGTTGGTACAATGTCTTCTTTCTTTTCCTCTGCCTTATCAGCAAGATGTGCTTGAAAGCTGTTATATAGACTGAGAGAATTGAAGGACAAACCATTGCCTTTGGGTTTCTTACTGGGAGATGACAGTGTACTACCTGCTAGCTGTAACATAAACGTACCAGACAGGGAAAATAACACATTACATGTATTGACATGGTACAACATTAGTAACGCTTTTTTTATTAAGGGAATAATAGGGTGATGAAGAGCTTTTAAATGAGTGTTTATGACCGAGTAACTACCCTTTTTATTCCCATTCATAATTGTCTCTTCTTCTTTTTTAAATATGCTAAAAATCATTATAAAATAATGATAGTTGAAATAGAAATGCATCTCCACCTTACCGTTTCAAAATTATTGTAGTTTATATCCAATTTGTTTTTTGCAAGCGTCTCACATTTGTTTATCTTGTTAATTGTCACATGCAGGGATGTAATTGAATGTTGGAAAAAAAAACTTAACTGTGAGTGTGGGGCCTATGCGTTGGGGGCCCTGGGCCTGCTGAGGGGCCCCGGAAAATTGTTGAAGTCTACATGCTCTGTGATGCACTTTAAGGTTTCTTGTGGTCTGTTTAGAGCAATTTATGCTTAAATTCCTACATGTTTTTGAGGTTAACTTTGTTTTCACACATGTTTTTATACTGCATGAAACTAATGGTTTTTATGCCCCGCCGGCGAAGCCAGCCGAAGGGGGATATAGTGTTTGCCTTGTCCTTCCGTGTGTGTAGGTATACACATTCAAACCGGGGACCTATAACAAAAGAGGACAATAGGGTCCCCGTTTGGGGAAAGGTCCCCAGTTGGAAAACGTGTACAAAACCAATGAGAGCTGTTGCCAAAAAGTTAGAGTACAAACAAAAGAGGGACATTAGGAGGTCCCGATTGCAGGTGTTTACACACGTGTGTGTGTGTGTGTGTGTGTGTGTGTGTGTGCGTGCGTGTGTGTCCGTGTGTGTGTGCAATCCTTGTCCGAGCGATAACTCAAGAAGGACTTGGCATATTAGCTTCAAACTTGGTGTGTGGATTGGTCTTGGGATCCTCCAGAAGCCTATTGTTTTTGGACCCCTTACAACAAATTTCAAGGTCATTATGGTTAAAACAAAAGAAATGTTGTCCGAGCGATAACTCAAGAAGGACTTGGCATATTAGCTTCAAACTTGGTGTGTGGATTGGTCTTGGGATCCTCCAGAAGCCTATTGTTTTTGGACCCCCTACAACAAATTTTCAGGTCGTTAAGGCTAAAACAAAAGAAATGTTGTCCGAGCGATAACTCAAGAAGGACTTGGCATATCAACTCCAAACTTGATGTATAGATTGGTCTCAGGATCCCCCAGAAGCCTATTGCTTTTGGACCCCATATGTCAAATGTTCAGGTCGTTAAGGCTAAAACAAAAGAAATGTTGTCCGAGCGATAACTCAAGAAGGACTTGGCCTACCAACTCCAAATTTGGTGTGTGGATTGGTCTTGGAATCCCCCAGAAGCCTATTGTTTTTTTTAGACCCCCTACGTCAAATGTTCAGGTTAAAGGCTAAAACAAAAGAAATGTCTGAGCGATAAATCAAGAATGAGATTAATCTCAGCGGGGCATTTGTGTTTGTTAACACACCATTCTTGTATCTTCATGTTTTTGTGAATTTGATCTTGAGTTAAAAAAAGAATGAATAAATTTTAAAAATTGTCTTGGTCGCAACATGTAGCTGCAATTTGCGCGAATCGGCCCAATGCAGTAGCTTGTGCATGGGGATAGAAAACCCTAGTTGGAATATTTTAATCCATAAAAATGTACATTCAAAGATAATTTGTTGCTAATGACAGTCGACACTACATACTAGTGCATATGATTGTTGCAAAAAAAATGCAACAAAAACATACACACACACATAACAAAGCACAGCAAAACTATTGTGCCTTACGTGCCAAGCGTGCTGTCACTGACACTTTCTTCCAAACAGTTCCATGTGAATTGTTTTTGAATTTCCTTTGTCTATATCTCGCAATAGCACTGACAGGTCCCACTCAGCAGCCACTCTCCCCGCAGCAGCTACACCCACTCAGCAGCCACACACCCATCGCAGCGACAGACCCCTCAGCAGCCACACACCACTCAGCAGCCACACACCCCTCGCAGCCACACACCCCTCAGCAGCAACACACCACTCAGCAGCCACACACCCCTCAGCAGCCCACACCACTCAGCAGCCACACACCCATCAGCAGCGACAGACCCCTCAGCAGCCACACACCCCTTAGCAGCCACACACCACTCAGCAGCCACACACCCCTCAGCAGCCACACACCCCTAGCAGCAACACACCACTCAGCAGCCACACACCCCTCAGCAGCCCACACCACCCACACATCAGCAGCACACACCCCTCAGCAGCCACACACCCTCAGCAGCCACCACACCCCCCTCAGCAGCCCACACCTCACAGCACACACCTCAGCAGCCACACACCACTCAGCAGCCACACATCCCTCACCAGCCACACACCTCTTAAAAGCTACTGTGTTTAACTTACCCTCTTCTTTGGGGAGGCATACGTAAGTTTGGTCGGGGTGCTTTCTACATTAGAATCTTTGATCTGTCGACCTCTCTTTTTGGTGGATTTTTCTACTGCTTCTTGCTCTGGTGAGGATTTCCCTCTGTCATCAGGTTGTGAATTCAACTGGAGAATATGATAAAATGTTTATATTACATTATTCTAATTTTGATCAAGTTTGGCATTGAAGATGACAGATGAAAAGCTTCCTAGATACTCATTCATTTGATAACTCGTTGATTGCTACCATGTGCTGCCATGCGTTGATTCCCACCCAGTGTTCCAACCTGGTGAAATGACCCTAGAATACCAACATAATCCATTATATCTTCCCGTTTAAGAAGCCTCCATACCTCTAATCTTGACCCTTCAAAAATACACATTCACCCTACCACAAAGTCTTCATCTTCATCTAATTGAAGGCCTAAAGCTTTCTGCTATGGCCAACTATTCATCTACAAACTTAACAAAGATCACTGTCTATTTCAATAACTACATGTACAAGCCTTCTTCATTTATGCACCAAGGAACAATTTTTTCTAGTGCATATGGTGCTTTGTCATTTTATTAGTGTTGTCACTTTTATATTATTTCATGCTGGTTGTGAGGCCAATGATTCTGAGAAAGCGACCTCAGTCACTATACTTGCCAAGAATAGAAACCCATGGAGAGAAGACAAGGAAGGAAGTTTCAGTTTTAGAAGTGGGAGAAAAACCCCAGGGAATTATTCTCTCCAATCCACATAGTACCCCTGGTGGGATTGAAACCAGGGTCCTAGAGGTGGAAGGCGAGGAAAGACACCACTACGCCAACCCAACCACATCCAAACTACATGTAACTGTCAATGGAAAATACTTAGATCTATGCATTGTTCCTACCTTTGCCTTGCCACTCAGAGGTTCCCTGGAGTAGTCTTTCATGGGCTTTGATTTAGGTGGAAAGATTTCTTCATCATCTTCAGGATGAAATGGGGACAATGGAGATGCCTTCTGTATAAATCAAATGTAATGTACAAATCAGGCATCATATTTGGTCCTTGGGAAAAAGTATGACAATTTTATCGAGTACAAGGCTGACCTACATGGTTACAACTTTACTGGCTATTTAAATAACAATTTTGCTGATTTTCTTAAGGTAAAACAATTGGAAATCAGATTAAAGTAGGAGAAAATATCATGCCTGACAAATGTATCAAAAATCATGGCATGTAGATCTAGATATTTATTTTTAAGCATGGTTCCGTCCTTCACTTTATGCAAAATTATTTTACAAATGCTGCGCATTGACATCATTTATCAGGTTAACAATAAGAGAATTATCCTACACAACAAAGTGTGTACTTTTGTCCTAAACACTAACTTTTAAAGATTTGTATTGGACAAAAAACTAACCATGGGAATTGATATTGAATTTGTACACTGGTGGATTGTTATCAATAAAGAGCAGCAGTAATAGGTACATAGCTTCATTACACAAAGAGTTATGATTGATCTAACCCAGTTAATGCAGGAAGATGAAGGTGTAAATGGGATGCTGAAAACAAACGTGTGTACATGCCGGGACTATCTTTTGGGGAGTATGATGAAAAGTAAGGAGTGTCGTGTTGACACGCCCAGACATTCCAGTGTGTAGTGTACCTATTCTTTGTTTGCCTGGTACAAAGAGGGACAGAAGTGACTGGAAATTCTGCTCGATTCTCCCTTTTTCCAGGGATTATTGTCCCAATTCGAGACCTCTGTCCTTTTGTTGTACAATCAAGGTTCATAAACGAGGTAGGTGAGCAGGGACAAATTTCAAAAACCTTGGAGATAAGTTTTTAAGATCAATCTGAATTGCTAAGCAAAGTGTGAAGTCAAAATCCAAATTATGATGCTGATTTTGACAACTCATTTTAAAAATGATCATAAGAGTGTTTTGTGCAATTAGCCCAGATTTCAATTAGCAGTTACATCGATTCTATATTTTACACAGAATGTTGATGTGCATTGCTTGGAATCTGACCTTGTTAGCTTCCTGAGTAATAGCTTCTTCAATAGCATCCATAGCTTTCTTGAATTTCTGTCCCTTTGCTGCCTTAGACAACCTGTCCTTGTGTTCGAGGTATGGACATAGATTCTCTGCTCGTACCCAGGCACTAAATACATCAAGAAAAGAAAATATCATCTTTAGAAGCATACACAGAATGATTATAAGTACAATTCTGAAATAACAAAAATCGAACAGCACAAGTTATTTGGTCTTGATGTTATTGTTGACAGTATGTTGCTTGAGTTGTATTGGAAATAAATTGTGTATGGTTGTCAGGCATCAATCAAAGGTTTATTGACAGGGCAGGAATTATTGCAGGTTAGTAGTTATATTGAAATTTAAAAAATGCAGAATGGTAAACTACGTGGCATTTAACTTCGTATACTAAAGAGATAAAAATTAACTTACTGATCCTCTGTTCCAAAAAAGAAAACAAAGTATGTAATTTTCTTTCCAGATGGTTTCTTGACATGCTTCCATGGTTTCACAATCTACAAATTCAAAACAAATCAATGATATCAAGTCAAAGTAAAATTTATAGTGATACTATGGTACCCTGGTAATAAATGCCATTGAGATCATGATTACCAGTTGGTTTATTGATTAACAAATACTATTGAGGTCATGATTACCAATTAGTTTATTGATTAAGTAATGCTAATGAGATCAAGATTACTGATGGTTTATTGATTCACCATAAGTTCCAAGGGTGAGAGTCACTGCTGACAAGACAGTCTGAAACTTTATAGGTTGAAATGAAGGCCTTTTTATTTATTGATAACCTCTACAATTATAGATTCCAAGGAGCTTTCTCAGACATTATCCTAGTCCTAGAGAAGTAGATCAATAACAACGAGTTGTTTTTGATCTGGAGAAAATTACTGTATTTTTTATCACTAGGCAGGCGTAACATTTTAAAATTCAAATTCCTGAAATTCATTAGATCAGAATACTTACCCTTCCTGGCCAATGTGGGAAGCTGCTTAATTTAGCCCTGCAAAATAAACAAATAAACAAAAGTGAATATAACAGTAACAGAAAAAGGATTCCTTAATTGTGTTTTCAATCACTTAGAAACCACCACAGACCTTGCGCTTAAGCTTTTTGTAAAGTAGCCAACCGGGCCAGTAAACAGTGCATTTTACTTGCCCCCAGGAAGTTTAAGTAGCCCAGATTTTAAACAGGAATTGCCATAAATGTAATGTTCTGATGTGTTAATGTTAACGTTCACAAAAACAACCAGTTTAATGATCAAATGAAGTTTAACACGATTAACACATTTTATACATTAATTATACATATCTGAAAAGGAAGAAATGAGCATTTTAAACAAGTAGGTCGCACAGTTTTGAGTAGCCCACAGGGCAAGTTTTAGTGTGATACAAGAATATATATTACTCTCGCTATGACAATATTGGAATCGTCTTTGACTCTTCCAATATTGTCATAGCTCGAGCAATATATTTGTGTTTGCCAATAATATTCCTTGGGATATTTCAATTGAAATAATAATAAAAAATGGTCTAACAACTGGACTCAGTTAAATTGCCAACCGTTTCTCGCGATTGACACCCTGCCGAAGCATGATAAGAGTTTTACCAGTAACTATGCGACAAACCCTTGTGGGTTGGTAGCACGGGGACGGGAATGGCAAGGCGCGGCGTATTTAGGCCTTGGCTTGGGAACCCGGGAACTTTCCCTCGTGCCTGACCGCGGAGTCTATTTTTTCATGAGTTTTGCAAGTCAAAGGCCTATTTCTGAAAAGAAATCATCAGAGGTGAGAGTTGAAAACATGAAAGCTCAAATTAATTCAGGGCCACAATGGTTAAAAGGTAAATTCCATTTGATTTCATGTTTCAAAAAGGCGACTTTAAATTTGCATTATTACTTTTGAATTGGAATACTTCTAATTAAATAGGACCACGCGCATGAGTCCATTGATTTACTGGGATGAAACGGTATTTGGATGAAACGGTATTGGGATGAAATGGTGTTGGGATGAAACGTCTTGAAATTCATCATAAGTATGGGTTTGCAATAGAGGGCATGCTACTGATTCAGAAAAACATCAACCGATCCTAAACTGGTCAAACAGGTGACGATACTTTTTTCAAGTCAAAGCCTCTTAAAAAGAGTTTTTTTTTTTTTGGTCAGTCGATACTTGGTGAGTTTGTATTTTATGACATGTCTTTTTAGGTAAACTGATCAATCTTTTTTTTAAAAAGATGTCAAAGAGATTGCAACAAAAAACAATGTGTATTCAAAAAGTGATCCAGAACTGGTCAAATGACTGTACAATGTATATGTACTGAGTAACTGAGCTGAGTATAAGCGATGTCGGTCACTTCGTACCCAAGTCACTTCGTACCCAAAATATCATACCCAAGTCACTTCCTACACAAGTCACTTCGTACCCAGGTCACTTTGTACCCAGGTCACTTCGTACCTCAATTGTCCGCCGCCATTCCATCTGGACAAAAGACCTTTCCGGACAAAAGTTTGTGTAGTCACGGGTGTGCATGTGTTAATCACTCTGTGCGTGTGTGTAGGCCCGACCTGTGTAGTCACGGGCGTGCATGATTGTGTGTCAATCACTCTCTGCGTTCATCTTTTTTTGTATGTAGACATTAAAAACGTCGAATAATAAAAGTTCGATCTTCACTAACCTTTGTAAAGTGTCCAGTTATTATAACTATTGCTGAAGTTGTCCGACGGAGAATTGCACGCATTGTAGGCTAAACATCATGATTACTATTTATTTACCAGTAAATTTAACAATTTTATTTACTATGTATTTACCAGTAAATTGAACAATTTGATTTACTATGTATTTACCAGTAAGTTTGAAAATTTGATTTACTATTTATTAACCAGTAGATTTAACATTTTTATCTATTAAAAGAGATTTCATGCTTGTTTGTCGTGTATTCAAAAGAAACAAAAAACAAAATTTTGAAAAAACTTTTTTTTTACCACAACTCAACTAAAACTAAACTTTAAAAAGGAGACTTTTCTTATAAAAAAAAATAAATAAATCCTTAAAAAAAATATCCACACCCACCCCCTAAAAAAACCTTTAAACTTTGAATCCTTTTCATTTGGAATTTTATTTTTTTACCACAACTCCAGTAAAGTGAAATAAAAAAATTATAGATTTGCTCAAAACTCAATTAAAAAAACCCTTTTCTGCTCACAAAAAAACCCTGACTCAATAAATTTGTTTGGGAAGAAAAACCCAGTCCAAAACTAACCAACAATAATTGCTAAACACCGAAACAAAATTAAATAATTACTTGGCAAAGGGCGCCCTCAGTTGTTGCACAGTAACCATAACTTATAAGATGAGCCGTTCCCAAATAAGTTGTTTGAAAATGTGATACTTACTTCGTAATTGAAAACGTGCAATTAAAAACGTGCATTATTGTACATCTGATAGTAACAACAAGACACTTTACACGAAGGTTGGTTTCAACAATCGCATCCAAATCACTTCGCCTTGACCTGGGTACGAAGTGACTTGGGTACAAAGTGACCTGGGTACGAAGTGACTTGGGTACGAAGTGACTTGGGTACAAAGTGACTTGGGTACGAAGTGACCTGGGTACGAAGTGACTTGGGTACAGAGTGACTTGGGTACGAAGTGACTTGGGTACGAAGTGACTTGGGTACAAAGTGACTTGGGTACGAAGTGACCGACATTCAGTATAAGTAGTGTACTGTATGTACAACAATTAATCGTTGAAGTCCAACAAGCAGACAACATTTTTAAAAGAGGAGCACAGTGCCCAAGTTACTGCATGCTGGGTGTACCATGTCTACTTCGAGGTTTCTAATTCTCAAGTAAGGCCATGGTGAAAAATAATTACGAGCATGAGTTGGAGTTAATTGGCGTAAGAATTAGTTGCAGTACGAGTTGGGAAAGTACGAGCTGACGAGTTGACTCGAATTCGAGTGGACCCCCAGAATGGTCAGACAAGATCCCAATTCAATAAATTCAAGGACAATGGACACATGGCAAACATCCACAAAAGTACAAAACCAAACCTCCCATAACCAAATTTTTAAAGTAATGGGTTGCTAATTACCATACGAGATCTCCCAGCTTGAATTCCTGTTTTTCCGGATCGATAACTGTCTTTTCTTCAGAAGATTCTTTTTGCTCAACGACAGGGGTCTGTTCTTGCTCGTCCGCCATTTTGCACGCCAATTTCAGATTTTCAACTTTTGCGGCGTGGGTCAAGCGCCCTCTGTTGTTTAAAAACGGCAAACTTTCCTCTCTGATGCCGTGGAAAGGATGACGGCTACAGCTACGGCTACGACTGTTGCTAAGGGTGTTGCTAAGGACATCCTATACTTCAAACGCGTGTTGATGTGAAAATCTAGCCGTAGCCAAATCTTAGATGTAGTTGATGTATCAATTTGCTCTACCCCCCAAAAGCAATCTGATATGTATTGGTAAAACCAAGCTACCTCCATCCATGTTTAAACTGACAGAGTGTGTTTGTCAACATGGGGGCATAGCCTAATTCTCAAAAGCTTATTTTTTGTTGATACATAAAAGTAGTGAATGTACAAGGTGATATGAAATGCAGTCAAGTGGAAATACATGAATAGAGAGAGAGAGAGAAGCAGAAAGCACACAGAAAAAGCAAGTGGTAAACAATGAATAAAGAGACAAAAGGGGGTGGGGATCGGAAGGGGCTGGTTTGGCCACAAGAAGTCGGAAACACAAAAGAAAAAATCGAAGAAGGAAGAGGGAGAAAAAGTAAACTACAAAGGAGGATATCTGGGGGGGAAAGGAGAAGGGGAAAGCTGGTTCAATACATAATTAGGGGGGGGGGGTATATACAATAATAATATGAGACATTTTATATAGCGCATATTATGCAGGAACCTCCATGTGCAATGTACCAAACCATCCATTTTGTGAATTTTAAAAAATTTCATAGGGGGAAAGAGGGGGAGGGGCAAGGGTTTTGAGCCCCCCCCCCCGCCACCTGCCATTTCATTTCAACTTGTCAAAAGAAAGAACATTGTGGTAACAGACCAGGGCCCAATTTCATGGCTCTGCTTATCGCCGAATTCTGCGCTTGCGGTGACCATTCTCCGCTTATGTTCAAGCGCTGAATTTCTGCGCTAGCTGTGTAAGCGTAGAAAGCCTAGTAACGTGAGGGCGCATGCGCACAAGCCGAAATTCCCGCTAACCGTGAAATACGCTTGACGTAAGCACGGAATTCCCTGCTTCCGCAAGCGCCGATTCTTTGCTTACGGTAAGCAGAGCCATGAAACTGGGCCCAATTTCATGGCTCTGCTTACCGCCGAATTCTGCGCTTGCGGTGACCATTCTCCGCTTACTGTTCAAGCGCCGAATTTCTGCGCTAGCTGTGTAAGCGTAGAATGCCTAGTAACGTGGAGTACGCACGCGCACAAGCCGAAAATCCCCGCTAACCTGTGAAATACGCTTGACGTAAGCACGGAATTCCCTGCTTCCGCAAGCGCCGATTCTTTGCTTACGGTAAGCAGAGCCATTAGCTCTGCTTACCGTAAGCAAGCTTACAGCTTGATGCTTATTTTTTTTATGAATTTAGTTCTGCAATATCTAATGGTACAAATGTATTTCTTGTTTACAAATACAATAAATGTTTTTAGAACTTCTTTTTTGTAATATCTATTTTATTTCGTAAAGATAGAGAACTGATAAATTGTTTATCTTGTGAAGCATCGCTTGATGGTCATTATTCTCTGATGTCTTTACTCTTACCACAGACAAAGAAGCTGGTTCTTTGTATTTATCATTGACATTCTTCAAACAAACACTAAAATCACAGCGGAAAAAAGTGGCGTCTTCAAGCTCAACAGAGGGCAGCATTCACTTTTAACAGTCTGGTTTTGTTGGTCGTTAAAGGAAAGGAACGATATATCGTTAGTTTTAATACATGTTTGTGTTATGCAAACAGTGTTGCAATTCTTCAAGATTTTATTCATTATTGTTTAATTTTTATCCCCGTTTATGACATTACTACATCAACAAAAGTGGAGCAAGATACATTGAGTTAGAGGACCTGGAAGGTGGGTACATGCCCCCTTGTGTTTAACCATGATTTAACCATGGTCTATTTCTTCCTCCATGGTTAACCATACGCACAGTGTGTAGACTGCCTGGGCTGTGACACGCCCCTTAACTTGTAGCCCCTTAAAGGCAGTGGACAATTACTCAAAATAATTATTAGCATAAAACCTTACTTGGTAACGAGTAATTGGGAGAGGTTGACAGTATAAAAAATTGTGAGAAACGGCTCCCTCTGAAGT
The DNA here is from genome assembly GCA_032158295.1 of Pycnopodia helianthoides. Lineage (NCBI taxonomy): Eukaryota > Metazoa > Echinodermata > Asteroidea > Forcipulatida > Asteriidae > Pycnopodia > Pycnopodia helianthoides. Next base: position 21,926,200 of record CM063248.1, on the reverse strand, counting down.
GACATAGTTTTCGAGAAAGAAGTAATTTTCCACGAATTTGTTTGAAAGTGCTTATTTGTAATCTGCTTACTTGTTATGTTTCTTTCACATATTGTATATTTTATTGTTCTCTTTATGCGCTTAGAGGCTTCTGCATTAGGCGCTTTACAAATGTCTTTATTTTTTATTATTATTAATTTGATTTCGAGACCTCAGAATTAGATTTGGAGGTTTCGAAATCAACCATCTGAAAGCACACAACTTCGTGTGACAAGGGTGTTTTTTCTTTCATAGTTATCTCGCAACTTCGACGACCAATTGAGCTCAAGTTTTTACAGGCTTGTTATTTTATCCGTATGTTGAGATACACCAAGTGAGAAGACTGGTCTTTGACAATTACCAATAGTGTCCAGTTTAACAGATACTTGTTAGAATATGAGCATTATCTTCATAAGGGAATGACGGAAACAAAGTGCCTTAATTAAGTAAGGTGTTCACACTCATAACAAACTGTATTGACTCAAACTGAGAGTTTGTTATGACGTGTGTTCGTTTAATACAAGGTCGTGCATTTAACTCAGATGGGTCACGCAGGGACCCGACGACAGGACGGTGACGTAATGTTAATTTTAGTCACTGTGTGGTTCCCGACCCTACCTTTAAGTCCGCAGCACCCATCATACATACATACATGTACACCAGACTGCTTCGTCACATGATCCGATATCCGATCGTCCATGTATTTTCTCTGTAGCCATTTTAGTTGTGTGATCACTTCGGGTGTAAGCAGTCGAGAGAAAAACAGGCAAATTTAGCAGTTTTACTTAAATCTTTTTACATTCTTCCGTCAGAAAACAGTAAAGTAACATCAGAATGGCTGAGGCACCGATGTATACTCCTTTCTTTGGCATTATGGGCGCCACATCTGCCATGGTTTTCAGCGGTAAGTGCATAATCATTGACAAGATTTTGCCGATTTGCAGGAGGTGCCTGTGCTGTACTGTGTATGCACTGCATCTAGTCGTAATGGAATTAAATAGGACGAGAAACAAATTAGTCAAATTTACATGACGAGTAGGAAGGATTGGATATTGATCGTAAAATAATATAATGATTTCATTCTGTTATGTTGATTTGAAATGACTACGATTTTGTTATGCAAATTAACTATTTTATTTTTAAATCAAGTTTCTTTGTTTGACATGATTTATTATGCATATGAATGATTTTGGAATTTGATTTAATGTTTGGCTAAAAAGTAAAATAGGCAAGGCATACATACATGTATGTAACTTAAAAAGCAAGTGTTGGGATGTGTTTTAGTGACCGGCATCCATGATGTTTGCTGGTGCGCATGCTCTGTTCGGAAACCTGACGTAATCACTTCCAAGTAAACCACATCGTAAGAAAACTGAAGCACCGACTAGCTAGCTAAGCTAGTACAGACAGGTCATAGCGCTGTAGGTCAGCGCGCATGCGCACCAGCAAACACCAGCCGATCAGTTTCATTGTGTTAGTATTGCCTCTGATTTTCTTCATAAATTACACCAAAACGAGCGCGCACATTTTCGTCTTAATGTGCTGTCCACAAATGCTCTTTGGTAAGTTATAACTGGGGGAAAATCTTGTCATAAAAACTTGGGTTTCTATTCGACAATTTGTCTCAGAATTTGGAGGTACGTTGGTGTAGGGCCAAGGATTTGATTTTTTGAATGTTGGCAGCTTTGTTGTTATTTTGTTCTTTCTTATAGTATACATTGATTGTATACTAGTAAAAGACATCAAATAAACAACTGAAATGGCTAAATATAGGGGAACATTGACATAAACCAGACATACAAGGACTAAGTAAAAAGCAGGGATTTTAATGTGAAATTGTATTGCTATTTATTAATCGTTTTATTATTTTAACATTGATTTGAAGTTTTGAAGTTCAAGGTTAAAAGGCCCCGAGAATGTTTTTGTTGGTTCCAGTAACTTGGTGATTGTTTTACTTGTGCACACTGAGAAATGAAGGAGACAATTGAATCAACAACACAATTTTAATCATGAATATGGATCTCCAATTTGTTAATCACATTTTTGTTTACTTCTTACAGCTTTGGGCGCAGCCTACGGCACAGCAAAGAGTGGCACAGGAATTGCTGCTATGAGTATCATGAGACCAGAATTGATCATGAAGTCAGTCATCCCTGTTGTCATGGCAGGTATTATTGCTATATATGGTGTAGTGGTTGCTGTAGTTATTGCAAACGGTCTGTCAGGAGATCCAGCAAAGTACTCGTTGTACAGGTGAGTTTGAGTTTCTCTTTGACTGTACTTATTGTACAGGTGAGTTTGAGTGGAAATGTGCGGTATTCCGCTAGCCTGGGGTTACCAGGTTTACAGCTGGGCTACTCATTGTTCCAGTTTTATAGCCCAGTGGGCTAGTGTAAAAAAAACAAATGCATCAACACAATTAACAATGAACTGGGCTAACAACACATTTATTGTAAAATGAAACACTTTTGGTGAACAATTTATGATCACAATGTACACAATGCACTCACACTCGAGTGTGCTGATGATATACACACACACACTCAGAGAACTCATGCATTAACATGCTGTGGCTACTGTCCATCGTTTCCAATAAATAGGCTACTAGTCTTTGTAATCTCGCTATTTTGCATGCTACAATATAGGCCAACACCATTGAATGCTGGTGGGCACTTGCATAAAATAAGCGCAATAGAATGAGAGCGTACGCTATCTGTTGACAAAATATAATAGTTCATTATGCCATAGCATTCACAAAATGCTTGTAAATGTCTGGAGAACTACATGTAAATACTAGTGATCTGTTAGAAAAAAAATATCCCAAAATGTTAAGAAACTGTTGCTGGTGTACAGCATTGGTCGCTGCCGGTTTGCGCTTTGGACAGCAGCATGGTTGGCTATGCACAGTTTTTCTGAAACTTTTGTCTTACTTGATTAAACTTAATACTTGTTTGTTGCTTGTAGGAGTTTTCTTCATCTTGGTGCCGGACTAAGTGTTGGACTGAGTGGTCTAGCGGCTGGCTTTGCTATTGGTATAGTAGGAGATGCAGGAGTAAGAGGAACAGCACAACAACCAAGGCTCTTTGTTGGTATGATTCTTATTCTTATCTTCGCTGAAGTGCTTGGACTCTATGGTCTTATCGTTGCGTTGATTCTATCAACTAAGTGAAGAGGAGTAAATCTGTATTGTACTGGGTATATACTGTCTCTTGGCAGTGTGAATAAACTAACAAATATTAACAAAACAAACCTAACCACCTACTACAGAAGAATTGTCCAGAATATATCAACAGAAGTTTCATTTAATAACAATAGTTTCATTTAATAAAATGTTCAGTGATCTACACAAGGATTAAACTCTCAATGAACATCCATTTTGTAACCTTGTTAGGATGAGAGTGAATTATGTGTCCTACATGCTCATTAAGTAGATGTACATGATATAAAATGAGCAGGTAATTACACTGAAACTCAATTTGTTATAAATCTATGTTTTGAAATTGCTCACCTTCCTTATTGAAGTGAACTTCTACTGTCAACTCTATGACCATAACTAAACAAATCCTAATGTTAAATGAATAGAATATTGAGCATAAAAACATCTACTGGGCAGAAAAATTGCATTTAAATCAGTACTTCATCTTAATGTTTTATTTTGATTTACATTGTTTCAATATTTGGCTTAATGTATGAGAAATTTGATTATATGTTCAAAGAAATACAAGGTAGTTTTCCCGGAAATTGAACATAAATGTGTGTTTAATGTTGGGCGGCACATTATTGAACATCCAGCTATCTCAAGTATATTGAATAAAAACAATAAATTTGTTAATTGCTTATAAATATTGAATTGTAAATTGGCATAAAACCTAAATTAGCATGTACATTGCAGATGTTCAAATTATAAACTAAAAAGAGGCCATTTTGATGATATGAACATTGAAAAGCAGATATAGCCATCTATTTCAGTTCCATAAACATAAAAATGTAATACACTCTGTCCCACTTTAATATCCAAAAATATATAAAGCTACGATACAGAGTTATTTAAAGTGCATTTGACTTCTTCATTTTCAAACTTGCACAATCTGCTCGCAATAACATTTTTTATTTTTTTAAATGAAGCTTAGTGTACTGCCATCTGACAACAAAATTTTTGGTTTTTTGTTTTCACTTCTTGGACCTTTATATCAAATGATGACATTGTGATGTCACATCTGTAAGTCTATTGTAAATGTTAAATTACAAAATAATGAGAAGCGTAGCACAATTTGAATGAAGTTCCACATATTGTTCAAGGGAAACCTTATATCCTGTCAATCAAGAAATCTAAACCAGGTGTTAAGCTTTCAAGTCCAACTTTATTGAGTTTTTCATGCATCTAGATAATTGCCCACTTATCTTAATTATCATTATCACATTGCCAATGGATAGTTGAACAATTCTGTGGCAGCAATAGTTAGTCTTATCTGGTAGCAATATCCCAGTGTTGTGAACTTTGTGACCTCGTATACATGTATTGAGCACCTGTTATCACAAAACATATTCTAATAACATGTATAACTCTATCCAGCCCAAAGATTGTTGGGTTCGTTTTCATTGGTTAGTAATTCGTTTTTATATTTGTTTAGATTGTTGATAAAAGTCTGATGCAAATTAATATGTATTCTTGATGGAAACTATAAGTTGATGAGCATTTATATAAGCATGTAATTTCAGTGGTTAGAACGTTAGACATCTTATGATGGATGAGTGTCTTAGGAAAGACTTGTAAAACATTCCTACTCTGTGGTAAACTAAATTACAAACTGTGTACTGTATGAAACACTGTTGTACATTGTCAGTATACAGTAATTGTCATATGTCGGATATAAGAATAAAACCATCATTATATTCTGTATCCTTGATGCAATTATTACACCAGTTGAAGTACAATATGGCTGTTTGATCAACATGATATATTATCAGTATTGCCACAGAAAATTAAAGGTTTATATTAATTGTCTTTCTTTTGCTTTAATTCGGTTTCTTTAAGGAAGCATCTAAATATTGATTTTTATTCAGAAGGTACCTGTGGGAACATTAACTGCTGACCAAGGAAACTCTTTTGTCAAACAGTGATAAATTTCTTAAACGGAACTTCTTTTAGGGAAAGTGTTCTGCGATAAAGTGTTTCCTGATTCAGATCAACCTCAAGAGGAAGACAATGCTTGAAAAACAATTCTAGCATTGAGTTTTGAGATGTTCTCTCACACCGACACGTATCTCTGTATATTATATTAATCATGCCTACTACAAGAAAGCCGTTACATATTAATTTGGTTGTTAGTCATAAATTGTTATCTGCTACAGCAACTCAAATACTATGATGATTAATACTGATTACAAGTACACTGGTTAGACCATGAGCTGCATCATATCCTGTGGTTATCCTGAGTGCATTGAACATGAAGGTGACTAGAATTGTTGTGAGTTCTAGATTAGTAATATCCCATGGTTTTGAAGTCGTGGCTGGCATGTCATTCTCTTTGTCCTTGAATGACGTCATTGAGTAAGATGTTAACACTTCACACAATTTGGTTGATGTGTTGTGAAATGGGAAAAGATGAAATAAGCTCCATACAACTCTATCTGGTATGAGAAAATGAGTTGGTGTTAAACCATGGAGGTAATTCTACCTCCATGGTTTAACTCGATCATACCTGGCCAATTGATCCAACAAATGTCATTGTCATTTTAATGCCTTCAGTAGAGAACAATCAGACCATAGTACTTCCTGATGTTATTCCTGCAGCACCTAACACTAGTATAATCTAATGTATAAACATGATCTTTGAACAAATGCTAAAGGTGAACATGCCTGCCAAATTGTAAAAACATCTGACATGTATGAAACCTCCTGAGACCCCTAAAAGGTCACATTTAATTTGCGGGAAGTAAGGAAAAATGTTCACAACTACTTTTAGGGGAAAGTTTACGACTTAAGGTTAAATGCCAAGTGTCCCACTCTGGTTTTAAGATGGTATGGGGTTAATTATGTTGCTGTCTTTGTGACTTGATTCAGTTATATCATGCATGTATTTATATGTTAAAGAAAAAACCAGCTCCACTGTTAGTAATGTAGCTCATGATAAGAATGTTTATATATGGCTTCCATGATAGATTTGATGGTACAGTGTATTTGTATGGTGAATTTGTGTTTAAGAGCAAAGATTGTATAGCATCGCAAGACATGAGAAGGGCAACTGGGGCTCTGTGGTTAGAATGTAAGCAATGGTTTTGTTTTGCATTGATAGCAATGGTCATTGTTTGCAATGATCTAGTGCTTACATTTTAGCCTGAGTTGCACATCTTGCGCCTGGGGCGCCATACGTTCTTTGGTTATGGTTAAGAGACATATAAATGGTGAAAGTGTAGTGTTGATATGACTTGATTTCCTGTTGGATACATGCACATCAGGAAACTACAATAAAGTATTGTGATCAGTAATAGTTTCATAACCTGGTCTTAATTTATTTATGGACTCCCTTGTTGCATGTGATTCAGTGGACTAGCCCACAGCTTCCTCCCAGTTCATTTACAGAGAGTGAATATTATACTAGTGTTTTTGCAGAACTGTAAAATTTACAGATAGATGCAGGAGGTTTGTTAGATCAATACTAGACCCAGTTACTGGGGCGCTGTACTCCTTTTTCAAAAATTTTGACATTTATCGGTCGTACTAGGTCTGTCCCATAAGTGAACGTCGTAAGGGACGGACGTAAACGTATAATTAACGTGCATGAGTGGCAGTAGGCCAATTCTGATAGACCTGTACATGTCACATGGGTACATAATTATTCCATTATGCAAATCCAAAGTTCTGATTAGGAGGTCGGCCATACAACAATGAACTTTGCACTGGATAATAGAATTTGCTTGCAGAACTATATGGGGGGGGGGAATGTAGCTTTCTTTCTTTATAATAGCCTAAACCCGCTGGTTGAAAAGGGTAAATTAGACGCGTTTTACAAATGGCCAATGAAGGAAATTCTTTTTTCCTGAACTGAATCAATTATGCAACTGAGGCCATAGTGTGTGTTGGCAATAAAAAGTTATCCAATCAGTCAGCAGAGAACTGTATTTGATGACTGAAATTTTGTGGACTATTTCAAGAGGACATAACTTGGCCCGCGGATGAAGAGTGGGTACAGCTTCGGGGCAATTGGGATACTATTCTAGACGCTGGTAGGAGCGATTGATGGAACGATCCATACAATCGAGATGCCAGCAGCGGAGGATCCCCACCTGTTCTCCACTCAATTCAATTTGGGGTTGAACCAAAGACATACGGCTTACGAGCCCAACCAACTTAGCCGTCAATTCAATTTGAACAGCAAGCTTTTCCACTGTCCACGACCACACATCTCTTATGTAATACGCACAATAGGGCTGTAGGTGCCGCTCATTGGACGGGGCGTGTCCGACCACCTCTCAGACAATGCATCTTTGCAAGCTTCCAACACTACAGTAAAGAGGTGACAGACAGTGCTCCTGGCGTAAGAAAATCGGGTGACCAATCAAATTTCAGGTTACAAATCCGAACGTTATCATACGTACATTTTAAGTTTACGTCCGTCCCTTACGTTCACTTATGGGACAGACCTATAAGCGCCCCATCATGAACTTATTGTACATAACTACATCAATACATGCGAGGACCACGCTCTCAGCAGGATCCCAGGTGCCCTGCCTCAACCGTGAAACCACGCAGTTGAGGCAGGGCACCTGTCAAATTTTAGACGGGTGCCCTGCCTCAACTGTGACAACAACGCAGTTGAGGGAGGTAGGGCATCCGTCTAATTGATGGGTACCCTACCTCCCTCAACGGCGTTGTTGTCACAGTTGAGGCAGAGCACCTGTTTAAAATTTGACAGGTGGTTTCACGGTTGAGGCAGGGCACCCGGTAAAATGAAGATATACATACAATAAGTTCCTGGGGCGCTAGTAGGACCATTGATCAGTGTAATGTAGATCAATGAGTACGACCGATAAACGTCAACATTTTCGAAAAAGGAGTACAGCGCCCCAGTAACTGGATAATCAATTACAATTGTTGAAGAGCTAATTCTTAAACGTTTTTAAATTTTAATTTTCACTTGAAGTATATAATCAAAGGTCATGTCATTCTGTCTTTATTAAGAAACTTAAAAGGAAACTTTTTGTTTTATAATATGATTATGTAGGTTTACCAATAAATCGCAAACTGAAGGACTGCCCTTTTTGGAAAACAATAGGTGATAGAATACAAAATAGTAAACGTGGTGGTTCTCGTTCAGTCTGAAGATGACTAAAAATTCATTGTAAAAAAAAAATAAGGGTCTTGTTATATAGCGCCCTCTATTAGCAAGAGACGTTCCTTTACATATCTCCGTCAATCTTCGTCACGCAAGGTTGCTTGTTGTGCATTGAATTTAGCTGTGGTAAATATTTGGCGTCAACTATCGTCAAGTAATGACTGCCTATGAGAAATTAACGGTCTCATTTTATAGCGCCCTCTCTGCCATTGGTGAGAAACGCTGTAAACTTAGTGCGTCATTGAGTGTGTCAACTACCGTCAATCAAGGCTCTGTTATTTTAATAGCACATGCTAAACGACAGTTGACGAATGTTTGACGCACTAATAGGGATGTGTTATGGGTGCACACCAATAAACTCCCATAGCAAACAGTGCAAAATGATAAATATAAAACAAAAATAAACGAAAAATACTTAGAAGTCTCACAGCTTTTTACAGCAGAGGGAAAATGATTAATTGACTCTTGAACTTTTATTCTCTGCTCACTTTGATATGGGGAGTCCCTGGGCCCGTCGAATTATTCTCCCTCGTAAAAACACCCCTACACAGGTGTAATCTCAAAACGTCCGAGCATCAATCTTGAAAAATGTCTCTACACCTCTCAGCAAATAGGACCATTTATTTCAGGGCCTATGTCATCCAAAATATCTCAAGTTGGAAGTAGACAACCCACAGGTCACAATTGGGCAACATTTTTACACTGAAACACTTTCTGGGGGCTCTGAAATATATCTAAAATATAATATTTTGAGACCGAGACCGTTAGAACCCTTTCGTTACCGAATTGTTTGGACATAAATAACTGCTGGTGACCGCAATATTTGAGCACTCGACCCAAGTGTGAAGCACACATTCTTACACAACAGAACGCTTTCGTTCAAAACCAAAGGCCATTTTTCGAACTTTATTATCTCCTAGAAGATATTGTTCGACAGCTTGAATTCCATTTTATTTTAAATCATAAAATCATTGAGATCTGCCAATAAATGTCAAAGGTTCTTTGTCTTTCTTTGATCTTTAGTCTCAAACACTTTTGTACGGGCATGTCATACAATGCCATATGCCGCTCAATAGGTGTCTGTCATTTCAAATCTTTCAACTCAAGTTTGAAAATAGATTGCATGATAGCAACCTTATTTTATTTTACCATCATTGGAGAGATACGATCTTTTTCTTGGGTGTGGAGGGTGAACATTGACAAAACTACAGCTTTATTACAAATGGCCTTTGTTCTCAGGCTTGAAGGCTTTTTTGTGTGTAAGCTTGGTCGACTAAAGTCACCAATGGTAAGGAAGAGGGGGTATATAAATGCAGTCGACTAAAGTCGCCAATGGTAAGGAGAGGGTAAGCTTACGTCGCGGGCGGATCATAGATATATAGTTTATGGTTATGATGATTTGGGAAAATTAATTCAGTACAAAGACCTCCATCAATCTTCAGATGATTCAAAGACCAAAACGAGATATCTTCACTTGATAATCAAGTGGTGTTAAGACCCCCACCCCTCGATATAGACAGATTTATCGGCTCTCGCCCCCCCCCCCCCGAAACGCTACCTCCACCCCACCGCCCCATCTCCATCTCCATCTCGGCCTTAACCGCAACTTTATCTGTTGTTGGTTTATATGGTCCAAAAACGAAGCTTGTTACCAAGTAAGTTTTTATGCTATACATTGAACCTCGTTAATATTGACTGGATAGGCTGCGTGTTGTACAAGTTCAATGATAGAATGGTGCGGTACGCAGTGTAATCGCTCTGGGTTAATGTTATAAGTTGTCAATTAGTACAGTGGAGATCAATGGTCGTGAACTTAACGGTCGTAGTAAGTAGCGCCCCCTTCGACAAAAGAGTTCAATAGCACACAAAACAAAATTAACGGTCTTTGTATATAGCGCCCCTTTTGGCGAGAACCTTTCATTTGTATAGTTGTGCGTCAACCACCGTCAAGCACGATACTCTTATTGCACATTTAATTGCGTAGAATAATTATTGTGCGTCATGCAATGGTGAACCTGTGACGGAATTAACGGTCTCGGTATGTGTACATGCTTTTTTATGTGCGTGTACAGCTAGTTAGTATGTGGTGACTGGCTACAGACCGATCCTTTAAGCCCCACCCCCTTAACATATTGACCAATCACAACAGCATTGGCTGCATCACCGTGGGCCTCATGTGCGTCTCTCAATGATGCAACACTCACGATCACGACTTGAACATGCACTTTTAAGTTTATGCACGCACGCGTGATTACTTTTTTAATGTGATTTTAGCGTGTCGGACTTTCGGTGGCGTAGCCAAGGTTGTGATTGGTCCTGATGGACTGCACGTGGATGCGAATGTGTGATTAGACCCTTCCCATGAAATATATAAACTAAACATCGCGCGTGCGCACTCTGCCTACTGGTTGGCAAAAGAAGTGAACAGCCCTCCTTTTTGTATGACGCACACGCGTTTTTGCGTCTGCCTAGAGCACAACTCTATGGCGTTTGCCAACATACACACTATTGTGTATGTACGCATGCGTGAATGTAACTAGCATGGGAAGGTCCTTTGGTTGACTGTCTTCAGCTTCGGCCTTAACCGCAGCTTTATTTTGTTGGTTATGGTCCAAAAATGAAGCCTGGGACGAAACCTCGCGACTTGGTGACGTCACATTTATTATTGGCAAAACTTTTTACGGGCGGTAGCCATTTAATTTCCTCGGTGAGGCGACCCAAAACTTCAGCAAGTTAGCTCTTTTGGGACCACCCGCAAGTGACATTATACTCATATTGCCCTTTGAGAAAGAAAACTATGCGTTTTATTGAAATGAAGGTAAGACAGGGTTATGATTAGATGTTTTTCTTGTCGTATTTTCCCATAAAAAATAACCGGTGTGTGGCTGACAAATTGTGTTGCTGCATCTATTTCGTGAAATTCAACTATGGGTATATAATATCGAATATCGGAATCGAAAACTAACGAAATTATATAGTTTTAAATTGTGTTTTCAGTTATTCAAACAATAATAATGTATCATCTGTGTATCCGTAAATAACTGACAATACGGGCAATACCCGGTCCCGCATTACTTTGAATGTAAATATTGTGTAAAAAATAACGACATAACTGTACTCTTTCAAAACTGATGTACTTCCCCTTTAACTACTGTGCCGTTTGTTCTCATTTTAGGTATGGCAGTGTAGCACAATTTATATGGAACTGCATAGAATAGTTGAATAAGGGATTCACAAATTGGTAAGAAAATCAACACTGTCAAAGTGACACCTGAACTTTTTTTCAACAAGGACTATTGAAGTGCACTCCCCCAGACCCCATGATTACGAAGGTACGCTAATAAGTTAAAAACAAATAATAATATTAAACATTTTAGATCAACCTCTCAAAACAAACAAGTGGACAAGTCTTATCCTTTAAAGTTTAAACAAAATAAAATTAAAAACAAAGATTTTGCTGTAAATTTATATATATTTTTTTTGTGTTTGCAGATAATCAGACATTCAGACCTCCCGGCAAAACCTATCAAACATTATTTTTTTTCAAAATGAGATTCTTTGTTTCTTGTAAAACAATTTTGCAATAACCTTTAAAAATCTATTTAAAGGTACAGTCCTGTTCAGGGCTTGCCCTTAACACTAGCCTGGCGTACATTGTCTAGTAAAAAATGCTATGGGCTAGTAAACACCACTTCTCAACTTGCCCTGTGGGCTACTAAAAACTGTGCAACCTACTTGTTTAAAACGGCCATTTCTTCCTTTTCAGATGTGAATAACTGATGTATAAAATTTGTTAATCGTTATTGAGTGTGTGAATATAATTTCATTTGATCATTAAACTGGTTGTGATCTTTAACATTAACACATCAGAACATTACACTTATGGCGATTCCTGTTTAAAATCTGGGCTATTAAAACTTCCTAGGGGCAAGTAAAATGCAGTTTACTGACCAGGTGGGCTACTTTACAAAAAGCTTAAGCGCAAGGCCTGCTGTTTGGTAATTACTCAAAACAAATATTAGCTTAAAATCTTACTTGGTAACGAGCAACAGAGAGCTGTTGATAGTATAAAACATTGTGGGAAAGGACTCCCTCTGAAGTAACGTAGTTTTGGGGACAGAGGTAATTTCTCACTAAAATATTAAAAGACTTCTGGCCAGAAATCTTTTATTATGCACCTGAAAGCACACAAATTTGTACAACGAGGGTGTTTTTCTTTCATTATTTTCTTGCAACTGCGATGACCAATCGAGTCCAAATTTTCACAGATTTGTTATTTTATGCATATGATGGGATACTGAGTGAGAATACTGGTTTTTGACAATTACCAAAGGTGTCCAGTGCCTTTAAGTCTCACAATTTATTTTTGTCAAAACATGTCTCTGGAGCGCTTAGAATGGCACCACACAGAGCATTAACAAAAAATAATAATGATTCTTTGGTCCCTTACCACTGCACTTGGTTCTGTGATGTACTTGCCTCTACACTGCCTCGGGCCTTCATGACAATGTTTCAGGAAATGTAAAAAAGCCAGTTGCCTCTCTTTTTGAAATAAGTGTCTTGTCTGGTTATTCTTGTTAATATTTTGCTGAATCTTTTCCCAGGAATGCCTAGATGACACTACAGGGCATCTCAAGTTTGTGCTTCCGGAACACTGGACTTGCCTCTAGGCTGTTGCAGAACTTCACAACAATTGACAGGGTCTCTCAAAACCAGCCACCTCAGATGGTCTAATGCGCTGAACAACAAACCAAGTTTAGTACTACCGGATAGGATACAACAGTGTCAATGTTTACCTATAGTTGATGCCTCTGTGCAACAAAAATCATATTTGTACAAAATCATTGGACGTAGCCTTTGAAAGCCCCTACTTTAATGTTTGGTGTATAAAACTATAATCCTATGTTTTCCTATAACACTCGGTAAAAGTCTACAGATTTATAGGCGAGGCTGGACTGTTTTATGAGTTGTTAGTGCAGTAATTATGAACAATGATCGAGTCAAAGTTTATGTATTATTCTTCATTCAAAATGCATTGAAAAGATTTGTTTTGAAAACAATATTGCACTTGACAGATTGTTTGAAAGCATTTTCTTTTTCTGATCCCTGTATTGAATCCTCCGGTTGTTTATTTAGAAAATTAAGTTTTCCAAAAACGACCTAAAGTTTTGACCCTAGCAGAAAGTCTTTCTCATCAAAGGTTAAATAAAGTTTGTAAACTTTTATTTTAACTTATTGTTATTAAACACTTCTGAATAAATGTGATTCAACATAATTATTATTGCCATTCATAAGACTTTTTGAGCAGTTTTAGTTTATTTTCTTTTGTATATAAACCCGTGCCTGAAGGAAGGGAGGTTCACAACAACTAACAATTCAGACCCATAGGGGGTGAACATTGAACTCCATTAATAGTGACTGTATAGTCTGCCTGTTGTACTAGTTCAATTATCAATGGAGCGGTATGCAGTGAACTTGCTCTGGGTTCATGTTACAAAGTGGTCAATAGACACAATCGGCGACCGGCGTCACGTGACCTATCGTGGGTATACAATGTAAACAAACCAAGTGCGATGTATGGCAACAACATGGCGTCAGCCGAGTGCCACTGTTGTAAGGGTCATGATTCTTGTTGCATTTGTTGGTTACAACACGATTTCAACTATTCTAAATCCATCGGAAGTGTGCCCAGTGTCAACGGCCAAACTTTGTCGGAATGGTTTGGCAAAGCTCCTAAAAACAGTGGCACAAAATCCTGGAAGTTTTTCAAGGTCAAGAGGTATGTACACGATGTGCATGTTGCTCCAGTGTTGGAGTCGCTGGAGCAACATCACATCGTGTATACCTCTCCTTGAAAAACTTCCAGGATTTTGTGCCACTGTTTTTTGAGCTTTATCTAACCATTCTGACGTTTGGAAATTGCAACTGGGCACACTTCTGAGGGATTTAGAAAAGTTAAAATCGTGTTGCAACCAACAAATGCAACCCTTACGGCAGTGGCACTCGGATAACACCATGTTTTTTCTGTACATAACATACACACCGCGCTTGGTTTGTTTACATTGTAATTGTATACCCACTATAAGTAACATGATGCCTGATTTGGTGGGAGACAATGGTCTGTCATTTGAAAAGTCAAGAAGCGATGGTTAAAACATACCTTTTCTTTGATGTTTGCATGTAACCTCACAGAAGAAATGGGGGTTGGTGTGTGGGACGGGGAAAGAGGATTTAGAACTTACATGAAAGAACATTTTGCCGGTGACAGTATGCTAAGCCACTTGTGTTTTATTGAGGAATCCGTAACCTCTTACGGTTTTTATTTAAAGAAAGTAGACAATAACATGTATACATGTACCTCATGAAAAATTATGTTTGGTGAAGAATAATGGAATGGTTTAAATTAAGTAAATAGAACAATGTTTATGTTTAATCCATTCCATTTATTATCAGATTTATGTCAACACAGAAAAGAAAATGAAAACAATCTGATTTCTGTGTTTAATCCATTCCATTTATCAGATCTATGTCAACATAAAAAAGAAAATGGAAAACATCTGAGTTTATTCCACTCCATTTATCAGATGGAAGAAGGATCATACCTTGCCGTTCAGCTATGCTGTCGAAAAACTACGACAATCCCCCGTGCTTAAACACTGCGCACATTTCGCGCGATGGTTTGTTATGATTCTGTACCATAGAGTTATATAAGCTTATAATATAACTCTATGTTCTGTACCCACTATACGTCACGTGACCACCGCTGCTTGGAGTCGCCGACTGCAGTGCTGGAGAATGGTCGTGAACTTAACGGTCTTAGTAAATAGCGCCCCTTCGACAAAAGAGTTCAATAGCACACAAAACAAAATTAACGGTCTTTGTATATAGCGCCCCTTTTGGCGAGAACCTTTCATTTGTATAGTGGTGCGTCAACCACCGTCAAGCACGATACTCTTATTGCACATTTAATTGCGTAGAATAATTATTGTGCGTCATGCAATGGTGAACCTGTGACGGAATTAACGCTCTCGGTATGTGTACATGCTTTTTTATGTGCGTGTACAGCTAGTTAGTATGTGGTGACTGGCTACAGACCGATCCTTTAAGCCCCACCCCCTTAACATATTGACCAATCACAACAGCATTGGCTGCATCACCGTGGGCCTCATGTGCGTCTCTCAATGATGCAACACTCACGATCACGACTTGAACATGCACTTTTAAGTTTATGCACGCACGCGTGATTACTTTTTTAATGTGATTTTAGCGTGTCGGACTTTCGGTGGCGTAGCCAAGGTTGTGATTGGTCCTGATGGACTGCATGCACGTGGATGCGAATGTGTGATTAGACCCTTCCCATGAAATATATAAACTAAACATCGCGCGTGCGCACTCTGCCTACTGGTTGGCAAAAGAAGTGAACAGCCCTCCTTTTTGTATGACGCACACGCGTTTTTGCGTCTGCCTAGAGCACAACTCTATGGCGTTTGCCAACATACACTATTGTGTATGTACGCATGCGTGAATGTAACTAGCATGGGAAGGTCCTTTGGTTGACTGTCTTCAGCTTCGGCCTTAACCGCAGCTTTATCTGTTGTTGGTTATGGTCCAAAAATGAAGCCTGGGACGAAACCTCGCGACTTGGTGACGTCACATTTATTATTGGCAAAACTTTTTACGGGCGGTAGCCATTTAATTTCCTCGGTGAGGCGACCCAAAACTTCAGCAAGTTAGCTCTTTTGGGACCACCCGCAAGTGACATTATACTCATATTGCCCTTTGAGAAAGAAAACTATGCGTTTTATTGAAATGAAGGTAAGACAGGGTTATGATTAGATGTTTTTCTTGTCGTATTTTCCCATAAAAAATAACCGGTGTGTGGCTGACAAATTGTGTTGCTGCATCTATTTCGTGAAATTCAACTATGGGTATATAATATCGAATATCGGAATCGAAAACTAACGAAATTATATAGTTTTAAATTGTGTTTTCAGTTATTCAAACAATAATAATGTATCATCTGTGTATCCGTAAATAACTGACAATACGGGCAATACCCGGTCCCGCATTACTTTGAATGTAAATATTGTGTAAAAAATAACGACATAACTGTACTCTTTCAAAACTGATGTACTTCCCCTTTAACTACTGTGCCGTTTGTTCTCATTTTAGGTATGGCAGTGTAGCACAATTTATATGGAACTGCATAGAATAGTTGAATAAGGGATTCACAAATTGGTAAGAAAATCAACACTGTCAAAGTGACACCTGAACTTTTTTTCAACAAGGACTATTGAAGTGCACTCCCCCAGACCCCATGATTACGAAGGTACGCTAATAAGTTAAAAACAAATAATAATATTAAACATTTTAGATCAACCTCTCAAAACAAACAAGTGGACAAGTCTTATCCTTTAAAGTTTAAACAAATAAAATTAAAAACAAAGATTTTGCTGTAAATTTATATATATTTTTTTGTGTGTTTGCAGATAATCAGACATTCAGACCTCCCGGCAAAACCTATCAAACATTATTTTTTTTCAAAATGAGATTCTTTGTTTCTTGTAAAACAATTTTGCAATAACCTTTAAAAATCTATTTAAAGGTACAGTCCTGTTCAGGGCTTGCCCTTAACACTAGCCTGGCGTACATTGTCTAGTAAAAAATGCTATGGGCTAGTAAACACCACTTCTCAACTTGCCCTGTGGGCTACTAAAAACTGTGCAACCTACTTGTTTAAAACGGCCATTTCTTCCTTTTCAGATGTGAATAACTGATGTATAAAATTTGTTAATCGTTACTGAGTGTGTGAATATAATTTCATTTGATCATTAAACTGGTTGTGATCTTTAACATTAACACATCAGAACATTACACTTATGGCGATTCCTGTTTAAAATCTGGGCTATTAAAACTTCCTAGGGGCAAGTAAAATGCAGTTTACTGACCAGGTGGGCTACTTTACAAAAAGCTTAAGCGCAAGGCCTGCTGTTTGGTAATTACTCAAAACAAATATTAGCTTAAAATCTTACTTGGTAACGAGCAACAGAGAGCTGTTGATAGTATAAAACATTGTGGGAAAGGACTCCCTCTGAAGTAACGTAGTTTTGGGGACAGAGGTAATTTCTCACTAAAATATTAAAAGACTTCTGGCCAGAAATCTTTTATTATGCACCTGAAAGCACACAAATTTGTACAACGAGGGTGTTTTTCTTTCATTATTTTCTTGCAACTGCGATGACCAATCGAGTCCAAATTTTCACAGATTTGTTATTTTATGCATATGATGGGATACTGAGTGAGAATACTGGTTTTTGACAATTACCAAAGGTGTCCAGTGCCTTTAAGTCTCACAATTTATTTTTGTCAAAACATGTCTCTGGAGCGCTTAGAATGGCACCACACAGAGCATTAACAAAAAATAATAATGATTCTTTGGTCCCTTACCACTGCACTTGGTTCTGTGATGTACTTGCCTCTACACTGCCTCGGGCCTTCATGACAATGTTTCAGGAAATGTAAAAAAGCCAGTTGCCTCTCTTTTTGAAATAAGTGTCTTGTCTGGTTATTCTTGTTAATATTTTGCTGAATCTTTTCCCAGGAATGCCTAGATGACACTACAGGGCATCTCAAGTTTGTGCTTCCGGAACACTGGACTTGCCTCTAGGCTGTTGCAGAACTTCACAACAATTGACAGGGTCTCTCAAAACCAGCCACCTCAGATGGTCTAATGCGCTGAACAACAAACCAAGTTTAGTACTACCGGATAGGATACAACAGTGTCAATGTTTACCTATAGTTGATGCCTCTGTGCAACAAAAATCATATTTGTACAAAATCATTGGACGTAGCCTTTGAAAGCCCCTACTTTAATGTTTGGTGTATAAAACTATAATCCTATGTTTTCCTATAACACTCGGTAAAAGTCTACAGATTTATAGGCGAGGCTGGACTGTTTTATGAGTTGTTAGTGCAGTAATTATGAACAATGATCGAGTCAAAGTGTATGTATTATTCTTCATTCAAAATGCATTGAGAAGATTTGTTTTGAAAACAATATTGCACTTGACAGATTGTTTGAAAGCATTTTCTTTTTCTGATCCCTGTATTGAATCCTCCGGTTGTTTATTTAGAAAATTAAGTTTTCCAAAAACGACCTAAAGTTTTGACCCTAGCAGAAAGTCTTTCTCATCAAAGGTTAAATAAAGTTTGTAAACTTTTATTTTAACTTATTGTTATTAAACACTTCTGAATAAATGTGATTCAACATAATTATTGCCATTCATAAGACTTTTTGAGCAGTTTTAGTTTATTTTCTTTTGTATATAAACCCGTGCCTGAAGGAAGGGAGGTTCACAACAACTAACAATTCAGACCCATAGGGGGTGAACATTGAACTCCATTAATAGTGACTGTATAGTCTGCCTGTTGTACTAGTTCAATTATCAATGGAGCGGTATGCAGTGAACTTGCTCTGGGTTCATGTTACAAAGTGGTCAATAGACACAATCGGCGACCGGCGTCACGTGACCTATCGTGGGTATACAATGTAAACAAACCAAGTGCGATGTATGGCAACAACATGGCGTCAGCCGAGTGCCACTGTTGTAAGGGTCATGATTCTTGTTGCATTTGTTGGTTACAACACGATTTCAACTATTCTAAATCCATCGGAAGTGTGCCCAGTGTCAACGGCCAAACTTTGTCGGAATGGTTTGGCAAAGCTCCTAAAAACAGTGGCACAAAATCCTGGAAGTTTTTCAAGGTCAAGAGGTATGTACACGATGTGCATGTTGCTCCAGTGTTGGAGTCGCTGGAGCAACATCATATCGTGTATACCTCTCCTTGAAAAACTTCCAGGATTTTGTGCCACTGTTTTTTGAGCTTTATCTAACCATTCTGACGTTTGGAAATTGCAACTGGGCACACTTCTGAGGGATTTAGAAAAGTTAAAATCGTGTTGCAACCAACAAATGCAACCCTTACGGCAGTGGCACTCGGATAACACCATGTTTTTTCTGTACATAACATACACACCGCGCTTGGTTTGTTTACATTGTAATTGTATACCCACTATAAGTAACATGATGCCTGATTTGGTGGGAGACAATGGTCTGTCATTTGAAAAGTCAAGAAGCGATGGTTAAAACATACCTTTTCTTTGATGTTTGCATGTAACCTCACAGAAGAAATGGGGGTTGGTGTGTGGGACGGGGAAAGAGGATTTAGAACTTACATGAAAGAACATTTTGCCGGTGACAGTATGCTAAGCCACTTGTGTTTTATTGAGGAATCCGTAACCTCTTACGGTTTTTATTTAAAGAAAGTAGACAATAACATGTATACATGTACCTCATGAAAAATTATGTTTGGTGAAGAATAATGGAATGGTTTAAATTAAGTAAATAGAACAATGTTTATGTTTAATCCATTCCATTTATTATCAGATTTATGTCAACACAGAAAAGAAAATGAAAACAATCTGATTTCTGTGTTTAATCCATTCCATTTATCAGATCTATGTCAACATAAAAAAGAAAATGGAAAACATCTGAGTTTATTCCACTCCATTTATCAGATGGAAGAAGGATCATATCTTGCCGTTCAGCTATGCTGTCGAAAAACTACGACAATCCCCCGTGCTTAAACACTGCGCACATTTCGCGCGATGGTTTGTTATGATTCTGTACCATAGAGTTATATAAGCTTATAATATAACTCTATGTTCTGTACCCACTATACGTCACGTGACCACCGCTGCTTGGAGTCGCCGACTGCAGTGCTGGAGAATGGTCGTGAACTTAACGGTCTTAGTAAATAGCGCCGCCTTCGACAAAAGAGTTCATTAGCACACAAAACAAAATTAACGGTCTTTGTATATAGCGCCCCTTTTGGCAAGAATATTTTATTTGTATAGTGCGTCAACCACCGTCAAGCACGGTACTCTTATTGCGTATTTAATTGCGTAGAATAATAATTGTGCGTCAAGCGATGTCATCTTCCTGTGAGAAATTAACGGTCTTGGTATATAGCGCCCTCTTTTGGCAAGAAACGTCATAATGTAGTGCGTCAGTTAGTTTGTCAACCACCGTCAAGTAAGTTACAGTTGTTAATAACAGCATCTTGCTTGACGTAGGTTGACGCACTAATTGTCTTCTTAATAAGTCTTGCCAAAAGAGGGCGCTATATACCAGGACCGTTAATTATTTATCACGGGCAGTGCATTGCTTGACGAAGGTTGACGCACAAAAATTATTAACGTAATTAAATGCACTATAAATAACCTTGCGTGACGAAAATTGACGAACTTATGCTAAGGAACAGTTCTTGCCAAAGGGGGCGCTATATACCGAGACCGTTAAGTTTCGCTATCAATTATATGCATGCACACCATACTAACAAAAAATTGCGCCTGCGCATTTTAATCACACCGTTCGTGGTGGTAGCTTCATACGTCTGTGTTACATCATAATTGCATGGTCAGCTCGTGTGTCTAGCCTCTAATTGGGGACAGCAGTTAATAGAAGCATTATAACGCTGTATTGTCATGGTATTGTAATAACATGGTTATGGGCCTGCACATAGCGGAACCGTGCAAGTAGCGAATATCCACTGTGCGCAGTAAGAGCGGTCCAAACTACAGTTTTGGGACTTCGACTACCCACAACTGGGGCGGTATTGGTGTTTTAAAATTGAGATATTGAATTTAACACTGAACTAAACTGTAACAAACAATTTCTTTTTTCTAAAGAATTATTATAAATTGGCTGACTTTTTACTAATTACTTGCACATTGTACATACACACCCCTGCACCGCTCATGGACAAGAAGTCCCTAGGCATTACATCCAGACTTATGGATCCTACCGAGTATTCAAGTAGAAGTATACTTCTTACTTTGAACTGGGGAAGCTGCGAGTTTGTTTACAATGCAACACATAAACCAATTGTACATTATTTTGTCAGTGTTGTGGACGGGGAGGAAAACTACGAAAGCCCAATCGTGCCACTGAAGTACATCATCAGCGGGAACTAATTCGTTATAACGAATTAATAATTTGTTATAACTTATAATAATGACCAACGAATCTTTGTTTTACGTTTGCTCTTCTTGTTTTTAAAAGCTTGAACTAAACTACTCCGCGATATTTCCACCTTCCTCCATGCTACACCCCACCACGATTTCTCCGGTCCACACTTGACACTCACTCGCTTGAATGAATGTTCCCCGAGCAAACAAAGTTCTAGGTCAAAAAGTTTTCAGTGTAGCTGGGCCAATGATTTGGAACAATCTTCCTGCTGTTATTCGGGAATCTGTTACTTTAACTACATTTCGTAAAGTTCTAAAGACTCGCCTCTTTCCATGTTAATTGCTTTTATGTGCGCTATGATCTGTTATGCTGCGTTTATGTTTAGTGTTATGATTAGAAACGTTACATTGTACACAATGAATGACAGATTAAGTAAACCAAATCCGACAATGGGGGCGCCATTACACATGACCATTAATTTACCAAATTCAACCTCGTTTTCATGAGCAGCATGTGTTGTCGTCCCCCGTGTGTCTCAATTCCAATTTCATTTATGTACATGTATATATAAAGAAATACCGCCATTGTGTAGTAAAGCTCTGTATGATCCAATGAGGGAAAGGTTACTACTTTAATGTGTTAGCAAGGAGTAATATAAGTTCCTCAACGTGTAAATTGGGCAATTTTAATTGCAACAGCAATCTTCAAAAGTGGGACCATTAAGAAGTTGTCTAGCGCCCTCTGTTGCCATGGCAAGCCACGTGCCCTTTTCGAAACGACGGCTTGTATTTGGACTCGGGCTCCTTTCGTTATTTAGAAAACGTGCGTATTCCTAACGGGGCTTCGAATAGTCGGGCGGAGCCCAAACCCAAGTTTTATTTGTAGTTTCGAAAAGGGCCACAGTCTAGTTCTACTGACTTCTATCTCGAATTCACATGTATCATAGTGAAGAACCATACTAAACTTTAAAAACAATTATGTTTTTGCAATGACCTAATTGATTGGTAGTGTTGCTTAAAAGGTTCGAAATTGAGCCAATCAAAATCGACGTTAAATCAGAATGTGTGTCATAGTTACAGCGCTAGTGTGCCACGATAAAGAAAATTAATAAACACTATAGTACTACATGTGTACCTAAACACTGCAGTAAAACACTCCAGTACTGCTTACCTAGACTAGTCCGAGCCGTCGGAAAGGTGTGTCAACTGATTGCCCCAAATCCAGGTAATCTAGAGTAAGTGAATCGTCAAAAGCACGATTGTGTCCCCCCAAAACACGTTGCATTTTAAAAAGTCTAACTTAGTAAATTTGAATTGAATGATATGAAAAAGTCTGACTGGCACCGCCCGAACAAAGATATTAAGTCTAATTTGAATTTGACACGAAATACTTGCTCGGTAGTGAGTGAGTGTACCATGTAGGAACATTTCAACGAGCGAGGCGCGCATTCTGCGTTTGATTTTGGCCATCAAGTTGGCTTTACACATTTTATTACATGTACAATTACAATACATTATATTGGTAAATTGTTGATACAATTAATTATTAATTCGAATGATTGTTCATATTCATAATGCTAAAATGGATTCAACTCACTGGCGGAAGCTGCAGTGCTACACTGCTAGTGCTAGTGCCGTAGTGGCTAGTTTTTGTTTGAGTAGTTATCAATATCATCTTGATCATTCAATTCAATGATTGATGATATTGATTGGTACTTTTAGTTTACTAGGTTTACTATCAATCGTCCCATAGGTAGGCTTGGATGTTAACGATAATCAGCATGACCAGTAATGCTTATTTAGTTTACAAGGAAAATTTAAATTAAATCTATTTATTAGGCCTATTAACTAACAATAACGTCATTACAACATTAATGTTTCGTTCAAACTTTACCCCCATGAATAGTGCCAGTACGAGGGAGTCTACCGTATTTATTGGCACTATATTTATGGGGCTAGATTCATCCCAACTATACAGAACAGTTTCACTAGATAAAAGCCGACAACTAATACATTGACAATGCCTGACGACAACTGCAAGTTTTAAATGCACTGAAAAACCTCATTAGAACATGATTAAACCATTTTATATGTAGACATGGAAGAGACTAAGCAAGAATCAATCTGTTGAAAACATTGTATTTTTTATTAACTTAAGAAAAAACTAGAACTTAGTGTTTGTACGAACAAACACGAGGTGTTCGGGTATCAATGGGGTCAGCGTTGTGTCAACTATTTAACGTCATCATGACGATTTAACTTTTAGGTTCATCTACAAGTTATACTCTACCTACATGTAAAGTTTCAAGTTGATACAATTTTTACAACTGTGCATTTTGGTGCGGACAATCGCCGTGCAGAAGAAGAAGAAAAACTTTAAAAAAAAAACCCAAAACAAACCGCTGTTGCACGAACACCTCAACAATTATTTTCCAAGAAGTAGCAAACCATTTATTTGTGCGTTTTTTCAATCTCACTGCGGGGGGCAATGGCTCTGAGGGAGGGGCTCCCCTGGCTCCTCCTCCCCCTTGGTTTCACCACTAACATTTCCTGCAACTGGTAGGAATTTGAGTAACATGCAAAGATGGTTCTCGATTGTTCTATGTTTTTTGTTTTTGTTTAAGCCATGCGATTGTTTACCATCTGAGGAAATTGAAGCAGTGATGATGCACTTAAAATTGTTCATTTCATTATTCATACACTCTTTCAGATTTTAGATTGACAAAGTAAGAAAGAAATCAAAATGGAGCAAGCTGTGCAGCAACAAATTCTGAAGGCAGCAGAGATTGTTGAAGAGCAAGTAGATGCGGAGATTCAGCGTCTTGAAACAATGGACGAAAATGAGATAGAAATCCTTCGCAGACAACGTCTTGAAACCATGAAGAAAGAGCAACAACGTCGTCAAGATTGGCTTGCAATCGGCCATGGGTCTTATACTGAGCTACCTGATGAGAAGGCATTCTTTAACGAGTGCAAGAAAAGTGAAAGTGTCGTCTGTCATTTCTATCGAGACAGCGCTTTCAGGTGTAAGATTGTGGACAAACATCTACAAGCCTTAGCACCTAAACACATTGAGACACGTTTCCTGAAGATCAACGTAGAGAAGAGCCCATTCCTTGCAGAGAAATTGAAGATTGTTGTGATCCCAACCATTGCTCTGATTAGTGGCGGAAAAACCAAAGACTACATTGTTGGGTAAGGGCATGCTTCAGTTTATTTCAGTGCAGTACTTTTTCATGAAATTTATTAAATAGGTGCACAGCCACAATCATGGGTACACTTGGGTCATTCCGTGTCAATTCAACACGCTTTTGGACCTGATTGGACTCAATGAGAAACCCCCAGAACCAAAATTTTTTGTCGTTCGGTTGATTATTTTTTGAGATATGGGTTAATGAACTTTTGACTAATTAGCATGACCTGCTATATTTGGACATTCATATCTCCAAAAGTAAAGCACCTACAGAGATAAAATTTACACCATTTTAAAGCTCTTGAAATGGCCCGCATTTGATAACATAAAATCAAAATTATACCGCATACCACAACAAAGTTACGCAAAAATATGACCTTTGACCTTGATTTGCAAAAATGCGTATTTTTCAAAATGCGTAATTTTTTTTCTTTTTTTTAGCTTAAGATGTAAGCAACATTTTCCCAAAAAAATTTGGATGGGCACTCTTACAGTTTTTGAGTTCTGATTATTTGAACATTAAAATGTATGCATTGTACATGTTCAAATATACATGTACAGTGTATTATGTATAGTAATGTGTAATGTACATTTAATAGTAGCTACATTTGCATTGGGAATAAAGAAAATAAATTGTTTTTACCCTTCACTGATGTGTACTAAGCACTGTATACAGAGTACTTTCCTGAGTTATGTGAGAAAAAAATCCACTGGCAAATCACGCAGATGGGATTCGAACCCACAATCTATTGCATAGCTATAGAGCAGATGTCTTACCACTAGACCACTTATAAGATAGTCAGGCAGTTAGAGGCAGTTCAAATCCTACGTTTTAGCAGCAATGATTTAATTAATAGATGTTAATGTTTATCCGCAGCTAAAACAAAGATTCAAACTGCCTCTAGCTGCCGGGCTAGTTGGGTGGTCTAGTGGTAAGATATCTGCTCTAGCAATGCAAAGGTCATGGGTTTGACCATGGTATGAATCCCCCCCCCCCCCCCCCCCCCCCGCAGTGATTTGCAGTGGATTTCTTTTCACAGAACTGAGTATACAGTACTTAATACACAACAATGTAAGGGTAAAAACAAATTATATTCTTTATCCCCAATGCAAATGTAGCATCTATTAAATGTACATTACACAATACTATACATCATACACTGTACATGTACATGTATATTTGAACATGTACAATACGTACATTTTAATGTTCAAATAATCAGAACTCAAAAACTGTAAAAGTGCACATCCAAATTTTTTTGGGAAAATGTTGCTTACATCTTAAGCTAAAAAAAGAAAAAAAATTACGCATTTTGAAAAATACGCATTTTCGCAAATCAAAGTCAAAGGTCATATTTTTGCGTAACTTTGTTGTGGTCTGCGGTATAATTTTGATTTTATGTTATCAAAGAGCTTTAAAATGATGTAAATTTTATGAATGTTCAAACATAGCAGGTCATGCTAATTAGTCAAAAGTTCGTTAACCCATATCTCAAAAAAATAATCAACCGAACGACAAAAAATTTCGGTTCTGGGGGTTTCTCATTGAGTCCAATCAGCACACAAAATTTCATTTTAATCTGTGACGGTCAGGTCCAAAAGCGTGTTGAATTGACACGGAATGACCCACTTTTTGTTACAAAGACACCAAATGAACGACACATAAATATTGAGTAACTCTTTGCAGATCTTGTTTTCGACAAACTCAAGTACTTTCTACTCTCTACTGTTACATCACTGGTTTTCAAAGTGTTGTTCATAACATGGACACGACAAAAATGTGTACCCATGATTGTGGCTGTGCACACATGCATCTGACTTAAACTATGTATCTACATGTAACTTTAGAGACCTTAAACATTGTTTGAATCCATGCAACTGCAGCAGTCTTCCAGTGACTAGCGAGTGTGATTTTAAATGGGGAAGGGGATCAAAATCATGCAAAATTTTATTTGAAATTATACACTGCACTCCAACCTTTTAATCATTTGCTATGTTTATCAATCTTTTTGCAGTTTTGATGATCTCGGAGGCAAAGACGATTTCAGCACTGAGATGTTAGAGTGGCGTCTAGGGTGTGCCGAGGTCATCAAATACAGCGGTAACTTGACAGAGCCTCCCACGGCTGGTGGCTCCAAAACCAAGAAATCCCTCTTAGCGCCTCAGAAGAAAAAGACGATTCGAGGAGGAATGAATGATGATTCAGACTCGGATCTTGAATAAATAAATCAAGACTGGATGACTTTTGAGATGTTTAGTTGCAGTTTTGACATTGTATATGTGTTACACACTCACATATTTATGTTAATAATGAATCAAGTTTGTTACAGTTACTGGAACACCTTTTGATTAAAAGTAACATTCTTCAAATTCAATTTCAGGCAATGGCTATGCAAACTAGATTTGCTCTTGACAAAAAAGCACAAGTTATTCAACTAGTTGCACAATTGATAATTGCCAACATCTTCTCAATCAGTTTACCGGGTTTGACTCTTGCTATTGCTATTAAGAACAGTAAACTCTTAATATTCTAGTTAACAACTGCATTTCTCTGGTAATAAATGGACTATTTATGTCAAGTTGCAGTGCATAGTGCAATCTATACAACAACATTCCTGCATCAGAAAGCTAGTAAAAACTCAAAGATTGCTCTAGTCAAGCTACTTTAGAGCTTACAAATAGTAAGTCCATATTAAGGTCTGCCATTGTACAGGCACCATAACTAATACATTGGCAAATAGTGTTACCAAGCTGTATGACAACATTGACAATTGTACATAGTATTTTGTTTTTTTTGTTATTGTTTCCATTAATTTTTTTATTTTACCTTAAAAGAAAAACTTGTTTGTGGGGTGAATGCAAGTGTGATAAATAGGCAATAACCAGTGAGGGGAGCCGGTCTTCACTGCGTGGTAGTGACCTTGGTTGGTTGGTGGCTGGCTGCTTTTAATGGACCGGGCAGAAGGGGAGGTCTATTAACAGCAGCCAGCCACCAACCAAGGTCATTACTATACTGTGAATACTAACTCCTCACACTGTTATTGCCAATAATAAATACCTTTAACCAAAACAAAAAAAAATGTAAAAATCATCAGAGTTTGTGATGTTTCTTTCACCAATTTTTGTATAATTGTTCTATTCATTTGAGGGCCATTCTTTGGGCTGTTCAATTTTTGCATGGGACCTATTCTCTAACACATATTTAACTATTTATGCATATTTGCAAGAACCACACTGGGGGCGGAAGGGTGTTGTGCAATCATTTGCAATCTTTGTTTGGGTACACTCCCTTTTAAAAAGAGGTGATGATCATTAAAAACAAAAAGAAATCCATGTATACCGTTAAGACTCTCTCTTGAACAGCACATAACAGTGTATAATGTAAGAGCCTTTTCAATTGATGAGGTGCTTAGTTTGAAATAAAATTGGTAAAAAGTATTACTCAAAATTTTCCCTTGGTTTATTGCAGCGGCTAACGCGTATATGAATGGGTCCAGGAATTCATTACAAAACGTCTCCCCTGCTGCCTTCGAAAATGCATAGCACGATAAATATACATGTAAATATTTTGGTTGGTGTTCAGCTTTATGCTGTAAATCATGTTGGTTTCATGCGCGTACCAGCTACCTGAAATTTATATTGTCAAGTGTGTTCACACATCACAATCTCTCATTGCCCCAAAACACAAAAACAATACGCACAAAGAAAACAGTTGATTTGATAATTCCCGCACAACAAGCACAGTGCATATAGAAATTATAAACAACAATATGCTTAGTTAGGGGCCATTTATTGGATAGTTTACAAGTTAATACACCCCCACATGACCAGTCTTCAACCATTCAACCAATCAGAGTGTATAAACTCTCTGAGGTATTAACTAATGCAAATAAATCTTATTGTGGTTAACTTATCTGTTTCATTACTATAATTGAGAAGAAATAAACAAATAGAAAGACAACACTAACTTACTTGCATAGTGTTCATTCAGGGCTTTATTGTTGATACTATACATCATACTTGGTCACATACCTTTACAGCTCAAGAAAATCAAATGATGGAAATTGAGGTAATTTAACATGAATACAAATCACAATTTGACGTCAAAGTTTCAAGAAGCCCAGCTTAAAAAATAATGTGAACCTCTGTTCCGATGTAATTTAATTTTGTGTTTGATGAAGAATGATCCAGCCTGTAAGTTTAAGGTTAGTCAGCAAAATAGGTTTTCAAGATAGTTTACATAATTTTACATGTGTTGAGTTTATTTTGAAAAAATGTAAAGTTTATTGATGTTATACAATAACCAAAAATAGTTGTTCAACCTCACCAGATTCCACATGATTCATCTTCCTATACATGTACACATACATATTCAGTCCTTCATGAATGTAAATTTATTTGAAGTTAAAATGTTTTTTCTATTGTCTAATAAACCAATTATGGTTTCCATCATTCCAGAGAACATCAGAATTGAGTTCCGATTTGACAACCACCTGCAACTACTAGCCCACCAAAAGACTGTTGGAAAATTAATGTAAAAGCTTACTTGTGACCTTAACTTGTGCACATGAATAACTCATATAACCCTCTCCTTCCATTATTTCCCTGCAGTCAGTTATATAGTCTTTAAAATCCACCCAAAGCAAAGCTTCAATAGAGAGGTTAGGCTACACATTATTGCGTAATGGGTACTACTACCTATAGTCCTTTGAAGTTTCATGTTGCTGTTTCGGTGAAAGCTCAAATCATTAAGCTATGTGATGTGTGTTTACCTTTGTCGTGAAGAGGCGAACATACATCAATATTAATGAATGCCCATGGGTGAACCATTATGAAGAACCAGTTTGTAAAAAATTCCCATACGAGTATCTTTAGAATGGAGAATTAAAATACTGTTTTCTTACCCTTTCAAGAAAACGTCTACAGACGCCAAGTTATTATTATGACAATATAAGCACGTATCCATAACCAATGAGGGCATTCCGCGTAAGCGTTAAAAAGTAAACATGTAGCTTAACCTGCCTAATGACTAAAGAGTAACTTGTCCCACTGTTGCTCTGAAGGTAGTTGTTATTCAAAGCACAAACTGTGTGTAACCAACCTAAGTTGACAGAGGGTGCTGAATATAAACAATCCTGTAGACATTTCTTCATTCAGCTATGGCTGTGCTGTATGGTCGTCTACCTGGTGCCTTTTCGGTGCTTGCTGGGTGGTTTCTGCAACTGTAATGGCTTCCCTGTGGTGGTAGATCCAAAGCTACTGGTTCCAAGGGCCCCTGCTGAGGTCAGAAAATGAAGATGCAAAGTTTGAGTCTACTGGCAAACAAAGTTTAACTTGCCCCATTATGAAATGAAACGGCAATGTACTTTAAAAGTAGAAGCTAGGTAATTTCATTAATGGTAATAATTTGGTTGATTGTCAGATGCAACAGTGGGCTTAGCAAGGAGCACCAGCTAATCCAATGTCCTGACAGTTATACTTTGTTCATACTGAAACACATTAAAACTTAATATGCATTTAGTTTAAAAGAGACAGGTGTATTATTGCTATAAGGATCAATCTGCAATGGACAGTAGCTTTGACCATGGATTTCTGTATACAGCCAATTTAGAAGTTGATCTAAAGTTTAAACAGATCATAGGTTTAATAGACTAGTGTTTCAAATCTTAAAGGCTGGTTTCTATCCTTCCTGTTACTGAAATCAATGCAGTGTAGCCTATGAGTAGCAGGTCAAAGCTAACAAAAAGTGGCTGATGATGTTCATTGAAATTTCCTTCAAAGGCAGGGTGTAGTTTTGGTAATGACTCCACAAGTTATTGAGTACAACAACTTACTTTGTAAAGAGCACTAGAGAGCTGTTGATTTTATAAAACATACTGTTAGAAAAGACTCCCTTTGATGTAATTTAGTTTTAGAGAAAAGAGGTAATTTTTCACCCCAAGATTTGAATCTAAGAAAGGCTTCAGGCACTTGGAAGCCTTTCTCATGCATCTAAAAGCACACAATTCTATGCAACAAGGGTGTTTTTTTTCTTTCATTATTTTCTTGCAACTTCGATGACCAATTGAGCCAAAATTTTCACAGGTTTGTTATTGTAGGCATATGTTGGAATACACCAATTGAGGATACTAGTCTTTGACAATCACTACAAAAAGTTTACCCTGCCTTTAAACGTCTGGCTTAATTATTTGTATTCTTCTGAAAGTACATTAACAAAAGGTCCCTATCTAGCTGTGTGGATAGTAATCATGTTTCTGTCTTATCTAACTCTAACCCTACCATCATGAAACAACTCATGGAACACAGGAACTTAAAATAAGGGTGGAAGGTAATTTGATAATTCACAGATTTCAAAACCCTTTAACTTTGTCCAAAGTTTGTCACCATAATTCATGTTCTTGTTTTGTCAATGTATCTAGTTACAACAACGGTAATTGTTGTTCAACAATAAGCTTAAAGTGAGGCACACAATTCATGCTTGCTTGAAAAAAATAAACGGAAAGATAGCACATAGAAGCTGATGCGGCTGGGTGGAAATAGAAAATGAGATGCGAGGTACAAAGTGTGAAATGGAGAGAGGAATGGTGATGCAAGGACGCAAGGACAGATGAAGGGGAAAACAAAGAAGGACATCACTCACCGAGGGTGAGACTTTCAAGTGGTTTAGAGGAGCACCTAAAACTTGAAAGCTACAGGAAATGATAGAGGAAGATTGCCTTAGATCACAAAATAACAAGAAACTATCTGAAGAAAACTAGTTGGAACCCCAATAACCAATGTCTACAGAATACAGAATGTGGTTTGGTTTACTAGAGAACAGATACGAAAGGTTTTCAACTTGTTTCTTAAATCGTTTGAAGGAGGTCAAACAAAATACTTAATCAAGCTAAATTTAGATTTAAAAATATATAATATTGAAAGAGTGAAATATTTAACAACTTGAAATGGAAAAGAAAACATAAAGTGTGATCCATGATAGGAATGAATAAGTTGATGAAATGATTAGGAGAAAATGAAAAGGAAAACTGCAAAGAAAAGCATCAAGTAATTAATCAATAATTGAGCAGCATTTGAGAAGAAATAAGTTAATTTTAACAGCATGGAAAATGCAAGCATGCAGAGATGTGTTTTTCCAGCAGTGGAACATTGCCAAAACGATACATACAAAATTCCCAATGTGGGGCACAGTAAAGAGTAGGACAAACCCTTTTAATGCTATTTATTACACCAGCAACAATCATACATCAAGTAAAATTGCAACTGAACAAACTACATGTATAGACTTCAAAAAGTGGTGGCAAACATAATCGCCAAGTCCATCAGTTTAGTCAATGCACACGCGATAATATAAGTTATCATCATTGCATCTCCATGTTTTATGACCGAGTGATGATTCATGATGAGGAGGCTGAGACGTTTGATGAAAGAATGGAATGTACATATAATAAAGCAGCTAAGTGGAAAATCATGTCACAACAACTGTCCAGGCAATAACATACACTGTATCTTTTACAGCCTCAATGCTCTTTTTTTAGAGAATTTCAGACCCGGTATTACATGTAGGCCACAAAGACCATGGTCTCTGTTGCCCTAGTCTTGGCCTTGGCCAAAAGTTTCTCACAATTTTTAAGGTTTTCAAATGAAAATGCCTGAAATGAAAATGGCCATGCCCTCTCATAAATTGATTGATCTACCAGTTTTAGCAAGGAACCAAACCAAATTTTTAAAGTGCAAATTGCACAAATATATATCAACTAAAAACTCTTTCCTTGCTTGTTAAAATAGGTTTTGTTCATTTGAAGAAAAGCAATAGATTGCCATGATGAAGAGTTTGTAAAAACTGCATCTTACAGTGAACACAAAATATCAACTGATAGTGTGGTAACAATTAGCAATCAAAGTGCTTGCTGTCAACCAATGCAATCATCCGATCATCCAAAAGTAACCATGATGAATATTATCATTGCAAAATTATTCACTAAATATACAATCAAATACATATTAAACATATTCTACCTGTAGTAAAACCAAATCCTGTACTGCCCACAGTTGGTCCAGCACTCAGACTACCACCAAAGCTTGTTGCAGCTGCTGCTGGCTTTGACGCAAATCCAAATGAGGATGACCCAGTAGAAAGCCCACTTCCAAATCCAGCAGTTGTACCCATACCTGTTCCTGTTCCCAATCCTATGGACTGGGTACCAAGTCCTAGTACAGTGCTCTGGGTTACAAAGCCTGTACCGAACCCTCCTGTACCTAGTCCAGTAGTTCCCAATCCTCCTGTTGTACCCAGACCACCCAGTCCACCTGCTCCAGAATTAAGGCCCAGAGTACTTGTTCCAAATCCTCCAGTAGCAAGGGTGGACGTGCCACCCAAAGCACCAGTGAATGGACCAGCTAACCCTGCAGCTTGGATACCTAAGTGAAAGAATCAAATACTACCTTCAAACAATGTTTATTTCTAAGAGTGATTCACACATGGGATGTTTTCCAAACCTCGGTTTAGGCTCTGGCTCAGGCTCCGTTTGATGTTGGAAACACTGTACAATGTCCACCACTCCAAAATAAATGACAGAGCCAAGCCGGAGCCAGAGCCCAAGCCAAGGTTTGGAAAAGGCCCCAGTATCAACTTTAAACCAAGATTGCTTTAAGATTAAAAATATTCAAAACAACATCACTCATACTATGCTTTGTTGGCCTGGTACAGACAGGAACAACGGAATCAACAGTGAACATAACTCATATTACTGGGGATTAAAAACTGGTTAATGAACACACTTTTACACATTTGAATTAAAGAACATCAATGAAAATTGTGTTGAACTCACCTGCTGGTTTCTGAGCTGTCTGTAATGCCGTTGCCATGGCAATAGCAGCAGCATTTGACACATTATCAAAAGCCCCTGGTCCCATTGGAAGGGTACCAATTCTGCGTTCCCTTTCTGCAGTCTTCTTTTGAGTAGTAAACACATTCTCCACATCACTGTGGTAGACTCTCCGATAATTCAAATACTGTTCTTTCTGAGCCTGTTAATAAAAGTAGTTTGACATTATTTAAAGGTCTTTTATGAAGTGTGCTTATCAATAGAGGCATTAAAGTGTCATAATAAAAGTCTGTTGATACTCAAACCAAATTGTGTCAATTTAAAACTTTATATTCAGAACTAATAAGAAAACAAGTATTCACTGTAATGTAGTCTTGTTTGTACTTACCCTGACAGCTTCATGTACCGACTGTAGCTGAGCAGCCAATGCAATAAATGTTTCATTTAACTTCACCATAATCACTGCCAACTCTGCACACACAAATATCAAACCGAAAAAAAAAACAGTGTTAGATGTTGTAATTTATATTTTATACTTATTTTATTTCTCG
The DNA here is from genome assembly GCA_032158295.1 of Pycnopodia helianthoides. Taxonomy (NCBI): domain Eukaryota; kingdom Metazoa; phylum Echinodermata; class Asteroidea; order Forcipulatida; family Asteriidae; genus Pycnopodia; species Pycnopodia helianthoides. The sequence goes on along the minus strand of CM063248.1, from coordinate 21,892,247 downwards.
GGTAGATAAAAAGTACAATAATGCACATTAATTAGGTAAAAAACATTAAAAGATACAGCAATGAGCAACTAAAATACAGAGAAAGGAACAAGAATTTCTCTGGTAGATAAAAAGTACAATAATGCACATTAATTAGGTAAAAAACATTAAAAGATACAGCAATAATAATAATAATAATAATAATAATAATAATAAACAATCTAGATGAAATAGGGACAAATGTGAGGATAGATCTGTTACAGAAGGCGGCGCTTTTGGGAACAGCGAGGATCCTGAGAAAGACCCTTGAGATCTAAGGCTACGGGACGTAGCCTGACTCGAGGAGTAACCGGCACAAATGAAAATGTAATTTTTCTTTTGCATGCTGTGATAAGATGAAATAATAGTACAAAATATTTATATAGCGCATAATGCAGAAGCCTCTATGTGCAACACAAAACAAAAAACAATGACATAAATATAAAAGCAAGTTACACAACTAAAGATTCAAACAAACGAGTTTTTAAAAGTCCCTTGAAAATCTGAAGAGAGCCAGCTTAGCGAATATGAAGTGGCAATTAAAATACAGAGGAAGGAAAAAGAAACAGCTGGAGCCCGAAGGATTGCCTAAAAGAAACACAGTTCCTGTCTAGAGGCTCTCCTCTCCAGCTGGTCCAAAACAGCACAACAATAAATTGAAATATAAAAATATATAAATATACAAACAGCAATAAAAAATATTACAAATACGCATAAAAAAACACATACAAGGGCATACAAGAAAGGTTAAAACACAGAAGAAAAATTGTGATGCATTTATGCAGTTTTTGTGACTTGAAATAGTACACCATACAAATCGGCAGGAAAGGCATATATAACGTATTGGCTCAACTTTCCTAATACTCTTTGTTATGACCTTATTGTACAAACTACCAACTGGAGTGTTTCTATGTCTTCATACCTTGTGGTGTGTAGATATTTGGTTGTGCCAGAGATGCCATGTAACTCTCCATCTGCTCAATCTGCTGTCTACATAAATGCATCTGATCTTCAAATTGCTCTACTAATCTCTGGAAGTACCTGGGTATTCAAAGACAAATCATACAGAGAAAATAAAAAACAGGTTAGGATAAGCAGGTTTTGACTTTATAAAACTTAACAAATATTTAGCAGTATTCATGACCACAAATATTAAATTAATGGTTTGGGCACATTGCGGTTGATGACAATTTTTTTAAAGACAGCTTGAAAGTGAGGGAGAACTGTGAAAAAACAGGTTAGGATAAGCAGGTTTTGACTTTATAAAACTTAACAAATATTTAGCAGTATTCATGACCACAAATGTTAAATTAATGGTTTGGGCACATTGCGGTTGATGACAATTTTTTTTAAAGACAGCTTGAAAGTGAGGGAGAACTGTGAAAAAAACCACCTGAAATCAGGAAAAATTCTGATAAGCCAAAGGCCTGCTTTATTAATACTGCTTTTGACATCAATTTGATTTGTACTCGTGATAAAAGTGCAGATGATTCATGCAAAAAGAACACTTACTCTGTAGGTGCATAGTTCTCAAGTTGAAGAGCTGGAGGAACTTCTTGAGTTCTGTGAGCAACTTCAGCATTTTTCAGCTCTTGTGCCGACTCAAACTTGAGTTTATGAATAGCAATGGCATTACGCTGTAAGCCGTTGGACACAACAGCCAGGAGTTGCTTTAGAGCAGTTATTTCTTCTTGCACATGGTGGTATGGCTTGACAGAAAAGCGTGTGATATCCTCCCGGATGGCCTTTTGTTTCTTAACATAACTCCTGAATGGAATAAACATTAGAAGTATAAACTTAATCTCCCATCAAAGTCTGAGCAAGTCCGTATGGGATAAGTTATAGCACTGATTATGCAAGATAGTGTGTTTCTAAAAGTATGTAAACTTAGGCTTATTGTTTTTAAATCTAAAAAATAGTTAGTGGCCTGAGGTTTTGACCCTAGCAGAGTCTTTCCCGAAGGCTAAATGACAACACAACACACATAAATAGGTATACATGTACTAGTCTAACAAATGCAGTCAGGTGGAAAGAGATGAAAAGGGAGAGGCAGAAAGCACACATAAAAAGAAAGGAATGAACAATGAAGAGGGTGACAAAAGGGGTGGGGGTAGAGGGAATGGGCTTGTTTGACCAAAGGAGGTTGGAAACACAAAGGACAAAATCAAAGACGGGAAGAGGGAGAAAAAGTCGTTGATTAGTGGATGAGGCAGACTAAAAAGGGGATATCTGTGGGAAAAAGGAGGAGGCAAAGACAAAAGGTTATTAGTCATTTCCTTCTTGGATGTTCAGACCATGGGGTTGAATGGTCTGGGAGTGCCTTATCCACAGTTTCTCCATACTCAGACAAACAGTCTCTCTGTGGTTACCTAGTGCCTCAATGACCTGTAAAATCATATCGGAAATGGAGTGATGTCCTATGGGTGTATCCAGCTTTTGGGTGTTGACTGTGGATTTAAAAAAAATCTAAACAAAAATAATATTATCAATCTGTTAAAGACAAACATTATTGAGTTAAGTTATTCAGAAACAAAATGCAAAAAAAAGCAAGAATAAGTGGACATTTTAACAGCTAAGAGCAAAACAGCTACATTTAATAAAGTAAATGGTAGACTTACTTGAATGAGGTGACTGTTTCAGAGATTTCTAGCTGAAGAGGGGTTTCTTTTATTGTCTTGTTATCGCTAAGAACAAAAAGACACTTTTGCTTAAAATATCATCCACAAATTGACATGCTAACACATAACTCAAAGTATCAATGTGTGCAGTATGTACGAGAAATGTTAACTCCACAATGGAAGTTTGTTATTTTGTTTGTATTGGGAAAACATAATACGAAGTTAATATCAGTTATATGGGTAAAACCAAATACCATTCTTAAAATGGTTGTAAAACAAATAAGTGTCACAAAATATATCTGAACATTTCCTTTTTACTAATACAAATACACATAGCAAAAAGCAAAACACAAAATATAAATATGGTGATGCAAACATATGTAACAAGAAAATAGTAACAAGCAACCATGGAAATTATCAAAATCAGCAGTTTCACAAATCAACAAAAGTAAGACAGATTCAGCATTTGGAAAAACAGTTATCTATAGCCTCTTTCACACTAGCAAATTTCCCAGGAAATTTTCCCAGGAGATAGTTTACCCCTGCTTGGGAGTAGAGTTAAGCGAGATAACCCTGGGGTTAGCATACCGAGTATTCATTCGTCACAGGAAAATTTCATTGAGTGTTAAATGAACATAGGGTGGCAGTGGAGTTACAACTCCCAAAGAATTTCCTGAGGTTTTGTTTCCTGAGAATTGGCTCTGTAATGTGTAAAGGGCTTATAGAAAATAAACATACAGAAAATAGAATTTCAGAATTACAATATGCCCCATGTGTGCTATTAAGGGGTAAACAGGGCACTTATTATGCACAAAATAAATATATTCCAGGTTAATGATGTTCATCGTATGACCAATGAGATAAATTGTTGACTGGATAATAATTACCTGGTGCCTGATGTGACTGTACCACTTGTACCTGTAGTACTTGATGTAGCTAAAGATAAAGGATCTACTCCTCCTAGTCCTTTAGTGACTGCAGCAGTAGTCGCTGTGGTACTACCTGTTAAACTAAACCCACTAGACCCTGTCCCTAATGGTCCTCCTAATGTTAATCCAGATGTAGTTGTCTTTGCCGGTCCTGGCAGTCCTAGGGTCAGTCCTGGATCAATCAAAGATTTGTAAACCACACAGTTATTAAGATAGGTTGATAAAACATTAGCTTTATTTATGACAGGCAATAAGGTTTAAATCAGAAATATAACCAGCAGTTTTTTAAATCACTGATAGCAATTGACTGTCAAGAAATGAACAAGAAGTTATGAAAGTTATTCACTACATTGAGCACATCATTGACAAGATAAAACAAAGAGTCAATGTTGTAAGTAATCAAATACTTTCTTTGTTATTAATCATAACCAGTATGACTAGTAACCCCTTTTATAATTTACCTGCAGTTGGAGCTCCGCCAAACGAGAATCCAGTTCCAGTTGATGTGGTTGCTGTGCCAAATAACCCTCCAGGCTTGGCTGCTGTACTTCCTCCAAAGCTAAAACCTCCTGCTGCTGTGGTTGTTGTTGTTGGTTTCAGGCCCAAGCTCAGTGATAAGCCCCCTGCTGTGGATGGTGTTGTGGTTGCACCAAAAAGATTGCCAGCTGTCAATTAGTAAGAAAAATCAAGAACTTTAAAGTGCATTCAAACCCTATTTTTTTAAAGAATATAAATTGGAAAAACATCAAACACTTGCTTAATAATATCAATAAGCTACATGTATATGTTAATCTTTGCAAACTGTAATTGCACCTCAATTAATAACAATAAGTATGTTAAATTCATGGGTCAATGAGTATCAGTGAGGGTATTTTTCTTATAAAAAATGTCAATAATCCAATTATTACCAGCACTTATTGCTCCTCCTGCACCAAACCCAAATCCACCAGTTGTTTTGGCTCCACCCAAGGAAAATCCAGATGAGGGGTTTGTTGTGGATGGTGTTCCAAAGGTAAGACTCCCTGCATTTGTTGTTGTTAATCTAGCGTTGGGAAAAAGCATAAAATCAACTTGAACAACTTAAAATATTGGTAAATGTTTATAAATGCTTAAATGGACACACACCTTGTTTTACATTTTTACCATCAAACCAAACTAGGGCTGGACTTCGCTCAGCATCAGACAACACCAGTCTTGCTGAAAATAAACCAAGCAGCAAATCTCTCCAATATGCTGCCTACAAATCCTATTCTTTAGCCGCTACAGGCTGGTGGAACATTAATGTATGAGTAATGACCTGAGGCCTTTTGCTCTTACATCATCTGTCATGAAAGTACTTGAGAAAATTTTGATAAATCAATTAAAGCCTCTTCTTGTTAAATGCAATTTGCGTACATTAGCAGCTGCAGTACACAAGATGCAATTGTATACAAGTTAGAAAAGTTGTATTCTCACTTAGAGGGTTCTAGAAATGGTAACTCTGTTTGGACAATGTGCTACGATTTTTCTTCTGCATTTAACACAACGCAACTTAATCTCCTCAAGTTGTTGAATATGGACCTTCCCCATCAGCTGATTCGGCTTAAATCCTTGATTTTCTCACAAATCGCAGTCAATTTGTAAAGTCAAATGATAATCTTAAGTTTGTGTGCTTAATCACCAACACAGGTGCTCCACAAGGTAAAGTGTTAGGTCCATTCCTTTTCACTGTGTATACAATCTGACTTTCAATCCAGTCACACTGACTTTCAAGATATTAAATTTGCCGATGATACTGCTTTGCTAGGTGTTATTAAACACAATGATGATAGAAGTTATAAAGCTGAAATTGATCGTTATGTTGGTTACTACAAACAAAATTATCTCAATCAATGTGGCTAAGACTAAAAAACTTGTCAATGACTTTTGTTATAGTGAGCAAGGGCCTAGTAACATTGTGACTAATATCAACTGTGATGAATGAGTGAATACATACATTTATAAAACTTTGGGGTTATGTTTGATGATAAACTTGATTGGTGTGCTCACTTGGATGACGTAATGAAAAAGCTTAATCAGTGATAAAATTCTTGTGACATTCTATTTATCAGTGATCTGTGGAGTATGAAGTTAACCCTCCTACTGTCAGTGACTCTTGGCAACATTTCCCAGTGAGTTGACCAACCATTTGAAACCATTCGACTGCCAAGGTTGTGTACGGTGGCACAACTGTGCACAGAACTAACTGTGTACTGTGTACCTATGCATTCCCTCATGGTATCATATTGCAGGCTGGCATAGTTTATATATCATTCAAAACCACACTGAATGGTATTGAATGGTCAGACAGCAAGGGGGTTAATATTTGATGGGCTGGGGCGGGAACGTTTTGAAAAGGGATAAAGATATGATTGTCTGATTGGAGGAAAGTAGGGAAGATGAAGGGGTTGTATTTGCAGTCGGTAGACTCTTTTTACCAAGAATGGGTAAGTGGTCTGTTTAGTTGTATTTTGGACATCAATAGACACCCACGTCATTCCTAGAAGTAATAAAATGAGACTGCCGGCTGCTCGCACAAACCGTCATCTTTACCCTTCTGTACCAACGGGTAATACGTTCCACAATGCGATTTGTAATTTATAATGAATGTTGGTTCATGAACTTTGTATGTATTTTTTCTTTTTTCTCTACATGGCTAGATTTAGAGTTAATACATCTCTGTTATTTTTGTTTAATCCTTTTGCATTTTTTCATGTGCAATGTTTTATCTACTTTTTGTTAATTTTTTACTTAGTGATCGTTTGTATTGTTTTTAAACTTGTGCAAGCAATGCAATTTCCTTGTCTCATGTCTTATCTTTGCGATTATCAACGACTGGTGTTTAAAATGGAACTTCAATGAAGCATCTATTGACGTGCATTGGGAAAAATTATTAACTTTGCCCTGCATTGCACGCAACATTAAAACAAGACCCTCTATTGGTGTTTTTGATATTTTAGTACAGCGTTGATCCAAGGCTGTTTATAGTACATAATCCGCACGCCTGCACCACACTGTGCAGCTATGTTTTTCACTTGGCTGTATGTACTGTAGACACGATGTGTTGCATGGATGACAGGCGAGTGACTCTACTTTACATTCACCATGTAATGGTACTGTTGGGCGCGATCGGTCAATCTGCGCGATCAACCGATCGCGCTGCGCTATCGACCGATCGCGCTGCGCTATTGAAAGATCTATTGGTCGCGCAGCAATCGGTCGATCGCGCAGCAATCGGTCGATCGCGCAGCAATCGGTCGATCGCGCAACAACGTCGAGCGCAACAATCGGTCGATCGCGCAACAAACACGCGCGATCGACCGATTGTGCAGGATTGGTTTGGCGCGATCGACCGATTGTGCAGGAATGGTTCTGCGCGATCGGCCGATTGGGTTAGGGCATGGTTAGGGTTAGGGTAAGGGTTAGGGTTAGGGTAAGGGTTAGGGTTAGGGTGGGTTGGGTTAGGGTAAGGGTTAGGGTAAGTGTTAGGGTTAGGTTTGGGTTAGGGTTAGGGTTAGGGCACGATCGGTCACTCCTGCACGATCGGCCGATCGCGCAAAAAATACTTGTAGCGCGATCGGTCGATCGCGCAAAGATGTTCATTGCGCAATCGGCCGATTGTTGCGCGATCGACCGATTGTTGCGCGATCGACCGATTGCTGCGCGAACAATAGATCTTTCAATAGTGCAGCGCGATGGTTGATCGCGCAGATTGACCGATCTGCGCCCAACAGTACCACACAGTTCTGTATAAACGTGGCACCATGTGGTTTTGTGTAAATGCCGTTTGTATTGTATTGACATTTTGCAGGCACATCAAATCTAGCTAGTATAAAGACTTGTCAATCAATTTTATGAACTTAAAAATATTATCTCTTTGAGATTCTACCACCATACCTATTATTTATTGTGAAAAGGAACATTTGTTGACTCCCCCTTTACAAAATTGAATTTTTAAATTAAAAAAAAAAAGTTTTCCCATTCTCATTAATTTTGGACGCCAGTCTTTTTTTACGTTTATGAGGTGAAAATACGTACTTTCGATGTACACCTTAAAGAATGAAACAGGATCTGAACACTGATATTTCACTTAACAGAACAACAATTAAGTTTAAAAATTTGTCTGGTCGGGAACAACGTTTTTCAAAGATATTTGTTTAAATTTAATAAATCTCGGCATCATTTCAGATTTTATTTTGTTTTACCAGATCAGTAGAAGGTTATTGCGTACCGATTTACTATATAAAAGTCGCCCATACATGACGTACTGGCACTGCAAAAAATGAATTGTCTGTTACCACGGTATTATGGGACTTTACTGTTCACGGCCACGGTGACCGTTAAACTGTTAGGGCGCCCTCTATACAGTCCACGGAAATTTCTACACTATTCGTAAAGGTTAAACTATAAAGTAAAACTGCTTAATGAGCACGAAGCTATGTACAAGACACTTTCAAAACCATTTGAAGCAAATTGCGATTATTGTTTTCTTGAGAGAAACTTACGATGGCGTTCCAAAGGTGGTTGCTGTAGGTTTTGTGGATGAAAATGAAGAAGCACCGCCAAACGAAAACCCGCCAGAGGCCGCCATGTTGTTTAGGTCATCTAATTGACCTTGTTAATATAACATCAATATATTATGACATTCAAAAACAAATGGGATAAAAAATACAAACATTATCAATATAAAATTAATATTCTTAATACCTTTGTAATTTACTTTATTCTTTAATAGTTGTTTTGCTAGTATAAAAGTAGAATTTCAAATATTCAAAATGAACACTCCTTCTTAAAATGCCCTTACTCAAATAAACCGGAAGTGTGTCATGGAGGCTGAATTTTCTAGCAGAAGCAATCTTCCGACGGACTGAAAAAACTAAATACATTCCAGATGGAACACATTACAACCCCCAAGGTATGTTTTAATCATTACAATTTTGTTTGAAGAAGTTCCTTTGAAGTTTCAATAACGTAAACAAAAAACTCAGATGCTTGGAAATTTGATATTTTTGTGTTGTTGATGAACCCATGATGATGAACCATACTTTGCATTTCATTCAATGATTTTCTAAGTAAAATTACTGCATATGTACCTACTGTACTGGCATGCATCGTCAGTGCATTAGTGCATTCGCGGGCTCAGTAAGTGTCGTTGCTAATTTTGTAACTTCATCATGATTGTGACCGAAAGGGTTGAATTACAATTGAATTAGTCTATGTCTAGCCCACCTTGTTGGGCTGTCATGGCTCTCTTTTAACATCGGTCATATAACACTCACCATTACAGCCCACCATCTGTGTGCACCTTAAAATAGAGAAAGTGTTTTACCGACACCTTGGCAGATTTTGATTGCAAATTTCTCCCATTTCTATTCTAAACATCCCTTATTCAAACCTACTCATATTATTCCTTACATTTTCAGAATTAAATGATACATGACAGGGCTTACCAAATGATTCCTTTGTCCAGATGTGATGATTTGAAAATGGAACAAAAAAAGTGTACAAAAATTACATTCAAGTTTGTCGTGACTCGGGGGCCGCCATCTTAAGTAGAAACCCAACGCTTTTATGCCGGGATTTTACGGCAAGTGACAACTGGCACTATTTATGGGGCTAGAATTACTAATGTTATGTATAGGGCCTACCACCTACCACATGGGAAACATACTGGGTAGATTTTTTTTTTAAGTGACGAGATCACCGGATTATTGTGCCGCTTCCCAGGTTGTATCGTAAACTTGGTAGTGATCCCTGGCTACACAGCAGTTACAGGTTGTACGGCTTCTGACTGGCACCCCTGAACAAAGATATTGACAAAATATAGAGACAGCTCAGTTGGTTATATTGGTAGAGTGCCGGCACGTTAATCCGGAGGTCGTTGGTTCAAATACCGCTCCAGTCAATTTTTCTTGGTTCAACCAAAAACTATTATATATGTTCGGCGCAATCGCGGTTGGGATAGCACTATTTTATCAGCATGATCAGGTTTCGGTTTATCATGACGCTATCGGTCAATCCTGCTGGCATAGTTCAGCACCTTTTCTTTATAATTCACCATTGTGGATGATTTTTTTAAAGGTAATTAAAGTTCGAGATATCATACACTACAATACAGAATTTACCGATTGCGCAATGCAAACGACCCATTGCACAGATTCACCAATTGCGCCCAACATATTGAATCAATTGCCTTTTTTTTAAAGGCTTTAAACTTTTTGACTTTTGTTGATAGTATACAGATTCAATCAGGGTTGTTCATTTCAACTGTAAATAAAAAATCCTCAATAAATTTGTAGAATGCCCCACATACAATACATGACATACATGTAAATTATACATGTACATATGGCAAGGCAGCAGATCATTTTCAGGTTAACTTGATCCGAGTCAACTGGATCTTATTAAAAACTTGATTAAAATACAAACAATTTGTTTTAGATTAGTTAATTTTTATGTACATGTATGGCCTCCTACCAGAAGCAAAACTTGTTTAGGGTTGTACTGGTAGTACTCTACTTTGAGTACATAATGCATGCATGTAAGGCTAATTTAAATGCACGCATGTAAGGCTATTTAAAGGCCCTGTACGCTATTGGTAAGATCGAAAAACACAATGTTCACAGATTTACACATAACTTACATGATTTAAAGTAAGTAATGGTAGAAAGGGTTCCTTAAAATATTTCTGCCTAAAATGCTATCGTTTCTGAGAAACGAGTAAAACAATATAGTAATTATCGCGCGCGATAATTTGAAAAAACAGAAAACACATAAGATCTCTTTTCACTATTTTCTCGTGACCTCGATGACCAATTGAGCTCAAACTTTCACAGGTTCGTTTGTTCATGTTTAATCACACAAAATGTGGACACTGATTTTGAGCTGTTACCAAAAGTGTACAATACCTTTAAGGGTGTGGATTTTGGGTGAATTTAGAATGTTAAATAAAAGTTACCTGCCATGGAGAAAGCTTTGTGCATGGACCTTCAGTGTCTCAGTTGCCTTGTATTGATTGTTTTTATTTTGTTTGCTGTAACAGATAGAGAATGTGCGGTTGCTTGATCGGTTTAATACCCGCAAGCCAGCAGTAGGGAACCTGTACTTAACTGCTACACATCTCATCTTTGTGGATCCAACTGGCAAGAGAGAAACATGGGTAATATATAAATCAATTACCCCTCGATAAGCAGCTTCTATCAATTGGTGAATGATAGTGCACAACATGATTTTTAAGTTGTGGAGTCTGGAGAAACTCTGTGTAAATTTAAGAATTGAATGTTCTATTGCTGGTACAGAGCTTGTATCATACCAAACAATGTTGCATTACTAATCAATAAAATTGCTTCAAACATTAAGTGGTACAAGTGTACATACACTAGCTAAAACACTGACATACAGTATACTTAATCTTAAGTTTGATTCTTGAAACTTGAAATTACATAAAGTCAGCCAGACATTTTGTTAAAAATTATGTAAGTTAAGACTTGACTGTATAGATTAAGATGCACGTTTCAAAAAGTGGACTTGAGTATCAAATTTGCTCCATGTTTTAGTCCCATGACATACAAAGAAGAATTTTGTTTGTTTATTTGTTTGTTCATGTCCATTCATACATTCATGCACTGAGTGGTGAATCCAAACTAATAAATACATGGAAACAAGATGAACACAAAACAAGAAGAAACCAAAACGAGTATGCATGGGGGTGTCATTGTGAGAAGGTCTGTCCTCCTGTGCTAGGAGCACCAACAAAGTGCAAATGACCAGCAGTCGTATTTACCAGACTCAATTGTTTTCTCATTTGGGAGTGCTTAGTCCTCAGGTGTGGCATATCATCTTGAAGTGCTTAGTCCTTTTGATGTACATTGTAACATTAAGACGTTTGTTGTGTAATGTGCATTGAGGAACCCAGTATACTTATCATGAAAGTAAAGAAAGCTGGATGTTAGCTGGTTTGGCTGCAAAGATGCAAATTGCACCACAGCACCCTGTAAGTGTAACCTATTGTTGCAGAGTGCAATGTGTACAAGTATTCAAATGGAGTCCAGGGTTCTGCCAGGATTTCTTTAGTGGTGGAAAAATGTTTTCCTGGAAACCATTGCAAGATGAATCAGTTACGCGGTAGATTATTATAAAGAGACTCAAATCAAAGAAGTACTCAAAATTCATGGCTTCGGATACCATTTTTAACTGGTAAATACCCAATTTCACATTTGGTTGAAAACCTTTGATAGGAAATTGCAAGTGTCATTTAAACATTTTTGAAAATGTGTGGTGGTCGGAAACAGAGGAAATCCTGACAGTGGTGGTTCGGGAATCCTGAGTGCCGGGCGGGTTTTCCGGCACCGACCACTGTGGGCAGAACCCTGGGAGTCTGTCATTCAAATTGCAACAAGACATAATGATGAATACAATGTATCAAAGGTGTGAATCTTTTCGACACAAATTTGCATCCAGATTCCAGAGTGACACGCAGGACATTACGACAGTCTATACAAAATAGAAACACCCTAAATGGGAGACTCTGAGATGACAGCAGGCATCTCACTCACCCGGTCCTTTTCCCATTGTTCTCAGTGATTAGAACAAAAGAAAAGGACCGGTGAGTGGCACGCCCATTATCATCTCAAAAGTCTCCCTTTGTATCAAGTGTTGAATTTTGTGTGTATAGTAATATTGGCAGTGCAGCCACATAAATAATGAATCCCACTGTACATTATGTAAATTAATTAGTCTAAATATACACGTAAGACCGAGTGTTCTCAGATGTTTGGGTACGTGTACACGTTCATATAAAACAAGCCCTTGGAGTTCACTTGAAGGCAATTTATACATGTAGGCTTTATTATTAACATTATGCTTAAATATCATGTACATATATATGCTAGATGGGAATACACAAAATAGTGTTTTATATTTAACTGTGGATCATCATTTGACCTTTTCTACAGAAACTATTTAATGCCAGGACTGGCCTGTTCCTTTGTTACACTTTCATTTGTTTTGTCTCTGATACATGTTGTTACCAACGGACACTCAAATAACACGTAATATAACCACCATCAAAATTAAACTTGCCTGCACCTGTTCGTAGGCAGCTATCCCCAATGCAGTAGGTCTATTTAGTACAGGACATTCAAGTTAGGGCTTCTAATGCTCTTAATTTGTGATGCACACATGTTGAAATGTGTGGCTCATACTTGTAATTAGTTTGAGACGACAGTCTTATTAGTTTCCCCTCAGGTTTAAACACAAACACCAGAGTTCACTTTAATGGTCAAAAGAAGCGATGTTTTTATTGAATCTTAGAGTGATGTAAAAAGTGGTAGAGCTGAGCTGAAATTTCATCTTAAAGAGGCAGGCTCATGGCCAGTTTTTTTTCTCTGTACTACTGTACTACAACATGCCTAAGATGGATGCTACCCTCTTTGGAAAGTATTCATTGTCGGCTATAAAAGGTTTTTAGGCTACTATAAACAAACCCATTAAAGTTTACATAATTACTGTGTCACTGCATAAGCCAATTTACCTGAAAAAAACACTTTTAGCATTGGAACAATGTTCATGATCTACCATTTTTTGTTTATTCTTAACTACCCTTTAGGCTTACACCAAGAAGTAAACAAACAGGTTGCCTACTCTGTGTCGGCCTATCATTTGTTGGCCTATGTGTCGGCCTATCATTTGTTGGCCTATGTGTCGGCCTATCATTTGTTGGCCTATGTGTCGGCCTATCATTTGTTGGCCTATGTGTCGGCCTATCATTTGTTGGCCTATGTGTCGGCCTATCATTTGTTGGCCTATGTGTCGGCCTATCATTTGTTGGCCTATGTGTCGGCCTATCATTTGTTGGCCTATGTGTCAGCCTATCATTTGTTGGCCTATGTGTCGGCCTATCATTTGTTGGCCTATGTGTCAGCCTATCATTTGTTGGCCTATGTGTCGGCCTATCATTTGTTGGCCTATGTGTCGGCCTATCATTTGTTGGCCTATGTGTCGGCCTGTCATTTGTTGGCCTATGTGGTATGAATTAAGCAAACCTCAGCCATGCATGTGTACCTTGTGTAGCTGAATCATAATAGCCTTTTCCTGTGTACAGCGCCACAAGCAGAAAGCTCTGTATGCAGTGGACAATCAAATAAATGGATTAAATCTGACAATCCATTAACTGTTTACCACTCACAACCCTTTTGGCGGTCATACCGTGGTGCCATTCTGAGCGTACATGTGCACGGGTGTAATAAAATATGCCTGCTTGAGCATGGTCTCAGCAGAGCGGCTTGAATTTCGATTTTAGCTTTAGTTTCAATGATTACATTACAGTGTAGCTTCGGTTTGTATTTGGGTTAATACAGCTTCAAGTATTTTTGTCTGGTATTATGTGTACATGTTGAGAATGAAAAATGTGGACAATGAAATATTAAAACAACATATAACATACATGAAATGAAGATAAATTTAACTTTATTTTGTTATTACAAAGTGTGTACGTATACAAAATGTATATATGTAATCATACATAAATTATTTTAAAAAGCAAGTAATTTTTTTTGAAGAAACTGGACTGAAACACAGGACAAATGTTTTGACTGTAAATTCTTGGTCAGAAGAACTAGGGCTAAATATAGGATTGACGTGCATGTCCAGCTGTGGCTAGCTGCCTTGTGTATTATATTAGATTATTAGAGTTCTCTGTGGTTCAAGTGGAATTACAATGTAAGCCTTTGACCTTCTTGACTGAAGTCCATAAATATAATGGGTAGGAATAATCAACACTCTTTGTATTTACTAAGGAGTAAAACCTTTTAAAATGTCTGCAAAAATGTAAGTCTGTATGTACAGGTACAAGTACAGTTGGACAGAAATGATTTGTTCATATTACATTGGTTTTTTTAAAAGTACACCTATTTCTTTTTTGTTAAGCTTTATGTTTTTCCCGTACAAGGATTGATGTTAAATAGTGTTTTTTAAATGGGAAGAATGTAAGTGAAATGGGGCAGGCATATTGAATTAATGCACTGGAATTTATTTACTTTGTTTAACAGGGAGAGGAAGGACACACATGGACTGATGTGTTAGTTGGAATATTAGTTTGGTATTAGTATTAATTGTGACTGATTGTGATGATGATTGAGGTGGGAGTATTTTAGAAAAAGAGAAGAAGTTGATGATGATGATGATGATGAAAATGATGATGAATGCAAGGTGGTTGTTTTTACGCAGATGATACATGGGAGGAGGATGGTGATGATGATTGTTAATGGAGCATGTCTCATTTTTCTTGTTTTATCATCTCTTTAGATCCAGCACATGCACATTTCATCTGTAGAGAAGTTACCATTGACAACATCAGGGTCCCCCTTGCAAATCCGTTGCAAGACATTCCAGACGGCCATTTTTGTCATTCCTAGAGACAAGAGTTGTCAGGAACTCTACAAATCACTGCAAAAACTTTCCAAACCAGGTATAGAAAATAAAAATGTAAGACTAAGAAAATAATAAAATAGTTCAATTTGACTTCATTTCATTTATGATTAATTGTTACAATGTGTAGTTCAAAATTCAAAAATTCAAAATAAACACTTTGTGTCTCAACCATTACACTTTGTTGAAGTGACAGTTAGTGAGAGTTATAATTGTTGATCTAAATTTTTACTTAGGTTTACTTTCTTTACTGAATTTGTAAAATTATGGAATATTGCTGGCCAAAGTAAAATACATCATGTTGGACAAAGCAAACCAAACAACTTAAATCTGTGACATTCATGGGGTATTAATGAATATTAGTTTAACATAATCATTCCTGCTTCTCCCACAGCAACGCTAGATGAAGTGTACGCATTTCACTATAAATCAGCCAGCTTTCAGTCAGGTTTGTCAGCCGGATGGGACCCGTTTGATCTGTCTGCTGAGTATGCACGCATGGGAGTCCCTAACACCCACTGGTGCACTACATCCATCAACAAGAACTATGAGGTATAATTACAAAATGCTGAAGTAAATATAAGGAACCAGTGGGTCTAATTGTCGGCTGACTGAGATCTCATGCTTCGGTTGTCAAGTAAATTGCATCATATGAGATTGGTAATAAATGCTTTGGGTTTGTCATCAGCTCAGTGGAATGTGTCCTTAGAGTTTACAGTTGGGAATAGCCAGTCAAATACAGTCAAGCATGAAGGCTTTGCAAAGATGAGTTAGCTTGCATAATAAATAGAAACACAAGAGAAAGTAGATTTTTATGTCTAATTTTTGTATGTCTAGAAATGGGATATTATTTGAGACACTGTTAAATCATGTACATGTATTGGGGTGAGGGGGGGGGGCTCTTGGGGCCATTCGGCAAGTACTATCTACTATGACATTAAAAAAAAACATTTTTTTGTACCTAATATGGCTGTCATTATTAAATACTCATTGTTCAATTTTAGTTATCTAAATTTTTCTACACAGATTTGTGACACATACCCCAAGATTATGCATGTTCCAGTTACAGCAAGCACACCAGTGTTGGTTGGCAGTGCACGGTTCCGCAGTAGAGGCAGGTTACCAGTGCTTTCCTACCTTCATAAAGATAACAAGGTACAACAAACCAATCATGAACAAGTATGGTTCAGGATTTAAAAAAAAAATTCACTACAGTGGTCTTAACTTATACAATTGTAAAACTTGTGAAATTGTGAATTATACTTGTTATTCTTCAAAATATTTTCAACCCAGGCATAACTTGTTTTCCTTCATTGTTGTAAGTGTAACGCACCCCTGAATTACTACTGTGATACAGTAATTTAAACGGGTCATTTTTTTCATCTAACCATGGAAAATTATCAGCAAAGATAAACATTAGGAAGCAAGTAATACTATTCAAGAATAAATTAAACAAGAACTATTTATACTTACCAAAATAATATCCAAAAGTTAAATTAACACACATAAAAAATAATAAAAGCAAATGGATAACCAAGCAAGTAGATAACAAAAATTCAATTAGCTACAGTTTCTTAATAGAAAGTTCATCAGTAGAACTATGCTCAGAACAATACTTCTATAATAACAACAGTAATACCAGAGTCTTATATAGCACAAGCAGCTACCAATAAGGTACTCAATTTGCTTGAACAAACATAAACATTTTGAGACAGGTTTTTGAAATGTTTGAATTATAACACCAATTTATGTAGCACCTTTTTTGTAAGGGTTTACAAGATGCTGTAGCACATTCAGCAGCCACTGCCATAAACACTGCGGCAAACCCCTTCTCTTAGCAATAAGTGTAACTGGGTTCTTTTACATGCATTACACAATGCACGGGACCTAGGGCTTAATGTCCAATCCAAAGGACGAAGCAATGATGATTAAGTGTTTTTTTACTTGAGTCACAAGTGTCAAGACCGGGACTCGAACCCACACTTGGTTAATCAGAAACGCCAGAGTCTGACTCAAGTGCACTTGACTGCTTGGCCATGACATGCCACATGTCAAATACTTTTTATTTTGGTTAAATGTGTTTAAGGGGGATTAATTTCAGCTTCTTTTATGTAGATTGTGGGATGACCTAATTTTTTCCTGACACACACAATTTAATCAAATTTACTGGTTTCTCCATCTCCTGATGTTGTCGCTCCTGTTTCAAATACCGACTAAGGTGGGAGGGGTCGATTCTGGCTTTAATAGGTGTTAAGTTTGAGTCAGGAATATTATTTGTGTTTTTTACCCATATACTAACGTGTACTTTCCAAGTCCTGATTCTGGTTTGACTCCAAACTCTATACCCTTAAAGAACCTCACTCAGGTGGCGTCAGTCTTCTGATTCTCTCATTGGTGGGTTTCAGGGTAGTCATAACTGTACTATTCCCTTTGACATGGTAGTGTCTTAAGTTTGAAATTTCTCAAAAATTATTCTTTACACAAGAAAATATCAAGTAAACAGTTATGAATTAACAAAACCACAAAAAACCAAGTTATAAGCCACAAGGGAAACTGACTGGGTAAATTGTTAATCATTTGTGGTTAAACAAAGACATATTGACTAGAGCGGGATTTGAACCAAGGGTTTGAAATAAAAAGTTCACCCCCTTATAAAGGTGATCCCTCTGCTGCCGCTTCCCAGGTTGTATCATAAACTTGGGTGTGAACCCTGGTTACACGTCAGTTAACGGTTGTATTGGCTTCTGACTGGTAACCCCCGAACAGAGATATTGACAAAATAGGGAGACCAACATAGGGCTAGATAGCTCAGTTGGTAAAGCACCGGCACGTTAATCAGGAGGTCGTTGGTTCAAATTCCGCTTGAATCAATTTTTCTTTGTTCAACCCCCAAATCACAAAAATAAGCAATTTTATTCTGTGTGATCTTTCAGGCATCTATGTCCCGGTGTAGCCAGCCTTTGGCAGGCTTCAGTGCACGCTGCCTTGAGGATGAACAGATGCTCCAAGCTATCCTTAACACCAACCCTAAAAGCACTTTCATGTATATTGTAGACACACGGCCAAAGGTAGGAAAAACAGTCAATATTGGTTTATGAGTCTGTTATTTGTTATTTTTTACAATCCTGGCAATCAAGACCAATAAATAAGAACGATGCTTTTATTGCTCTTTGCCAACAACAGCAATAACCAACAACTTTTGTTTTAGTTTAATCGTCCATTGCTAGGTTTATAAGTCAAAAGTCTAATAATCAACATTCAGACAATGCCACAATGTAGTATTGCTGTTGGGTTAAATCACAAATGCTTACAGCTTTTATTTATTTATTTATATGTGTAGATTAATGCCATGGTGAACAAAGCCTCAGGAAAAGGTTATGAAAACACGGATTTCTATGCCAACATCAAGTTTAAGTTTCTGGGTATTGAAAATATCCATGTCATGAGGAACAGTTTACAAAAACTCATTGAAGGTGAGCATACTTTATAAATACCCAAGTGTTGACTAAATTAATATTTTGGTCGTCCTTGTCTGGTTACCTGTGTGTTTAAATAAAGGTGGGACTGATACACTTAAAAGGTGCCAGACTTTCAACTCTGTCAGTCTCAGATTGCTTGATTAAATTTATGAAAACACAAAACGCTTCTAAGCACTGTTGTTGTTTAAAAAAATATGCTAATGAATTTAAAGCTGATAAGACCAATAAATGTTTGCTTTCTTATTTAGTGTGTGAGTTAAAGAATCCCTCCATGGAAGCCTTCCTGAGTGGTTTGGAAAACAGTGGCTGGTTAAGGCACATTAAGGCCATTATGGATACATCAATCTTTATCTCTAAGGTACATAACATCAGTTACCAATTACATGGAATTTCTTAGGTGGCTGTTAGTTTGGGTTTAAAATGTCTCCCTTTATGTTCAATGAAATTAAGTTATATAAATATTTTAATTTGTACATTTAACTAAGGATATTTTGGTTTTGTTCTATGCAAAGTGTTCCTTTTGGTTTCGTTTTAGTTTCTACTGGAGATATTAGTCCTTTCATATCATGTTTTTTCAGGGACATCTAAACATGTTTTAAACTTCATCTCTTCTTTTTAAACAAAAATTTGCTTCGCTATGTAGCACTTTTAAGTATTGATTTTAGCATGTTTTCATTAATAATGTGATACAAGAATGGTTGAGATGGCTTGCTATAGACCTGTTGCATTGGCTGCCATTGCTAAGGTCAAACAGTGGAAATGTGCACGCTCAGAGTGTAACTCTCAGCCAATGACAGGCCTTTATTGACTTCAGTTAGGGTGCTGTTTTAGGCTTGTGACTTCATATGCAAGGGGTCTATTGAACATATAGTCTGCTGTAAGACTATGTTGTGACTGATGCTATCAGTATTAGGTAGCTAGTGTCACTACATCTAACAACAACATTTGAAAAATCATCACCAATTTATCCTCTTATGCTTATTACAACATCTCAGTTGGCAATCCCCAGGATTGGTCTTTTAAATTTGTTTTGGGAAAAGAAAAATAGGCAAAATAAATAAAGAAAAATCTCTTTGCTTTACAGGCTGTGTCTGAGGAAGGAATTAGTGTGTTGGTTCATTGCTCTGACGGTTGGGATCGGACGGCACAAACATGTTCTCTTGCTAGTTTAGTACTTGATTCATACTACAGAACTATACAGGGCTTTCAGGTAAGAATATCAAACAATTATGCTCAGTGATTTGTCTTTTCAATCAATTGAAAAATCATTTTGTAAAGTGTAAATTTTTGTTGGGATATTCTTGAAACAAATTTCCTAGAAACCTGTTGCACAATGGGTATATTGGTTGTTTGTAAAGTGTTAAAAAAAATTAATAACTCCGGTGTCACCTAAATGTACTTCCTGTTTGGCGTTTTGGATTAGATTTATTGTTGAAAATAATATAGGTTTTCCTGGTCAATTTCAGCAAAAATGAAATCAGTTTTATTAATATGCATTCAGATTCATGCATGTTTCCCTAATTCATTTAAACTAGGGTTTCTTTTTAGTTACTATTGCATTCAATTTCGTTTTCGTGCACACATGATTTCGTTTTTCTCATCAAGTTCGTTTAAGTCATTCTATTTCATTTATATTCAAGACTCAATTTCGCATACTTCAGTTGAATTTCTGCTACCTATTTACAATTGATAAAATTGATTGGTTGTCTAGCCTCTTGCTGTTTTTCTTTAATTGACTGATCTTTGCGACCTAATGAATTTGAATGGTCTTTTGACCAGTAAATGCCAGACTGTTGAATTTGAATTACTCCTTTTGACTGTTATATGCTGATGCAACAGAGCATCAATTTTAAAAGAAATTGAATGAGCTGGATGTTTAATTGAATGAATTTTTGTTGAAACTGGCATGGGAAACCGATAATTTGATATATATTTTTTATTATAGTATGATTATTTTAATGTGGAAAAATGAAATAATTGGCTTCTTTCAGGTGTTAATTGAGAAGGAGTGGCTGGCTTTTGGGCACAAGTTTCTTGACAGGTATGCAACACAAGACAAATCTTAGACTGTTTTGAATTATATACAAAATGACCTGTTTCTGACATCTGTTTCTGGTAACAACTGTGAATTTAATGGTCTTTGATGTTTGTTTTCTTGATTGAGTTGGATACAGTATATGCACATCAATGTCTTCACAAGGGAATAATAATTTCCCTAGAGCAGTTTTTATGTTTGAAGAATTTGAAGCACCATCTGCCAGTAATTCAAATTCTCCTCTCAGTAGATTTCCACTTGGGTTAACATAAGATGATTCAACAGACATCAACACTTGCCACATGTCTGCATTGTCTTTGTGTCATCAACTCAATGATGAAAAATACCCTCTTCCATTTGACTCACTCCTGTGTGGGGAGTAGAAGAACACCCCCTGTGAATTGTAAATTTAACGGTCTTTGCTGTTTGTTTATTTGATTGAGTTGGATACAGTATTGCTCTTGATTGTCATCACAAGGGAATCATAATTTCTCTGGAGCAGTTGTTATGTCTTAAGAAGTTGAAGCACCACCTGCCAGTTTTTCAAATTTTTTTCACAGACTAATACTGTCTCCATGAAAACAACAATCGTTAAAACATGGACTTCAAAATAAAGACAAGATCCATTTAAAGGCAGTGGATACTTTTGGTAATTACTCAAGAAATACATTACCATAAAAACTTACCTGGTAAGGAGCACCTGAGAGCTGCTGATAGTATAACACATTGTGAGAAATGACTCCCTCTGAAGTAATGTAGTTTTTGAGAAAGAGGTAATTGCTTACCAAAATATTTGAATCTGCTCAGGCATTTGAAACTGAAAGCACACAATTCTATGCAACAAGGGTGTTTTTTCTTTAATTATTTTCTTGCAACTTCGATGACCAATTGAGCCCAAATTTTCATAGGTATGTTATTTTATGCATATGTTAGGATACACCAAGTGAGGATACTAGTCTTTGACAATTACCAAAAGTCTACCTGCCTTTAAATTGAGTTACTTTTTGTAATAGAATGATCCTTTTTTCTGCAGGTGTGGCTTGGTTGCATATGAATCCCGTGAGTTCTCCCCAGTATTCACCCAGTTTATTGACTGTGTGTGGCAACTGACGCAGCAGTTCCCCTGTGCGTTCCAGTTCAATGAACGATTCCTCTTGGAGCTTCATGATCATGTCTTCTCCTGCCAATTTGGCAATTTTCTTGGCAACTGTGAGAAAGATCGAGTTGACAACAGGTAATACAAATATGAATGCAAACTTTAAGCATACAATGTGTGCAATAAAATAAACACAAACAGCATCCCCCATAAAAATCCCCAAAACATACACAGAAATAACGTGTGTTCGGGCCAACTCTCTGGAACAAATTACCAGAGACCTTAAGATCTTCACCAACGGTTGATGCTTTCAAGCGCAATCTCAAAATCCATTTATTTTAGTGTGTTCACATTGCTGATGTTTATGTTCGTTTGTGAAGTGCAATGATCATTTTTGGAATTGCGCTATATAAGAACTGATATTATTATTATTATTATAACACAATGATTTCATGATTTGCTTTTGTATCTAGTGGATACTTGAAGAAAAAGGAACTCTTTCCAAAATCCAATCTAGGAGATCATTAATAGGGGGCTTAATATCAATTAGTTATGTCAACCTTTTAGATCTGACACATACTGTTGGTAAGTCATTGTGCCACACGCAGACGTGTCTGCTGCATGCACACTATTGAACAGGATAGAGACACCCCAATCACCTAAATTAATCTAATTTAGTTTTTCCCTATGTAGAGAACCCCAAGTTATTTGCTTGTTCTTAAGTTTGTTCTCAAATTTAGAAACACTCAGTGGAGTGGTTAGAAGCTACAAAAATCTAACTTTCAGTATTACTAATGCCATTGTTTGTATGTATGTATTTCAGGATAACAGATAGGACATATTCCTTATGGGCTTACATGCAGGGTAGGATGGCAGATTACTATAATCCTCTCTACAAGTCCAATTCCCCAACCACAGGAGGCATCTTGAAACCCAATCTCTCTCCGCAGATGTTCAGGTGAGATCTTCAAGACTCTCCGTGTACATTTTTTTGAAGAAAGGATACATTACATCCAACAGTTTTAATTATAATCCTGCATTCTCATTAGTTGATCATGGCGTGTCATGGCTGAGTGGATAAGAGCACCGGACTCAAGCTCTGGTGTTTCTGTTCAGCAGAGTGTGGGTTCGAGTCCCGGTCGTGACACTTGTGTCCTTAAGCAAGACACTTAACCATTATTGCTGCGTCCTTCGGATGGGACGTAAAGCCATTGGTCCCGTGTGTTGTGTAATGCATGTAAAAGAACCCAGTGCACTTGTCGAAAAGAGAAGGGGTTCACCCTGGTGTTCCTGGTTTGATTGGCTGCATATTGCGCCACAGCACCTTGTAAATCATTGCATGGTGCTATGTAAAGGAATAGGTAAAGGAATAGTGTGAAAAGTAAGTAACAACAAGAAATAATTTAATGTAATATACAAATATAAGATTGTATTTTGTGGTTGAGAAGTGTAAATTGTACATTCTTGTGGTCTAAGATGTTTACCTCTTTACTGCCATAAGGCTGGGTTGGAAGATTTTTAGTTCAGTTCTATTTGATGTGTTATGTCTTTCAAAGTGCAATTGGTCAATCAAGTCAAATCAATCAGTAGCTAATTTGATATTTAAATTCTGTAATTTAATATTAAGTATTTGCCTCATGCAGTGAAATGAACCGATGTTGCTAATATTAAGACATAGCATACATTTAGGTTCCTTTCTGTACATATTCAGAATTTTCTCAGAATGGAAACTTCTTGCAAATAATGACCTGGGAATGCATGCCATAAAGTGCTGTTGTGACTTATAATAATCACTCTGTTTTCATGTTTAGGTTTTGGAGAGGTATGTACAATCGCTATGACAATGGAGTACACCCAAGAGAGCCTATTGCTGATATCCTCAATGCCATGAAGGACCACAGCTCATCCCTGTCTGACCATGTCAAGTTCCTTGAAGATGTGAGTTGCAATAACATGTTGTAATTTTGACTGTTTGTTAAAGAGACTTTATTTTAAATATCTTATTCTTAGAATCTGTGTAAAAAGATATTGTATAAAATTGATCTTATCAAGTTGTTTTTGTTTTGTTTCTCGTATTTTAGAAAGTCATAAATTTAAAGGAGGTGCTTGGTATCAAAGATGAGGATGATGTATCAGACATAATGGATGGCAAAGCTTCGTCATTACCAGAAATCAATTCACTAGAGAGCAGTTCTGATTCTCAAGAGTCTGAGAAGGAGATTGACACCACAGACCAGCCTGATAACAAAACTCTGGAAAATAATCAAAGTGCAATGATAGATAACCGACAAGGCAGAGACCTGGACCAACACAACTCCTCATGTAAGCCCTTGTTGATAAGGAGGGAAGACAGTGGAGAAATTATGTCAGCATCACTTCTTGCTGAGGCAGTAGAGTCAGTCAGCCTCAACTGGAGGGGCTTCAGGAATATACGTCAATGTGTGTGCTCAACTCCTTTTGATCACTTCAGTCGGAAGGTGAGGACACAGTTTATATTATAGTAAAGGGAGTTAATATTCATGGATGCATTT
This sequence comes from Pycnopodia helianthoides, assembly GCA_032158295.1. Classification (NCBI taxonomy): domain Eukaryota; kingdom Metazoa; phylum Echinodermata; class Asteroidea; order Forcipulatida; family Asteriidae; genus Pycnopodia; species Pycnopodia helianthoides. The sequence goes on along the minus strand of CM063248.1, from coordinate 21,868,096 downwards.
GGGTGCATTGTTGCAGAGATCTGGACTATTCCATTTCACGAGGCAAATTGAGTGAAATGGAAAAGCCAGATTCACTGATTGTTTATATTCTGCGACAATGCAAGAACGAAATGCATTCAATATTTGTTATGTATAACACACACATAGATCCTTGTCACTTGAAAATTCGGTTACAATAAACACAAAATAGACATGGAAACTTTCCACCCCACACTCTGAAAATTCTATGAAAAAAAACCCTAAACAATGTGCGTGACTCGATGTAAACGGCAACCTTGTTCGCCGTGACACAATCTTGCCTTGTTTGGACAAATGGGCAAGGAAAAATTATACATGGAAAATTAAAGGATGACATGTGACGCATGTTTTGCTGATCAAATGACAAGTGTCTGTGTGTGCGATATATAATAATAATACTTCGATTTATTGAGTGCCTCCTGCTGATCCAACCCGAGGCCCTTAACAACAATAAAAATTCTTAAAGAATAAAAAGAGACTAAATTTTAAAAGATATGTACACGTAACCCTACATAAACAGAAAAATAGCCATTGGGTACATACATGTAAGTTGAAACAGCAAAGAGTTTTTAAAAGATCCAAAATACAATACCAGCGGTTACTACAAAAATACCCTATAAAAATAACGTATAGCTTGCACCAATACAAACATCAAAGCGAGACATTTATGATCATTACAAACCCCAGTGTGGCTAAAACAAAGTTGCAAAAGGTAAAAGTTAAACGAATTTGGCAATACAATTCAGAGAGGAACAGGTGTGTTTTAAAAGTCCTCTTGAAATCATTGATAGTTTCTGAAGAACTGGGGTTTGCTTGTATGATGCTTGCAAACCATCCAACTTGTTAATTGATCTCTTTGAATGAGGCTATTGATATTCAACTCTGTCTGTTTGTGTGGTGGGTGTGGTGTTTGTTTGTTTTGGGTTTTTTGCAAGGTGATGTTGTTCTTGTGCCATTCATTTACAAATACCATATTTTGTTTTATCTGTTGGCAGTATCATTGCTGGAAGTGTGGTGAAGTATTCTGTATCAGATGTATTGACAAGCAAACGTTCCTGCCAGGCCATTTCTATGAACGTCCAGTGGCAGTTTGCCGGCCGTGTTATAGAGAGCTCAAGTTGGGATCATCAGACCCAGTAGCATCTCCAACATCACATGTATCCTCTCCATTACTCAATAATCCTGGCTCTATGTTTGAACCCAGGTTGGATAACTTAATTAATGAGATTCATGAATGAGAGAGGTTTCCAGCAAGCTCCAATTTTACAGAATTGCTCAGAAGAAACTTAACTGATGGTTTTGTTAAGCTACTTAGCAGACTGTTAGCTAAATCCAACATATCTTTTTTGAAAGTTTGGCTGGCATATGTAGTTTCATGTAACAGGACCTGCTTAGCTCAAATGTTTTGCTTGGCACTATTAACAGAAAACAAGCCAGATGCACATGGATATATTTAGCATTCGTTCTTAGTATTTAAAAACAGACTGCCAGTTGAAGCGTGTGCAAGTGTATGAATGCTTGGTTTAGCAACCTTACAAAAAACATGCAAAAAATGTTTTTCTTTAGCAACTGCCAGTTAATGCATATAATGTCAACAGGATTGATTGATAATAGGAAAACCTTCGTCTTCTTTTCAGCTTTTTCGAAATTGGCCGAATAGTTCCAATTTGATTGGTTGAATAATTACTTTATGCAGATTTAAAGGAATTCTAACACGATGGAAAGGCAGACCAGAAATTCAGACAAAAACAATTGCAGAAATCAATTGTAATTTTGTGAATGCCAGCCCCTACTGACCATCATCAGTAACAAGAAAAAGACAAATGAATTAAATTTAAGAAAAAGGTCCTAGTACTATATAAGCTGCTCCAACTGACTGTTGCTAAGCAATGCAAAAATAAGCAGCATTTTTGGCTGGTTTCATAGCTATGAATGATGTATTATTATGTGAGTTGTTCTTGTCTGAACTTATTAGGTTTGATATTGTTTCTATTTATCTGTGCACAGGTTATTTTGTCAAACTATGTACTTCTTACAAGACTTTGTAACAGCCTCAAGATAAGTATTCTAGACTGTTACTCTGACAAATACTAGTAGTCAGAATGAATTCCCCAACCGTAGTCATTTAATAAGATAGACCATCAAGATTCTGAGGTAAATTTAAGGCATGTATCTTTGAACTGTCAAATAATGAATACTCTAAAAATTTGAAAGTGTTAGATATTTTTTATTTATTCCCTATGTTTTATTATATGATGTATTTAAAATTGAATTTAAGGAATGAATTATATTATAGTCCACTAGTTAAACAAATAAACTTCTGTTTAAAGTAAAATGTTAACGACTCATGAATTTAATCCAATCTTTCAACCTTTTATGACTATTGCCTTCGATTGTGAATTATGGTGCAAACAGTTATACAATACATTTGTAGGGCCGTTACATGTAACACAGTGTTGGTCATGTAACATGAGCTCTTTAATTGGTAAGGCATCATCAAGAAAATATTAAACGCTTTAATTTTACAATTTTACACCTGATAGGAGTTTATTTTTAAATTAAGCTGACATCAATTGCTATTTGTTTCTACATTTGTCTTTTGATAAGCATGAGTTATGTTTCCAAATTATTTGTTACAGCCCACTTCACTGTTCAACTCATTTTATTATGATGCACTGCAATGACCTACAAGCCTGAGAGAAACACATGTGGTAAAAGAGATATTGTGTTAAAAGAAACAAACTGGTTAATGTATTGTTTAACATCCTGTGTGCTGAGAGGGTGGGCTATTTACTCGTCAAAATTAATTTCTTAAAGGTGATTTTTTTTGTTTTGTTTGTTGCATTGTTCCTAAAAGCTCAGAAAACGTTTTCATTATTTCAATGGTTGATTATAACTATTTACTGTTAAAGTTATATTTTCCGTTTGCAGGATTTTGGTGTGCATGTTTTCTGTATGTTTTACCAGCTGTCACATGATGGGGAATGCGATTAAAGTTGTTAAATTGCTACAGTGTTAGTCTTGGTTTTTTCTCAAGGCAGGGAATGATGTTTATACATTTGTAGAAGGCAATGACCAAGAATTCCACAAGAAAAACTAAAACGCAATCGATTTTTTGTTTAATTAATTCAGAAATGTACATCAATTCTTCGTGTAAATGCAACCGAACAGTGGATGGATATTTATACTTTTGAGTGGATAGAAACATAATTTTGTAGTTTTTTTTCTTCTCTGCAGCGTTCAATCTTCGATTAAATTGACACAAATGCAGTTATGGTGAATTAACAGATTTAATGTAGTGATACTAGTTGCCAAGAAAGTTGCTCTAGGATGTTGGATGTACATAAGATGTAAATTATTTTTGAGCAGAGCGTGCAATTACAGGTTTTGATAATTGTTAAGTCTGTAATTATAATTCTTGCATATAGCCGATACGGAATTTGTAAGTGTATGTGTCAGACATTGATAATTAATATAAAAACTCGTTACGTAAATATCATTAAATTTAAAATATCTTTAAAAGAAAGTTGAAACTGTTAACTGTTTAGTCATAGAAGTTGGAAATAAACTGTAAAATAACCAAGATGATTTTGAATTATATTTATTATTGATATGTTTTTAGAGTTGTTATGCGACTTAGATGGAGACATGGAAGGGAGATACATCTAGGGTTGATCGCTCGTTCACCAGTGGCGTAACTAAGGGGGGGGGATTCAAGTGCCTACTTCAAATAATGTCTGTGCCCCCCCTCCTATTTGAAATATTGAGATTCAATACTCCACAGGAAAATGTTACATTCTACTTTAATGTGATAATTTCAATGTTTTTGAAACTAAATTTACATTTACATGCAGACAATGTATTTGTTATTGCCTGCAGGTCAGATTATCATAACAAAATAGTAAATGGCATAACAAGAGCGCTGAAAGGGGCTTGTTTAAGAGAAATGCAAAAGGAAACTACAGTTTTAATTTGCCAGTAGTGCCCCCCTAGAAAAAGTGTGTGGACCCCTAAAACTTTACTTTAGTTTCGGCGCTGTCCTTCAGTGACCTGTAGTGAGGATCGCTTACTCAATACATGCACTCATTTAGTACCTCTTAAAATAGTGGATCACAACCAGTGTGACATGTACAATGTCTTATTGGATCAATCCATTGTGAAAGAGAGGGGAACCTATGGGCTAATGGTTGCATAATCGTCTTGCGTGAAGTAGGAAGGCAACCTTTTCCCTAATCCATACATCAAACATCTCTAGGTACTCTGAATACCTGGCTAGGGTGGAGACAACCTATAACAATGGGGGTCAAATAAAAGGGGATTGGTACCACCTTACACTGTGTCTTCGTCTCCGAAGATGTTCATTCACTCCACAAGTTACGTGTAACCAGTAAAGTGTGTTTTTTAAGCATCAGTTTGTTGTTTTAAAATTCGGTTTTTAATTAACAAACATCATTTACCTGATAAACTCAAATTCCTCTTCAAGTATTCTGAGAGCAATGTTAGGTTCTGTTTTGGTCGTGTTTGTGGCTGTGTGTTTGTCTTCTGCGTTCGCAGGAAATGGTGAGTAACTTTTCCAGTTGACTTAAAGATGGCAATACTAAAAAATAGCCGTGTTAGTCTAAAATAGATAAAACAAGAAAGGTAGTGGTAGCACTTAAAGACTAACTAGTTACATTAAAAAAATGCATGAGCTTTCGTAGCAACAACTACTTGCATCTGATGAAGTAGTTGTTGCTAAGAAAGCTCATGTGGTTTTTTATGTAGTTAGTTAGTCTTTAAGTGCTACCACTACCCTCCTTGTTTTAAAGATGGCAGACTTAATTTACTGTGCCTTTCTACAGATGTAGACAGACCCAATCGAGATTGTTAACAAATAAAGTTGTTCACCTTTCACTTTACGGAGTCTATTTAAAGTAATGTTGCATTTATTAGGTTGTCTTAAAGGAACATTACAGAATTGGTTTTTGCTAACAAAACAGTTGCTGGCAGTGTAAGCACTTTATGTAATCCACCATATACATAAACTGACAAACCTGTAGAAGTTTGAGATCGATCGGCCATCTGGGTCACGAGAAAATAGTGAAAAACCGATTACACATTTGCATGATAGATTCAACAAATGAATAAAACGCTCACTGAGCGATAAACTCCAATCGGAAAATTAGTTTATTCATTTCTCATCAAATATGGCAGACAGAAATATTTCAAGGGATGTTTTCTACTATCATCATCACTAGACCGTGTAAGTTTAATGTTAATCTGTGATCAAAAAGTATATTTTACAAGTTTTTTTCTTACCAATTCTGTAATGTTCCTTTAAGAACATTGAACGTGAATAGTTTTGTTGATCATCAGGTAAAACAAAATAATCTTAACAACCAAATCTAGACACCTATTTTACGAACATTTTGTTTGTTTGTTCGTTTAATTGTTTGGTTGTTGTGTGTGTGTGGTTTTTTTTTGGTTTTTTTTTTTGGGGGGGGTTGTGTTTTTTAGGGGGTGGGGTAGGTAATTTTGTAATTTTATGTAAAGTGTAAAATAAACAAAACACTTGTTTGTTCGCAGTCGTATGTCCAGATCCAGGGATGCCGGTGGGAGGAATGAGACGGGGGGCGTCTGTATTTTCAACTGGAAGCAAAGTAGATTTCGAGTGCCCCGGTGGGTTTGAAAGGGTTGGTTCCCCTGTGTCTGTGTGCCAGGATAATGGAGAATGGTCTTTGCCTGTTCCAAAGTGCATTGGTAAGTCATTAACTCAAGATAAGTGAGTTAAGAGGACTATTGAGGAAATTGAGTTTAATCCCAAACCATTTAACCCAATTTGTTACAATGTTTTTTGCGCTGTAAATAATAAACTCAATTTCATCCATCATAATAGCTGGCACCATCAAAAAAGCCCATTAATGTGGATTTATTTATATGTACAACTAGCTTGGAAACTTGCTATAAATAGAAATGTATTGTCTGTCCAAAACTGCAAGCAGCCATTGTACACGCAGTTCGCACAACATGTCACATTCACACAATGCAAAATCTTAATTCTGGAGTGAATTGTAGGCTTATACATTACATTATAGATTTTTGTTTGCCCCCCTAAATTTAAGTTTCCCCCCCAGATTAACAGGTCTGGTGCCGCCGCTGGGTACCTGGACTACAGTTCCTTTGTTTTGTTTGTCAAGTAACATTATAGAAAACCCATAGAGCATCAATTCGTGTCCCTTTAACCATAGAGCAAAGGTTCTTGATCTATATGCTTTAACTTATGGCTGTACATCGTAGAACAACTTTATAATTTTTGTAAAGTTATCACATTCTTTGATATAACGGGAGACAAATAATATGATACACCCTCATCAAATTAAAAGAGACCGAAATCTTGATGAGGGTGAGTGGAAGGTATATCTTGATAATTGTTTATTATTCCAACAGCTGATTGTGATTCTCTACAATCCCCTATTAATGGTGCTGTGTCCACTACACAAGGCAAATATGGAAGTGTGGCTCGCTTTCAATGTAACCAGGGTTACAGTTTGGTAGGCGCTAGTGCAGTCACGTGTAAGGATGGACAATGGAACCATGATGTGCCATTTTGTTTTGGTAAACTCCTTAAAGGAATTATAAGTAAAGTTTAAAAAACAATGTGCTTTAATGGTATTATTTTTATGTTAATCATTTGTGTCCTTGCCATATACATATATATTATGCTAGATGATAGACTTACAGTTTATTCGGTCAAATCCCAATGCTTTAAAACTTTTATTTGAGTTCCCGGCTTCCCTTTTTGTATACGAAAAGTAATAATAAACGCGTTTTATTATTTTGTTTCAGCTGATTGCGAAGTAGGTGAATCCCCATCGAATGCACAAACCAGTGGAAGTAGAGGTCATGGTGACATACTATATTTCAAATGTCTACAAGGCTACCATTTGATTGGACCAAGTATGGTCACATGTAAAAATGGAGCTTGGAGTGAAGGTTACCCAAATTGCGTGCAAGATATCATGGTTTAAATATTACACAATGCTCCAGCAAGGGTATGGAACGTATTGTAATGATAACTTTTGAAAAAACAAAACCAACAAGACAATCATTTGTGTTTACATGTACTTTGTGTACCAAACTTTATTTTATTCTCATCCTTTTTTCAAAAGCCTAATGACTTAAAAGTCTTGATTATGATGTCAAATTTAAGCTTTTTCTTGTTGCAACTTTTATAAATTAAATCGATAAGTAATATTCCAAAGACCAGGGCCTGTTTTCATATAGAGCTGCCTAAGCACAAAAAGTAGCTCAGCACAACAAAATTATGCTTACCAGAATAAGGTTACCGGCCGAAATACCATGTCACATGTAAAATTTGTGACTAGTATCCTGCTGATTTCTGCTTAGCAGAAAGTGTTAAGCAAATGTTTTTTTTTGCTTTAGCAGCTCTATAAAATTGGGCCCTGGTCAGATGCACCAATGCTGACTGTATAATGCTAACCTTTGCTAAGCACAAAATCTGCTTGCAAAAATAATTGTCTGCTTAGCAGCTCCCATGAAATGGCGCACTGCATTGCCCATTGCAAGTCTAACTAAAGCACCTGTTATTGGAATGTAAGCCTTACAAAAGACGGCACGCGAACGGCATGCGCACACGCGAGCCTTAATGGATGGATGTTTCATATGCAAACTAATTACCCTAGTTCCCGCACGTCCATGGTTTTAACAATTTGTTTTTTTAAACACAATGCAACCAATTAACATTCAATTTCTGTTTCCTTTTTTATTATTTTTTATAAATACATGTACATTGTTAAAGAGAAGCAAACATATTCATGCAATGTTGCATTTTCAAAAGCTTCATGTGTATAAACTGATGATAAGGTACACGGTAATAAACGTCACGGGTGTCTAAATATAGATCTACTTGTCGTCTGCAAAATTTAATGTGTAAACGGACATCTGAATTCTTCCAAAGTTTGGATTAAGTTTTCGACAATTGCTGGAGCAGAAGTTTACAAAAATCAAACTGGACACAGGTATTATATCAAGAATGTTGAGGAGTACCCATGGGAGATTCTTGGTAAGTCAAAGTTGAGCTGTTTTTGTGACATTCTTGAGATTACAATGTCATATTCGTCTGAGATAGGGCCTACTCGTTTTTAAGAATAAGAAACGGGTTAGACAGTAACACAATCAACCATTCTCATGATGCTCCTTCAAAGTTTATTCTGTAGATATTTGGAGAGGAAATGATAACAAGAATTACTTCCCAGGAATGTATAGTTTAAAAAGCTAAGGTCATAATGTTCTCGTTAGAGTGTGGAAATCATGCTCTGACAAACAAAATGACCCCGGTAGGCTATACATGAGTATTTTAAATTATGTAGAAATGAACTCAATGTGTGGTACGGCAGCACACTGCCACTACACAATGAAGCATGTTTCCAATGTATTCACAGGTTGTTTGAAAAAACAAACAAAAAACCTCATTATAGACAAACCCAGGGAATACCATGGGGGTTCCTTTCTCCATGGGAAGACTAAGGTATTTAAGAGGCGCATTGAACTGTATTAAATCACTATTCCTGCATTACGTAATCAAGTTTATGAAGGTATGCCCTAAACTATCTATAGGCGGTAAGTTACAACAGTCACTGCAATGTCCAGTATCCGGACATAACTAAAGTACATGGACAGCGTAGTCATTTTCAATTTTGTCATTGTTTTGAAACTTCCAGTGCGTTCTTCGAATGCATTTGATGATACATGTACATTGAATTCAGCTAAGTTATCATTACTCATTTCTTAATGTTTAATCAATTAATGTGAAGACAGTTTATACTAAGGTCATAAAAATTGCCAGCATGTAAATGTCGGAGATTGGTATTAAATACAAAATAATAGATGTAGGCCTATGTGCCTGGGTTTTTCCCAGCCAATTTCCCCATTTTATAAAATGTTTCATTATTAGCCATTCAGATTCCTGAGATTTTCACACATCAGAGCGACTTAAATTTTTATCGTTTGCATTCAAACTAAAATGACTTTATAGTATGTATTTTCCTCTTTTCATCTTAGTCTCATTTTTTCAAAACTCTTCGCCTCTTTAATTTGTATAATGAAACAAACTAGTTGAGTTGTGTCACCGGCTCAAAAGCTGCATGGTGTACGTTGTGTATCACCGTTTGTATGACGCAGGTGTAAGTTACAATTGAAATTACATGTAATTATGATTACACACGTTTTCTCCTCCGACTATCGAAAAGTATATGCCTTTGAAGTGCGCCCCCTGTTTACGAATTTCAATTTATCATAATCTGCACTGAAATGAAAGAAATTTGACATTGGAGGCATCTAAAGAACACGGAGGAATAAAGCACAAAAACAAAGTACAGGGTCTAATGTTATACTTTTGAATCTAAATTTCACTCAGTGGTGCTGGACCTTTAGCTATAAATTATGTGAGGTTTGTAAGATGCGGGTATCGATCGAGTAATCTGTAGTAAAGGCGAAATGGAAAGATGCAAAGTGAAGAACAAAAGTTAATGAAAGGTCTTATTATTTGGTGGTGAGGTAATGCCTAAATTATAAATGTGTCAATTGAAGCAGAATCGACTGACTAATTAGTAAGATGTTGACATCGACATAACAATGAGGAAATATTAAAATATTGAGATATTGGCCTATTTGAAGTGAAATTGGCTAAAATTAAGTCTAACAATTCATAATGGAAATCTGTGACCCTGGGACGGACATTTCAGAGTCTCCATCCTCGTTGATTATCCTTACATGGAATTGATGAGAAGATACATCATCACCGTCTTTACTATACACCTTCCCACTGGATTAATAAACAAGGCCAATCAGCATAGCTATGCGATCCAGGTCAGAACATGCGAACGTCTCGAGTTCTTATAGTTGCCGTGACTGAGTTGTCTTGAGTTGACGCAAGTCAGTCCTACCTATAAAAGTGAAGACATGCGTCTGATGGTGTCATCGTCACAAGGCGCTAATACGAAGGTACTGATGGTGTATTCTTGAGTGAGAACTGACAATACAACATGCTTTGACCTGCCTGCTGCAAGTCACACGACGTGCTGCTGAGCCTCATCATAGTTTTACCTTTCTGAGTCGAAAAAGAGGCTTTCACCCTCACAAGAAAGGTATGTAAATCCGTAAGATTAACAGGCTACCAATCATAGGCAAATGAATTTGGCATTTAGACAGTGTTTACTACACTATTAGTAACTTATTTTTAAGTAGTAATATTGCAATGTTAACATCAGCACGGCATTTATTAGTTAATTGGTTCATGTTTAACTATAAAGAAAACAGATCGATCAAACAAAATTAAATGATGTTTTTTTTTCGTAGGAATAATTGATATTTCTCTTGACTTGTTATATTGTTCACTCTAATGCTTGCCGGGTGGGAAGGGTTCGACTTGTGTAAAACGTAAAGATTGTGGCTTCACTTGCAACAGTTTGATTTGTTCCCAAACTTTCTACAGTTTTGTATAATGATGTCGATTTTTAAGGTTATAAGTGTCAAATAATTGAGAAGGTCATGGAAAGATGAGCGTTTTTTTAAATTGATCTGTGCAACAACAAAACTAACATTGTTTCTCCTTCTTGCGGAAAAAATGCACGCTCTTTGCAAATCAATATCAAGTAAATTTGCTATGTATACCGTTTAATACTTTTGAAATATTTTTTCTCTAGAGGCATAGATGATTAGTGAGTCCATTTGTTATAGTGGACAGATATTTAAAGGTACACATGTACCTTTAACATTTTCATGACAATTATATTTCTGTGTGTTCCATCGAAACGAGTCTTTTTGACAGAAACTTGAGTTTCTTTCAGAAAATTCGTCAGGCTCTAGCTGGTTCAACTCTTTTCCCCTTTTTGTCAATGATATTGTTATGTTTAGGCCCCTACAAGAAAGACGTTTTCTAATGATGACGTTTCGATGTTATGTTTGTAATTGTTATGCTGAGGCCCCTTTAAAAGAAAGACATTTTCTAAAGATGACGTTTCGAGGTCGTGTTTGTAATTGTTATGTTTAGGCCCCTATATTATAAGAAAGACATTTTCTTAAGACGACTTTTCGATGTATACGGTCGGATGCCTTGGTCACATCTAAGGTATGGGTGTTTTAATAGCTCGACGATCACGTGACCCGGAATCAGCTCTCTTGTATGGCTTATCATTTCCAAGCAAAATTGGATCTTCGATTCTAAATGGTCGATCCATGTCAACAATAGTGTGATAATATACTGTGCAATTCTAGCACGTTTTCGAACTTCTCCATTAATAGTGTTATATATCTGCCTATCGCATCTTGCATCGGGAGGGGGGGAGGGCTCACGCGATTGTCGAACTGTCAAAAACAACCACACCTCAGATTTAACAACTATAATAAATAAATATAAATAGATATGCCAACCAAATAATATATATATATATTTTTTTAAATCATGTTTTCAAACAATTTTTGTCTCATTTTTATTCTATTTTACAGAGGTCACCAAATAAAAACAAACATGAATTTCGACAACAAAAAATGTACTCTGGAGATGGTCGAAAAACAAATAGAAGAAGAAAATATTGAGTTCATTCGTTTCGAATTTGGTGATATGAGTGGTTTTTCTCGCTGCAAGGTTGTGCCCGCCAGACACGTGCGAACGAAGTCGAGCTGTGGAGTTAACATCCCGATGGCACATCTAGCGATGGATCCCAGCTGTCATTTCGCTCAAGGTACAGGATACACGACAGAAATTGGCTGGGGAGATGCGGTGTTCCTCCCGGACCTGAGCACCTTCCGTACCATACCATGGTGCGAGAACACGGCCTTGGTGTTGACAGAACCGCCAGCATCATCATATCCACGTTACATCGCAAGGCAACAGATTGACCGTTTAAATGAGATGGGCTACTCTCTACTTTCAGCTCACGAGCACGAGTTTTACGTTATTGGAGCCGAGTCCAAGAAACCACTTCACAATGGAAACCTGCGATCATCTTTAAGTATTTTTGCTGAAATTGACTTACTGTACGAATTTTCAAGATGTCTACACAGGGCTGGTGTTGACGTAGAGGCTATAGACACGGAGCTTTCTCCCGGTCAAGTTGAGATAACCTACAAGCCGGCCTTTGGTGTCCGAGCTGCCGACAACGCGCATATCTACCGTGCAGCCATCAAGGAGATTGCACAGAAGCGAGGCTACATCGCTTCATTCATGTCCAAACCGTGGCCAGATAAGTCCGGAAGCTCTGCCCATTTTTGCCATTCTCTTTGGGATACTGAAGGAAAAATAAGCTTAATGCATGACCCGTCTATGGAGCTTGGCATCTCCAAGCTCGCCCAGCACTGGATTGCCGGTATCCTTGCACATGCCCCAGCTATTAGTCTGCTCATGGCACCAACCACGAACTGTCAGAAACGAACAAAACCTTTTAGTTTTGCTCCAACAAACGGAACATGGGGGATCGACAACAGGACCTGTGCTTTACGTCTTAAATCTCAAGGTGACAATGGTATGTACCTTGAGAACCGCATGGGAGCCAGTGCCAGTAATCCTTACCTGACCCTAGCGGCCACTGTAGCTGCTGGCATAGATGGCATCAAGCGATCACTGCCCCTCCCACCTAGAGTTACCGGTGACGCCTACTCAATGAAGAAGTGCCTCCTGGTACCAAGGTTCTTCCTTCTAATCTCCAAGACGCTATTGATGCTTTCCAAGAAGACATTATAGTTAAGGAGGCATTCGGTGAGGAATTTTGTCGAGCTTTCCTTGCTATTAAGCGACTTGAAATTGAAATAGAACAGGAAGCCATAGAAACCGGTAACTCATTGTGGGAATATAACACCTACTTTGTTATGACATAGTCTGAAACAATGCAATCATTAGAACACATAGAACTTTGAATGGACTATAAGAATGGCCCCTATTCAAAAATACTTAGTACTGTTGGGCAACCTGGTTATTTATAGAATAACGACTGTTATTTGCTTGTTTCGAATCACACACTATGAGTACGAAATAATTTGTTTCATATATCGTCGAAAGCCCAATTTATTGTTTTTAAATTAGCTAATTTTGAAACAGATTTTTCTTAAACGGAGTCTGAGGTAGGACAATACATGTGGTTTGTAAAGCAAACTTTATTATTCAAATTCATATTCTGGCACCAAACAATATGAACGTGTTGTGATCAAATTCAACAGCCAAAACGCTTTACCTAAAATTTGCAGTGTTTTTCATACATCAATTTCTGATGAGCACAAATAAGAAAAAAAATCCACAATCCATTATTAAGTATAAGACTCACGTAGAAAGATGCCAAGGCAAGTTGTCAACTTAATAAACTAAAGGCAAGTCTGTCAAAAGGAACAAGTCCTGTGCTCCAGTCTATCAGCAATGTACATTCCCCATTTCCTAACACAGACCCTTAATTTGACTTCAATTTGACCAAGATTCTACCATAAAGCTGATTTTGAACCTAACTTTAACTCTAACCCTTACCCTTACCCATCATCAAACCTAAATAATCTGTCAATACTTATTTCTCTGCAACCTAATAACTACACTGTCCTCAGGCTTAAAGGAATTGTTAAAGCCTTAAAAAACCGGACCCTTAGAAACTTCATCAATTGGTAATTACTTAATTGATACAAAGGTGTTTAACTAATACCCTTTATATCTGTAAAAGAGACTCGGGGTATATTTTAAACCCCAGCATTGACACAGCCAAGGAAGGGGCAGTGACAGAAAAAAATAATCAACGAGCTTGGTTATCTTAAATATTAAGTAACCATATCAGGCTGGTCAATGAAGGCATCCCGTGCAGGCATTCAAAACTGAGGCACATTTAAAATTCTTTAATATTGCAAAGGAGTTGACATTTAAGTACTTCGTTAATGTTGGGAACAGATTTTTATGAACCAATATTTAAACCTTGAAAACAAGTTTGTTGAATGGATTACTGAACCATGCGATTTGAATACATTATGTAAGCCGTGCGAACAAATTATTATTATGATCATCCTTGTGCATGGATTAATAATTATCTAGCAATAATGAACAGTTTTTATAGTTCAATCAATTATAAGGAGCTACAGAGCCCCTAAAGGGACATATGATCAACAAAAATAATGAACACAGAAATAATTTGAGTTCTTCATTAAGTGCTCAGGGAAATCATTGCATTCGAAATAAGTTTTTTGTTCGCTCCAAATCAAATCGTGCTCACAAAGTCATTTCGAGCACTCCAAATAAGTTATTTTGTGTACTCAAAATCATGTCATGCCCGCAAAATGTTTTCAACAAACAAAAGAATTTGGAGTCCACACTTGTTTTTTAGCGCCTGAAATGATTTTGAAAGCACAAATTGATTCAGAGCACACGAAATAAATTTTTAGCGCACGAAATAATATTGAATCCTTGAAATGCTTTTGAGTAAAAATATTTCGACACTGCAAAATGATTCGAGCTCGAAAAATACTTTATTTTGAGCGCACAAAACAATTTATTCCGAGTACTCAAAATGAGTGGAGCATAAAAAATGACTTAAAGTACACTATGCTAAGTCATTCGAGTGCATTGAATAACCCATTTCAAGTACACAAAATGATTTCATAAGCACAAAATTATTTAGAACGCAAGAAATTATTTAGAGCGCACGAAATATTAAACTTACTGTGAGTGAACGACATGATTTCAGTAGCACGACATGATTTCGAGTGCACACATTTAATGAAGAAGGCATGACTTTTCACTTTCAAGATACATATTGTCAATGTAACTGAAGCTTTCAAATCGTCACCGACTGACACGAACTGATACACACTAGATACCAGTCAAACATAGCAATCGGAGAAAACAGCGTTTAATGGTTGAACGCTTTTTAAAATCCTGCTGTCCTTAAAAACGTCAGGATACTTTCAATTAGTTTTTTTTTTTTTACAGTGGAGATTGATGCTTTAAACTAAATATACATGGTGCTTTGCTTCAGTTTTTGAAATCTAAAATTGATGCAGAATGATTCGAGCTCGAAAAATTCTTTGTTTGATTGCACAAAATATGTTATTCTGAGTGCTCGAAATGATTTTGAGTGCAAGGCGACATGTTCAACGGTTTACTACTGTTTCTATTGTAACTGTATACTCTGTAAACTTGACTTATTATATTTAGTCTGTGGACTGTATTGTTATTGTGCAGTTAAACAAGATAAACTAGTTCACGGATATACATTCACGGAAGATCCTAGTTTGAACCTCATTTTTCTTTCCACTATAAGGTATATTTAATTCCCCTCTGAATTTGGTTCTTACCAATGTTTTAAGCTGCAGTCTTCTAGATATGTTCCCATTATTCACCCTAAAATAGAATATTTCAAAACCAACGGGAATAAAAAATACTGCACATTGTGTTTTTATGTATTACAAATTTCAGAAATACGTTAAATTTTGTATACATGTGTATAACCCATAAAACAAAATACAAGTTTGAAGCATTGGGAGTTGAGACAAGGGCATGTTACAATACGGGTATAAAATAAATGTTATGATGACACCTATTTACACAACTAAACTTAACAGTAGGTACCTGGTCCTACAACAGATGAACGGATATCGTCCTTTAATATTATATAGTTATGAAAACATAAATATGATGTTAGTTATAGATAGATAGAGTAGTCATATGTAAACAAATTATCAATAGGTAATACTACTGTTTCTAAATTAAATGTTTGATTGTATGGGTTTTAAAGTGGTAGAAATAAATTAACATAATAATTTTGGATGCCTGTACAACGTGAGTTAAGCTTTCCATATCTTTGTTATGATTGGTCCGCTCCGAAGTGACGTAGTTTTTTGTTATGTTGTTTGTTCACTGTGTAATATGTGTATTGGTGTTCCTCCTCCATAAAGACCTTTCCATTGTTAATAAACAAACTGCGCTGGTTGGCATGGAAGGCCGAATGTTAGCAAAACACTCAATCGTGTTAACAGATGTTTAAAAAAAATTCAACATTTTTTGCAAACTTTCAATTAAGTAAAGTACCTCTCATGATTGGCTGCTTTGTTTCCAATAAATTCAACACTATTTTTGAATATTTGTGTAACATTGTTACAAAACTGTGGCTATCTGTTTTTGTTTTGCATTTATGGCTTTCCATAGTTTTCCGACCTTGGTTGGCAAAAACTCGGGCTGTGACGTTGCAATAGAAAGGTCTTGTGAATAGATGCAAGGTCAAAGGTACAAAACAAAAGATTGAGAGATGAACTAAGTACATATAGGTGCATTGCTTGGCAACAGACAGCTCTGGATAGAGTGGAAATGGAGTACTGGTGAAGAGGCTTTCCTCCTGCCGCGGAATTAAATAGGCTAAATAATAAAGAAGAAGAATGGCCTGACGTTTCGACCTGGCAGTCTTTCTCAGAGGCTATAATGACAACACAATACACATAAACAAGTACACTGGCATGAACCCTCATCACAATGCACCTCTTTCCCGTAGAATACAGCCCTGGGGAGGCCCTGGGAGTATTTTACACCAACGGTTATACCCCTTCTTGTCACTTATTATTATAGTCGATGAGATTATGTGTTATTGCATTTGAGCTCTCCCATATCCAGTATCTCTTTGGATATTTCTTAAAAAGTGTGTTATACCAATAAAGAAATTCCTGCTTGCTACAAAATCCAGTAATCTTTTCCCCGGCCTTTCATTCCGCTCCCAGTTCCAAATGGGCCAAACATTTCTCTTCCAGACCCTTCTTCAATCCCACTTTTGCATTGAAGTCACCCATAATGATTGTGTAAGATGTTTTGTCGTCTCCAAGTGCTTGGTCTAATCCTTCATAGAAAGCTTCTATTTCTTCATCTTCATGACTTGTGGTTGATGATAGACTTGAAATACTTTTACTTGTAGATTTCTTGTTGATGTGGAGCTTCAGCATAGCTACTCTGTCAGACTCTTCTTTAAACTTCATGATATTGCTTTGGATATTTTTGCTAATGAGAAAACCTACTCTATTTAGACTTATTTGGTGGCTGCTGAGTTGTATAAAATTATGACCACAGTTTAGTTTGATTTTGTTTTCTGACCTTCTGGTTTCTTTCACAAGGCCCATGCGTGCCAGTTTTAAAATTCTATTCATACGAAATTCTTGAAATTATAATTACCAATATCAATCACATTCATCATCCCGTGTTTGACCCCCTGAGTTAGAGGTTTGCTTAGCAACTGTCGTTTCCACTGTGGGGCGTAGAATAGACTGCACACAATAAAGCATATCGATCATCAAATTGAATTTACATATGATATGACTGCACTTTTTGAAATTAGTGCATTGCTGTTTGTGCAAAACCTACTCCATTATTAGACTTATTTTGTGCCTGCTGAGGTGTACAATATGACCACAATTAAGTTTGACTTTGTTTTCTGACCGTCTGGTTTCTTCAAGGCCTAATACGTGCAGTTTTAAAATTATTTTCATACAACATTCCTAGTGCATTGCTGTTTGTACAACACACTCGTCGACTGAAATTTTAATACCTTGTCAACTTGTAGAAGCTAATTGTCTTGAAAACATGGCTTCCGTATAGATTCCAGAAAATCTGTCTTGACGAAAATTGAGAAAGAAGGAATCAATGTCCGATTTGACTTTGACGGTGTAAAATTATACTTTCCATACATTTTTTGGAAAAGTCGAGCTGGGGAGTTAATGCGTTTCTTGGTCAAATAGCATTGGATGCCGCCTCTAATGCAGCGCCGTCGGGCTCCGGCTTTTTGAGCTGCTGGCTGGCATAGATGGCATCAAGCGATCACTGCCCCTCCCACCTAGAGTTACCCGTGACGCCTACATCAATGAAGAAGTACCTCCTGGTACCAAGGCTCTTAATGATCGTATGAGATAATGTAAAGTTTAGGAAATAGCAAGTGAAGGCCTAATAAGAATATGAACAGATTCCTGGCAAAATCAACCGTTTTTTGTTTTCGCTCAAGTTGACCACCAAATGGTTACTATGAAACAACCCTTAAAAATGGTCTCCAGTGGTCAAATTCAGTTTTATGATGCGCTAATATTTCAATAGATAGTGTTCTTTTCGAAATGGATTTTTTTTTACAAGTCTTTAACCTCTCGTTAAAACGGTGTAAAATCCCATTATTTTTAACCCGTCCAGTGCAAATTTTTGTCAAGTTCCAAAATTATTCAATGACGTCACATCTTAATATAAAACTAGGTCTGTACATTTTTGTACGGGATTTTTTTTAAAAGCTCATTCCTGAATGTTGATGATATTAAAATAAAACGGCTTAAATTTGACAAATTCAAATTTCGCTCTGAAAGAGTATATCAAACACAAGGGCATTTCACACCATTTTAATGTGAGGTTAGAGCCTCTATCCATAGGAAAATGCACGCATATAGAAACATAATTTGACCTTGAAGCCCTTTTTAACCAATAAGAGGTAATCTCTATTGAAAAACTTGAAAAAACAAATTGAAAAACCAATAAACCAATACATTTTATCAAGTAACATTTATTTAATAAGTCACTGCTGGCTAAAAATTAAAGACAATTAATTTATTAAAACTGGACATGAGTATTCATACCAATTCAACAAGATTGTTGTACTTTTGCTAACTGTTCAAACTGTTATAACCAATTTATATCGTCTTTTCCACTCAGCTTTCTTTCAACAACCAGACATCGTTGTATTTGTAAAGAGGATCATAACGGAGACACCCTTATAAAAATATCTCAGCTGCATAGTCACATTTGAAGATCAGACAGTGGGTCAACCTCGCGTCTCTCAAGGGAATAATAGCAGGATTTGACCCATTGATACTGATCATCCAACCGTTGGACATTTCAGCTCTACTCACTCACTCTAAATGGATACATTTTCATTGTAAATGTGTGAGCTTTAAGAAAACTTCGTACAAAATTTCAGTCACTTTGCTTGACAGTAGCCAAAAATACCCGTAGATCGATTAGAATTTAGGTAACGAACGTGTAAAGTCTATAACTAAACAATAAATAATGTTCTACAAAGCATTACAATACTATACATAAATATAAAATGGCAAGTTCTTCAGTATTTATTAATTTATGATACTTCTAATTAAGTGAAAAAAGAAGAGAAAAAAAAACCCCCAAACAAACAAAAGAAATAATATAAAACAATCGACTGTGACTTAAAACTTGAAACATTTCATCAACAGTAAGATTTGTTTAATCTAATAATTTCTCTGATAAATTTTAATGTGATCAAATTACAAACATTGAGGCACAAACATTTAAGGGTCCTTTGAAAATGTTTGTCTTTATTTGAAAGTTTTAGAAACAAAACTGACAGGAAATGCAAATTCCAATTAGTTACTTAATATAATTTGCAGTGGTTGAACATTGTAAAAAGTAATATTGGCTCAGATATGAAAAGATTTTTCTTAAATTAATTTTGAGGTAGGACAATACATGTTGTTTGCAAGCAGACTGATATTCAAATTCAAATTTTGGCATCAAATAATATGAAAGTGTTGTGATCAAATTCAACTATAGACAAAACGTGTAACCTAAACAATTAAAAAAACAAAAACATTTTTTATACTTGAGGAATGTTTCCAGTAATACTTCGCTTTTGATGAGCACAAATAATTTTTACAATCTATTGTTGGATATAATTACATTTATGTACACCAAGAAGGGTGCCGAAGTTTTCACCTTGAAATATACACTAAAGTCAAGTCTGTCAAAATAACAGGTCCTTTGTTCTCCAACTATTAGCAAGGTACATTCCCCACAACTCCATCTTTCAAGTAACAGCGTCACTAATTTTAATAAAGATTTCCGAACAGCAAATTTAGGACTTCCTTTTGCATTACTTTATGGCTATTTGAATTCAATACAAATTTCTCTAAAAATTCTTGAACTTTTTAACAAGATGTATACTACCCTGAATCAGCTAAAATCGTATAACATTTTAAGCTGCAGTCGCAGACTCTAATCAAATGCACACTTGCAAAACTGAACATCTGGTTCGGCTGAAATTCAATGAAAAACAAACCAGAGAAAAAAGTGCAAAACTTGTCACTTAACTGTTTTCAACAACTAAGAATGTTGTGCTTGTAAACCTCTCTCAATATCCTCCTGAATGCACCACCGGCAGGTGATGTTACAAGGAGTATAAGGGGACCTAAGTGGGCTGGATTTCAGACCTTCTAGGAGCCTGCAGTGGCACTCGCTCAGTTTCCTTCGTAGTTGATCCTGTAGAATGCACTGATTGGAAAAGAACAAAGGAAGCAAATAACGATCGTCTTATTTTAAAACACTGGGAAGTAATTAATTAAATTTTGATATGAAAGTTGTTATCATCCAAGTGTACTTCTGGAAACATTGCAGATGGTGTGTATCAAAATGTAACACAATTCACAAAGTAATGTTGAAATTGTTATCTCTTTCAGCTATCCGACTATCATATTATTTCAAAGTTCTTAAATCTTACCAATGTTTTAAGTTGCTGTCTTCTAGATCTCTTCCCATTCTTCACCCTGAAGATAGAAGAGTTCAAGACCATTGTGAATCAAATAAACATAAAAAAAAATAAATTAACAAGCAACTATATATAATGTTTTATTGGAATGAGGGACAGGGGTATGCTACAACAATGTATTAATGAATTAGCTGATTTATATATGAAAATGTAGCAAATATTTAAAATTAAATTCACAAACAGTCCACCAAAGTATGGAACATGCATCTACTGTCAAAAAGGATTAACTTTGAGTTAACAGGCTGTAAATAAATTCAGAACGAAAAATAAATAAAAGTAGGACCTCACAATAATTACCAGCAGGTGGGAGAGATTATGAACATATAAAATAAAAAACTAATTTACACAGCATAACACAAGGTGTAAATGTGATTACCTGGTCCTACAACAGATGAATGGACATCGTCCTTTAATACATATAGTTATGAAAACATGAAAATGATGTTAGTTAGATAGATAGAGTAGTCATAGGTAAAGACAGTTAGTTTTAAAAGGTAATACTATGTTTCTAAAATAATTCTTTGAATGTAGCAACTTTAAACTGATAAAAAATATTTGAAAATAATTCAGGAAATGTTTTATCACTAAAAGGGATTAAAACAAAATTGTTGTTTCCACAATGTCATATGGATGACATGCACTTCCCTTGTTTGTGTTTATTAGCACACATGTATTATGTACCAGTCTGTATACTATACTTCAAGTAGGAATAAATGGAATAAAACTAGAAGAAAAACAAAAATGAGTTATTATTAATTTGTTTGATCATGCTGAATGAT
Source organism: Pycnopodia helianthoides (assembly GCA_032158295.1). Classification (NCBI taxonomy): domain Eukaryota; kingdom Metazoa; phylum Echinodermata; class Asteroidea; order Forcipulatida; family Asteriidae; genus Pycnopodia; species Pycnopodia helianthoides. The sequence continues at coordinate 21,846,747 of CM063248.1, read as the reverse complement.
AAATTGGTTTTATGACAAGTATACATGCAAGGGATGAGATCACTAAGCATAAAAATACTTTGTATCTTTTTATTGGCTGAGTTGCACAGCGTTGGTTTGTTCTCAACTGCAGTCTCAATTTGCTCAACGCGAATACAAATTACAATGTATTTCTGCTTTGGAGATAGTATTTAAGATTTGATGTTCCACTCAAAGGAGAGAATAAATAAGGTTACCAACACAAATGAATGAGAATTTCTAAAGAGCTACTGAACTGCTATTTAAACTGAGCAATTTCCTGACACTCAAGTTTGCGCAAATTTTCCACTCACCAACCGGGATAAACTTAACTGGGGCACCATTATACGACCCTGGTCCTTGTCAGCACTTTTGTGCATTACTCCATTTTCAAAATCATCTAAAATGTTAAACTCATCCGTACTTCTGTCTGGTGATGAAGACCTGTATGCAGGTGATGACTTCAATATTGACCTCTCAGGTGACCTCCGACCTGATCTGCTTGGTGAGAGTGACCTCCGTGTTGGAGAAGATGGTCTATGGGGACTTGAGGATCTCCCGGTGGAGCTGGTATGATTCATCATCAATGAGGTTCTTGTGAAACTGGTATTGTCTGCAATAGTTGGAGAAAGAGTTGATCTCCGAAACTCTTGGGATATTCTTTCTCTGATGGAACATAAACATAAAATCAGAAATGTGACATCATTTAGTGTATTCTTATGAATTTCAGGACACCCTTTGGAGTACACAGTGTGAGGAAATAATGTCAAAACTATATATTGGCACCTTATTTACTGTCGTTTCACTTCTGTTATGTCTTTAAATAGCCAACCTGGAAAATAAAACCTGTATTACACAATATTAAGGCCAGTGAAAATCCTTATTCTTTGGGTATGAACTGGTTTATTTAATACACTCTTAAACTAAAAAGTAGTTTCAAAATACATCTGCTACTTGAACTTTTCTTTTGAATACTTTTTCTAGCATAATGAAGCTAAAACGATAAAGCAATAACAATATACAAAGTCCTTCTTTGACACAGCCAATAGACCGTATTGAATAACCCCTTTGTTGCTATGAAAGTCGCCATCTTGTAGGGCAAACCGTATGCGCGTCTAAACGCGTACATCAATGAAGCACGCAGCACTCCCAGTTTGATTTCTACGGCCCACGTACGCACACGCTCACAGACGCCATATTGTAGGGCAGGTTTTTGAATGGTGACGTCATATTCAATACGGTCTATAATGCACATGAAATGAACACATTGTATGATAAAGTAGTACTCACTTCTCAAAGCGTTCACTGGTAAGCTGTCTCCTGACTTTCTCCAAGTCTGCCTCAAGCTGAGCAGCTCTGGATCTTAACGTCTGAAGCTCGCGACTCTGGCTTTGACTACATAATAGAAGTGCAAAGAAAACCAACAAACCACAAATTTATTCTTATCATAGCTAATTTTTTAATCAGTTTCTAAGCCAAAATCTTCATACTTTGCATTACGTGCAACATAAACAAGTATTGAGCCATATAACTTTTATTTAAATAACCAAGACAAAACATCTTTATTTAATTTCTTGAAACAACTATCCAAGTTTGTTTTTAAATTATTCTCCAAGCTTTCAACTAAAAGCATGTGCACACGTGCGCATCGGTCTTAAAAAAAAGAGGCACATGCTTGAATTTACATGACAATATACAAAATGTAAGACTCTTTTAGGAGATAAATCTATTAAACTTCAGCATATTAAACTTACACTTTGCTGTCTGCTAAAGCCAATCTGTCTTTAACAAGTTGAATCTCTGATCTTTGCTCTTGACTATCCAACTGGGCTTGGAACTCCTTTTCACGGTTGTTGGACAGGAGAGTTTCCAAGTTCCGCACTGATGCTCTCTCTGTAACAACCTGGTTACGCAGCATCTCAATCTCACGTCGTTGGTCATCGACTGTTGACTCAAGCTGATGTAGGAAAATAAATAAATTTAGAATGTCAGACAAAAATATGTCTCGATTTTTAAGGGTGCATTAAAATGGTTAATTTCCATTTACATATTTTGTATGTTTAGAAATTACACTGACTTGAATAGATCAATAGATAGGTTGATTATGAAGCTTATCATTAGATTGAGAGTACCTGTTCAGTGTCTATATTTCTGGTTGTCAGCTGACGTGACATAACTTCCTTAGTATTCTCTAACTTGACACAGAGATCTCTGACAGCAGTAAGATCTTGCACCAGGGATTTCTTCTCATCCTGTAGCTGTCGTATACTCTCTTCCATGTTAGCAAGAGATCTTGTCAGACTTGATACTTGTAGCTCATACGCCTGCTCTGTCGATACATGCTAAGAAAGATACAAAAACTATTATTGACAAATTTATATTTTAAGGCACTTCAAATTTCAAGAATTATCAATGACTCATCATGCTTTTCCAAATATTACAGTTCAACAACCTTTTAGTAAGTCAACATAAAATTGTCAGATTTATTTCAACATTGTACACTACCTGTTGGACATCCCTTTCTAATGGGAGTAATTTCTCTCTTTTCCAATTATTACAGTTCAACAACCTTTTAGTAAATCAACATAAAATTGTCAGATTCATTTCAACATTGTACACTACCTGTTGGACATCCCTTTCTAATAGGAGTAATTTCTCTCGCAGTCTCTTCATCTCTGAGTCTCTAGTCATTAATTCTATCTTAACTGTAGATGACTCTCCTGATCTCTGAGAGGCTTCTGTCTCCCAGCGCTGTGCTTCAGTTGTGGCTGAACGATAGTTTTCTAGAAGATCTCTATTTTCACGCTCCTGGAAGATAAAAGCCAAAACTCTTTATTTTTTAAAACATGAGTGTTCAAAGTGTGTTGATTTTTAAATAAATTCTAGTATGTGCATAGAGGCATTGGGAATCTGTAAAAATAACACACGTTTTGGCTGAATTTCTTTTGCCATTATTACTTTTAGCATTGCTTGGATTGGGTAAAAAGAGACTCAATTTGGCAGCTCCCATTGGCCGCTCCCATTGGCCAAGATGAGAAATTACTTTATAGTCACTGATAATGGTTGTGACTATGTTATTCATTACAGCATTCACGACAAATGTTTGGGAGTATTTAAAAACTTATTCACTGTTGCCAATAAATCTGTAATACCTTTGCAGCTAACAGGTCCTCAATGCGAGCAACCTCTGCTATGTACTCCTGTATCTGTTCCTTCAGATTTTCTCTTTCTTCTATCGCCTCCTCAAGCTCATGATTGATCGTCTGTTTAAAAAGGTGATGATATAATTAGATGTATTTTGTATAATTCTTATCAGAGTTGATAAATAAGAAACTGAAATAATTAATCTCCCATTTTAAGATTTGTTAAATTTTTTTAGTCCAAAGACTTAGAAATAAATTAAACATACAGTCTCTCTGTTTCATCTACGGTACCTGGTTTTCCCTTGTCATTGTTGCAAGGTCCTCTTGTATCCTTCTGTTCTCTCTCATCGTTGCATCTCGGCCTCTTACTGTCTCAGTCAACTCATCTCTTGAGGAGTCAAGCTGTCGACGTAGACTTCGTACCTCCCTGTCTTTACTGCCAAGCTCATCGTTTGCTAGTCTGTAATTAAATTTGTGTGTCAAGTTTTTGCTGCCAACAAAAAATCTCATGACAAATCAACAATGATAAAATCAAATTCTTTGTTAAGAAAATTCAAAATTTATGTGATGCCTGTAAGGTGCATTCTCTTTTCATCACAATGTTCAACTAGGGATTGTGATCTCTAGTTCATGTAACCTTGTTTACAAAAAGAGCAACTCTCAATTCCAGGGCGTTTCCCAGTAGGCCAATACTACAGTGATCACATGGGAAATTTTACATTTGTATAATAATTACCTCATAAATCCAACAGTTAAAAAATAAAAGCTGCACAAGTTTCGAGATGTGCACCCTTTCTTCATATCAAAAGTTGATAAACATCTACAGTGCCAATCATGCCTGCAGGAAGTCCACGCTAGTGGCTCTTTTGTAAACATGTAATGTCACAGAATACATGGTCTACAAGGATTACTCTTCATAGAGTGACTTGGATTTTTTTTATACAATTCATTGGCTTTGTCATTATTTTCTGTATCCTTTATACCTTTTATTGCTTGAAATGACATCTAAATACATCTACATAAAAACAAAGTGAGGACTTACTCAAGTCTTTCCTGTAGATCTTCCACAGTTGCTCGGGTATCACTTAGACTTCTCCCTCTGCCGACTACCTCATGTTCCAACCCAGCAATCTTTTCTGTCTTTTCATCTACAACATTCTGCAGTGTATCCTTCTCCCTGTCAAGTGAGCTCACTGTCCCACGAAGATGCCGCACCTCATCCCTCAGACTGCTGCTAGTCACTGTTAAATCAGCTGCAGAAAACACCAATAGAAAAATCCTCTTAGACAAATTTTATTACTGAATGTCAACAGTTTCATGTAAATTTACAAATTGTTTTTACATACAAACATTTGTCAACTCTCTATAAAATAAACTAAGGATATTTCATTGGAGTAGCATGTACAACTGTTAAACCAGCAGAAGTATGAATTGAGTATTTTATTATCTCAAACTAAACTGCAATACGTTGCAATCAGAGGAAAGAAAAGAGTCTTACTGATGCGTTCTTCAAGTCTTGTGCTTCTTTCTTCAGCTGCCTGTAATTCACCTGACCGTTGGGTTAACCGCCTTTGATAATCATCAAGTGAGGTTTCTGCTTGTTCAGCCAACAGCCTGTGAATGATAAATACAAAACATGAACTCGCCAACCAGGTCAGGGTTTCCCAATTGTTTATCCTAGGTCAGTACCGTATTTGGATTTACACATCTTTGATGACAGTTAAACACTAATGGACTCCCTAACAGCTGCTGTTTACAATGTAAATGATCGGTCTAGTTTTTAACCTCATTTGTGTGGATGTTGCTTTGTGTTGTGATGACTCCTCATAAGCCTCTTCAATCCGCAGTGTTTGAGATCGAACCTGCTCCTCCAAAGTAGAGATCATAGCCTGGAAGGACATAACACGAGATTGAAGACTGCTACATTCTTGCTCAGCCTGTATGGGAGAAAAACACGATGGGCTGTGAATGGTGTGCATTACAGGCTTGTGTTTATCATGTTGTGACTGATATGGAAGCACTGCTTTAATATCTATACATACATAGTCATCCACTAAGAAATTAAATAATATGCACAACAGAAGATATTCAAGTGATGATGGTTTGCTTACATTCTCAGCAGCTCTTTGAAGGTCTTCAACTTTCTGCTCAAGTCGAGCCTTTTCACCAAGATGGCCATCAGTAGAAATCTAAATGCAAACAAAACACAAACTAAAACATGAAAGCAAACCTTAAAGAACAATCCTTATAATTTGTAAAGAAAATTTAAAATCCCACAACAACAAAAATGTATCCGAAGGAATAATTTTAAATAACTGACCTTTAACCTTTCTCTCAGACTGTCCCTTTCCGTGACCATTCGTCTAAGATCAGCTAGTGCCTCGTCCCTCTCTAGTTCTACTCGCTGCAGAATGGACTGAGCTACTACTGAGGCACGTGACGACTTTGGAGACTTGACAAGCTCTCGTCTGAGTCTCTGTAGTTCACCATTTGCCTGAAAAACGATCATGGACAAATCTGTATCATTCATTTAATGCAAGTATAATGTGGTTAAAGCAAATAGAATTGGAAATTCCTTTTTTCAACACAAAGTTGTTTTTTCATTGGAAATCCATTATTATTTTTGATTTGACCTTCAACCTATGCTCACATGAGTTGTAAATGTAGGTATTACCTGCTCATAAAGAATATTGGTCTTGTCTCTCTCACTTGTTAAGACTTTAACATTGGCTTGAATCTGTAATAAACAAGGTGGAAGCGAGTTGTGAATTAAGTGTTTTCAACCTGAGAATTTTCAAACTCAGTCAAGCACTGAGTCAATCCTATACATACTAAACACGCGTCGGACGTATCAGTTGACCTATTTAAAGGGAAGTTGCCTTGGATTGGGCGCTTTGTGCTATAAATAACGTCTGCTATGAAATGAATATTGTTAGTAAGATTTTTAAAAGTAGAATAGATTTGTGTACATTATGAATTGTTATTCTTAATGAGCAAGGTCTGGGAGGGCACATCTTTTTTGATGACAGTTTTTTTACTTTTGCCTTTCCCTGGACGGCCTCTGCTTGTATATTGTATTGTCCAAAGAATTAAAATAAAATAAAATATCTGTTTTTACTCAATTATAACTGTTAACAATTAAATGAAACGAAAGTTAGAGGGTCAGTGTTGTCAGAGTCTCTAGGATCACTAAAATGAATGTACATACTATCAGTTTTAACTTGTGGAATGTTTTGGGATACGTACCTCTGCAAGATGTCTCTCAAATTTATCAAGGAGCGACTGCAGTTCATCCCTTTCCCTTCTCAGTTTGATTATCTCAGTTTCCTCAGCAACCGTCTTCATACATAGAAAATATTGAGCAGGTCAGAGTTAGTGATGGAACTGACGATTCAATACACTTGTATTTGGTTTGTTTGGTTCTGATTACAAACTGACAGTTAAATTTCTTGAACTTTGTGTTTGTGTCTAACTATGACTCAAATCAAAAGAAAGCAAGAACGGTTTCAAACTAGGGTTTGAAACTGTAAATGACAAACTTCATACAAGAACCAAATTCCTTTTCATGAGGTTGTACAGTAAAGAACTTGAATTAAAAGCAGCATACCCTGTCTCTTGTAGGTGGAGACACTGTGGTTTTCTTGGGGCTTATGGATGAACGAGCTCTTAGCATCTCATATTCCTTCTTGTAGTAATTCTTCTCATCTTCAAGAACTCGCATTATGGCCTCATAGTGGGTAGAAGACTATATGGACAAATAGGATACAAAAAGTGTTAAGGCAATGTCTGGTTACTAAGTAACCAACTCCACCAAAATGAAATTAAATCAACAATTGGTTTACATACCATTATATCCACAAAAATCAAACCCAAAATTGAAACAAATTTGTCACAATTTAATGAAAAAACAGGACACAAGCAAAACAAACAATGATAAAAGTGGACACATGTTGAGAACGTGTGGCGTGTCGTGGCCGAACGGATAAGAGCACTGGACTCAAGCTCTGGTGTTTCTGTTCAGCAGAGTGTGGGTTAGAGTCCCAGTCGTGACACTTGTGTCCTTAAGCAAGACATTTAACCATTATTGCTGCGTCCTTCGGATGGGACGTAAAGCCTTTGGTCCCGTGTGTTGTGTTATGCACGTAAAAGAACCCAGTGCACTTATCGAAAAGAGAAGGGGTTCGCCCTGGTGTTCCTGGTTTGATTGGCAGCTTATTGCGCCACTGCACCTTGTAAACCATTACATTGTGCTATGTAAAGGAATAGGTCTCAAACTTCAAAAAGTAGCTCCACATATATACCTTGTAGGAAAATACTGACTGTTGAAGCGCCTTGAGCGTCACTGAGTGACAGATATGAGCGCTATATAAGAAGCGACTATTATTTTACTATTGTGTATTCATACCTTCTTATCCAACTTGCTTGGAGTCCTTGATGGGCTAGCTGCCCGGCTTGACCTTTTTGGACTAAGGTCTCTAGACACTGACCGTGACAAGTTCTGACTCTTCAGCACCTTATTGAGAACATCTGCTTCTCCCTTGTAGTAATCTCTTTCCTCCTCCAGGGTCTTGAGGTAGGTGTCCATCTTAGAAGGAGACTTTGTTTTGGTCTTACCTCCTGCTTTGTTTCGGATTCGTTCAAGCTCCAGGACAAGTTCTCTTTCTGTTGAGGTTTAAACATACAAACACATGTACTTAACACTCTGGTTTTCTTTTTGAATGATTAACCTTCTTTAAAGTACATTTCTAATTTCTTGGCAGATATAGATGTCTGCATTTTTGTACATGTGTCTCAAGTATTTTTTTTAATGTAAACCTTGAGTTTAGGTGACATCATCTTTTACAGTTTCTACTAATGTGTCTCTTTTGTTCAAGTTTTGTCAAAGACAATATTAGTAAGAAATTGCCTTTGAGCTGCTTTTTGAAATTATGCACCAACCATTTGAAGTGAGCTTGCTGATTTTTTCACTTAGCCATCGCTTGTCATCTTGGACACGAATCAGTAAGTCTTGTAACCTCCCCGTCTCCTGGTTTTGTAAGGACAGCTCAAGATTTGATTGCTCAACGTCTGCAATCAAATTCTTGTTCTCCTAAAGAACATATGTCAAAGAATACATTTTTAGTTGTTACTGAGAAACGAACCCTTGATATATTATTTAAAAAGAACAAAAAACCAAAGGTTTAACCAGTTCGCTTCGGAGGATGCAATAACATGCAAACCTCTTACGCAACACAGAGCAGCCTTTACATAAACATTATAAGCTGGTGTTCCAGTTTTTGTGCGTGTCAGCAGTGGGTAGTCAACAGGCCAAATGTGATAGGACATAGCGAATTGCGCATACACAGGCAACAGTTTTGCAGAGTCCCTGTGGTCATTGTTTGGTGGCCCCAGTCAAAAGACACTTCAAACAATGAACAGATTACCTCTTTAGATTGATTTGAGCCTTATGTCTTTATCAAAGGACTCTTCCTTTTATATACCAGCCAAGATTTTATAAAGACGTATTATACTGCATTGTCAGGCCTTTTATCTATCTCCAGGATGCCGTCTGTTCGACAAGGTGCAGTCGATGATCGGCTGTTACATACGGATCGTCAATGTTTGATTGGACTTGAAAAACACGATTGTAAAAAAACGAGCCATTAAAATCTGTAAATGTCAATAAGAAGTCTTCAATATATGGGTGTCCAAACTGAGTTTCATTGACACAACAAATTATTCATGGCTAGAAAAAAGTTGCCTTTTACTTTATCCCACTCCGGTTAAATATTATTTTATAAAAACTGCTGTAATTTGGAAAGAAAAACTGTATTTACCATTTACAGATCACTTTGTGGTAGAAAACTTACCTCTGAAATGTTTGGGTTACATTGTTAAAATCTTTTTGATTAGACTGTTTTCCATCTTCATAAATGTCAATATGTAAGTGGTGCATTTAGGCATTAAATGGCAGTCTCCTTATTTATGTATTTTACCTGTCTGAGTTGTTCCAACTCAAGATCTAAAGATGCTACTTCTCTTGATGTTTCCTGTAGTTCTACCTTTGCATCTGTCACATCCTTATCAGCTGCCCATATCACATTGTTCTTGTCTGCTTGTAGCTTATGGGCGAGGCGGTCAACATTTCGCAATTCATTAGCTAGCTCTTCATTCTTCTCAGTGAGCTCAATGACCTTCTGGCTAGCATTGTCTTGTGAAATGGTGGACTCGCGTAGACGCCTTTCAGCATCACGATTAGCTTGTTGTAAATAGTCAATCTGGAAATGTCAAAATCAAAGGCTTTGACTATCTGATTGATTTTATAGTTGTGAAATCAATAATGGGTCAATATTGAAGACAAGCACATTCATCAATTACAAAAGCAGCTGTGGAAAGTAATCCATTTGAAGCTAAGTTCTCAATATTTTCAAAAACGTTGCTTGTTCATAAAACAAAATCATTCAAATCATACAAATTTTCAAGTAGGCCTTTCACATAACCATACTGTGTTTTCACATCTACTAAAAGGGCACTAATGTGGCATGCAACATATAGGGGCAAAAGAAAAACTCTAAACAACTTTACTTAAGGCTTTACTTTTGGGAAACTTGTCCCATATAAAAACACAGTGGGGGTTAGGGAAGGGAAGGGAAGGGAAAGAACTTTTAAATGCATTGGATGAATCAGAACTTGAACAGCTTAAGTCCAGCCAATTATCTAAAAATACATTGTACATACAAGACCACAGCATATAAATATTATATTTTATCTACCTTAAGATGACATTGACATGTGCACATCGGCCTTCCATTTTGTCTAGGTACGTGGACGTGCAAGTTTATGGGTACACATGTACAGTTAAAAGCCGAGTAACATTGCCTGCAACTGTTGGACTCCTAGCAGCACCAGGTAGTGGAATAATGCCACAGAACAGAAATGAAGGTAAGTTGCAGGGAAATAATGAGATTGTAAATTAAAAGGAGCTAATGAAGAATTAATTGTTTGTAGTTTCTTTTTTTTATCAGGAATGAGCTCTACTCGTGTGAATTTCAAATGAATTCAACATTTTCTAAATGAATTCAAGTTGATATTGAATTTTTCACAGGTTGTTTGTATGGTGAATTTACTGGAACACCCTGTCAATAACCAGTATAGTGCTGTTAAACATCACTATCCCATGATTTTGAAATCTTAAAAGCTGATAGTAAAACAAACCTGGACATTAAGATGTGAGATTAGCCTTTCATTACTCCTATTTTTGGCTTCTGTTGAGACCACATCAAAAGGCCGTCCTCCCTCTAGCTGACGAGACAGGCGAGTTATCTCACTATCTCGGATTTCAACCTTTATTAAGAAAAGGAGGAAAGTTCATAAATTTCCCCTATACTTTTGTGAGTTAAAAAAGTCATAATCAAAGTGAAACTTTCTATGAAATTGGCTGAGGAGAGTACATACTTACTGTATTCCATACTCAGCTCTATACATGTCCTAGCCATGGGATTATCATAAACCTACCACAGGGTTATGATCATAATAATTAGGCTATCTACTGTCATCCAGTAAATAATTGACTATTCAATACATTGTGGATCTGAGATTGGACGTAAGTTGGGGGTTATGATAAAAATATAATGAAACCTGATTATAATATATAGTGGAAGGAAAAACACAAAACTTTGACTAGTTAAGGTGATTTCTCTCGCTGCTGCTTCCCAGGTTGTAAACTTGGGTGTGATCCCTGGCTATGAAGTCATTCAGACACAATACTTAAGTCAGTTTTAAGGCAGTTTTAACTCATTCAAGTTTAACTTTGTGTGTCTGAACGCTCTTAAAACTTAAACGAAAATGACGACCGGGAGGGTGGTTTAACGCTAAACCACTTCGGGTTTATCTTTTAGCATGGTGTGTGGACAGAATAATGTTAACCACATCCTGTTTTAAGTCCTCACCGGTAACCGGTGACCCAGGACGCGTTGCGTAACATGCCATAAATTGTGAAAGCACGCCTCTTTGTACAGGCTTGTAAATGCAGGGTTTTATGTTATGTAGCGGATGTTGTTGTGTCGGGTCACAGTGTTATTTGACCTCTTAAAACCTATTAAGATAAACATATCGGGTTTATCTTTGAGTTGTCTGAATGCAAGGTAGTTTTATTTTTACGAACACCCCCCCCCCCCCCACCGCTGCTTGTAAAGTAAACCGGTTCGGGTCTAACTTTAGTATGCTGTCTGAACATGGCCTATATCATTGGCAGTCACAGGTTGAATGGATTCTAATTGACACCACGAAACAAATATATTGAGTTGACAAAATAGCAAGACCCCCCCCCCCCAACATTAGGGCTAGGTAGCTCAGTTGGTAGAGCACTGACAGGTTAATCCCACGAAACAAATATATTGAGTTGACAAAATAGCAAGACCCCCCCCCCCCAACATTAGGGCTAGGTAGCTCAGTTGGTAGAGCACTGACAGGTTAATCCGGAGTTCGCAATTTCAATTCCTGTTCCATAGTTAATTTTCTTTGTTCAACCAAAAACTGTTTTTCAATTTTACCCATTCCGTTTCCCTGTGGTTTATTACCTGAGTGATAGTTATTTTTTATCACATACCATTTCTATAGCTACCTCCATAATTTCAATACTTCAATACTTTTTATCACCAAATAGTAAAATATAAAGCCTTTTTTCCCCCAGATTGAAAAGCAATTAATGAATTTATTTCGCCATTGTGCCCAATACTCATGATTATATATGAAGGAAGTACACCTGCTGCAACAGTTTATGATAAATAGATGGTGAATGCATACTAATAAGATAAATTCATTCATGGCAAAGTATTTCGTTTAATGAGCTTACCCGCCGTCTAGGTTTGGTCTTCTTCTTTGAAACATCAGCCATTTTAAGTCAATTAAAATTCTGATTCTGATGAATCTCAAAATTTAGTTTTATTCTGAACTAAGAAGTCTTTCAGGTCCTTAAAACAATTGTTCCAGATGAATACCCCATACTACACCTGTATTTGAGTACAGAGTATAGGCAGGTTTAAACCCTAACGGTTATGAGGCAACAGATGTACCTGTGGGTGTGTGTAGCATGTGTGTGTAGTAAGCCAAGCACACTTATCAATGAAGTATTGACCTTTATGCTAATGAGTATACTCGCCCCCAATCCCTTGGGCTATCATCATTATCATTCAACACTCAGTTTGACACTGACCCAAGGACCATTCATTCAACAAGTCAACTTGCCAATTATTACCCTTATCCAATCACAGCTTGAGGTTTTTGAATACTCATTTGCATAAAAGCAGTGACTGATCAAAGGTCAGAGCTGTCCATAGTGGCGTGCCTGGTTACAGTTGTGAGGGACAATGGGAGGTTCCATTATCTGAATAGGGATTAAAAGCTATGCAAACATCCCTAGTTCACAGGGACCAAGAGATAAACAAGTATCAGCTGTTCATGTATCACTATAATTACTCGAAAACAAGTGGATTTATTTTTCAGATTTTACCCAGTCAAGTCCATGTATTTTTGTCATACAGTGAAGTGGAATTCTCAAGTTATTAATTCAGGAAGGAAATGACTGGTTTGGTCATTCAGAGTGTATTATCAAGAACAGCTGCTGCAGCAGGCTGACTATATACTAGGATGCTATGTGTACAAAGGCAAGGAACATTCATTTTGATGAAAGATGTGCATAGATAGAAGATAAAAGAATAGGTTTGTGGTCTCTATGGCTGTAGATATGTGAATACAATTACTTCAATAAAAACTATTAAACTAGCAAATACTTACAAGATTAAACGTAAGCATTTCAGTCACAGTTTAAACCTGATGACCCATAGTTTTCTTCTGTACATGGGGGATTTTTTAAACATCTGATTTCCAAATTATCTCAATAGCCAGCTGGCTGCTGCACATTGTTTTTGTTTTGTTAAGTTCATTTTTGTTTTGGATAACCCATCATTTACATTGCATTCAATCACTTTTAACCACTGTTGTCACAAAAGCCTCATTCAAAATGAACATTTAATGCTTTTAAAGTGAATTAACTTGTAAATAATTACACTTTAACATAACAATAATATAAACATTGGTGTGAATAACTTTTTGTTCTTGATTTTTGGGAATACAAGTAATATAAACAAAAACTGATTATAAATTAATAATATAACTATATAACTAATTGATTGAGACAGGAGTACAATGCACTCTGGGCCAGTATATTGGCCAGTGGTTCTCGCCAGGGTTCTAAAACTTTCACATTAAAAAGGCAGAAAGTAGATAAATACACTACAAACTTTGAGCTGTGTACACTGTCAAACAAGCTGAACATATTATTTTCTACTGAAATGGATTCTCAACTTTTTGTGAGGAATCCTGTTTTTCATGTGTATTCATTAATTTTCTTTTGTGCAGGGGGGGGGTATTAGGAAAAAACAGGAAAAATGCTAAAATAATCAAATAATTTTTTTTTTATTAAAGGTCTGCAAGAAAGAGCCTAACAATTATAAAACAAAATAAATTACATCACTACAGCCCACCTTATACACTACAATTCAATAACATGTACTTTAAATGCATTCAAGTTAGAAACATTCAGTTTCAACTTCCGTTTTGAACCGGAAGGCAATGGCAAATGAGGTCACACTTGGTAGCATTAGTGGAGTCTCCTGAGTCCTTTCTTATGACGTATAGATGATAAAAATGAAACATGTGGTTCAGGATTTGTAATTTATGAAACAATCAATTTCCAACTTTAACCGGAAGTCAAGGTCAAACAGGGCTGCATATTGTGTAGCACGTGATAGGTCTAACAAGACCTTTCAGATGATGTATGAATTGTTAAAATCCAACGTGTGGTTCAGGAGTTAAGAATTTTTCAAATATTACATGGATTATCCGCTGGGGTGCAATATGAGTTCTAACAACAAAATAATCACACGTGCATTTAAATTAGGACGTCAATGAAACTGCACGTGCGGTGCATGTGTACAGGAGGTTGACCCTCATTGACCATCAATGACGATCAACTGTTAGGTGCGATTTTTGTGTGGCTGTACAGGTACAGCGTATGTTTTCATGTGTTCTTTCAGTCGCGGGTCAACTTAAACGTGCACATTTAAGTAAACTGAAATAATCAGTAGTTTTTGAGATATGAATTGTTGAAATGTTCAACTTCCGATTTTAAACCAGAAGTCAAAATCAAATGAGGTCAAACTTTGAGTAACGTTTGTTGAACCGTTAATGACCTGTCCGATGATGCACATGTATAGATTGTAACAATCCAACATGTGGTTCATGAGTTACGAATTTGTTTAAATATTAAACTTTGATTTATTGTAATTCAAAACCTGATGACGTCATCAAGTTTGTGTCGTCTTGATATTGAGGTTCAGTAGTCTTATGAGTTTAAATGTTCAATTCAATTTCAATCTTGAGTTATGTTGCCGAGAAGAGTTCCACGGAAGAAGAAGATGAAGAAGAAAAATATATAAAAAAAAAAACAGAACAAAAACAAGAGGTGTTCGTGCTGGTATTGCACGAACACCTAATGAAGAAGAAAAACAAAAAACAGAACAAAAACAAAAAGGTGTTCGTGCTTGTATTGCGCGAACACCTAATTAGCTTTATCTGCAGTCACTACAATGGACAATGACATTGTAAAATTCAAACCAGATGCAATATTTTGATATCCCTTTTCATGCGCAGTATCACGTATTTCCTACATTATTAATACAAAAGCCAATTTGCACAAAATAGATTAAAATTTACATCTTAGGTATATTTAGTAATAAACCACAAGGGAAACTAACTGGATAAATTTTAAATAATTTCTGGTTGAAAAAAAGACAAATTTACTAAAGTGGGGTTTGAACCTGCGACCTTGGAAGTAATGTGCGGGCACTCCACCAACTGAGCTATCTAGCCCTGATGTGAGCAGTTTTCCTATTTTGTTAACATCTTTGTTCGAGGTGCCAGTCAGAAGCCACACAACCTGTTAAACTGCTGTATAAGGAATCACACCCAAGTTTACGATACAAACCGGGAAGCGGTAGCAGAGGGATCACCTTAATTAAAGGGATGCAACTTTTTATTTCAAATATCAAGTAATAAACTGCAAGGGAAACTAACTGGGTAAATTTGAACTATTTTTACTAATTTTGGGATGAGCAAAGAAAATTGAGTACTTCAATACATGTTTAACTGAGTTGAGAAAGTTACTGTATCATATTCTATCAAGGGGAATGTTTTTGAATTTGGCAATAATCATTGCGTAGAATAGAATGCCATTTTCTTTTCAGTTTAGAAAAGGCCTTGACCAAAAGGACTTAGGCTACAACCATAAGTATTGTTCAGAACAAAATTGAAGAGAAAAATATATGAAATCAATTAAGAGATTTTGTTGAAAAGGACTTTTACTCATACTTGATCATGGGTTCAGATACAAATCTGGTGTGTCTATAATACTATATGAATTTCCACTTACCTGCTTAGACAGTCTCTTTATCATCTTCTCATTCCTTTCTTCTTTCACACTCAATCTTTCCACTTCATTCTGAAGGGTCCCAGCCCTGTCATCAGACACCTTCACTAGGTCTGCTATATATGGATCATTAGATGTGTTGCTAACCACTTGTCCCTCATCAAAGGGGTCTGATGTAGGGGGATGGGAAGTATCTGCTGGTACAGTGCAGTCTATGTCCATTCTTTGGCGACGAAACGGTATATGTCTCTTGCGGCCACCTGTGGAAAAGAGTTAGTCATTGCGTGTTAACAGACACAGTTTATGGAGATTTTACTGAAAAACTCAGGAAAGCTCTCTAAAACTGACCAATAGGCATTTTAAACCAGTACAAATAATCTTTCTTAAAGATGTGTACTTAGCCTTTTCACAGAAAAATAGTTGTATTAGCATAAATATAAAAAGATCTGTCCCCTAAAAAAAAAAAAAAGTTGCAAGAAAGGACAGATAAAGTATTTACTCAAAACCTATACAAAAAATGTGGAATACATGTATAAACGTATGAATAACTTTACCAGGTGTCTGTACTACAGCATGGAAGTTCTTCTCCTGTAACTGACTGATGCGATCCCCCTTAGTCTTTGTCTCCTTCTCAAGTGCTCTTACTTTATGCACAAATTGAGAGTTCAGGAACCTTAGGTCTGCATTCTCATGTTCTAGTTTCCTCAACGATGCTTTAAGATCTTTGATTGTTGCATCAGTGTCTTCCTTCAGCTTGATGAGTTGAAGATGAAGATCATTGTTCTCACGAACTAATTTAGCATTGTCACTACGATACGCCTCATCAGTGCATATAGTGTTTTTCTCTTCACCGCTCCTGCTTGCCTGACAAATGAAAAACAAAGTGATTCCATTAAATTTAGTTGACAAATACCACATTAAAAAAATAAAAACATAACAAACACCTGCCCATTAAAAAACACTCCCACAAAAATGTGTAGCAGATTCAATTCACACATAAAAAATACAAACATTGGGTTCCTTTTTTAGACAACTCAAAACCCGTTTCAAAGAATTTACTGTACCTGAAGTTTGGCATTCTTTAGACTGCTTGTGGTGTGGACTAAGTCATTAAATAACTTCTCCACCAACGGTAAAGATTCTATTCCCAAAGCTTGACGGTAACCAAGCTGGTCTAGTCGCTTACGCAGTGCAGTGAACCTCTGCTCTGCCTGTGCACTCATCTTGAAAATGATTCTAAGGTAACAAAGACAAGTTAGAATGATTAGGGAAATTTACAATACCAAGTAATAAACCACAGGGGAAGTGACTGAGTAAAGTTTGAATTAATTTGAGTTGAACAAAGACAAATTTACTTGAGTGGGATTTGAACCTGCGACCTCCAGAGTAACGTGCCGGCGCTTTACCAACTGAGCTATCAAGCCCTAATGGCGGCAGTCTCCCTATTTCGTCAACATCTTTGTTCGGGGTGGGGGGGGGGCAGTCAAAAGCCATTCGACCTATAACTTCCCAATAGCCAGGGATCACACCCAAGTTTACATTACAAACCAAGAAGCAGCAGCAGACGGAAATTTATAATGTTTACATTATTTATCTGTGGATTAAGCACATATGTTTTTTATCAACTATATTTTAATGTCTTTTTAAGCATGAGAGCTGCAACAATTTCAATTACCTAAATAGCAATATCAATTCAACTCAATTCAATACCATTTAATACAATTTAATTTAAATTCAATCTCATATTGTTAGAATTTTTCACATTCATTGACTAATCAATAAATCTCAGATTTCATCGTAGGCCTATGTTGTAAACCCACTACTTATTATTACAGCCTATGTACAGAAAAGATTGACCTGGACATCTGAGTCTGACTGAAACACAACATGGGTGTATTTTTGTACTTTTAACATCTGCACATAAAGTAGATGGACTAGACGAAGACATAATCTAGAGCTGCGCATTATTAAGAAAGTTGCGACAACTTGTGATTAGAAGCGGTTTTGGGGTAAAAAAAAAAAAAAATGAATAAAATAAATGTGTGCGCATCTAGGGTGACTAGACTGCTTAAATTTGGTTGTGTCAAAGAAAACTGGTCGCTCCATGTCATAACTCTTTCAATAATACACAGCTCTGATTTCAACTATAAATTTGCACAGCGCAGGCATCAGTGCTAGGAGTAGGTTACTCCTAGAACTATAGTATGAGGTTCGATCCGCTATCGTCTCCACGAACGATAGTGGATCGAACCTCATAGTTCTAGTAGGAGTAGGTGCTCCCAATGTGGCTTACTTTAGAAAAAATAAAAATGCTCTAAATGACTTTAAAGTTTACCTCTGTATGGCCCCTTTTGTTTAAAGGAACATTACAGAATTGGAAAGAAACAAACTTGTAAAGTATACTTTTTGATCACAGATTTACATAAAACTTACACGGTCTAATGATGATGCTAGTATAAAACATCCCTTGAAATATTTCTGTCTGAAATGTCATATTTGATGAGAAATGAATAAACTAATTTTCCGATTGGAGTTTATCACTCAGTGAGCGTTTTATTCATTCGTTGAGTCTATATGATTTCATGCAAATGTGTAATCGGTTTTTCACTATTTTCTTGTGACCCAGATGGCCGATCGATCTCAAACTTCTACAGGTTTGTCAGTTTATGTATATGGTGGATTACATAAAGTGTTACACTGCCAGCAACTGTTTTATTAGTAAAAAAAACAATTCTGTAATGTTCCTTTAAGTAGTCGTGTGAAACAGTTTTTGACATACTGGCTGAACTTCATAAACCATGCCACTCAGCATGTTCAGACCTTTTGGGTATGTTAGGTATGAGCGCTTTCCTACATGAAGTAGGCTTTTTTACAGACTGTTTTAAGACTATTCAAACAAACGCACTGATTTTCTGTGGGATTAGATAAATTGGGAAGAATATCTTTAGAGCCCACCTATGTTGGTTCTCCTTATCATTCCATAGTCGCCATTTATTTTTAAGACCAATGTTTAAAAAGGAGAGCCAAACATACACTACAGCCTAATCTAATCTAGCCCCATATAAATACTAAATAGGGCCAATCCACTTCGTATCCTAGTCCTGCCTTGGATACGAAGTGGATTGGCCCTTATAGTTATGGGGCTAAACCTAACTACTATTTAGTAACTGCCAACAGCCACAAGCACAAGGTGTGCCCGAAGAGTATCCTGCCTGGCCAAGCTAATTTAGTGGGGCTGTCGGACTGAAGGGTGATCACATCGGTATTCATCGGCTTGTATGGGTTTTTGTTAATGTAAAAATACAAAATTTTCAAAAGGACCGCCAAAACAAGGCAGCTTGAACTTGTTTGATCACAACATCACAAACAACGATCATCATCATCCTGATCATGCAGCCATAAAACACCATCTCCGTCACTTACAATTTAGCATTGATTGGAATATTGATATAAAAACCTTTGTAAACAATAGTTATTTACCTGTGTATATATTCGTAATATCCTGAGGCTGCTACTGCTAGTGCTAGTGATCAAATCAAGAACAATTTCTACTGACAGCGCTAGCTCAGCTCTGGCGGCAATTACTGTCGACGCGATGACCACTAAAAGTGAATAGCGCCACCAATTGTTACCTTTTCGTCAGGATTGAATGTTCGCGAGCGAAAGTGTGTGTGCGCACGACGTGTGACGGGCGCCGGGGGTACCCCGGTCGGGTCGCCTGCTCTGCTGCCGACGTCGACCGACAGCTAATTGTCGCACGATGGACCAGACCGATGAATCATCATTATAATATAAACATAAATACGGCATGTTGTTGCAGACTCGGTATTCAGTATAGCTCCATGGTACCACTTAAAAAACACTAACACTAAACAGTAGCACTAACAGTGGTCAAACCTGTGACATTGACTTTCTTCCAGTAGGTAAGTTATATCGTAAATAGACGGAATTTTTGTGTCATGCTTGTCGCATTTTGTGAGTGAATGTTTCCTCTTGAGTCTTGTGTTTAGGCCTTAACACTTCACTGTTCAGTCATTTACAGTTAGCCAGTTAGTGAGTTTACTGCATGGATGATGGGAGGAAGGAAGGATGGTTGCTGAATGACCAAGTCAGCCAGACAGATGAGAAATGTTGATTTATTAGTAACATATTGAGGGAAAAATGTGCTTTGTATCATATTCCTTGGGCCTGAAACTTTCCCATTTGAGTGAACAATGAAATCCTCTGGAACGTTTTTATCATGAAGTGAATTTTTAAAAACTTTTATGACGGTGACACATTTGAATGAACAGAAACATGATTTTAAATTTATTGGTACTGTTCTGTGACATTAGGATATCCAGGGTACCTCCGTCCTCTTAACTAAATGTGAATTTTCAAGAAAAAAATCCACGTACGTACATTGTTTGTGTATCCATACTTCTGTTTTCACCTAACAAAAATATCCACACTTTGTCCTCTATTTCTAGTCTGCCATGTCATGAAGGTTCCTCAGTCTTAAGATTCCTCAGCACAATCTCTCTAGTGTTAGCATAAATAGGGGCTCCAAGGTCAATTTGAGTTTTGAGATGCATTCAATTCCCAATAGATAGAGACCTCATTAAAGTGGGGGGAAAAGTTATTCGTTTAATACTTCAGAGCAAAATTTTGAATGTGACGCCTATTGGACTTGCAAAAATAAACTGTACATTCCAAAGGTCTGTACATTCCAAAGAGGAATTTCTGGCGTAGTCAAAAGGTAAAATTTCAATTCAGGTATGAACTGAAAATTCTCTGTACAAAAATGTACAGACCATTATTTGGAAATGGAGAAATCAAACGTTTGTGGATTTTGACAAAAATTACACTTGTTGAAGGGTATCATCTATTGGAAAATTAGTGGATCACAAAACTGTCCATGCTGGAGCCCCTCTTTAATATTATTTCAAAAATCAGATGCAGGCTTTGTACCAATCTTAAAAAGAGATTGCACACTTAGTGGAAAGCGTACATACATAAATTGTGCATGTTGCAGATATTTTTTGGAACTTTGTGGAACCTGGTTTTGCACGCCCTGTAATTGAATAATTGGAACTAATTGGACTTAAAATTGTTTACCGTTTTTCATAAATTTTCCATTGTGAGTATTTGCAGATTGTTCACTTAATCAATATTATATCAACAATTACTTGGATAACTAGCTACCCCTACTGTGCAAAGTGAACCAAGAGTAATTCAAAGCATACATCCCCTGATGTGTAGCTGACACAAATGCTTTTAATGACTTTTTGAATAGAAAAAACAGGCAAAATCTCCTCTTGCTAACTTCTTTTCATACAGTATCCCTCCTTCTGCGTTGGACAACCGTTTTTATACCCACAGTTGGCGAAGCCACCAAAGGGGCATACTGTTTTTGATATCATGTCCTTCAGTTTGTGTGTGTATGGGTAGGTATACACACGTATTCAAACCGGGGAGCGGGGCGCCAGGGACCTATAACAAAAGTGGACAATAGGGTCCCCGGTTTGATGAAGGTCCCCAGTTTGAAAGTGTGTTCAAAACCAATCGGAGCTTTTGCCCAAAAGTTTAAGTACAAACAAAAGAGGGTGTGTGCGTGCGTGGGTGTTGTATGTGTTTTGCAGGCGTGGGTTGCGTGTGTGTTTAAGTGTTATACAAAGTGTGGACCTGAGAACAAAAGAGGTCCACACTGTGTAGGGACTTGAAACACTATGTGGACTTACACTTGTCCACACAGTGTTTTTTACAGTGTTGAAGACAATAATTTTTCTTGGTTGTACAGAACACAGGAATGTCTACAGAGTGAATGCAACACAGAGGTACATGTATAGGCCTATGTGTGCAATCATTGACCATGTAACCCAAGAAGGACTTGGCATATCAACTCCAAACTTGGTATGTGGATTGGTCTTGGAATCGCCCCAAAACCTTGTGTTAAGCGCCCTAGAGCATGCCTGTATGATTGGGGCGTGATACAAATGTTGTTATTAAGCATTTTGTTTTTGGACTCCTTAATGTCAAGGTCATTATGGCTAAAACAAAAGAAAAGTTCTCCGGGCAATAACTCAAGAAGGACCTGGCATATTATTTCCAAACTTGGTGTGTGGATTGGTCTTGGATCCCCCCAAAAGACTATTATTTTTTGACCACCCAGATGTAGGTCAAATGTTGAGAAACAGACTCTCTTGTGGGGCATTTGTGTATACATCTTACCAAACATGACTTTTTCTTGTTTGTACTATTTAAATTAACATTGTAGGAGGATTTTTTCAACCTTTTACACAGGAAACTATCTTTTCATGTATTGCAGAAATTTATATGAGATTCTGTGTATTTTAGGTTTTTTTTTCAGTGCAGATACAGTGTAATCATTGCTTTGAATAATGAAAGGTAAATGTAATAGGATGTACTATAATAATAAACTTATGCAAATGATTTTATAATCTCTCTTTTAACTTGATACCAGTTCCCATCTATCTCTTAAAACATTTTCCTCTGACCATAGATAGAGCTCTGACATACTACCATGAGTGAGAATATTGGCCTCAAATAATGGATTGTTCATCAGCTCATCTTCATTTGCCAAATCAAAATAAACGATGAATGTACACAGAATCCCTAAGAAAACATGATTCCATGTTTTCATGTGAACATGACCGGCTTATTTGATGAAAGTGTCACAGGTTGGTGGCAGGTTGAAAACATTAAGGATCACAATGAAACTTTTCTTCCAAATGGTACACCATTGGGCTTTGCACTGAGTAAATACTGTACATTCATTAAAACTCTGTTTCCAAAACAAAAAGCTATGTTATGTATGCGATCTTAAAACTTGCGAACATTTCAAGGGAAAAGATGCCAACATGTATTTAAGAAATAATGGTTACATAACAATTACAAGGTTTTCATGCTTATTTCTATCTCTTTCTTTGCAAAGAAAGATAAAAAAGATCTTTAAAAACACCATTGTGTCCTTTTGTTCACTACCCACAAACTACATTCATTTGGGGGAAAATAATCCAGAAAGGTGGCAGTACTTTAAGTAGAGCAAGTATTTCATGACAAGACGGTACTTATTGCATTATAAATTACTGTTGGAATTCATTCAATGATTAAATTAGAAATTCAGTGGGAAGCATCATGTTGATAATAGTGCACGTAAGAATGGATCTTAGTAATTCTAGTTAGCTGAATTGGTTGTTAGAATGAATTATTAATGATGTGATATTTCTCCTGTCCTCCTTCTTACAATGTGCAGAATCCATCCAACAGGATGAGTCAAGATGTAATTTGCATCTCATCATTCTTACATCAAGAAAGTCACTGTCTGTATTGTAAGTCATGAAGATGGATATGCATGTCAACTGTATCTTACTGCCATTCAAGGCAGTGTATTTCTTCTTTCTAGCAGGTTAGTAAAACTTGTCTTTTCTTGCAGTATTTTGTTCAAAGCTCATTAACAATGCTTTCTCTTGAAAGACCGCAGCAGGCTGGGAATGGAAATATTAACCATTGATTGACAGTACACAGTAAAAAATAGACAGGTAATCTTACATGTCAGTTTTTGCACCTGTTAGAGAAATAATGTATAAATATTTAAAGAAGAAAATGGAAGTAGCTGTTGCAAACTGCTTACCAGCCAAAATTATCTATGGTATAAGTGCAAAAAAATAGTGAATAGCCTGACTTTTGGAACCTATCAGAGTCTACATCATGCCACTAACTATTTTTTGCAATATTTTAAGAGTAAAAGTGTAATTTTAACCACATAGGGATGATGGAAATTATTTATAAAAAAAGTATTAGTGTTTTAGTCTCAATTTATTGGTTCATGCAAAATAAAAACGATGAAAGACAAATATTTATATTGTTGTGATTTGTCACAATGTCTAGTGGCATTTATGAGGATAAATTAATTTGACCATTTAGATAAAAACATTCCCTCAAAGGATGAGGGTACTAAAACAACATACAAGAACACCTGCACAAATTCTGTAAGCAGTGTATTTAGAATACAAAATGGCAATATAAATCAATTCAGTTTGATTGCCTGTGAAAACTGTAATATATAGGAGGAGTGTTTCTTGCCGTACCAGTAAATTCATGTTTCACACTGGGCATTTGCATTTACCACGACCTTCAGGTGTGTATAGAAAACATCAGATCAATACCGACCCACATCTCCCACAGTGCGAGCTGACACTTCCATTAAGCCAGTTCAGTGTGCCCCATTTGTCTCACTTGACTTGGCACTTGTTAAATGCAAAAGTGTTATCCATGAATTTCTTAAATTGCTCTTCATATTTTGCTACTGGATTTTTTATTGGATCAGATGATTGAAAAATAACAACAAAAATCAGTGTCTGATTAAACTTTGCTCTGATTACTGAATGCACCACATACATTGTACATAGTAGCAGGCATGTACAGTAACTCTCCAGCTGATCAGCTAATTTCTTAGATGTTGGTTTCTCAGTCAGCTGTGCCATTGAAAAATTGAAAAACCAGCACAAAGACTTGCTGTGCCTGGTACTTTCCTCGTTTAAAATATCTTTGACAATCTGTAGTTGCGTGCCTGATGTAGTTCATTTTTGCACACTGTTTTAGTATGCCAGTTGTTCATCACAAAAAATACTTGCAATCTTCCCTCTTAAAGATCAACTAGACTGAATTTAACATTTATGTCCTTTTGTGATAGAAAGGTAAAAAAGTTTTATGACTTAAACTCAATCAAAATTGCTTCATAATGTTTAGAAAACACCACATTTTGATCAGTGCCATGCATGGCAAAAATGCTAAGTTTTACGAAAAGACCCTTAACGCCTTAACCCTTAACGCCTAGGAATCAAAACAGCACTGTGACGTCACAATACGGACTCGGTAATAAAAGCATAACTCTGAAACAAAAAGCCAGTCAAAATGTCAGAAAGCAAGGGATTTGTGGGAACATCACAGTACTGATGAAAAAGAAGTTTGCCCATCAAGCATTTCTAATGGGACTGATATCAGCTCAAGTGACCAGAGGAGTTCTCCAGAAGAGGGAGAGGACAGGGGCTGGCTGTGGTTTACAGAGCTGAGCCACACCGGTTCTAACATTAACAACTGGCAGCACACGCAAATCTCATAATACAGTATTATTCCAGTCAAAAAAGACAATGACTTTTTGAGAAACCTTTTAAGACTGATTTTGTGTCACCAGTGAATAATTTATTTCAAATAGTAGTTTTATGGATCAGGTTAGTATTTCTTTATATGAGTACGTTGATACAAATATATTAACATCAAACATTTCTTCAACTAGGAAACCATAAAATTGTTAAATGCCAATTAGGCTATGGAGTCCCTTCAGGGACATGTAAATGAACAAAATAATCACTACAGAACTACATGTACTTTGAGTTCTTCATTTCTTGCACTGATAATGAAACAGTTTGTGCGCTTGAAATTATATTTGTGTGTTTAGTGTGTTTGAAATTATGGAAGCGTATTGCCGCCACATGAATAAATAAAAAATCTGACTTATCGGTGTACGTAAAACGATAACTTAACGTGTACGTACACGATAACTTAACGTGTACGTACACGATAACTTATCGTGTACGTACACAATAACTTATCGTGTACGTACACGATAACTTATTGTGTACGTACACGATAACTTATCGTGTATGTACACGATAAATCCAAACTTATCGTGCACGTACATGATAAGTTTTATACTCTAGTTCAGTTTTCAGGTAACGTGTCTGCGTACTGCTCAATCAATTACGGAAGTGTATAAAGGACATGGTAACAAAAAAAATATTTTGCCCGGGCGGATTACTATTTCGCCCAGATATATTACTATTTCGCACAAAATAAAACACTTTTGACTCCTTCATTAAAGTTATTACTATCTACATGATGTATTTACAATTGTTCAATAATTCAATTCAATATTTTACTCCAAAGCACTTATCAATTCAATTCCAAACTCTTCTCTAAATCACTTATGAAGTCAATTCCAAATTCTACTCCTAATCACTTATGAATCCAATTTCAAATTCTACTCCAAAACCTTTATGAATCCAATTTCAAATTCTACTCCAAAACCTTTATGAATTCAATTCCAAATTCTTCTCCAAATCACTTATGAATTCAATTCCAAATTCTACTGCAATTCATCAATATTCAATTCCAAATTCTAATCCAAGTTTAACACATTTAAATTCACTCGCGACTTCGCTTCTTAACTAAATGATTCACCGGCTTTGCCAAATCCTGGTGTACAACATAAAAAAATAATGTGTTAAACGCCTCTGAAGTGTCCTAGATTGAACCAGAGAGCACCCAATGTAAAACAAATCCCGGGGCCCTAAAGCGGGCCCGGACCCACGCCGTAAGGCTTTGCGCTTCGCTTGCTGGTTCGTCTTGTAGAAATGTCCAACACTAATACACAGCAAAATAAAAGGATCTCTGTAATCGGTGTTACTGCATGCAATTAAATTAATATGCATCCTTGTCCGAAGATCAATTGTCTTAGCTACGTATAAACCAATGGAACATGGGGGTCACGGCACAGACTAGTTCAATTGAAAAAATGAGGTATGCCCCCCGCTTTAAAAAAATCCTGTACCAAGACGTATGTTTGACAAAATAGGGAGACCGCCAATATAGGGCTAGATAGCTCAGTTGGTAGAGCGCCGGTACGTTAATCCGGAGGTCGTTGGTTCAAATCCCGCTCTAGTCAATTTTTCTTTGTTCAACCCCCATACTTCTTTCTGTCTTTGTAAGTTTTATAACAATGCCATGTACAGTTGTAAATTTTTTTTTTGCAAGGAGTGCTTTTCAAGGCCACTCAGACATGCTAAAACCAAACTGCTTTAGGGGGCTCTGCCCCCTGAATACCCGCCCATTGAAACCCACCAGGGGCCCTTCATCAGGCCCCTGGACCCCACGCCATAAGTGCCACGACCCCTGATGTACCCCCCCCCCCCACATTTCAAGACAGATTGACGCCCATGACTCTTTGCCATTTAATCAATAGAGTTTGTAATAATAAATAACACAAAATAATATGATTGACTGTATATGTCCCTCCTGAACAAACCTTGAACCGAAATATGGTTTGAAATACAGCGAAATAGTAATCTGCCCGGGCGAAATAGCTTTTTTTTTTTACGATGTCCCTTTTACACTTTCTTAATTGATTGAGCAGTACGCAGAATCACGTAACCTGAAAACGGAACTAGAGTTATAACACTTATCATGTACGTACAAGATAAGTTTGGACTTATTGTGTACGTACACGATAAGTTTTGATTTATCGTGTATGTAGTTTTTCCGATCAAATTTCAGCAAAATTGCAGGGCAGAAAACTTCAAACTTATGACCAAGTAATAACTAAACATATGATAAACAAATGTAAAGAGTTAAACTAGTTTTAGTGATTTTGTTCAAGTTGATCTTTATTAATTCTTATTACACAAGCAGCTCTTTAAGTCTGACATGATTTGGTTATCTCTAACAAACATGCCAGAAAGCATCAACCTTAACTGCACTTCAAGTAAACAATCTTCATACACTAACAACACACCACACTTGACCTTTATATTGTTCCTTGTGGAAAATCCTTTCATCGCTGCTGTAAAGTTTAACATACATCAGTGCATCATCTAAGATGCATTGTGTATCAAAGAAATAAAACGTTGACATCATTCAACATTAGGCTAGCTTAATTGTTAATGGATTTCAGTATGTTTAAAACGTTATTAAATTTGTTATCTACAGGAATGTCATGCATTTTGCCCTTCTTGCCGATCTACATGCACCAACTTGGCCTTTCAGTGGTTGAGACTGGCCTCATCCGTAGCCTAGAGCCACTTAGCAGCTTCCTGGCTGGCCCACTCTGGGGCAGTTTGGCCGACAAATTCAGCAAGCATAAACTCATATTGATTCTATCACTTATAGGCAGTGAACTGCTCACATTTGCCATCATATTTATTCCTTCAACTGGTACATCTTCCGTGCACTATAATGAGAAGTCAGCCAATGATAGTTGGACTTGGAATTTAAACTGCAGTTTTCCTGATTGGACTACAAGCTCATTTTGCTGTGATTCTGACCAATTGGAATGTGCCAGGTCAGAGATATGTGGGGAGTTTTGTAATGCAACAAGGATAATGAGTACTACAGAGTTACCTCCACGTTTCAAGCCAGAATCTTATTTATATTGTTCATTTTGTACTCCATCAGAAGTACTTGTAAAAAAAGCTCCAACACGAGTCAAGCTAAATGCCACCCTACAAAACACCAATAAATTATCTCATTTACTCAGGGTTAATTGCCTTCAAGATGATGTGTTACAGAAAACATTCAAAGCAAATTTGTCATGTTTTCAAGAAGCGTCAGAAGATCCTATGTGTGCTTCACTATTGAATCAGACAGTATTGTTTGGCTATCGCAATGGATGCGACGAATGGAAACAATGTAAATGTTCAAATGTAGCAGCATCTCAACCGCCTGCTGATGGTCATGTAAGCAGCTCAACAGTGTTCATCCTGTTCATCAGTTTGATTCTATCAAGTAAAGTATTTATGTGTAATGTGTTTCCTTTATTGGATTCATCCCTCATGTTAACATTAGGAGATCGACCCCAGGACTACGGCAAGCAGCGATTGTGGGGAGCTATTGGTTGGGGCTCCTTTGCTCTAATAAGTGGTTTTGCTATAGATGCAATCAGTGCAAACTCTACCAGGACCAACTACAACCCTGCATTTTATCTTTTCATTGGGCTTGCTACTGTCAGTGTGATATCAGCTGCTTTCATGCCCAATCCTCCTCACAGAGTTAACAAAAAAATGCTCAAAAATTTCTGTGGATTACTTGTGCAGTCGAACATCATCACGTTCATCTTTGTGGTGTTTGTCACTGGAATGTCCTTTGGAATCAATGGGACATATCTTTTTCTTTTCCTTGAAGAAATAAAAAGCCCCCATTATCTCATGGGAATGACTTTAACAATCAATAGCATTTCGGAAGTGTTTTTTCTGTTTTTCGCTGGACCTATCATCAAGAAACTAACCTATGTAGGTGTTGCCTATTTGACATTACTTTGCTATGCGGTGCGATTTCTTGGATATTCTGTTATCAGTAATCCTTGGTTAGTGCTTCCATTTGAACTGCTACATGGTTTCACATTTGGAGTTTTCTGGGCTGCTTGTACAGCTTTTGCTAGTGCTAATGCTCCATCAGGAATGACTACAACATTACAAGCCGTCATTTCAGCCTTCCATGTTGGAATTGGTAAGTCATTTCTCCTTAAGTTTGTTTTATTTTTATAAGAGTCTTTTCTGAAATGTACCTGATGTCACCTTAGAGCAAGGGTTCATGTGATGCTTTGAGAAAAAGATTGCACAGATTTATGTTCAGTATTTATTTATTTGATATAATTAAATGTATCATCTTAAAGTTCTAACAATCCGACAAGGAGACAGCTTACACATGATGTACAGTGCTATTCTGTGGCTAATAATCTTGATTTCAAGTTCAGGTAATGCTTCTCATATTTTCCTGAGGAATTCACTTGAACAATCTTTTCCAAACAGTTTTGATAATTTGTTGATTTAATTTGACAGGAAAAGGAGTTGGTACTATTCTTGGTGGGATTGTCTACCAGGAGTGGGGGAGCAGGACGCTTTTCAGAGCCTTCCTATTTCTGTGCCTTGGGACCACTGTGGTTTATTTCCTTCTACGTCGTTTCTTAGTGGAGGGAGTGGAAGGGCCATTGGCTTTATACAGGAAGTTGTCTTTAGTCAAGGGAGAACCAGCAACTACAGGTATGTAGGAAATACTCAACAATACTGATATAGCTTCATGAGACGCAGTATCAAGTTAAAATTCCTATTTCATGTTCTGAACAACATTGCAACATTTTGTTTAGTGACTATTGGTTGCCATATATCATTGCTATGAGAAATTTTTTGTTCATGATATTTTTTAATCCTATAAGTTGCATTAAATTTGCCTGTCCTATGAAACATGCTTATTGCAATCACACATGCATACAGACACTATTGGTTGGCAAATGTCATATGGTTGTACACTAGGCAGACGCACAAACGTGTATGCGTCACGCCGTCGTTAGCCCCTTACAAAAAGGCTTGATGTTCCCTCATTTTTCCAGCCTGTAGTGTTAAAGCGATGCGCGATGTGCAATTCATGGGAAAGGTCTATACCCTTGTCATTGAAAAATATTGCTGATGTAGAAAGAGCGGGGACCATTTATTAGAGTGTTTGTGTTCACTTGTAATAATTCAAGCCTTCTACAGAAATCATAGAGACCTACATGGTGTGTATAGTTGAATGCCTCAAGAAGATAATAAACTTAAAGGAAGGTGAATCCCATTATCACCTGTGGATTATAGACCACTGATTGCTTGAGTGATGCAGATCCATTATCCATCATGGTCATTCTGCTCTTGTCATCAGATAGTCTCATCATCCTTTCCCTCATTTAAAACTCTTCATTGTTGAGACAAACAGATCCATATCATGCCAAATTAACATTGTCAGACATACCCCATCAGTATACAATTTAAAGTAATCTTATTGGTTCAAGAAAGTAAGGTCAAAATTAAATGATTCATTTTGCTTTAGGCAACTGTCTTTTAACATCCTTGTTAAAGGTTTTCAATGCTTTGGGATAGAAATATGTAAATAAATATCATTGTGTCAGCTCAAGAGGTTTTGAAAATATCTCCTTTGGTACATATCCAACATGTTCCTTGAATTGTACGTTGTGGAGCATCAACATCATCCATTATGCAGATTTCTACATTTCATGTTGCACATCACTGGGATACAGAAAATCTAAGCAAAGGCTAAAGTGATGTGACAGCACTTGTACCTGTTTGAATGGGGCCTTTTTATGATGTTGTAAAGTGTAGACTGCATCTTTGAGTACATGACTGCTTTGTAGAGAGTAGAGTAATGAGGGAGATTCAAGAGCCTGATGATTATAACATATTCCGTGGTAAACAAAAATCTATAGACACTTTGCATTACTCACTATGTAGTCACCCTGACTGCTATTTTGGGATTAAATTCCATCTATGCACTGACATACACAGCATTACCCAGCGTTTGGAGAGTTTAAAATCAAGTTATTAAATGCAACCACACTCTAACAGAACCTGCATATATTTATAGAAAATTTGTTTCAGTGTGTTGTTTAAGTGAAGGTTTATGTATTCAAAGGAAAATAAAACACAAAACAGTTCCCTGAAATTACATTAAACATTTTCATATTTTATTTGCAGAGATCCTTCAAAAACATCTGTGATGTTTTTTATGTTTGAAGCTTTAAACAACTACTCTGCCTTCACAATTCATATCCCATTTTTCTGATATTTATAACGTGAACATCATTCAAATTTGAGCTGTGAGAGACAGTAAACAAAATATCCCACAAACAGCAAAATGCATTATGAGATGGAATGCAGAAGGTGTGAAATTGACATTCTCTGAAACAATTGAACAGCTCGATCTGCCTGTGTATTCCAGTGCTACCTTCACAAACAAGTACTTTAAAGGTACAGGTAAGATGAGCATTGAAAACCCTTAACAAGGATGTTGCAAGACAGTTGTCTAGAGCAATCACCAATGCTTGGCATTGCTGATGAAAGTCAGTTACAAGCCTATTTGGCTTTGAAGAATAACGCAATCAGAGATCTTGAGAGAGGAAAAAATAGCATGTTGCCATTTTTAAGAGTTAGGAGTCTTGCCAATATGGCCCATACATAAATACTGGTAACTTTTAGACATAAATTTGAAAAAAGTGTAACGACTGGCTTGAAGTTTTTCTTATATCTTACGTAACATTGCATTTGACAAACATGTATTCAAACTTTGTACATATCTCATTCCTTTCAAGGGTTTCTTAAGACACGTCACTTGCTTTGACTTGTCTTATTAAAGGCCCTGTACCCTATTGGTAAGATCGAAAAACACGAATGTTCACAGATTCACACATAACTTACATGATTTAAAGTAAGTAATGGTAGAAAGGGTTCCTTAAATATTTCTGCCTAAAATGCTATCGTTTCTGAGAAATTAATAAAACAATTGTTTTTATCGCGCGCGATAATAAACTCGATGTTTAAAAAACAGAAAACACATAAGGTCTCTTTTCACTATTTTCTCGTGACCTTGATGACCAATTGAGCTCAAATTTTCACAGGTTTGCTATTTCATGTATATGGTTAATCACACAAAACATGAACTTTGTTTGTGACTATTTTGTCAGCTCTACCAATCCTGTATAATACCTTTAAATAACATGCAATTTTCATTTCAATATTTCAGAGCAAACAAGATTAAATGCAGCATAATTTTTTTTACATGGACAATGTCTATACAAAGCCATAAATAATATGTACAAGATCATTCAATTTGTTGACATGTTATTATAATTCTTCATAATAATTTAGCAGATAGCTGGTACTGCACGTACATGTACCCTTTTTTTTAACGCATTTTTTTGTAATTTCCACTTCCAAGTAAGATTTGGAAGTGGTAGTTGATAAAATGTTATTGATAAATATAACGGTTTAACTATGATTATCAATTTTTTAATTGTGGGTTTTGAGAAATGTGCTGAATGTTTCAGACTTTTTTGCATAAAGTTTCACAATTTAAATCTTTTGTTTATAATTAAAATATTGTTATTGTCTTTGGAATGGAGATGTACATCATTCCATTGTTGGGTTATTCTGACCCCAACAGTT
This sequence comes from Pycnopodia helianthoides, assembly GCA_032158295.1. Taxonomy (NCBI): domain Eukaryota; kingdom Metazoa; phylum Echinodermata; class Asteroidea; order Forcipulatida; family Asteriidae; genus Pycnopodia; species Pycnopodia helianthoides. The sequence continues at coordinate 21,814,378 of CM063248.1, read as the reverse complement.
CTGAAAATATTTAAGTACTTTTAATAATATAAACATTTGAACAATCTTTGACAGTCCGTACAAGACCCTACTCAAAACTTGTCATTGGATAAAACCAATTAATTTGCGAACAGGATTTAAGAACTGACTGAAGGTGTTGTGCTGGCAAACCCACGTATGGGATTCCTGGCTGGTTATAACCCAAGAGGCAGGGAACAAAATGATTGATGCATGCAATTTTATCCACCTCCATAAATTGGCACTCATTAAGAGAACCAACCAGAAGGGGAAGTAGCCTTAATAACGCATGGATCTGACATAGTCACCAGAGATGTACCTCCGTTATCCTCCCCTTAAGGTATGGATGAATTGTCTTGCCTGACCCCCTGGATGAGTGTTTCTATAAAACCCATAGGCTATCACCATGTAATCAAGATTGATCCAGCTTTGGTTTCATTTTTACACCTACAGTATCCTGGCTAGAATGTAAAAAAGTGCCTTTCCAGTTCCCAGGATAATCCAAATGCTAATTTGTGTAGGCTGCCCTTGGAGGCCTAACTTATTAAATGGGGATGAGATTAATAAATTTAAGAACTTTCTCAATGATTCCAATTGAAAAATATTGTTGTCAATATTGTTTTAAATGAGTCAGCTTACTACAATGTGCAGCATATATTGAGAACTGAACGCCTATGATATGATCTAGTTGGTTTGATGTTGCTGTTGGGTAAGCATCGGTTATTGTCTTTACTGAGTTTACAATCAGATTTAATTAAATTCTATGAGTAAAAATGTCCTGAGGGTGCAGAGTGTGTTCACTGGACCAATTCATCTGAAATATTCCTTTATTCATGCGGATTTCAAATGACAGGTATCAACATGTTGTATTCATAAAAAACACCCACATATTTACTTTGCCAACCCATGATATTCACGACTTGCTATGCTACTAGTTTGACATTTAAAGTCTCAATCTGTGAGAAAAGTGTTGAGGTGGACTTGAGTAGGATTGGTTTGTGTTTGCATTCCTTATACCACAGTGTTGTGTTTTTGTGAACTTTGACATTCATTCATGTTTACATGACTGTGTAGTAAGTGTTGAACTTTTTTGAATTGTCTTTTTCATAATAAATGTAATTTTACAAATCTGCAAATCATACCATAAAGGATTTTCTACCCCAAAAAGAAGAGGTAAAAGCATATGTACCCATCTAAGTAAAAATCTGTCTGCCCACTTGGACCCAATGGCACTTGTATTTCTCCTTGCAGAATGCAGATGTATCCATCATGTAAATGTAGATGGTTGAAAACAGTCCCTGAGACTGTTAGATGACACCCTCAGGCACAGATGAACATATTTAAAACATGAGAATATATTAAATTAGTAGAACTGGATGGTTTTGACAGCTGTACAAACTTGAGGTTTGAATTCAGTGTTTGCACAGCCTGGTGCACTGTGCTATCATACACTGTTAAGCATTCAATTAGTGACACATGGAAATGAATTACTATATTCATTGCGTTTTATGCTTATTTTGATACTTATTACAGTGATTTGTAATAAATTACTTTGCTGTTTATACAATGGAATTTGTCATAATGATGTAACTCAGTTGCATCTTTCAGCAAAATGTGATCCAAGGATTTCTTTTTATTTATACACCAAATTTCTGGAGGAAACTGACACCTATAGAGCCAGGAATATTTTCATTAAATCCATCAGCACCTTGTTCAAACTAAATACACAATGTTCAAATTTGTTTGTTTAGGAGCACGATGAATCTCATGTTTACATACATGTACAGTGTTCTTCAGTTAAAGTTCTTAACCCACTCAGGTTTAAGAAGTTTAAAATCAAATTAAATACTAAAGTATTTATATAATGTCCTGAGGCCTCCCCGCAAAGAAAACTTTTCATTTTGAGTAAAAAATCCCTTTATGCTGTGAGGCATGTTATAATGTTAAATACAGGTCAGTAAAGATACTCAAGATTAGAGTACACTGACCAATGAATTAGATTAAGGGCTTTGCTGAATGGATTGATATGCTTCCATTTCTACTGGTTCTTATTAGGTTTCAAAGTGTTCAAATGGTTTAGTTCACGATGAATCAGCTGAAGCTAAGTGTTATTAAGTGTACATCAATGGGAGTGTTTACTTCAAAGAAAGATATTTATACATACATGTTTTGTGTAGTCTTAAATTAATATTTATCAACGCAGTAGCTATTCGTTTGGTTCATTATAAGTTGAAAGTTCAGAGCTCATACATGGTTAGCCCAATGATTTACAGTAAAACAGAACCAGAAACCCTTCTTCCATGATGAATTCAACAACTCTATACCTTGATAAAATCTTAGTATTCAATGGTGCAATCCCATCAGGGCAGATCCTGAGGCTCGGGATGCGGTAATGTTAGATAATATAATTAGCCTACTTTGTTGCCTGGATCATTGCCCCATTTTCCATTCCTAGGGTACAGACCGTGTGTATCATTTAATTTTAAAGTCTTATTCTAATCTTTTCCAATGGAAAGTAAATTAAATCTTGTCACACGTGGCTGTTCATCCAAATACTCTGAAATCACTTTCTGTCACACTCAGAATGTTTATTGTAACCATTTATACCCATATTTTCATAGACATTACACTGCCAATTCTCTCTGCTTTGTTTGAATTTGTCAGAAACATTTTTGCCATCAGAACGCAAATAATATAAAGAAAAGCTGTGTGAAATTGCTCTGTAATTTAGTAAACTGGCTATCCAATAAGTTTAGGGCCATAACCCTAAACATAATCAGGCATGATACTCTTCCTGCTTAAGTCTGATTTCCGAATTTTTTTGCCCTTGGAAAAATTGTGATTAAATATCATGCCTGCTTAATATTATCGACAGTGATGTTCATACCCATACCATCTGAAGTACATGTACTTTGTAGTACCAGCATAGTTTCTTTGCAGAAAGAAACTCTTTGTTAGAGCACTGCGATTGCCAGAAAATTATTCCTTTTGATAACAACAAACTTAATAATTGGCCGTCCTTGCCCGTAGCAATGAGATTTCCGCTGTCCCCTATAGACTGAATGTGTTAAATTGTCCTCTAGCATTGTGGAGACAACACCAGGATGTCAGGAGGGAATCGTGCTGAAAATTTTCTCTTAGTCCTAATCAGAGACGGAGAGATGACATTCAAGATGTAATCTCCTTACACTTTTCTTGATAATTTTATTTCATCCATTCCTTCCTTTGACCTGCACACATCTTTGAGTAATGTCAGTAACTTGCTTTATTGGTGATGAACAATTTCAGATTTCCTAAATTTTAAGATATTGTTGTTTTATCACAATTGAATAACTAGTTGATTTTGTATGATTATTCAAACTGCAGGTTGGTCTATTGACCCAAGCCACAACGTAGCGCACTTACATGCGCCTATCCTGTCCGCCATTTTGGGAATCAAAATGTACACAAAGGAATTGACCCCCAAAATGGCGGAAATGGTAGAGGCACATCGTGGTCAATAGAGAGGATCTAAATTAGGACTTTGATGTACTACAATGTTCAGACTAGGGGTTGTTGTACAGTTGTATGTCTTATTACTCTATTATTCTCCTATTTAAATATGACAAGATTGAGACTACAAAATGAAAAAACAATTCTGTAAACTAATCATTAATTGATAAAGAAGTATTGCATGAAAAGCAGTGGTTTTTATAATATAAGATATTTTGACATTGTTTGCATAATGTTAAAGTCCAATACTACATTTTATACATTGCCATGTGATACTCCAAGCACTTGAGCAAAAATGGTAACTATACTTGGGATTCATTTAAATCCCTCAATAAACATAGCCATTCGATGCATCCATTAATTGATACTTTCGGATTTGTCTTCAAACTTGTTCTCAACAGATCGATCAGGAAGAGACAGGCGCCTTTCTGATAATGATTGTGATGGAGTGTCAAGTAGTCAACACATGCAACTTACTATGACAACCATCGATCAATCACATCCTGATAGTCCACCTGTCACAAAGACCTACCATACCCACCGTCCTCTTCTTCATATGCAACTTCCAAATACACCGGTAAGGTTTAAGTCCCGCTCTAGTCAATTATTTTTTTTTTTTCAACCCAAAATTCAATCAAATGCACACTACTATGTACAACACATTGGGACATTGACTCCGATACGATACAACCAAGATACAACCAAGATTGTTGTGATGATGACATCAGATGAATTGGGTCAATATGGATGGTCAGACCTTGTACAGGGGTGGATCCAGGATTTTTTAAACCGGGGGGGGGGGGGGGGGGGCACAACGGCGCAACCAGGGTTTGGAAAAAAGGGTAACAAAAAAATGGGTGGGGTCCAGGGGCCGGCCTTATGGCCCCTGGTGGGGTCCAGGGGCGAAGCCCCGGTGGGGGTTCAGGAAGCTCTGAGCCTTTGGCGTTCTGTGGGGTTAAAAATCAAGCCTCCATGTGCCTAAAACAAAGAAATAGACACACTTTATTGGAAATCAGATCCATATAAATCTTCTAAATTTACTAGAAAATTGTCTGTAACATCGATGCTGGGGGTCCAGGGGTGAAGCCCCGGTGGGGGTCTAGGGGGCGAAGTCCCCGGAACCTTCAAGCTTTTGGCATTTTGAGGGGTGAAAAACCTAGCCTCCATGTGCCTAAAACAGAGAAAATTTACACCCTCTTATTGGAAATCAGATCCATATAAATCTTCTATGTTAACTGGAAAAATTTATGTAACATCGATGGTGGGATCCAGGGGTGAGGCCCCGGTGGGGGTCCAGGGGGCGAAGTCCCCGGAAGTTCTGAGCTTTTGGCATTTTGAGGGGTGAAAAACCAAGCCTCCATGTGCCTAAAACAGAGAAATAGACACCCTCTTATTGGAAATCAGATCCATATAAATCTTCTAAGTTTACTGGAAAAATTTATGTAACATTGATGGTGGGGTCCAGGGGTGAGGCCCCGGTGGGGGTCCAGGGGGCGAAGCCCCCGGAACCTCTGAGCTTTTGGCATTTTGAGGGGTGAAAAATCAAGCCTCGGTGTGCCTGAAACTTAGAAATCTAGACACACTTTTTAAGCACTTCTGATCCATACCAATCTTCTAACTTTACTCAAAGAAAATTTCAATCCCACAATTCTCGCGTTTGGATCAGGTCGCTGCAATATCTGGTTTGATGCATATTCATTCATTAAAAAAATATAGTTCAAGCTTAGTGCAGTCTTTAAACTTGAATGCCAGAACGACATGAAATATATTTTATCCAGTACAAATCGGCTTATGTTATCGTGCAAATCTAAGCAATTACAAGTGACATATCATGAAAGATTCATTTTGGCAGAAAGAAACAAATTTGATAGGCATAGGATGAAAAAGAAATCCATCCTGCTGCTGGGGGAAAAGACACCACACAGACACCACACACACTTGTGGTTAATTTTTAAGCAGGCAGATAGTCATTTTCTTTTTTTTCGTTTCAAATTTTACCCGGGGTGCACGGGCCCCGGGCCCCCTGGCCCCCCTGGATCCGCGCCTGTTGTACTGTATTGAATAATCCAATGTTTTTTCCCAAGGGCCGAATATCTAACCTGGTATAGTAAACATGACATACAAGTTCATGTGTTTAGATATAAAAAATATTCCATCCTTATGCAAAGTACAAAGTGACCAGATTGTCACACTTTATGAAATAGCTTACAATTGGCAAAGGTGATGCTCTCTTTTTAACACCCCATGAAATATTGCAGGTTAAAAATTATTCTCTGATGATTTACAAGTGTTGAGTTTCTTGGGACAAACGGCATTTTTGTTAGTGAGCAAATTTAGCTCCTACATTATTATTATTATTTTTTTAATCTTTAGTGGCATTGTATTCATTTTTTCATCATTATCTTTGCAGCACTTGTTATTTATTTAAGAAAACAACTAACTGTTTACTTCTATTCAAGTTCATTTGCATGTAGACACAAATGATGCAATAACTGACTCTCCCATTTATTGCTCTCTGTCTTTTCTTACAAAGGATTCCCCAGACGATGAGGACAGCACCTCTCCAGGCAGCTCAAGTTTGTCTAAGCTACTGACTATGGAGGATCGCCTCCCAGCTCTTGGACAAGAAGTTTTGGAGATGACAGAAGGTCGACCACCAGTACTTGGTGAAGAGTCTGTTGATCATTGTGAAGATCATAGTAACAAGGGCAAGCAAACTATGGTATAGATTCAATTATCGCCTTTTTGTGACAGGTTTAGGGTACAGGTGAATTTCAAGGCTGTAAATTCACCTGTACCCTAAACCTGTCACAAAAGGGCAAGTTGAAATTAAACATTCTCTGTGAAGTTAGATTTACTGTAGTGTTAACTTTAATGAAGACCTTGCATATAGGGACAGCAGCCTCTAAACTTGGTTCTTGTGTTTAATGTGTCAAATAAAACAAAATGAGTCAAGTTAAATTTAGCAAAAGTTGGCATAGGATTTCAAAACAAAGACTAAGATAAAGCATTGGTACATTTTAAAGGACTCAATTCATATCCTGTTATACATTTTCCATGACACCAACCAAAAAGTCAAAAGATGCATCACTAAGTAGCTCAGCAATGCAAAGGCTGGTGTCTAGCATGTTTTACACCCCTCAAAGTATGACTGTGGCACTGAGATGTGGGAAGGAAGGACCACAGCAGTATCATCACTCTATGGACTGTTGAGGGCGCCCTTTACATTCTCCAAACCTGCCCTTGCAGTCCTGTAAATTGCTGGTTAAAACAAATAAAACTTAACCTTAATTAGCTCTATTGTTTGTCCAAAAGAAAATGAAATTATTCCAGTCTTGGAGTATACCTGTATAATATTTTATTCACAGATTTGTTATTTTTATTACCCATACACACACACATACACACACACACACAAGCACACACACACACACATAAATAAATGTACTAATTATTTTATTTATTTATTTGAGAGAGACCAAGCATGTATAATAGTTGAACTAAGATCTGTCCCTGAAATCAGTACTAAAAAATTACAAAACACATGATCAGCTTTACTGAAATGCTACCACTAAGACTGAATCAAAAGTCTAGGGCCAGATTTGAGCCAAAGTTAGAATTCCTGATCAAAAAGAGTATTTTGTTATTCATATCATACAAATGCATACACATGTATATATGGTGCTTTATTATTTAGATTGTTTTATTTATGTATCTGTTGATTTCATTGCTATGGTACGTTTCGTCCCCCTTCATTTTTGTATTTTTATGAATCCAATCTTTTTACAAATGGTGTAACTTTCGACCTGGGAGGCTTTATTATTTTTTTTACAACAGTTTCACCGAAAGATCTCCACCTTTAATGTTGATATAAATTAAATAATAAGTTTTGGGAAAACACCAGAGGAACTATTTCATGACTTAGATTATGTGTTAAATCCCAACTCTATCTCAACACTTAAAACAATAATTATAATGCAATGCATATATATGTACATTGTATGCAATAATAACATCAACTTATTATAAAATTATGTGAAATAAAACTAGTGAAGTTTAGAAGTCAAATTTATTTAGACCATTTAATGTCAAAACAAAATTGTACTTATGTAGAAATTTCTACAAAATGCTTTAGAACAAGAATGAAATTCATTTGGATCTGTGTTAAAGGCAAAGTATACCTTTGGTTTTTGGAACCGTCCGGTTGTTTTAATCCTGTATAAATGTAGATATATACAATAAAACTAACCTGTGATAATTTCATTTCAAAAGGTGGTAGCGTTTTTGAGATATCGCAAAAAATCTGGAGCGGTTATGTCCACGCATGAAGAATAATTCCTAATAGGAATACACAAGATGAGAAACGTTTCTGAAACGTTTCTCAGATTCAAATTTTTGGGGATAAAAACTGACATCTTTTTCCATATTGACATTATTTTAAATTGAAATATTTCTCAAAATGCTTTATACTATCGAAAGTTGCTGTACTTCTAACCAAGTAAGTTTTTATTGTCATAATTTTTTAGAGCGATTACCAATCGTATTCCTTCCCTTTAAAGGTATTGTACACTTTTGGTAACGGCTCAAAATCAGTGTCCACATGTTGTGTGATTCAACATATGCATGAACAAACAAACCTGTGAAAATTTGAGCTCAATTGGTCATCGAGGTCAAAATAGTGAAAAGAGATCTTATGTGTTTTCTGTTTTTTCAAATTATCGCGCGCGATAATTACTATTGTTTTACTCGTTTCTCAGAAACGAAAGCATTTTAGGCAGAAATATTTTAAGGAACCCTTTCTACCATTACTTACTCTAAATCATGTAAGTTATGTGTGAATCTGTGAACATCGTGTTTTTCGATCTTACCAATAGTGTACAGGGCCTTTAACATCAAATGCTCTATAGAGGGCAGCATTTGATATGTGCTGTAAACTTTCTGTAATGTTTGGTTTAATAGGTAGTGTCAATGATTGTGTGAATCGTTACAAGGCCCAGGCAAATTAATGTTTAAATAGCTACAATATACATGTACAATTTAATTTATAAGGATATAAAGAATTCCAATGTTCTCAATTAACCATTACAAACGTGGATGTTTTATAATAAATACTAAATTACCGAAAGTAATGCTGAAAACGCACGATGCAGCTACTGTTAAAACCTTAGAATTAAAATGTAACACGTTTGGAACAACAACATCTACAAACATTATAGTAAAATACGTTTAATTGTTTTTACTTGTTCTAAATTGAAAAATAACTATTAACAACACATATGCCAAGTGTTTTTGTAGATTGGTCATTTAAATGGTCAGTTTTTATGCATTTGTTCCCATTTTGATAGAGGTTTAAAAAACGTTGGATACATTCTTAATTATAATTGGAACAATATTTCATACCATTCTTATGTACAACAACATTTACATTTAAATTAATGTTTGGTTATACTTGTATTAAATCAATGTTTCGGAAATAAAATGTTGTATTTGTCACTTACAATGATGCTGTTTTTGTACTTGTTCCAAGATCCATTGAAACAGCACTGCAGACTCAATACATGTAGGTACACAAATAACTACTTATACTCGTTCTTAAAACAAAAGTTATTTGTATTTATTTTGTTTGTATTTATTTATTTACTCATACATCATGTAATTAGAATATCTTCTTTGTCAATGATTATTCTAAAAAAGTTTTGTTCTTCCTTTTTTCTCAAAGTAATTTACCACCGAACTACCGTTTTAAATCCTTGTCGAAACCGAGAGTTAGTTACGCCGTAGATGACGGGGTTGAGACAGCTGTTGAGATACACTAAGATTGTGGTAGTCATTTCATTACGGTAGGACAGTGGACTGTTCCTTAGCAATGAGATGAGGTGAGAGATGATGTAAGGCAGTGAAAGGATGGAGGATAATATGACAAGGGCTATCATAGTCCTAGCTACGGCTATTTCATCTTTGGTCATGAAGATGTTAGAATGAGCTATTCTCCTATTTGTTGGCGATGGTATCATGTTGGACCCGAGTCGGTCTACCACAGCCGCTTGTACCCTCAACCTACTGGCACGTACCTCCCGGAAAATCAACATGTAACATACCGTAATCATACCCTGTAGGCTGAAACCAAAAATAGTCAGGAATGTAATGGAATAGGATAGGCTGGATAACCAGTCCACCGTGCAGGATGGTTTGTGAGGTTCCCACTTAAACTCACTCCAGCCAAATAGAGGAGGTACAGCTAGAGGGATGTTCATAATCCACATAATTAGGATGGGCCATACCATTGTATGGGATCGCCTCCCGTAGCCGAATCGGTACTTAATGCGTAGGAGACGGTCAACAGCGATCACGAGTAAAGTGGACCGCTGTACTTGGCTCAAGAATGTTTTGATAAATCCTTGTATCTGGCACATCACATCACCAAAAATCCATGCTTGGTTCACTACAGTGGAAGCAGTGAACGGTAAAACCAAAGCCCCCATCGCTGCATCACTCACGGCCAAATTGACGATCAACTTGCTTGTTGGTTTACTGCTAATTGTACGGACACTAATAAACGTCACACATACAAGAACACATCCGAGTATGGAAACGGTTGATTCGAAAATTAAAATCACTACATAAATGATAATTTCCACTTGATTTGCAGTATGGGAGTCACTGTTGGTTGCAGTTTCATTTGGAGTAGAAATCATCATGAAGTATAATGTCTGCATTCGTTGTTGCCTTGTTGAACATCCGTTTATTCCTCAGGCTTCAAGAGTCGATCAATGCCGGCACAATGCCGCCACTTCTCTGTTCTGTAAACTTCTTTTAAATTTATCGATGTTTTTTGGGGTACTGCTAAACTGTTCTGTTGTTGCTTTTTTTGCAGTCAGATAGTTTGTTGCCATTCACATAATCTTATCGTTGAAAAATGGATAAATTGCTGCCGATGTAATTCGTCTTCGGGCGTGCGAATGTCATGTGACAGCTTGATTATATCACTCCGCGTTCGCTCAGGAGTGTTGCCAATGATGAAGTTTACTGTCGTAAAAGTGTGTCTTACTTTATATCAGCAATACGCTTTATTTTCCAGATTTTAAAGTGTCAATCCAAACCAAGATCGATCAAAGCACACGTCATACTTTTTGGCATACTCTCTTGTTAGAGAGTGCGGCAATCACAGTGCCAGCGGATGCAGACTTTGAGCCTGTAGCATGCAACGTGTTGTCGCATGCCAATCAGCATGCTGTTACTTCTCAACTCTGGACTTTACTTTGAATATTTTTTGTGTGTGTTAAATTAAAATCAATTATCAAATTAACAGAATACCATTGATGTCAAGACATCTATTGCTGTCGGTGCCGTTTCATTCCAAAGTTTAGCGTTGATGCACTCGTGCACTTCTTCTTTTGGCTGCGTAGTGAACAATGAGTGTTATTTCCATTTCTAGAAAATGATTAACAAAAATGTTGTGTTTTTCTGCTTTCGAAGAGGTTCCAACTGGTTTTGATTGCCGTTAATCTAATCAACTATAGTCCTTTCCATTTTACATGAGGACTCCCAGTTGTATTAACCAACGCATTCGTGATTTCTGAAGATGTATTTTATTTTCTGTGCAGTGTGATGGAAGAGGTTTGGATTACCATCTGCCAATCTTTGATGTTGAGATATGCCACAGAGCTTCAAGAGTCTCACCGATGGCCTGGTAATATTAGATTTATTTATTTTTATGTCCCAATAGATAAATATTTGTACTTTTAAAATGAATTTCATATATACAGGAGTTTGTTTAAGAGTTGCAGCCCTTTAACTTCTTTGATGGGACTTGATCATAATGCCAGGTTATTGTTATGTGTTGGGTTCTTTCCCGATACTCAATGCAAAATAGTAACACCGTACTCTGGATTGCAATCTTTGTTTTCCAAGCCTGCTCGGGTAATTAAGTTTTTTTGCGCATCTTAGCAACTGTGTTCGTCGTGGCAAGCCGTTGTTCTGACCTGACATCACGCTGGCACCAACTGTCTGAGCATGGTCTGACTGTACCGGTACACAGTCCGACTTTGCATGCGGCCGAATAATTTGTAGACGAAGGAAGGGGCAAGAAAAGGTTCACGAATAAGTGGATTTATAGAAGTTGGATTAATTCTCTGGCGTCTAAGAAATGGTTAGTTTATAAAATACCATGATAATTACTGTGAAGAGATTCACTGTAGAATCATTTTTAAATTCCTAACATTTTAATGAACTTTTAATTAATTTGTAATAAGACAAAGGGCGCATCGCTGATTTCTCGGATAAGTGCCCTTGATAGTTTGGTATAAGTGTTTATTCGTCGGAATAAAGAAATTCAAAGCCTTTCGGTATAGAATTGTAGACCTAATAATCATGGCAGAGGACGGATGTCAATGAAGCAGTCATGAGTCACGTATATTACTATTTAGGCCTAATGGTATCAATGTGTACAATTTTCTTTGGGCCCCATTTAATGCATTACCTATTAACTTTGTAGTATACGGGGTGGTGATGTTCTCACGTAGTATTGCCAATAATGGGATAGCTTATATTTGTGATTGACAAACTTCATTACAGATGCAACTTAGTTAGGAGGTTGAATGTGCTATGGTGAGCCTTTTGTTTGCCTACCATTATAATCACAGTGCAATTAAAGTCTAAACTTGAATTGCTTAAAATGTCACTGTGATTTTAAAATTGAGCTTGTGTGCCGTTCCCTAGTAACCAGAACATACAACAACCATACATCGTAAGCTTTGTCTTCATATTGTTTGCATTTTAGGTGTTTTGGCTATTTTTAGCTGACCTCCATTTCCTGCTAACTGCTTTAACGGCTGTAACATCAAGATTGAATTTGCTGGTACCATCAAGACAGAGGACTCAAAATATCAACATAATCTATCCTAACGAACGAAAGTAATGGCAGGTTTTGTAAAGTTCAACAACTTGGACACCTTTTATTTATTTAACCGTCCTATTCGATCATTGTATTTTATATAAAAAGAGAACTTCTTCAAAGCATAATCTAAAGTAAAATCCGAAGACTGCCGCTGGTTATAATAATTACAACAGTTCTCATGAAATGTCATACAATTACTATAATTAAACGAACGAAAGTGTTGTCTTCTTATACAATGATTGTTTTAAGAATTTTTGTTTTCAAAAATTACCACCACCAAAAATAAATGTGGATTAAGTTGAAAAAACTGGATAATATAGCAAGCTTAGATCACAAGATAGATAAAAATTATGAAAACTTAACTGAATACAATCTTCTACGTAGATGGGAAACGATCAACCAAAGATGTCAAACCAATAATGGTAATATAAAATGTTGAAAATAAAAAGGTAACATATTTCAAATCAAACGTGTAAAACGTGTGATTTATAGTTCGGTGAGATATGAATTATTTAATCTCATTCCCAAGGCTCTACCCTTTAGGACTAGGTTGGTGTCCAATAATTGCTCAATAAAGTGTAATTAAAAGTTCGATTGCTGTCATTCAACATCTATAGTCGTCCAGCATCATTACATATTTTATTTGTTTATCATCAGTAGCTACTAATTTAGCCTAAAGTCTCTACTGCAGATTTGAGGCAATCAGTCCCATCAGCATGCTGAACACAACAAGCACGTAACCTGTAATTGGAAAGTAAACATAGAAATATTAAAACACTAGAATGTTAGTTTTAAGAACAAGGCGAAGACATATTTTCATCGAAAACCTGACATTTTAATCAATTAAAAGCATTGTAACATAACAATGGGAAACCGTATAGACACATTTTATTTTGGCCTTGATCAGCGCTTCATCATTATTGAACCAACTTTGGTCCAATCATAGAGCAACTTAAAGTCCTTGTATTGTTCAATATCATCTTGTAGTACACTGGGCACTCTGACGTTCATTTTTGCACTTGCAAAATAGAGACGGTATTAGAACCATTATAACAGAACCGATCTGCCACTGATATGGTACCTGTGATACATATTGACTAATTACCTCCTTGTTTGACAGTGGCACTGTCACGGCCGTCGTCGCCATCACCATCAACGGTAATCGGACTTGTGTCCACAATCACAATCTCAGTGAAATTCACCTTCGTTGACGTCACAGTGGGATTCACACCGTGCATAACAGGCACGCCTGGTTAAAAATATAAAGCATGTCAGCCGTTTACTTTGTGAATATTCAATATAACCAATCTTTATTGTCTAGATTTAAATTACGAGCTCATCTCGTTCAAAGTTCACCATCATTTTGTTGAAATACCTGTATTTTACCACTGAGCCACAATGGCAAAATCTACCACGAATAATGTAAATGAACCCCATTACCAATAATGTACCAGGCTCGTTAACGTATACAGCCGACATTGGTGTGTTTGACTGCTTACCGTTGACCAGTGGTCCTCTTGCGAAGAACATGTAGTAATCGGTTTCAGAGACGTCAAACAACTTTCCTCCAGTCATGACACTGACGTTACGTTCTAGACGACAGCTCACTTTACCATCTGAGTAGTTGATCTCGTTCACAGTAATCCCATGATTCTGTATTAATCAACAAAATTACATAAAATTTGTTAGCATTATCGAAAATTAAACTTGCATCCATCCAGCCAATCAATACGCGTTCCCCATTTGACCTTCAAGTATTTAAGTAGTAACTGAAAATTATAATTATGTTAACTTAATATTTTATCAGACAATTTGGAGATCGTAATAATTTTAAAGTACTTTTGCCGTGACCTAAACTACAAACTAACTACGATCATCTGATTATCTCACTTTTGTCCGTTGGTATTTTTGTTAAGTATTATAGGGCTTTACTTTTTAGTTAGTCTTGAGAATTTTTGTGTTGATTCTAGTGGTACGTAAATTCAATTTCAAACCGGCCACAAAACTCTGTACCCATCACCCATTGCACTCTGCACAGCGATCATTACCGAGTTGGTGTCCCGTCCCATCCCATTCCTGAAACCACCAGACCGCACTTCTTTCCAATTGCCAGTTTGCCAAAGAGGGCAGGGCGCACTTTCTACCCAATGGCCGAGTATGTAGTTTCTTACTCCTTACCTTTTCCTGTGCAATATCATTTGTCCTTCCTTTGTTGTAACGATGCTCGAACTTGGCAGTTTCGTTCCCAGTCTTCATGCACATAAGAACATGGTCATCCCCCTATATTATGAAATATAAAGACATTTTCCATAAATGTTATTTGGCTTTTAGGAGCTTTGGAATTATTGAGCTGTAACATCTGAATTCAACCCTGAGGTGACTATTGGCTCAGATTAAGTTTGTTTAGAAGAAAAAAAATAGCACACAAGAATTTTAAAAATGCAATGTTTAGTTTGTCTGTCTGTGCGGGGAAGGCTTGGCCCTAAAAGCATTCAGGTGAAACAGCCCAGCATTATAAATCCACTCTTACAGGTCACCAAACACTAGCTCTATAGAAAGAGTGTGTTGAAATTCAGTGATGCATGTGGTCATTAGTTATGAATACCCGGTTGTTACTAAAATAAGCCGCTGACTTGTTGACAATGGCGGCGTCCTTTAAGGGTGTGACTGGTCAGGTCAGAGCAACACACAGTGAACCACAGCGTGACCCCCTAGACCTTCCCACACCCCAACCACTACGTGCAGATCATGGTGGCAAACAATGCATGTGAATTTATTCCTTTCTTAGACATGAGCGTACCTGAACTTCCTCAGACACTTAAGACAACGCCACCCCAACCAATCCCAGTCTTCAACCATTTTCCATACTGCTCATCTCTACCACTGTTATCATTGCCCGAGTTGAGTAAAAATATTTCAGTAATTTTACTTTAATCGGTTTTTGAACTTCATACACTTTATCCTTAGTGTAGATCCATGTTGAAAAGTGAGGGTGTGGATTTGATATTTGTATACATTACCAATGTGAGATAAATAATTTTATTATGTCTCTTATGAAATGCCATTTCAACTTTATTGGTTGTCAAAGGTAGATCCAGGAACGTTTTCTCTCCTTAATACTGTTTAGTTAGACTCAAAAAGAAAAAAAAGTCACTCTGCGATAATTTGATGGAGAGCGTTTAACCATGGTTTATCAGAGTGCATCGCAATGTCTCTATACCACGACGTAAATTATGTTGTTGAGAATTTTTGCTCGTTTGTGAACTGTTAGCCTTTCTGTACAATCCTTTGAGACGACTATATAGTTCAAACTGTATAAGTGGTTTTTCTCTTTCTACGTTTGTTCTCTTCTTTGGACGAAAATCGGTCAGCGAAAAATAAAAGGGCGGGCCACTTGCACCTTCATTTTTTTTTCTTCTTCAGTTTGCTTCATTACAAAAACTTCAGGAATAAATATGCACGATGCATACTGATTTTGAGACAAGTTGACACCTACTTTATGTATAACATAATTAATGATTTTTCCATTATTATGCCTTATTGTTTTCGCTGCATGATGGGTAATGGGTGTGATCCTATGTCCCACCCCGGATTTACGCCTGTGCCTTCATCTCTTTGTATTGCCAATAAAGATTATTGTGGTAAGCATGTAACAGCATGCGTGTTGCCTTATGCTCACTACACAGGGAAATTGACGTATAGCCAAGATTCATTTGGTGATAACGTCACTTGAGTTGGGTCATGCAGATGAAATTTCATGTATATTACAATTAGTAAATTATTTGACGAAAACATCTATAAAGAGAAGTTTCAATTTAGGGTAATGAATTTGAATATTGTTTGGTTTAGGTAAACAAGATAAATACTTAACTTACCATTTTTCGATCGTCTGAGAAACCCACAGCGACCCAGCCTGCCGTCGTAGCAGCTATTTTCAGGTTGAGCTTGGTTTCATCCTCAGACAGGCTCCAGACAACTTCGTAGTCACAAGTACCATAAGCGCATTCAGCTGGTAACATGTAACAAGATTGTTGCCTCCCACAGTGATACTCTGCATAAGCAGACAATATCACCATCGAAGTCACAATAAGGAAAAGCGGGAGGATGTCTTGCAATTTGGTCGCCATGGTAATGCAGATCTCACAAATCTTCAGAGCGATTGAGGTGTCGGAGAAAGGACAAGGGCTTCCTGTGGCAAACTGAGACGTTTGAAGTAGTGCGCTGGGGTTCCTAAACTCCGAATTGGTGTTTAGAGAATAAACCCATTTGTAAAGAGGTCACTCTCTATTGGCTATTCTGAGACTAATCCATGAGAAAGAAACGTCACCGAACCACCACACTTCTTTATGTTTTGATGAAACGTAAATAAAAAGTTGTCGTAAATTACCAGTTCATTTCTATACCTAACTGGAATTAAACCGTCGTACAAATCATTAAAGTACACAGAATAACCTTGGCAAGACACAAAGGTGTGCACAATGATGCATAGAAAGAAAGTTCGCGGTACTTTTAGGGGTTAGCTTTATAGCTGTAGGGTTCATAGCTTTATATAGCTACAGGCGAAAGACCGAAATGGAATTACGGTAAAACCTTGCCTAATCATGCTCCAATATTATTTCAATAACTCAATTGAATTACATGAAATTATAGTGCTTCTCTGAGTGTGTGCTAAATGTTTTCGTGTTAACTCAAACATAAAAATGTATCTGGAGTAATAATTAAAGTTGACCCCCCCCCCGCCTAAAAAAAACCCCAAACAAACAACAACAACAACAACATCAAACAAAAAAAACAAAAACCTTCCGGAAATCTTTTTGACTCAGTTCGCACACGGCGCTTGCTCAAATCAGAAGGATCACTGTTTTGTTTTGGTTTATTTTTGTTAAGGTAAACATCATATCTCTGGACGTTGATTGTTTTTTCGAATAATCATGGAGGTATGCCTACCTTCTTGATTGGAAATTGTTCCAGTATTAAATTACTGTTCTTGGAAAAATAGGCCATGTATAGAGTTAATATTGTTCCTGTACTTGGATTTGTTTGTGCTTATGTCCACTCTTGATCAGCAATTTTTAGGAAATAGTAAGTTTAATTGTTTTTATTTTTGGTAAAGCCATTAATAAATATAGTTTGTTAAGTGATAGTTATTAACATTACACATGGTGTCAACTTATCTATAACATGATGATCACAGCACATCAATCGCAGTCGACAACTCGCTGATATGAATTGCTGGGGGAGTCGCTGAATGTGTTGCGCCCTCTCTGGCTGGCTCGACTTGTTATTAGACTTTTCTGTAAAGAGAAATGTCCCTGCTGCAAAACAAGTTTAAATAGCAAATGGTATGCGACATCTCAGTGACGTGATATGATTTAAATGTATTTAGCGGATGATTTTGTTTCTACATTAATTTTGAAAACCGATTAATTGAATTTTAAATAGCCCACACATCCTCGGGAAAAATCGATTCCCTCTAGCAAACTCCTGACAGAATTGAACAAGTCTAACGTCGTGGTGCATGGTAAGGTAGTAAACAAAAACTAGGTATGCAATGCCGTCTTAGCACCCAGTCGTCCGTCCGTCTGTAGCTTTGTGGGTCACGTCCTTGCTCTACAGTCACAACGTTTGAAACAGAATAATGTGTTTGCCATGGCAACGTTATATGCGTGGACGTTTCTTCTAGCTGCTGTTAACTTTCTTGTTTGTGGTAAGTATTTTTTCGGTAGACTAGTAATGATATAATTAGTGGAACTGTCTTCTTTCTCGACCTGGGGATTTATAGGCTCAGTTTCTGGTCTCTGGTCTGGTGACACAGTGTTGCTTGTTGTAGTTTGTTCAATCAATTTCGTGAAAAATGGTTTATTTGTTATGTTATTGTTAGCTATCATTCATTCAATGTACAAAATGTCGCTGTAAGTAAAATAGTGTGTACTTGTACAATAATGATATGTGCACGATTATCAACTTTAACTGAACGCTGTCAGCAGGCTTATTTATTAAAAAAAAACATAGCTTTACAGTTATGATGGTAGGCCTACTGCTCACTGCCTGGGTCTGGGATAGGTTTATATCCATTTGCTGTAGCATTGCACTGAGTGGGAAAGTCCCTAGGGCTTATTCATGCTGTAGTGCAGTAGCCAGTGGTGCACTAGTACTAGAGTATGAGTAGTACTACGTACTAGTACACAGTAGAGCATAGTTGCTTAAATCAGATATAGTTTGGCTTATATACCTGGCCCTGTTGGGTGTTAATTATTAGAACTGATATGTATTTATTATGTTATATAGTGGTACAGCTAGAAATAGGGTAATCCCCCGTAAATATTATTTCAATGTTCAGCTAGGCTTAGAACCTTCTTGTATTGTAGTAAGTTGCCTACATGTATATATTTTTTTTTATTGATTGTATTAATTCAAGTAACAACAATTCAAACATTCTCACCATTAACTTACAACCACTTCACGTCAGTATACGAAAACAACAATTCCGTGCCCACGAGTGGTACTATATTTTGGAACTTTTTGGAGCTTCTGGAATAATCTTTCCTTTGAAAATAATTTTGCCACATTGAAACCCTGACTGGAAAAAAGGAAAGACTACAAAGTTTCTTATAAAAAGGATGGGATTTGTTGTTGTCTTATGAGAAAATATGAGTACGCACTCACCGTGAATCACAGAACCTCGGCAGTGCATGAGCCACAGCCGATTATCTGCCATGGTATGCTGGAATTTTGGAACGCTCAGACCTACTTTCCTTTGAACCAAACACAATGGTATACAGGGTCAGTGGTAGCAGGCTGTCCATTCTTGTAAGCCACATTTGTATCACAAAAGGATAGAGGTCTGCAATCGGGCATTACACATTAGCTCTCGGAAAAGGTATATTACAGTATGATTTAATGAATTCATGTTGTAAAACGCCTTGGAGTTGGATCAGCATAAGGCGCTCAATAAATCTAATTATTACTATTATGACTTGCAATACCTTCTGTCCCTCTTCGTACGGTTGAATCAAGCATAGCATGGTAAGTGCATGCCTGTGCACGCTACACAATGGAATGTCCGGGTGGATATTCACGTAAGCCGTCTGACCGACAGCAAACAATTTAGGGAGCTCCGAAGTTGTTCCGAGGTTAAAAAACATCCACTGTTGGCCACTCCACAAAAATTTGGCGAGAAGTGCTTAAGAGTGAACACTATTATTGTGCTCCTATTAGTTAACCAAATGGTTTAACTTTCTAATGTTATGTCTTACTCCTAGTTACAAGTCTTCCTGATCAAATAAGAAATAAGAAGAAAATATATTTCCTTGCTTTGCTAGAGTATCAGTGCTTTGCATAAAAACTTGTTTGGAGTTGAAACTTGTTCATTTAATTTTTTTTCTTCATTTTTTAGGGTTGTTTACAAGAGACATACATATTTGACATAATAACATTATGTTTCTCAGATTCCAGACCCAACATGCTTTTCCTGATCATTGATGATTTTCGACCCGCCTTAGGGAGCTATGGAGAGCAAGTAATTACTCCAAACATGGACCAGCTTGCTGCACACTCAATCAGATTTACAGATGCCCATGCACAGGTAAGCCTTAAAGGCACTGGACACTATTGGTAATTACTCAAAATAATTGTTAGCATAAAAACTTACTTGGTAAGAGCAATGGAGAGCTGTTGATAGTATAAAACATTGTGAGAAACGGCTTCCTCTGAAGTAACGTACTTTTTGAGAAAGAAGTAATTTATTTGAATTGATTTCAAGACCTCACGCCTGAGGTCTCGAAATCAAGCAATCAAGCATCTGAAAGCAACAACTTCGTGTGACAAGGGTGTTTTTTCTTCCATTATTATCTCGCAACTTCGACGACCAATTGAGTTCAAATTTTCACAGGTTTGTTATTTTGTGCATATGTTGAGATACACCAAGTGAGAAGACTGGTCTTTGACAATATTACCAAAGTTGTACAGTGTCTTTAATGGTCTGTTTATCAATTAATTGAATCTAGGAATTAAAGGTTAGGGTTGCCAAATTGTTCAGGTGAAAAGATGATGGTACCTTATTGGAAGATATTTTTGTCCACTTTAAAATTTGTGTTTTTATGGGGATGTATCACTCATGTTACAAAATGGCACCATCTCAAGAAAACTTTGTTCAGGTTGATTTCATAGACGCATTTTATCCCTCCTCCTGCAGATGTCACTCCTAATAAGTAAAATCTTCTATTAGTGGTAACCACAGCAACTTGTTCATTTTCTGAATTTCACATCTTTATTCATGTATTCATTTATTCATAACTTCTTCAGTAAACATGTAAACAAGTGTTGTAGGCCTATACCGTAACAATTTACTGACATTTTGACAAGATAAACAATGCAGGATTGTGCAAAGAGCTTTCCATGCTGTGTATGATTTTAAGGCTTTCTTTTTAATAATTTGCTATGATGTTGAAGTTTAATCTGGTACTCTGGTATGGCTTTTCGTTTGTAGCAAGCTTTGTGTGCACCAAGCAGAATATCTTTCTTGACAAGTAGGAGACCAGACTCTATTCGCCTGTGGGACTTCATGTCCAGCTACTGGCGAGATGCAGCGGGAAATTTCACAACATTACCTCAGCATTTCAAAGAGAATGGCTATTATGCAGTGTCATTGGGAAAAGTTTTCCATAGGGGTAGGTATTGATTTTACAGATTGACAATACATAAATTACTTCATACAAATCATTCCATAGATTGGTGACAATGAGACATTAAGGATGCATTATTTGTGTGCGCACACCTAGTCATTTTGTCGTAATCTGGCCACATTAATTTTGTGTTTTTGTCATTGATCTGTTTTTTTCAGGGTTTGGGAGATTAGATACTTTTAACTGCAAGAGTGGTTTATTGCTTTTACAAAATCTTAAAATTCAAAAGGTAACTGTTGATTTTTCAGCAGTCAGCAGTTTTAGTGATTCAGCGCTGCACTCTGTGCAAGCCATCTAGCTGTAGACTCTAGGTTTGAACAAGTCACGGGGTTGATGAAAAGTGCATTTGATGCATTGTGCAAGGTACCAATAGAATCACACAAGCGTTGTTAATGCTAAGCTGTTGAGTAGTCTGCTTGATCCCACACCATCCTGTACTAGGTTCTGATTAGATTCAGTCAGTTGAATGAATTGCTTGTTGTTGACTTTGAGCATATTTGGCAGTGGCCTGGTAAATCTCTCAGTCACAGTAATCAGAGAAGGCATTCAGGCAATGATTTACCATGGAATACCTTCCTCCTTGGCTTTACAGTATGAAAATCATGCTCCATGTTTTGTTATAAACACAAATTTGTTTATAACCTTTTTACCCAAAATCAAACAAGAATAGTATCTTCCATCTGATCTGAGATTCCAGAGATTCTATGTCGTGAATTTGAATTTTTGACCTACATGTATCAATGTGGTCAGCCATGATCTCTGTTAGAATACCAAGGCAAACAAGTCATGTGTACACTTGCTCAAATCGCATTTCCGTCAACTCTATAGCAGACTTGTGCAAGCGGAAACCTAAAAGAAGACAGGTGTGAGAAAGAAGCTTGATATTGCTAAAAACACAATGGTTTATATTCTTAGCATCCACCACCACCCGGGCAGTCAACTTGACCCACAAGTGATGGCCTCGTCAATCTTGTGGAAAATACTTAGTTTTGTATAATATTTTGAAATGTTTATTATGACACTGTATAAAGAGGTGACTTAAAGCGGTCTACTCATCATATATTTTATTTGTATTTGTTGTAATTTGATGACAGGTCGATGTTCCAATTTCACTGATGATTATCCATTGAGCTGGTCAATTCCTGCCTTCAGTCCAACCACAAAACGGGAAACAAAAAAAAACAAGGTGAGAGGAAAGTTATCAATCTGCCCAACCAATCTTGACATTAGAAATAGCAGAGGTGTCAGTGCACTTGACCTCTCAGCCATGACATGCCAATGAATTAGCAATGACACTACACATTGCAGCACTGTTTTGTCATGTGAATGCAACTATGGAGCTACAATGTATAAAAAAGAACTGACCTAAAAATTTGGTAAATTAACTTGAGTGTGATATACTATATTATCTTCAAGCAGGCTTGAATCTTCGTTTCTGATCGGTCGATCCATAGTCACGAGGAGTGTGATATAAACTCTTATTGCACGGCTCACATCACACTCTGCGCTGTTCTGACTCTGCGTATTGTGCAATTCTAAGCTATACGCAAAAAGTACAGCTACAAAAGTAAATATAAATTCAAAAAATGGGGCGTTTGGCACTCGTTTACTGTGTACAGAGGAGCCTCATCCATCTTTATTGTGCGTCAAGTTAGCTTGAAGATAAATTCTTTATAATACAATGTTGTGCTTCCTTACGCAATGTACCGTTGTTATGCAGTCTGAAGAATATTAGCACATCAGCAGGAATAATTTTGACAGAATTAGTTGTTGTAAAGGTAATTTTAGACTACAGTGGTTTTAGTACAAATTTCTTTGCTGACTGAGACCCTTATTGCGGTTTGGAAAAAGTTATGAAGATATTGATTTGTTGAATAACAGTAGAATCTGTTGAACTTGTAGGATTGGGTTACAGCAATGTAGGTCGCTTTATGGTAGGTCATAACACTAACGGTAATACCCAACCTTGTTTTGAGTTTGGGGGATTTTTTCATTGTTTTTTTTGTGACTGCCTGCATTGTGATTGGTATACAATGGTATTTTTTCATGCAAAGCGATATCGTCATATTCCATAGAAATACTGTCAACTGAATCTTTCTGCAATAACAGGTTTTGTTGTTGTTGATGGAAGCTCATTCCATCTCTCTTTGTTTAAAACCTATACGCATGTTTGATACAAGTGTTCAAGTTTAATCCTAATGCCTGATTTAAAAACGATGTGCTCATTGCCCAAAGTTTCTAAGAACTTGTTTAAGACTTGTTTTACTCAAGCACCAGATGACTGTATTACCCCAAGACTCTTCCCTTAGGTTTGGCATATCGTTACATTCAACAAAAAGGAAGAAAGTGATCAAATTGAAAAGAAGATTCACTAGCTTTCTGTGAATACTTGGCCAGTAGAATTATTTGCAGATTAATTTTTTTTTTAATTTTCAAGATAGAGTTAACTAATAATGTATAGCGCTTATCTCCCATTGGTGTAGAGTTAAAAAAAAAAAGTAACAATCTAACAGCCCTTCAGATAGTTTCACGTACATGTACTTCTTTGTCTGCTGCAGTTTATTTTCAACTACCAACCTTTCAGATATCTGTCTACAGAGGGCACTCTTACTGTTAACCAGTCATTTTTACTTTGTCATCTGTTCTGCTTCTTTTGACCTATATATAGACTCTATACAGTCCTAGAATTTAATAACTGGGGCAGAGCAGTTTTCATTTTCCATTCTTCAAATGTGAAAAAGGGAAAGACAGAGGCTTGAACTTTTTTCAAATGATGTTTATGTCTGTATTGCTTCCATGAAGTTCCAAGCATGACTCTTCCTGAAACTGGGAATGTAATGCATTGTTTAATGTGGGTTTAAAAAGTCAACAACCATATGTCAAAGCATTTGAAAAATTTTGACAAATTGTAGTCTTGAAGAACACTCTCTCATACAAACCCTGTTACTATGTTTTATTATTTTCATTGTACAGCTGTGCCCTGGACCGGATGGCAATCTTCATTCCTATACCATGTGCCCTGTTAATGTAACTAAAATGCCAAAAGGTACACTACCTGATATAGAAACATCAGACTCTGCAATATCTATCCTAAGAAGTCTGTCAAGAACCAAGAGGAAAGTTAAAGGAAAAGGAGGCCTTAAAGTGGTGCCCCCTACTGGTGGACATCCAACCCCACATACGCCATTCTTTCTTGCTGTTGGCTACCATAAACCCCACCTTCCATTCAGGTAGGTTAAACATCATGGTGGCGTTACTTACAGAACTTAACATACTATTAGGGTCAGGGGTAAAGATAAAAAACATTTTTGGTTATTTGCAAGACTGTTCAAAATAATTCATAAATTCCCAAAACAGTTTAGGCAGTTAAAGGTGGTCAGTTGACCATGCTTATCTGGTATTGAATGGCTGATGATGAAATAGCTGGATCTGTTTCAGACTGGTTGGCTGACACACATTTGACGCTCAAAGCCATACGCATATTGGAGCACAAACTTATGAGGGCATTAATAACGTGTCATGCTACCGTTGAGTGTCGCATACAATCTGACCCCTCACGAAACGGAGTCCTGAGGACTTGGCAGAAATTGAAAATTTACAAAACAGAAAAGTTATACAGATTTTCCTACATCATTGCGCTTTGACAAAAAGGTCATTTATGACAGGCGTGCAACTTTTCCTCGGATCAGCTGATTTCCTCTTTTTTTATTCTCAGTTTTACCATTTAAAATTGAAAAATACTGTACAAAATCATTGAAATTTTGTAATTTCCTCTTTTTTGGTGAAGTTACAGTTGCATGCCTGTTATGAACAGAAATGAATGAGTGGTAACAAGATCTTAAATAAGGGAATAAAAGGGTAGTGACGCCGTCTTAACCGGCCGTTTAAAACGCGGGGTCGTGGCCGTTTGATAAAGGACGAGCCGAAGGCGAGGTCCTTTATCGCACTGCCATGGCCCTGCAAGGTTTTAAACGGCCGGTTAAGACCGAGGCACTACTCTTTTATTCCCATTCATAAATGCCCTTTTTGTTAAAAAGCGTAATATTGTTGGAAAATCTCAACTTTTCTGTTAACTTTCATTTACTGTCACGTCCTCGAGCCCTGTTTCGCGAAGGATATGCATGCCATGCTCAGCAGTGTCATAACACCAACATGTTTTTAGATTGAATACCAGTATGAGTTGATTGCGTTTCGCGTAAATTAGCGCCTGTGTATAATCTTGCACACCACAGGTGTGTTTAAACACTTCAAGCCGTGCATTATCATCTGTTAGAACACGGCCACGTGACACGCTCTCCACCAATCAGAATGGATAAACTCTCGGAGGTATTTATGAATGGCAGTTTAAGACTGGCAGGTTCATGGCTGTATGATAAAGGACCAAGCTGATTGTCTCTTGTTACAAAGGTAAACCTACAAATTCAGTGCTTCACCTAAATGATTCAAAGTTGATATACCCTTTCAGATATCCAGAGAAGTACAAGGACCTGTACCCCATTGATACCATAGAAATGGCTAAGAATCCTTACTTCACAGCCAATCTTCCCCCTGTTGCCTGGGAACATTGGAAGGATGTCCGTAAAGGAGAGGACATTCCACTTTCTGTACAAGGACAAGACTATTATCAACCAATGCCTGACAAATATCATGTAAGTACAATATTGAAGTTGTTTCATAAACATGGTTCTATTCCTGAGTCAGTCAATTATTCATTAGAGTCAGTGGTTGGTGGGCAGTGTATATTCCTATGCTACTAGTACATCATGCCATCAGAAGTCAGTCACTATTGCTATGTAATAAACATTATGACTAAAAAAAAACTCCATAAAAAAACCGAAATGACAAAATTTTTTCATGAAAAAGTATTCATCAATTAAGGAAAAGAAATTATATCAAGGGCTATAATTGAATTTAAAATGAATGCACTATAAGGTAAAGTTACATTATTTAATAAAAAGGAAATTACTTTCCATCGTTGAGTTTTCAATAAGCACGCCATTCAACCACATTTTAATGAAAACAACAAGTTTTGTCAGTGATATTGTGCCTGTTCATAGTGGGCATATTCAATTGTGGCATTTGAAATAAACAATGGTGATTTGTGGGGTCTTCAAATGCCACTTCATCTACTTTAACAGTATGTTAGAAAGACATCTCTCGCTCTGGATGATTAGTACTGGTATGAACTTTACAATCAGTGAGCTTTTGGATGGAAGATAAAAATACATGTATGTTTTTGTTTGTTTAAACACTACCAATCTTATACTTTGTTTTCATCTTCTCGTTTCTGTTCTTTCTACATAATGTGACCACTTTTTGATTCTGACACAATAGAGTGAAGTTTAACATTGTTGGCTGTCTTATTTAGATTTACAAATATAAATATGTTATTCCAGTGGAAATTTCAGTAAGATGCTTGCCAGTCCATTCTTTCAACAGTTTTGTGCACAAAACAGTTTATTCTTGTCCACATAGTCATGAAAATGAGAATATCCTTGAGCATCATTTTACTCCATCGGTTAACAGGAAATTGATGAATTATCATGAGGTTACCGGGTTACTTTAATTGAATGCTTGTTGTTTTATTTTCCTCCTCAATAATGATATTAAATCGGAGGCTTTTTTAAATGTTGCCATTACGTAAGTGTTAAACTTGTCGAGGATTTCCCTATTTACTGATCACGCTTTGTCATTCATGGATTTGTTAGTGATATCATTGTTTTTTTCTGTGTTTTTTTTTCAATGGTCAATTTAATCTCTTGCAATTAGTGAAATTCATTAGCTTTCCCTTATATCTTAAAGCAATGATTTTTTTTATACTCTCACTATTTGATTGCTTCCATGTAGTTCCATTTGTTAGTCTCATTCTGTCAATCAAATCAAAAGATGACCTCTTTTCAGTTATATTTTTTCTTTTTTCCCACCCTGAGAGAATTATTTGTGGGCATTCGCTGATCAATAATAGACATTTCATATCTTTACCAAGTCAATATTCGTTCCTTTGGTGCCTTAAAGTGGCTAGAAAATTATAAAAGAAAGTATATGTAACTACAGATGGAAAGTCTATCTAGCACAATGCTGGTCAACAGCTCCCTTGCATTAAGGCTTCAGGACGCTGGGGATTCCAGGTGCAACGATTTTTGTCCAGGAGAATTCCCAGCTTTATAGTTAAGTACACATTTGCTGGGAACCTCAATTTAGTGGAATTGGATTTTGAAATGATGTTTTTTGCCGAAGAGGGATCTGACTCACAGACTGTTCTGCCAACAAGTATTAAGAACAACATTGCATCCTGTTTTGTATCTTCATAGCTCTTATCAGGCTTATAGCTGGAAACCATGCAAATATTCACCATGTTTTTCATAGTTCATTTTAGGGAAGGGAATGGTTATTTTTGGTTTGAATCTATTTGATTTATTTTATTTCAACCAAAAGTGACAGTTTCTTTTATCATCCTTTTATTAAATCCCCTCTTAGAGATTTTTCATAGTTTTCATTTATGAAGCACTCCAGACCAGTACTTTGCAAATAAATATCAATCAGTTTGTAGAATGATGCTCTCACTTTCCGTTTCTGTCTGCATTGTTGAAGAAAGCCAAGATGCTTCAATCAGCAAAAGCCCAAAGGAATTACCTTCAATGGTGGAATTTTTTATAAAAGCCTGGCTTTCATTACAAGCCAGATCTTTTAAAAGTAAAATGATCACAGTTTATAAATGTAATCACCAGATTACCCTAGTAACCTATTTCTTTTCAGAAGTGAGGTTTTGAACAAAGCATATTAATAATTTAAGTGACCACTACCTCTATAGAAAATGACTGCTTCTTCCACATTTAAAGAATGTAATTATTAATTCATTGTAGCTGCACTAATAACCCACATTTTGCTGCAAGCTCATATGAAGTATTGGTTGAACATAAAGGAAAACCGACTGTGAGGTTAGATCTTGAACACAATGGGTTAATAATACAAAAGGTAACACCCTGGATTAAATTATGAAATTGATGTAATGATCAACTTCATGTAGAATAATAAAGACTGACTGTATGAAGACTGTGATAAAGGCTACAGGCAGGTGTACCTACAAAGTAAACCCACATATACTGATAGAGCAGTTCCTGTTATCAGTCAGGGGCAAGAAGGTGTTACATGCACCTGCCTTCATAAGGAACTCATATTTTGGCTCATATCTAAAAACCAAGTCTTTACAAAAAATGTTCAATAAAAGGACTTAAGATTAAAGTACAATTATTAAGAAAGAAAAAAATAGTGGTTTCTGACAATTGTTATATGTTGTTCCTTCTATGTAATGAGCTGATGTTACCTCACAGTTATGTTAAAGGTACACGTTGCCTTGGGTCGGGCGAGTTGGTCTATAAAAAGCGTTTGTCACAAAATGCATATGGTTAGAAAGATGTTTTAAAAGTAGAATACAATGATCCACACAAATGCCTCGAAACTGCATGGTTTTCCTTTAACTTTGCATACTAGGTGAACGTGTTAGTTCACGATGTAAAAAGAAAACCCAAGCAATTTCGAGGCATATTTGTGTGGATCATTGTATGCTACTTTTAAAACATCTTTCTAACCTATTATGCATTTTATAAAAACCGGTTACAAACGCTTTTTATAGACCAACTCGCCCGATCCAAGGCAACGTGTACCTTTAAAGAGATGTAAATGTCTGCAATATCATCAGTATTATAAGCAACAATGTGTGCAAACATGTCATATCTCCTAAAATAGCATTTCCATTATCCATTATTCCATTATTCCAATATCACAAACATATATGGTAGTTCATCTCAGTGTCTGCAAAATTCATCAAAGTTTTAATAATGCTGGCATGCAAAACACTCCACATATTGGAAGGTTTGAATTGATTAGGTAGACCCTCTTACAAGTAACTTGTAAATGTCATGTCTACAACAGGTAGATCCTGTGGATCCTAGGTTGCACAAAATTCAATCAACTTATGTCTCAAACAATGCTTGCAACAGGGATGTCATATAGCACCAAATAAATGTCCTCAAAATTACCTCTGTAAGGATAGCTTTAACTTTAAAGAATTAGTTTCTCCTCTCTGTGTAATTTTCTCTTTTGGGTGTACTAAGAGCATGACCCATTTACATTTGTTCAAGTACAGTGTATGATCCAGTTGTGTCTGTTGTGAGAACGTGTTATGACTTGTAATCATGATATACGATTTAGAAAGACAGATGCTATCGAGTTATTAGTACCTTTTTTTAGAATGAACACTTGGAGTAGGGTTAATCTGATATACTGTGAAAGTTCTCTAGCATATGACCTGTACATCTAACTCTTAAGGGAAGAGACATGAATTAACTTGCTGAGATGCGACCTGTCACGTCCTCTCATCACAATGTGATGGATGAGAACATTTTGGTGAATTTTGACTCTGCACTGGTTAGCCACTTGACTTTAAATCTCAACATGGTGATTCAAATCTCTTGTGACTCCTTTACCAGTCTCATTGATTCTCTAGTTACAGACATCACATCACATTACTGGCTTTGGAAGCGTTTAGAGAATTTGATTAACACAATCTTGCACAAATTCTGTATAGAAATATAAATGAATTTTTGCACTCAAACGGAACATCATAATTAATTAGTTAAAGCAATCAACAAGACAGGACACTGAATCAAGTATCACAAACAAAGACTAAACCTGTTTTTTTTAATTCTACATTCTTAAAAAAATACAATACCACTACAGGTTGAAGTTGGTCTGCAACCTTGTTTCGCACTGAAGTTATTTCAAGTAATTTCTTGTCTAGTTCATCTAGTTAATGAAATAAGTGGCAAATAAAAACAATCTTTGCTTTTCGTTTTCATAGCTCTTGATGCGACAAGCGTATTTTGCAACTACATCTTATATTGACCATGAAGTGGGAAGAGTTTTATCCACTCTAGAAGAAGAAGGTTTTGCAGATGACACAATCATTGTGCTGTTAGGAGACCATGGTGAGTGTATAGAAGAGAATGAAGATATGTCCTTAATATTGCTTTCAATTGATCCAAGATATGGAAATATTCATTGAGAAACCTTGAACTGTCTTCCATTGACTATTATTTAACTTGCTTGAGATGTCTTTGCAAAAGAGTTTTTTAAATGGTAGGTGTTTATCCATTTTGATTTCATTTCATTCTACTGAATGCATTTATATGGTTATACCTGTGATTAAAAAGACAGATGATTCCAGTTGTGTTAATTAATAACCATTTATTATTAGTATCCAATGATTTATACTAGCTAAGCAGTGATCATGACAACATCCATCTTCGAACCGTTCCATCTCTCTTGAGATTATACCGTGTATTGAGATTATGCATTTAGCTTACTATTTTTTTATACAAACCACTAATCATTACCTTTGCAGATCACTTCTTAGTGAGTAGATAAGGGCATGGCGTCTTCTGTGATATCTTGATCTGAAAATTGGCACTTTGACACCCCAATTCCAGTGTATTGTCTCAAAAGATTATATGCAAATAAGAATAGTCTACTTGATTTGTTATTGTTTTTTATAGGTTGGCAACTGGGAGAGCACCAAGAATGGTCTAAATACAGTAATTTTGTCTCAGCAACTCAAGTACCACTCATTTTCCATGTACCGGGATTGACAGACAAAAGATTGGGACATCATTACAAGTTTTCCTTGATGGATCCCTTTTATAGAACAAGTGACAATCGCCCCAATGCAGAGACTCCAGTCAACTACTCAGGTGAGTTAAGTGACACATCAACAGGGCATTATCCAGGCTTTGTTAGTAACTCCCTGGTTGAGCTTGTTGATGTTTTTCCCACTGTAGCTGAGTTAGCCGGTTTACCTATTCCTCCTTTGTGCCCTATCCATGCCTCTAGTGTTGTATTATGCACAGAGGGTGTGAGCCTTGGTCCATTAATTCATCATATCACTGATACACCCAGCAAATTGAAAGTGACACACTGGAAGAATGCAACATTTAGTCAGTATCCACGCCCAACTTTGTTCCCGTCCCATAAAACCAACACACCATCCCAGGATAGAATTGCTTATATGGGTTATTCAATGAGAACCAAGAGGTATAGATATACGGAGTGGTTGCCATTTAATAACTCCAACTTCAAGGTGAATTGGAGCAATCCTATGGCTAAGGAACTGTACATCTACAGCCAAGATCCGTTTGAGGATGTGAACGTTGCAGATATGCCTGAAAATGTACAGATTGTAAAAGAACTTTCTTATCAACTTGGACTCAACTGGAGGCATGCACTACCAGTCTTCAATGAACAAACTTCAACAGTGTCTACTCCAACTGAGTGGTATGTGAAATGACATACGATGTGCGCTGGCCACAGCGCACACCACAATCCTTCCAACTCATTGTTCATTTTTGTACTTGGTGTCTTCTATTTTAACAAGTTTTAAGATCTCATATTTTATGTGGTTTACATATGTTTTAATGAAGAGAACGTTGACAAAATATATAAAAGTGAAAATTTAGATTGTGTTATAATATATCAGGTACAGTGAACAAGGTATTGTACGATTTGGACATTCAGTCGTATCACTGATTTAAAGATATATCAGTATATGAAGCTCATGTGTGAAGAAATCATTCCAGCACTCAGGTTTTGAACAATTATTTTTTCAGCTGCACTATCATTATAGGCAGCAAAGTTGATTGGAGCATTCGTTCTGAGCCTTTTGAGGTTTAAAATCTTAGGCAAAGTACTTTGAGTTGTTAGGTTTGTTTTCCCCTCTACAATTAGGAAAAGAAAATCAGGCGTGCTTTGCGTGCACATCCTTAAATCAGGTATACAACTTCTCAGCGGAAAAGCTGATTAGGTGTTCGGGCAATAGCCGAACACCTATTGTTATTGTTCGTTTTTTTAATAGTTTTTTTTATAGGTTTTCTTTTTCTTCTTAGTGAGCTTTGTCCGCAAGCAAACGCATGGTTGTGAAGCTTAGATCAACTTTAAACTTTGCATGTAGTTAGAATTTGCTGGCATATGCTGAGTAAGCTGTGAAGTCATGATGGTAACATCAGGGCCCAATTTCATAAAGCTGTTTAGCAGAAAATACTGCTTAACACACTCTTTGCTAAGCACAAAATTAATGGGGCACCAGTCACAACTATGTGAACTTCATGGAATGTTGGCTGGTAGCTAGTTTCTGGTAAGCAATAATTTTCTGTGCTTAGCAATTTTTTGTGCTTACATGCTTTATGAAATTGGGCCCAGGTAACAAATTACAAGCCAAAACAGTTTAAAAAGTGACCAGTTGCTATTCGCTGTATTTTACGAAATATTAAAGCTATGATATTCATAACTAGACATCTGATAGATCAAGACTGGGGGCAACATTTGAAAAGTTAACGCCCAAATCGTATGACCTTTACTTCTGGTCGCACCGGAAGGTCAAAGTTTGCCTTTGTTTTTCTTCTTCAAAGATAAATTAATTTTTTCGGCCATAATCCAAAATTCTGTACATCGAAACAACTTCAAGTTTACACCATGTTTTAGACCTTGATAAAACGTCCATATTACAATTATGTCTTCATGACATCTTCAAGCATTAGGTGATGTCACCTTAAAGGTGCTCTTTTAAAAGATTTATATTTATAGGAAAAAATGTGTGATCAAGCTGAACTTTGCATCAAGCTGGAATTTGTAAATTCCAAAATTTGAGGTACTATTCTAATGATGTCATCAAGTCAAGTGTCACGCGACGTCACCTTAAAGGGGCAGTTTTACAAGATGTATACATACATAAATAAAATGCCAATCGAGCTGAAACCTTGTATGTATTCAAGCCGGGATGTGTTACAATTTGAGGTCGCATTACGATGATGTCATCAAGCGCCACGTGATGTCACCTTAAAGCTGTACTTTTCAAAGATTTATATTTAAAGGAAAAAATGCACAATTTAAACTGGGATGTGTAACATCCAAAATTGAAGGTCCTTTTCTAATGAAGTCATCAAGTGTCACACGACGTAGCCTTAAAGCTGCAGTTTTACAAGATCTATGTTTACAGAAAGAAATGCAGGATCGAGCTGAAACCTTGCATTTATTCAAGCTGGGATGCGTAATATTTGCAATTTGAGGTCAAATCATGATGACGTCATCAAGTGTCACATGATGCCACATGACCCACTTTCAGGTTGCAGTTTTACAAGATCTGTATGTACAGAAATGAATGCGCAATCAAACTAAAACTTTGCATATATTCATGCTGGGATGTGTTGCACCCAAAATTTGAGGTCCTTTTATGATGACGTCATCAAAAGTCACGTGACTTCACCTTAAAGGTGCAGTTTTAAAAGGAACAGCTCTGTGTTTTGTTCGCAAACGAACACATGTTAAAATGTTAAAATCTAAACCCAATACCTAGCGACAAGCTTTTTCACTGTGGCGGCATAGTTTGTTTGAAATTTCAAAAAATCCAGTTAATCATTTATGAAGTACAGCTGATAAGTTGCAGTATGCTTGTTATTTTTTAACTACATTGACATCATCATCAAATGTACATGTAAAGAGTAAGACAAATTAATGTTTAACATTAAACCGAAACTAATGGGAATCCAACTTTGTTTGAAATCTTGTTGAAAACTTCAAACAAGTACAGCTTAAAAATGTCAACATGAATTGCATAGCTTGTGTAAACATGTGTTTTATTGGTTTTTTATGCTCTTTTGTAATCAATACAATAATAATGCTTCAGTAAATGGCATCCTTGATATTATTATGCGTTTTTTTATATAATGATAACAGGTACATGTTTTATTGTTAAACGTTATGCTTGTGTGTTCCCGAACACCTAGTGTTTGTCAGGTGACAAACATTCAAGCTCTAGTTTACTCTTTTTTCTGTGGTTTTTGTGGCAATGAAATATGAAAATCACAACAAATAATTGTGCTTCAGGCAGTTTCCTCTATTTTCTTTTACCTTACAAGTTAGTTGCATGTCTGTTAAACTGCCCCCTGATGTTTTGCACAATTCAGTTGCATTTTTTGCAGTTTGTTTAATTTACATTAGAAAGACAAGAGAAATGAACCAAGTTATGTTTAGACAAATGGATAAGTTTTTATAATTGTTATTTATTTTTTATAAACTCTCTGTTATTGGACAAACAAATTGTTCTCTGCATGAACAATTCTTGCGGGTTCTATGGGCCACCTGCCCCGCCCTGATCAAAAAGTGGTAGATATCACCATCCATCCGTTCCCGAACACCTAGTGTTTGTCAGGTGACAAACATTCAAGCTCTAGTTTACTCTTTTTTCTGTGGTTTTTGTGGCAATGAAATATGAAAATCACAACAAATAATTGTGCTTCAGGCAGTTTCCTCTATTTTCTTTTACCTTACAAGTTAGTTGCATGTCTGTTAAACTGCCCCCTGATGTTTTGCACAATTCAGTTGCATTTTTTGCAGTTTGTTTAATTTACATTAGAAAGACAAGAGAAATGAACCAAGTTATGTTTAGACAAATGGATAAGTTTTTATAATTGTTATTTATTTTTTATAAACTCTCTGTTATTGGACAAACAAATTGTTCTCTGCATGAACAATTCTTGCGGGTTCTATGGGCCACCTGCCCCGCCCTGATCAAAAAGTGGTAGATATCACCATCCATCCACCCCCACCTAGAAATAATGCACGCAAACCCTTTATATTATTGTGAAATGATGTCAATTTATTTTTGACCAAGCCTTTAATTCTGGAGTGGCTTGGTACCTCACAGCCACCTCAGTTGTCTTGTTTGATCGTGAAAATATATTGTACCAGCAGAAAAATATTAGGTTCAAGCAAATTGAATGTTATCAAAAGACAGAAAAGACGAAACACAGGATTGGTAATCATTGGAAATTTTAATTAGTTTTAGTCTGAAAGCTCACTTAGTATTCCGTTCATTCCAGTACATGTTTTGTCACAGATTTGTTGTGTGTATAGATAGTACTACCTTTTGGACGAACGTGCAAAAAAACGGTGACACAATAATATTCTTGTTGTTGTTTGCGCTAAAATGTTATTGCCAAAATCAGATTTTTTTCAAGAGTTTGTTGTATGTTTTTTTATTAAAAAGTTTGAATTATTTGTCCAAAAAACAAAGAAACATGAGTATATTTTCCCTTGAAAGCCAATGACTGTCCATAGTACTACACTATCTTCACTTTTTCTGGTGTCATGTACATCTGTTTTTTCCCTTATGCAGTTATTAATTTTGTAGTTTTATACCCTCAATGACAGATATTCTTTTTCTGAGAACTTTTAAGCATCCTTGTGGTCATCTTGGGTTTGTACAATTCCAAGATTTCATTAGCTTGTTTAGCTTGCTCACGTTTATCATATTACATCTAAACTTAAATTGCAGGTTGGATTTGAAGCAACACGTTTACAGTGGTGTCCAAATTGGCTGTAACAGTATCCAGCTTCTTTATGGGAAATACTTAATTGCTTTTTTCTGAGCAAGGTGAGGTGTTCACTTCCTCTTGCTGCATCGTTTGTCCCCCTAACAGTACATAATTTATTCAGTAACTGACTAGAAGTTAAAGAGGAGACCAAATTGTCCCTCACTGAGCAACAGATCAAATTTCTGTCTAAGCTCTTTAGTACTGATGTGAGCAGCACTTTATATTCACCTGAACAAAAAGAAATGCAGGGTTTTAGAAATAGATTTTTGACAAAATCCTGAAGTTCTTGGTGGATTTCAAAGAATTTGTCTTCTCCAATTCAGAGTATTGCATGGAAATTAATTTTAGGGCGAAAAAGTAGACACTGTGAATGTTTTTCTCCCAGGTACTGATCAAATACTGGCTTTCGGCCTTTCTATTGTGATATTCTGTTTGTATTCTATTCTGTAAACAATTGTTGCACTTTTATGATTCATCGAGTTACATTACTGTACTTTTATTGTACATTTTAGGGTATAAAAAGCAGGAAACTAAAGCTACTAATTTTGTACACTGTAGGCTATAAGAAAATTTGTATATTTTTTACGAGAAGATTACTTGGTGCAATTTAAATATTGAAACCATTCTTCTTGAGTAACCTGAATTGCTGTCATCATAAAGATAATAAAATAAACATAACATTAAATTTGAATCAACAGTAACAAAAAATAAATAAATAAACAAAATAATGCAACACAGTTTTTTTTATAATGTCACCTCCTGATTGAACACTTCATTTGTTAAGATGTTCTTTGAAAAACAATGAATCTACAGTACATGTAAAACCTAGTCTTCCTAAGATTGAATATTGACAGCATTATCGTATTCATTTTGTTCATGTGTGTGTGAGCTTGTCTACCTGTTTACACTGAGAACTTCAACTAAAGGGATCGGGGTGGTGTGACAAATGAAGTACATCCTCGGTTTGCATTTGTGTACAAAACCGATGGGGACCTTGGTAAAAAAAATACTAAGTCCACACAATGGGAGAGCAAAGAGAAATTCTCTATTTAAGGGGTAAACAAACATGTGAGGTGGGGGTGTTTAACCGAGGGATCCAGGTGTTTTGACAGAGCAAGGACATCCTAGTTGCTTTGCTTTCTTGTACAAAACCAATGGAAACTTCGCTTTGAAAAACTAAGTCCAACTAATAGGAGAAGAAAGAGAAGTTCTTGATTTTTGGGGTCGACATAAGTTGAAGAATATGATTTTTCTTAGGTTAACAGAACAAAGGAATGTCCACTAAGTGTATGCAACACAGAGCTGTGGGCTTATGGATGGGCCCTTGTGTTCTTTTTTACCCATTGGAACAATGGACCCCACAAAGTTTTTCTTTGTTCATCTTGGACCCCACAGCGGAATAGACCTTATGCACATGACGTCATTTGAGAAGGGCGCCCTCGCCTAGAGGTTCAAAAGGAAGATGTTCATTGGCCAATCCTGTGGGCCACGCATACAAATCTGTATGTTTCTATTGTTTCATCATTTTTTTACTACTAAGATCGGCTTGAAGTCAATGCATAAGGTATATTCTTTAGAATAATAGCAGGACCCCACAAACCCGATCCATAAAGTGGTGGTAAGGTGGTGTTGTGTGTGTTTTGCTATACTTTTTGGGCTGAACAGTTTTTTAAGTCCAAGACAGTCCCTCAATGCAGCCAAGTCATACATTTCTTGTTAGCATTGCTTCCAAAGGTTTCGTAGATCAACCTAAATGTAATAAGAAAGTGAACACTTCTAACAAAACATATCAAGTTTCTTGGTGGGGGATTTCTGGGTGGTTTGCTTTTGTACACCATTTGGAAAACTCCACTGGGAAATCACAAACTCTACTGTGATTTACCTCTGCAGTATCCAGAGGGACTGTGTATCCCATCAATCAAGCTTCATGTTTATCTTGTGAAAAATCCCATATTCTACAGTGATTTCAAAGTGCTATATCTCATTTCACCAAATAGTGCCTAATATTCACACCCATCAGTGTATTCTTGTAAAAATGTGTTTCTTTTAATATGCCCGAAAGGAGTTATCCAAATTACATTATGCTGCAACAATACAATAAAGGACAAAGATGTTATCACTAAATGTTTTTAAACTAAATGTATACTTATGATTGAATTCATCAAAAAAAATTAAGATATGTACTCCGTCACACAAGTTGTGTGTTAAAAACATGGTGAAGCATTAATTACCTATAAAACCACAATATTGTGTATTTTGGTGGATTTTAGGTGGGTTTCTTTTGCTGCAGCTGTAGACATAATTTGTGTGAGATGATGCATGTTGTTGGTGCCTTTAATTCAAGTAGAGATAGTCAAAGAAATCTAAGGAGATGAAGAAATTAAGTTTGACTTTCATTTGTGTAATAGAGGATACTGTAATTGTATGTACATGTAGTTTATTAAAATTTAAATGTCCATACCTCTAAAATTAGACATTTTCGTTGTGTTTTAACATTCCATTTCACATGTGTGTGTTAGCTTTGAGATTTTATTTTCTTCATTTTTTATTCAAACTAACTTTGTTCTTTCTTTTAGTAGAGGAATAGTCTGTAGCTAAAGGTTCTTAATTTCATGAAATTTAAAAAAGAGCTTGTATATATTCTCTTAGATATAAAAACTGAATTTTTAAAATTAATTAACAAGGTTTTAACACATTATGTAATGACAAATCAACTTATATGTAAATATGTAACTGTAAATACAGTGTATTATGAATGATATTAGCACACTCATCTTTTCACTGAAACCACATTTTTTAAAGAGTGAATTGAGAATTTCTCAATAGTTATGAGAGGTTCTTTGGTGAGGCTTCACATAAAATAACATTTTGTGTACAAGTCTATTAGGAATTGCTTCAAGGGCCTAATCCAGTTGATAATTTTTTTAAGTAAGGCAAAGTTTTGTTTGTGTGTCAAGAGAAAGTTGGACACCATTGAGTATAGTGTTATTTACTGTATATACTGACACATTGTGAATCTGTTGCCTATGAGCACAGTAGTCTGTTGAGTGCAATATTGTCTGAAGGCATATTGAGCGTATGGTCAGATTACTAATAAGTGGCGGGATCAATATAACCACGGACTCCTGTCAAGGCAATCACTGATAAATCCTCCACAAAGTCACAAATTGCCCATTCCTACAAGCCCTGGTTTCTATTCCCGCTAGTTCCGATTACCAATTCCAATTTCCTTAGAACCAAGATTGCCCCATGATGATACCTTCTGCTCACTAAGCCAAAAGGTCATTTCTTGTGTTGTGTGTCTATGCCCCCACGGCCAAAAGAGATTATCACTGGAAAATACTCTTCTAATCGGAGCAATACAGCTTTTATAAAGTACGCTTGATCTAGCTAGCACATCTGTAGGCATTACCAATTCATGTCAGTCAACTAAAAGCAACACCATTTTCCTTAACATCACCTGCACAAATACACAGCACCGACAATGCAGTAATGATATTTAATATTCCTTGTGTAGCTTCATAAATCAATATCAACTACTGGACTCATTAAACAAACACAATGGTCTGCTACCATTATGTTTGTTCTTAATTCAACCTACCTTCAAAAGTCTTGTCTTGTATATATAATAATTTATTTAACACATTAACTTGCCTTGGTGCCATTGACACAAAAGGTCATGTTTGTTCAACCAATTTTCTCTATATCTTTTTGTAACTTTTGGTTAAAACAAATCTGATTACATAATATAAGAGATTTTTACAACCAATTTTTCTCGATATCATCTTGAGTGCCATGGCAGGTTAGATAACAACATGAAGGCAATTTGGTTCAACTTATTCCAAGAAATCAATCACAATGGACTGACCTACTTCATTTATCAACATTTTCAGCACTTCAAACAATTTGTCCATCAAGTAGCTTCAAGTTAAGGACTTAACTTGCAGGCAATATCTTGTTCTTATTGAATAACAAAGATGATGTAGGTCCCTTCTTAACAATTTTTTTTCAATATATGTGGGTTTGACCTGTTTTTTGTTATTGCTTTTTTTTTTGGTTCGATGACAATGAAATTACGAATAGTTTATTTAATAGCTATCTGATGCATTTTCAGTATGCAAGGCGTGTGCTACTTTATGTATCATAGTAAGTTCAGTCTGAGGTCATTATAATTATCTTAAAAAGCCCATAATAGTTTGTTTATTTTTTAAATGTGTGTAAGAAGGCAGTGAAACATCTGAAATTTTCTTTTTTGTGAACTAAATACTTTTCGCATATACATGTTATCCAATGTTTGTGTCAGTAATTGCCAAATGAATGTCACCAGATTTCTTTTTACAAGTTTATACCATAGCTAAATAGGCTGAGAAGTATTTATGTCTAAAATATTGCAGTATGCAATAAATTGTTCCAGTTTTTATCAAAGGAAGTGCATCTTTGTACACAAACTCATGTCATAACACTGTTATTTTATGTTAACTGTAAACAACAGGACTGGACTAAATTTACTCTTCTGAAATCCAATGTTGACTTAAACTTTTAACACTTGTCTGATTATCTAGTAGTCCTTTTATTATTAATGTGTGCATATTTAAAGATTGTTTGAAAAATCAGTATCTGTGAATAACAGACTGATTGATTGAGCTCCCCCTTCTTGCATGAAGTGACAGTCTTACAACGAACATGCTAACATTTCAGATCTGTTGAGTGCACAAATGCAGGCATGTTCAATAAACCATCCGGTTGATCTGTAAATTCTCCATTAACCCAATCCTTAAGTGAAAGTTCACAGCTCCAGGTACAACCCCCAGTACAGTTCTGAATATCACTGTGACCCATTAGTCAAAAGGTGCTAAAAGCAGATCGAAATTCAAGCAAATTTTATGCACATTGTAATGGCAAATGCAGTGTGCTGTGGCATTAAGAAACTGTGTTACTCCAGATCCTTGTGTGGCCACACTGCAGTGGTAAGTAGACAGTTGCATTGACATTACTATCTTCATTTGTTGATGTTTCTGTGGTACAATAACAAAGGTTAAGCTGTAAAAAGTCAGAGGTCAAACCTTAATGTAAGCTTATTTCAAAGGTCAAACCTTATTGTGATTTAATTCTAAAGGTCAAATCTTGTTGTGTATAACCTTTATGTGATGCAACCTTTAAATTTAAAATCTGTCATTGGAGTGCTCACATAAAAAAGCCTGTTTGTCCATTATGTACCATATCGAACACCACACTGATGAAAAAAACATGTTGATTTTAACATTTCAGTCAAAACAAGCTCATTATGAAGTTGAAGTGGTTTTCCCATTTTAAAATGAGCTTTTAGACAGAAAATCAGCAGATGTTATGTATGGTGGTAAAGATACAAATTGGTAATGAGTTGGAAAAAAGTGCAATGTTAAATAATTAACCAGTGTGTACATACTCTTAATGTACCCATTGCTTTATGAATTACCTCTAGGTTTGAAACTGTCCACCCACACATATCAATATCAGACCTTCACCATACTCTTTATATGCATTTTCATTTTGGTATGGAAATATTTTTGCCTAATTGACAGCAATAATTCAGCCTCCATATACAGTTAATGGCTGCTTGGAATCAACCAACACTTTGCCCAGCTAATTATACTTGAAGGGAAAGTAAAACATTGGTTAGTGCTAACACAGTTCTACTTTCGATCAACTTAATTAACATCACAGTTAGCAGCTATAACCATTGTTTTATAAAATGATGTGCAAGTAACTTTAATTAATCTATGCTCCAACTTCTCTTTCTTTTAACCCTATCAGGACCGCGTTTTTGTGTGTGTGTTTCTTTTTTGGGGGGGGGGGCACATTGTGCCCCTCTTCTTATTTGTCAAAGAGTTCTGGACTGTAAAGTTATGAAACTTGCCACCAATGTTCATTTTACAATCATGACAAAAATTCGCCATTAAAGGGTAATTTTTGTATTTTTTGCAAATTCTTGGGACAAAAATTGTATATTCAGCATAATTTATGTATTTTTGTCCAAAGATGAGCTGTAAACATTATGGCAAATTTGTTTATTTTGACTTACTATAGTAACATAACATAATATTTTTCTTACTGTTGGGTTCGCTATATAATCATGTGTTTATGGCATTTGAACTTTTTCAGTTTTTCCACTTAAAAATTCGTATTGTCCTCCAGCTGTTGGTGCCAAGGGTCCTGATAGGGTTACATTTGCACACCAGTAAGGACTGATAACTGTCCTGGAAATGTAGCATTTGAGATATCTTTTGTACATAAAACTAAATAGTTCAAAGTCTTTCTTATAATGGAATAATAATTATGATTAATAAAAATAAAAGGAAGAATGCAACAGAGTGTGTATGTACCCTCATATATTTTAATAGATTTTACTAATTTATGTAAAATAAGCAAGTTGTATAATTCATTAGAAAATAATATTTGTTTTAAATGTGAATAATTCAATATCTTTAACTAAATTGTCCATGTTATATTTCTTTTTTACCTGTATTAAAAATATTCGGCTATCAAATACATCATGTTCTTCAATTTGTTATCATTTATGTC
Organism: Pycnopodia helianthoides; assembly: GCA_032158295.1. NCBI lineage: Eukaryota > Metazoa > Echinodermata > Asteroidea > Forcipulatida > Asteriidae > Pycnopodia > Pycnopodia helianthoides. The sequence goes on along the minus strand of CM063248.1, from coordinate 21,772,325 downwards.
ATCTCCAGAAAGTGCAAAATGTTGACATGGGAAGGAAGAATCATCACAGGACTAATATCCTGCAACTTCAAGAGAACTGGAGCCATATTTAAGGGTCTTTCACACCAGATACTTGGGTTATTCTTCTCACTTTTGCTTCCATTTCTTTTTTTTCTCGTTTCTTATTGAGAACCTATTGATGGATTTGTCACTTGCCGCTGGCCATCTCTGCCAAAGAGCCTGTTCAGTCAAAGACTGTCCAAAAAGCTTTCTAGCCTTTTCATATTAGCTTTTAGTTATGACCTCAAGCAGGCGATGTGCCGTCAAAAAACCGGGGTCATCCGTTGCTCATGTGATGTCCTGTCAAAAATAATGGAAAACAACTTCCGAGACAACATAATGAAAATCTTAAATATGAATAACAACAAGAAGCATTTTAGTTGTCATTCTCATTGAAACCGTTAACTTGGTTTAATAGTCTGGTTTCATGAGTGATTTTTGCCATTAGGCTCTAGGTCAGTTATGGCTTTTTACCTTACAAACAATTAAATTATAAATAAAACAATGTAAGCTACCCTTGATAAAAACTTCACTGCGTAGGCCCATGGAGGTAGGCCTTTACCCTGGTTTGAATCAATGGTGCGGGTAATGTTTGCTGACATTACCACACGTGCAGTTCATTGGGCAATTATTGACTGCATTTAATTGACCAACTTGAGCCTTTGTGGTCAAGTAATTTACCTTCAGTGAAAAGGCCTATATCAAGGACACGATACGTATTAGGGCATAATTAATAATACCCATTAATCATAGGGGCGTTCGATCTGAAGAAAAGGAATTCACAACAACCCGAGTCTCTGTTTTGATGTAGTTTATTTTTTTGCATTTGGCAATAAATTGTTCGCACCAATCAAAAAGCAAACCTTTTCACCGAGGACGCCCCGGCTACATTAATAATAAACTTAGACGTTTTAAGAAGTTGGTTTGTAGATTGTATTTTTATGAACCTGTAGATGTTTCGTACCCTATATGTCCAATATCAAGTCCAAAGAAGCTGCTTTGTGTGGTAGACTGTGGTCTAATGAAGCTTGGCTTTATTGTGGAATGCCGGATAACTATGTAGGTCATTTCGTGAACGGATATACGGCTTTGTAAATTCCACCACGGAGTGGTGAATACGAACTACATCTGCCCGTCTCTTCTTCAATAGATGTGCGAGGGGCGTATAATCCTCTTGTCTTTCTGAACATCTAAGTGGCAAGGCGGCTTGATTAAAATGCCAAGTAGTATTTTTAGAAGTCTGTAAAAATAGTTTGTGAACTCCCTAAAGGAAGGAACATGAGAAATTATTCAGTACCGACCACCTGCAATTGGTGCTGTAAAAACAACATGTAGGCTAGTTGCAAATGTATCATAACATAAAGCTGTTTAGAATTACAGATTTTCTGTTGTTATTTTGTGTTACTTTTTGGCCGAATGGATAGTTTTCCAAGAAGAATAGAACCATGAAGTGTTTGTGTAATATCATTTTACCCCTAGGTTTGTTGCCGTTGAATCCTACTGGCTGCACGCTTACCAGGCTCATGTATCACCTCTGTATCTTCTCAACTAACAAATTAACGACTTTGCTGGGACTCAGTTTGGTTTCATGGTTGGTCATAACTAAGTGTAAGAATCCATGACACTTTGCTCACACAGGAACATTGACCAGCTTCTTCGAAATTGTAATTGAAAAATGTGAAAAATACACCACAAATATATACATAGACACTTCGACAGAAGAATTCTGGGAAAATATAAATGGTGATTGATGACTATGCCTGGATACGCTTATAAAGTCTACACCATTGTTGATGAGAACATTATTTACAAATCCATCAATGTTCCCTTTCAATCTTTCTTCGACCGGCAACCTGGGTAAGACTAAAATAGTTTTCCTCGGCCGTTGACTTACTTTAATGGCTTCAGTAAATCAACAGGAAATGATCCCTGAAGAGATCAGTGGTTTTAAAACGACGGAAAGACATGTTTTGGAGGATAACAAATCATGATGTTGTGATTGACTGCAACATGCATCCCGTCGGTGTTTCGGCGTTTATTCGAACTAGGGCAGTCGCTATAAAAGATGCAACTCCTGTAGTAGTTGCTTTTTTCTACCCGTTTCACTCGTTTCACTTATCTTTTTGGATTGAGGAACGGGTATAGAAAAATCGAATGCTTGTTCCTATGATTTACATATTTTAGGGGTTCTTTATTTCTCCAATTTAATTTTTAGTTTTAATTCAGAATACATATCCAAAGTTTACACAAGCAAAAGTGTTTTCAGAGAGAAATAAAAGTAAAATAATGTGAAACAGCCTCCCCGCCCCGCCCTCCACCCCGTCCCCAGTCCACAAAATATTGCATTGATCTTAAATGTGTAATGCAGGAGAGAATATTCTGAAAAATTAGAGCAGAAGTATTGACTGTTGTCTCTGCTATGTCGATCGAAATTTGTGCATTTTGGGCAACTCTGGGCTGCTTCTACTACTGAGTGTTGTGTTTCTATAACTCTTGGTAACCGGCAAAACTCTCTATCTGTGGAGATTCAATATTTTTCTGCATTGCAAGAGTGTAAGGAGATGCATTGTCACCTGCACAGCAACTTGCGTCCCCCTTGTCGGACCTGTCGTCCACGCAAACACATATTGACAGGAACTGTCTTAATTTGTGCCTCAGGGTTTCGAAGATGATATTGTGAAGATTATCAAGAGTTTTCCAATGAGGCAGCCATGTGGGCGGAATCCCTCTCCCTGAAGTAGCTTATAAGGGAAAGAGCATTGACACTAGGTTGTACTAAGTCTGTATTGTCAACTTTCTCTAACGAGGTTCTAGCGTCTCTGAAGTAAATTTGAGGACACACTTAACAACTGTTTTTATGATGGAAGAACAGGCCCTCTATTGGCCAGCTTATAACAAAGTTACAACAAGACTAACGCAAAATTTGCCCTTCTCGGTTCGACGTTGTTGTTGTTGTTGTTTTAAAAATGGATTATAGAAAAGCCCTTGTAAACTGACGAAATATTTTATGTTTTGGTAGCTTTTATGCCGACAATTTGTCGGCGTACATGGTGCTCGGAGAACTGGGGTGTTGAAAATCACACTGTTAATGAATAATTCAGTTTATAGACGATACAATCAATGTTGCCCCACACAGTAATCCATTCAAATTGTGGTCGTATCATTCAAGAGGAAGCCCTCAGGACCTGTGCGTATCCTTTGTATCGCAGGAACAAATTGTGTTTATTTCTGTTGTTGGTTTAGTTTGTAAATAATTATCGAGCGACATTGTAGAATAGCGCTAAATAATACTGCAATTTATGCATGCTATTTTGGGTGTAATTCCACCACTGTCACTTGTCAATACAAACGGATTGAAGATTTTTTGTATGGTTAATGTAAACATGGTTCAGATTTTGTACGTACAGCATCGTACACTTAATGCAAGTTGAAGTGTAATAACCGAAAAACAGATGACATTTCGGTTGTTATTTTTCAATTATCGTTGTAGACGCAATAAATAATTGACGGCTTTGAATGGATGCAAGTTAGCTCTTTAATTCTATGGATATAACCCATCTCTAAGCTTGTCGTTACAAAAAGCAGGAACATTTTGTGCGTGCACAAATCATCCACTTTATATTTTTAACAAAAAAAGACAGGAGCCTTTTATAAATAATATTTGTCAAGTCCAACAAAAACTATAATTCAGTTAAGAAAACACTTTTTCAAAAATAGGTCTTTGCTGTCTAAACACTCGTCACATGTCCTATACCTCTTGTCAAAACAAGAACTACATTTTACATGACTTAGTCCCATTTTTGGTCCAAGTGAATCACGTCGGTTGCAAAACTGAAAATTTGATCTGCTGTACACATTGCAAAGCGCCATTAAAAAGAAAGTCTACTGTTCGAAATAATGTCGGTTATCGGATGCTGTTCTTGCAAAACAGAATATTTCTCGAATTAACGCGAAAGCTTCTACACGCAAACTCATAATTCATTTTCTGAGTCCGTGAAATTGTATGTAAAATATCAAGCTAAGTTCAACAATTGAAGTTATATTGCTGCCAGAAAATAAAGCTGTCAGCGATGTATTATTATATCTCTCAATGTTAATAAAGCGGGAACTATGATAGCTTCCGCAAAGGTATATATTTTTTTTTACAATTCTTAAATAAAGAATTTGTACATTGACAGTAAACCCCGATTTCCTACGAACTAAAACCGATTACAATGCACGGAGAGAGAGAGGGAGAGAAAAGGGGCCGATAGGGGGAGGGCAGATAGATCCAACTCTAGTGACCTGTTTGCTTACCCTAATTGTATACACGGCCTTGTTGGTTTTCGTGTCAGAGTAATTCCTCCTGACGCATGTATCAAAGAATTGACATTAACTGCACTCTGTCAATCTGTACCACATAGGCGTAGCAGGGAGAAAATCTAACGAACAAATTTACTGTTCTAATTGAAATGTAAACAACATGCAGTGGTCCACTTTGTCTTGCTGCTTTACATCTATTTCACTACAACTTTTCAGTTTGTACTTTTTTGCAATGTAAATCTAATCGCGGTACTTGTGTAAGTGTGGTGCCATTTTACATGACCCAAATTGCACGCCATGGGTAAATAACTCTTTTATTGGGGGGTCCAGGGTTCGACTCCTTTTTTTAAATACATGCATTAGCCACGTTTGACACACACAAGATTTAGCTAAACCAAAGTTGTAGTTCAAGACGATGCAAACGTTTGCCTAACGTCTCAAATTTTCTATATTAGTAGTTTGCATTTCAGTGTCCATGATGAAATATCCATTTAATATTGTTTATTCAGATGTACATTAGAGGCCTATTTCTGATGACATATTGTATTTGTTGCGTTGAAACAGTATTAGTATTTACTGAATAGAATTGAATGACTTACAAATGGACAAGCATTGTAACTATATGACTCTATATCGTAATCCTTAGCATTGGTTCTTGATTAAAATTCCATTTCCATTTACTGTTTTATGTAACACGTTGTTCATGAGATCTGACACCAGGCGAGCTGATTTGTTTTAGCACAAGAGGGCGGTATTTCTCACATTAGCCGCGTTTTCTTTTCTATGATGTGATAATAAGAGTGAAGTCAATTTTCAGTAATGAGCAAAGAGTCAGTGGTACAGTCCAGTCACTGATCACATGCAGTACGGCTCAGCTTTTTCTGCACAGCTGAATCACTTACCCCAACTGAAACTACCATTACTGTGTTATTCAGTTGCCTCGACAGTGACCCATCATGTGTGAACACTCCCAGAAGAACTGTTATAAAACGAGGACTATGCTTCTGCATTTGTAGTAGACGACTGGAGAAGCCATGACTACTGCGTCAGGTCCGTTTTCAAGCCAATGAAGCAGAAGGGAGGGCACCTACCTATTAACTGGACTCACTCATCCGGCAACTGATGCTCCAATTTGAAGACGACCATCACCTTGATGACATTTACACAACTTGATATAAGAGACTGGTCATGGTTTCTGTGTTGTCATTGATCGTTGGCTTGTTATATAACCTGATCGATATTAACTCAAAACAAAGAACTCGGTCTTCATTGTGAGAAACGGGACGTCGTATGTCTTATCTGCACGAGTTTTCAGGATCAAGATTTGTTGAGTTCGTCCGCAAACTTGTTTTGGTTTTGTTCTTTTTTTTTTTGAAGCGAGGGTGGACGAGCAAGCCCTCCTTCAGTTTGTTTTCCGGTTGAATTTTGTTACAAATGCCGAAGAAACTGTTTTTCCGATACCTCATCGGTTATTCGCGCATCGAAGACTTTTCAGAAAGTTCAGGAGCAGCGGTATGAACAAGAGGTAAATGCATATGATTATAAACATAGACCAGCCTGAGGTCTGTCACTGCAACTTGGGTATAAATAAAGCAAACGCGGCCCGGAACGGATGACTGTAGAGCGCATTGGGTGTGAGTCAGTCACAGCGTCTTCCCCGACCGCTTGATCAACAGCAAAAAAAAAACTACGCCTAAAGTTCCAATAGACATCATAGACAGTTGGCAAATGACCCGATATTATGGTACGCCTACTGTGACTCTGCTGCAGTACAACTTATCTAGCAAAACTCAAAATATCAGCTGTACTTTTTGATTGATGATTTCACTCTTCAATATGATCCACACAATGTTGTAAGTACTGTAATCTACCTAGCAAACACATTTTGTGGTGTACAGTCAAGACATGTATCTGTGTTACCGAAGAGCAATGCACGTTGCAAGAGTTTTTTTACCCGTGGTCGAATGAAGTTCAGTTATTGCCAGATTGTCTTAAATTCAAATGACAGTTTGAATTAACAATAAATTGATCAATGAGCGATCACCGCCGAAGAAAGTCGCCAAGTACTACCCATTCTTAATTGACTTTTCTCTTCAATTATCTTCAATATTTCCTGATAGCTACATCCCCAGTGTGAATAGACCAGTAAATGTGCGACGGTGTTCATTAATTGGAGAAACTCATATTAAAGTTCAAGACATAACTTCATCAAAAATGGCTATCGCAGACAATAGCATGCACGAGTCGTACCAGGAGTCGCTGAACTCCTCTTTAATGGATTATCTCGAACGTCTCCTTGATGAAGAGCCATTACTACAGCAGTATGACAAAATGGAAATTGTCATTGTGACTTTCGTCATGCCATGTATTCTTCTCCTCGGATTGGTGACAAATTTGACATTTCTCTTCGTTGTATATCGCGTGTCGTGGATGAGGACCAATGTAAATGCCTACCTATTTCATCTAGCCATTGCTGATATTTTGTTTCTTGTCGTTGGAGTTGGGGACAAGATATGGCATTTTGGACGTACCCCGTTCGTTCATGACCAGTTGTTTCGTGGGACAGCTGGCTGTGTATTGATTGATCTGTGCACAGATTCAGCTTACTTTACTGGTCTATTCCTAGTCACTCTAGTGTCATTCCATCGCTTTAACGCAGTTTGCCGCCCACACTCTGGTACCCACCAGACTAAGGGTACCACCAAGCGATGGATCGCATGTGCATGGTTATTAGGAATCATACTGTCCAGTTCACTCATCCCAAGCTACTGCATCATGGAACAAACACCCCTCATCAGTTGGCCGGACATGTCATTGTACCGTGATTTGCCTGAGGTGATTGGCCAATGTAAACCTATTAAAAATTGGATGACAGACGTGGCCAACTTGGTCCAAACTGTGCCCTTTTTTATCGCCATGACAATTAATATCCTCTTGTATGTAAGAATCGTTATGTCACTTAATCACATCGTGGAGAAAGGCAGCGAATATGGCTGCAAGGATGTGAATGCACGTATCAGGAACAGGGTTACTAAGATGCTGGTGGCCAACGGATGTGTTTTCTTTTTTTGTCTATTCCCCTTTGAACTTGCTTCTCTGCTCCTGTTTACAGGTAGCTATGTTGATGTTGTTTGGCTTCATGTATTCAGGACGCTTCTGTATATTAATTCTGCCGTGAATCCCATCATCTATGGGGTGACGAACTCCAAGTATCGAAAAGCAGGGCAAGTTGCCTGCTCGTGTTGGAGAAAGTCCAGGGACTTAGTCAGGTACGAGTTGAGCATACCATTAAGCCGTATGAAGGACAACACTGCAGTGACTGTTGCCAATTGCCGAGTGCGTGGAGATCGTGACTCATAAGCGTAATCAATGTAGCATAAGACATGTTTATAGTAAGGTGGTAACAGCGTAAATTTCTCGTAACATTGTGTCAAAGTGACTGAATTCGTTTTAAACAGTTCTTATGGGGTCGTCGGAATTTTTATGATTTCTAACCAATCTCGCACGCAAAAACGCTTAAAGAAATGGTTCACATGGAGAATTCTTGCATTGAATGATTGATCAATGATTGATATCAAATTACTTATCCAAATCGGATACCATAACTGACAACAAACGCAGCTAGAATAATCGATGTAAAGTCAAAGTTATTCAGAGTATGAATCTTAATGTTTTATGTGTTTATGAAATGTCTATACTGATTCAGCGTAAACCAACAAACTTCGCTTGAAAATAAGTTTGTGTTAGTCGTGTATACGTTAAGGCCTGGAATTACATAGATGACACGGAGGCCATTGCCTCTGGTGATGCCCTTGGTCTTGGCCTTAGTGCCCCGCCAGAAGTTTCCCGTAGACTTCTACGGAAGTGCCCTTTGTAAAATTCAAATGGGCTTGCCCTCTCAAAGATGAAATTCCAGGCCTGTAAGTGACCTTTCTTATTTTGACATTTAAGGAAAAACATGAAAACAATGTACGACCCTATACACTTTCGCAATCATCACGTGCATTGAACTACTTGAATATTGTTCTCTATATTATATTTGTTGTAACAAGCTGGCCCTGGCAGCTGAAAACGTGTTTAGGAAAAGAAGTAGGAACGTAAAAAAAACACACCACTATATACATTTTCGTGACATTTCCCAGCAACAAAATAATGTTCGAACCAAAAATTATTTGTAGTAAAAGAACAGTAGTTGGTACTTTGTCAATTTCACAGGTCGGCTCTTTAACATTTTATGCTATTCCCTGTTGGTAGCCTATGTTGACTAAGCAAACCGGGAAATTATTCGTTTGATTTCTTTATGTTGTGAGAGGAAATGTGCGTGTTGTAGTGTAAAATTGCCTCTATCCCCACAATAATAAAAAATATATTTAAAAAAGAGAAAAGGGACAAATGGAAAGAAAATGGATAAAGTATTTTTCAGATGGTCATTTACTGACTTGACTTTATTAACGATGCCTAATCTAAACGGATGTTTGTCGAAAATCCTTGTTCTATAGGACATTGATTTCTCGCCGTAAGACTTACTAAATGGCGAGTTTTGTATTACTTATTATTGGTGGCAGTAGTAGGATCAGGAGGAGTTGGAGTAGTAGGAGTAGTAGTAATAGCAGTAGTTGTAGTAGTAGTAATAGTGGTATAATAGTATAGTCTGGTAGTAGTAGTAGTAGTCGTCGTAGTAGTAGTCGTAGTAGTAGTAGTAGTAGTAGTGCACTCTAAAAACTTCCGGGTCAGAATTGACCCGGATTCCGGGTCCCGTGGGGTCTAACCTATTCCTGGGTCAGTATGACCCGGAATATGTTTAAAAATTACCCATAAAGTGACACAGAATCCGAACTATACAATCCCATTTTAACCACTTTCTGGGTCAGCCCGACCCGGAAATGGGTCAAGCCCCCATAGTAGTAGTAGTAGTAGTAGTATTATAGTAGTAGTAGTAGTAGTAGTAGTAGTAGTAGTAGTAGTAGTAGTAGTAGTAGTAGTAGTAGTAGTAGTAGTAGTAGTAGTAGTAGTAGTAGTAGTAGTAAGTACTAAGTAGTAGTAGTATAGTAGTAGTTGTAGTATAGTAGTAGCAGTAGTAGTAGTAGTAGTAGTAGTAGTAGAAGTAGTAATAGTAGTAGGGTAGTAATACTAGCAGCAGTAGTGTAGTAGAAGTAGTAGCAGTGCAGTAGTAGTAGTGGGCTCATTTTACTAGCAATAGTATAATAATAGTAGAATAGTAGAAGTAGTAGTAGTGCAGTAGTAGGAGTAGTAATACTAGCAGCAACAGCAGTGTCGTAGAAGTAGTAGTAGTGCAGTCGTACGAGTAGTAATACTATCAGTAGTGTAGTACATGTAGTAGTTGTAGTGGTACTGGTAGTAGTAGTAGTATTAAGTTGCAGTAGTAGTTATTAGTAGGAATAGAAGTAGGAGTATTAATACTAGTATATAGTATAGTTGCAGTATTATTATTATTGCGTTTACAATATAAAGTGTCTTTAAAACAAGTTAACGTGTCATCGGCTGCTTGTGTAGAATGGTGATTTACGAGTATACTTGTTCTTATTAGGGCTGTATTTGATTAATGAAGTAATAAATGCACAATAGTATTTTGTCAACGTTTTCCGTCTATTTGGATGACCATTCTTGGAAGTTAAAATTTGTCTAGAGAGACGACCAAGACTTGACACAGTTTTATCTCTTATATACTACGGTATGCTCATCAGGGACATCATAAAAAGTACACGTGATTTGAATGATTCTAACCACTTTATAGTTTGTCTTGTATTGCACAATGTATCCGGATTTTTCCAGTGCATTATTATTTGCTTATTTGGTAGTTAAAAAAAAAAATCTTCAAAGTGGTTGTAATTCAAAAGTACTTTAAATCTAACCACTCTATAGACCTATGTCAGACTTAAATTTGCATATTATTTTTACGACTCGGGCAAGTTTGGAGAATGCAAATATAGGGGTTGCATTTCTTATTTTAATCGATGTCTTGAATAAGTTAATATTTAAGTTTTGGTACCAGTAAAAAATACATACATTTTAGGTACTAGACTCTGTCCCGATTTACAACATTTACAAATCGTCTTATTTTGGCTGAAGTCGGTTTTTATATTCTGAGTTTAACAATGCGCTGGAAACCATTGAATGCAAACACGTTTAGTATTTTTACCTGATTTCCCTGGTGAAAACACAGTGGAGGTCTCATCCAATCTTTGGAGTATCGTATACTCTTTGGTGAGAATGGACGAGAGGAGAGGTAATGGCGGTCAATTATTGCTTAATTACAGCCGTCGGCAAGATGCGTTTAATGGCCCAGGACAAGTATTGTCTTTCCATGGCATCTTCAGGTGTTATTCCTGAGCCATAAAAATAGGCAATGGATTATCATTGCAGACTAGCTTGTTTTAAAAATAGACTTTCCTTACTAATGGAGTGATATGTTATTATTGTCATTATGTAAATGTTGAAATTATAGGTCTATTGGTTTACGATTGTACTATTTTAAATAGAATGTGAGACATCAATTTTGTTTCTATCGTTGTATTTCACCAGCAATTGCAGTTTGGCCAACTTATGATTTTGTACTCAGTAGGCCTATATTTGTGCTAAAGTATCAACAAAATAATTGTGAAAATGAAGTCTATTCAGCTTATACGCTGCAATGAACAGTGCATAATTAAACCATAAGCAGAAACGTGTTTTGTATAACATCATATCATATGCCTTTTACCAGCACATATGTATGATTAGTTAAAAGTAATGAAGGCATTTATTTAATTTATCCGGTCAATGATATATTTCATTTTAATGATGCAAGTTCGGGTTGTCGTTTTGGAGCGTCGTAATTGCTTTCAGTTTTATGATGAACAATAATCAGAGCCTTGATTCTTGTCTCGACGTCAAGGAAACAACGCAATTACTGGGCAATGTATGCCACACACACGTATCTCCTTTTAGCACCATGCTGTTTGTCTACAATGACATTGTACCTCTTGATTAAAAGCTACCGGTATATTAGACACGAGCTATAGTGCCAGCATGCTTATCAAATACATTATTAATAGACGTTAATGTATAGTACAAAATGGCGTAAGTTTTAACTAACAAGAAAAAAACGTGACCTGCTCTGATGTGAAAATCATTTTGTGGTGCAAACGGTGTGACTGTGTCGAGACTTTGAAGTAACAATGCGTAGTTGGTCGTGGGCGTTTAGGCATATGCATGTTCAACTCATCTTGACTTTGTCAGGGTTGAAAAGGTCAATGGATTTAGGTTACTTTGCAAATGTATGGGTCACGAACGCTGGATAGAGACAATAAAAGTGAAAATTTGCTCAAAAAAAGACCAATCATTTAACTTCCGGATTTAATCCAAATTGTCTGTCGTGTCCGTCCTTCTAAGGGCAAAGCAATTACCATGAAGAGATTTCCTTATACCATCGCATAAAGGAAATATTTTTCCCGGGTATTTGCTCCCCTCCGAGACTCTAACTAAATATTGATCATTTCAGTTTTGAGTAAGTTTTTGTTTTCATTTATCGGATTATTGAGTGTATTTATAACGTAATGTCAATATTAATCAATGAACAGGTCTAAATGTAATGTAGATAAATGAAAAATACGTTTTTAAATTTAGAGTCAATACCAATTTGTGGAGCACGTGTAGTACTTGAATTGTTAGACGCTGTATATAACATGTAAAACCGTTTCAATATTACGAGCATTCAATTGAATTAGTTTTCTTGAGGAGGGTGCTGCCGTTTTTAGCACACACTTCATGGATATTGTTACCCGTCACAAACTTTGTGATTGTTTGTGACTGGATGTATGGAAGACCATGTGTTAGATCCCGTTTCGTACAATAGAAATAGACAGATAAGGCAAAACAAAAATAATGTTTAGCGTCCTGCCTTTTTGAAAAAGGAGGAGGGCCCTTTTTTCTTTTTTTTTTTTTAATGGCCGACCGACGCATTTTTTTAGACAACCGGCCGGGGTATTTTTTAAAGATCGTTGCCAGCTTTTTTTTCGGTGTGCTTAAGTCTAAAAATACGATCTTATTTATTTAAAAAAATATGTTTTCATCAGAGATCGTTAAAATATATCCTTTTTAAAATTATTTTTTAATAAAAAAAGAAAACAAAAAGGAAGCGGGCGGGGACGCTAAACATGTTTTGCTTTTATTTGGCCTAATATTCCACCATCATCTTTACTTTTTGTTTAATATGACACAAGACCAGACGGAACTTTGATATGTCTTAACATTTTAAAAGAAAAGAAACGGTGCAGTATGAAGTGATTCAGTGCTCATACGCTCAATCTTCCCATATTGTAATAGTGGCTTTGCATAAACAGGGTTCCTTCTTAATGAGCCCGCTCGGTCATTAATCAAATTAAAAAAGCAATTGCCCAATGCACAAGAGTGTTCTGTGATCGTCTTTGAGGACGCTACAATAGTAGTTTCCGTTAATAATGGTATGTTGAAGGAAATATTGATATCAAAGATGTAAGTTTAAAATGTTCGTTATGTTAACTTACCGATTAAGTAAGTTCGGTTGTAGATAAAGGTTGCAAAATAAATGTTAACTTAATTAAAGTTATTATTTACTCAATGGAATTAATACATAAAGGCAGACATATTGAATGGTAGATATCATTTGAAACAATCTGCAGAGATGCTACGCTTATATAGTCACATCTTTCAATAGAGATATAGCGAAGCAACTACTGACATTAGCAAGCACCTTTTGGGAACTCTGTTCGGCTGTCGAATATACCAAGTGTAAATTATGTCACATTTAAAATTAACACATGAACAAGCTTTAAAAGGCAAACAATCTGGACGAATTATTGATGCCTTTGTTGAGTAAATTATTGGATGCCAGGTCAACTGTGTGCATGGTGTCAAATTTAAAGATTATAGACAGCTATGTTGTATTGCTAGTGATACCTGTTTTATGCTTGCGTGGTAATTAAATTGGTCTGCTGTGCTTTGAAAGCTGATCATTGAAGACAGTTGACCGTACCTTTGCTGATTCTCTTCACGCGTACCACGTGCCTTGATTGATAATGCAGACAAAGGAGCAATGGCGGTGGCATCAGAAATTCTTTACTTTCAACATCACATCTATAAAGATTACCGGTTTAATACTATTTAAGGCTAAGCTATACCTCGTTTAAATACATGTAGTTTTGTTGGGCGTGTTTTACAGAAACTGAAGCGTCCGGTTTGTTGCCATTATACTTTGTTGTTTTGACCTATCGCGACATGGTATATTAATTGGATTAAATAATTTGAGCAACAGTGACTCAGAACGGAAGAGACACAAAATCAATCACAACCTGTCCAAGCCACAGAAAAGCCCTTTTCATTAGTCACACTACTCTCTTATACATATAGGGCGATTTGGTCAAAATAAAATCTATTTTAAGCAGACGGTTTCTAAGAATTAAGGAATTCGTTCGATCAATCCGGACTAAACTAAGAGTCAAACTTGTGGGTGTTTAAAAACTTCCCTGCTGAGTTAACTCATCTTGTTGCGAACTGTCAGCAAGCAACACGTGCCCGTATAATAGAAAGCGCTGTCTGCACAGACAAACAGTCGCCACTAGAGACACTTTCAGGATACACATTCTAAAGCAATGTCTCTATGTCATTTTGGTCCATAATAATATTCCTTCTATTGATTGCATTTCCGCATTGAAACGTTCCTTATAGTGACAGTCCCAGCAAGTTTATGACAGCACGTATAGCTCAGAAACTGCAAAGGTATATTGCTCTTGCAGTATGACCAAGTGAGTCTCTCTAAGAGATTGTCATACGATACACGTAAGTTGTTCCATATATAGCATACCCAAGATTGTATAATACATACTATTGCTCCTATATACTCAAGCTCAAATTACAACACCGAATTGATGTAAATACTAATGCAGTTAGCACTTCTCCTGAGTTTGAAATTTGGCACGACGTCAGAGTTACATTTTCACATATAGTAAAACCTCTAAACGTGCTGACTGATTGGTTAACAGCGGAGGTTGTTTCTTACCTGGGGGTCAACTCAATAGAGCTCATGTCAAAAGATGATCAATTTTCGAAGCAATTTTATATGCCTTACCAAACAACAGCCCCCACCCCCTCCGCAACTACCACCCACACAAAGGTCACCAAGCGGACCTAATTTCATAAAGCTGTTCGGCACTAAATATTGCTTAGCACAGACAAGTCTTTCTCAGCAGAAACAGGTTACTAGCCAAAATGCATGTAATGTATATTGTTTGTGACTGGTTCCCTGCACATTTTTTGCTCAGCAGAAAAATTTGCTAAGCACAATTTTCTATTAAACAGCTTCATGAAAATGGGCCCTGTTACAACTGGTATTCAACTGTATACAAGTTAGTTCGAAACGACAAGTGAAGTATACTTTGAGTCGGGTAGGAGTTGCTCGAAGCCCCCCCCCCCAAATAATTTCATGGAATATTCACGCTCCCGTCAATCGTATGACCATGCCCGTAAAAGGAAAATACAACAAAATAAGGCACAAACGCTAACCCAACTTTAATACATACACAATACCAGGCCCTCTTCCACTCTCGCTTGCCCCACAGCCTGATAGGTGTGGCCCACTGTCTAGTAGTTTGATTAATCACACAACAGTCGTTTATCAGATAAACAGTCGTGTATCCTCATTACCTGAAACGCACCCCCCCGGTAAAATGATTTACCCGTAATTAATAATGGGGTAGTTGAGTCGATGATGTTTCAGTAGCTTTTCAGACATACATGTACATGATGTTTGTTGTACACCACAATTTGAGTGAAATTCAGGTAGCACCTCACCTGAAATACACCTCATAACAGTCTTTGGAAGCTTCCATTGCTATGTTACAGTCGTCTTTCTTACATACCTTAGTATGTTGTAAAAATA
Source organism: Pycnopodia helianthoides (assembly GCA_032158295.1). Classification (NCBI taxonomy): domain Eukaryota; kingdom Metazoa; phylum Echinodermata; class Asteroidea; order Forcipulatida; family Asteriidae; genus Pycnopodia; species Pycnopodia helianthoides. The sequence continues at coordinate 21,757,069 of CM063248.1, read as the reverse complement.
AAAGAACGAATATGCAAATTAGCCTGGCGCGTGCACCACCTGTTGCCTAACAATAGCAGTTTACTGGCTTACTACACGATCAACGTGTGGTGTACGTGACCAAAAGACCACCAAACAATAACGCCTGCTCAAGCGACACATTTGTTTGTTTAGAGTTTTATTCGAAATTCGTCGTTTTAAACGACGACAGCGGATGCTTGAATGAGCCCCCAAAGCTCATGAAGATATTTTCTTGAAAAGTTAATTGTTCCTGACGAAGTGAGAGGAAAACCCAACGTCGGGGGACCTGGAATTAATTGCAAGAGAAAGGTAAGAAAATTTGCCTTGTAAGCGAACTGTTTAAAAATGCCGCCATTATCGGTTCGCAGTATTTTCTATGCCATTGACATAACCTTTTGAAGGTCATACGTGAAAGAAAAATATAATGGCAGCCTTTTGCTTGATGTGAAAACTTGTCTAAAACCTGCATTGGTTGATTATGAGTCATGTAGTTATTATTCAACACTGTTCCGCATTAAAAAAAATAAGAAAACAGTAAACAAATGCTGGCAAAAACCTTTTCTTTTTGCAATGTGGGCGTGTGTTATTGCCGTGGCTGTTGGTTGGTCGTTGTACACACGCTTGAATAGTAATGAAATGTGTACCACTTACTGCATGTATCGTAAATAATGGCCCGAGAGATTTTACAATAATGTTGGCCCTATTATTTATGTTTTTCTGTGGCGGCGTAAATAAGGCGAGTACGAGTCTTATGCAAAAAGTGTTAATGGAAATGAAATTAATTATCTCAGTGGAGTTTCGTGGGTCTGTATATTTTACTGTATAGTCTAGAGAATTCTTGTTGTCTTGAATCATTGCCTTTGTATTAACATCAAACGAACGTCAATACTTATCGTTTCGTAATGCATGAAACAAAATGACTGACTTACAGTCGATCATTTTACTCTTTGGCCTTTACTCTGTGAAACTGTGAGTAAGTCTCCACAAAACTTGTGTTCGTCAATTTTAATAAAAAAATACTCTGCAACAATTAATGAAGTACTAGTATTTATATTGCACTGGGATTTAAAAAAAATACATTCTAATAAGTCTTTAATTTCTAAAACTTCTTAAGATAGTTTTAATGAATTATGTACCATTGTCAAGATACTACAAAACTAGCCTCCACAATGTTTTTTGTTTTTCGCAAAAGATTCATCTTATCCTAGTTAACTTACATGTTGTCAAAATTAGGTTTATTTTCAGAATTTTGTTGAAATCTTTTGTTTTAAAAGGGAGGGTTATGCCTCTAGAGACCAAGCAGAAACTTTCTTTCAATCAACCTTTGCAAACATGGCAAATATTGTGTGTTTATGGATAGTATTTTTATCAGTGCATGCGTACCATTAAAGCCTGGCTTAAGGCAAGACAGTTCTACGAGGAGCTAAAAGCATTTGCATTGAATGAATGTTCTGAAATAACGTACGTTGAGGCTCCACACCTCAAAGGCGTCCGACGCTTTGAAAGTGAGCGAGAGAGGGGGAGATATTTCACAGAAGCTCGGATTTTCGTTTTATTTTGTGTTTACCCTTGGGCCTTAGTGGGGGATAAAAATGTCATTTTGAAGGGACGAGCAAAAGCTAGCACCGTAACGTCTGCCATATCATATTCATGTGAATTTGAAAAAGTCACTCTCTTAATGATAGCTATAGCAGTCTACGTTACATCACTTATTAAATATTATGAGGGAAAAAGTAAAGAAACTGTCATTTATTATGACAATCCTCAAATAAAAGGCACATAATAGTAAAACAACTTTTTAGCCCAGATAGGATTTGCTCCTCTTAAACAAAACGTTTAGAGTTATGAGATTCGCCAGCTCATTTGGAATGCGGTGATGTATTTGTCGACCTGCAAGGCTGGTCAGCCCATGGTTAGACGTTAGGCCCACATCTCGCATTCGTAGGCCCATAAATATATTTAGTAAACTTATCAAAATATTTTGGGAAAAGAAATTGTACACAATTGGCATGATTATAACAACATTTGTCGTCATTCATGTGAATCATTGATCAACAGCAAGTCTAAAATTCACCATGTAAAACATTTCCTTAAAGGAACATTACAGAATTGGGTAAGAAAAAAAACTTGTAAAATATACTTTTGATCACAGATTTACATAAAACTTACACGGTCTAATGATGATGATAGTAGAAGACATCCCTTGAAATATTTCTGTCTGAAATGCCATATTTGATGAGAAATTAATAAACTAATTTTCCGATTGGAGTTTATCGCTCAGTGAGCGTTTTATTCATTTGTTGAATCTATATGATTTCATGCAAATGTGTAATCAGTTTTTCACTATTTTCTCGTGACCCAGATGGCCGATCGATCTCAAACTTCCACAGGTTTGTCAGTGTATGTGTATGGTGGATTACATAAAGTGCTTACACTGCCAGCAACTGTTTTGTTAGCAAAAACCAATTCTGTAATGTTCCTTTAAGTGTAACTTGTTTTTCTAACATTATTATAGCTCTTAACCATGTGGGAAGTGTTTTGGCAATAATGTGTATTTTATAGAGGGTCTTTGGATTACCATAATTTGTCATTTAACACCAGAGCTACAGTTGAAGTTTCGGGTGAATAATATTGTGCCTTACATTTGCGGTAAATATGTTGTGTGTAATCAAGTGGGAGCTATTAGTCAAGTGTTAAAAAGTGTTGCTTTTCATCGCAACTTGGTGGTTCGAAAGTGACTGAAGAACTCAACCGTTTTGATGATTGGTGACAATTGACTTGGTAGTTTTCAGCACATTAGTGAAGAAGAAGGGGCTAATGGTACAGAAGATATAGGGGACAGCGTGGGAGGACAATAAAGAGGATGTTGGAGACAGGTGTTGATGCTTCTCACATTTGATGAAAGGAAGTACAAAATTGTTGACCACGAGATTGGATCTCAAATACTGCAAGTACGTTGGATAGGAATATAAAATTACTCACATTATCTCATAACTAAAGGAGGAAGGGGAAAAAAGGAAAAAGGCAAATTGGAAAGGCTCTGCTCAAGTCTGTATAGATGGGTAGCCATGCATTGAATTGAAATACGAGATAAACTCGTCATAATTTGAATAAATCGTGATATGTCACGTCTTGTGACTGTGCATCGATCAATTTAACACTGTACAATCGTGTAAAATAAACCACTGTTAAATGGATGACTTTTGAGTCTTAAAAGCCCGGTCCACTTTTAAACGAATCCCCAAATATTTAAGTATGAATTGCTTGAACCTTGTGTTGGCACATTTTGTTGATGATGTCCAGTACTTATGTGTACACTAATAATACAATGAAGCTGTTGATTCATTGTTTTTAAATTTCAAATGACCTGTAGCAAACTGACATTGATTCCCCAAAATTTTCCATTCTTGTTCGGTTGAAACTCGAATAAGTTAGTAATCAGCTATACATGCACATTTCACAAAAATAATCTCATGAAATCTAATTTGCATTGTGAGTGACACTTCATCCTGCGGGGCGTGTTGTCACGTCCAGAGTGGGTTTCTAAAGCTTCAGAGAGCAGTGCCGATGATTAAACATACACCAACTTCTTCAAATGTATTTGGTTACAATCGTAGATGTTTTTTACATTTTTACGTTTCTTTTTGGTCATCTTCTTGTTTGGTTAAAGGATAACATGTTGATGGTAAAACATTTGTCAGACGCACGTACCTGTTAACATTAGGTTTTTGATTCACTCCTTATCTAATTTGCAGACTATTAGACCTTTGTGCATGAGTTCACTATATACATTGGCACAAAGGGTGTACCGACTAATGGATTATGTGGTGTTACCGTTGAAGGACATTGCCCACTATTAATATCCATTATATCTGGCATATTAATCCAAGTCTTGATTATTTTAAAGTACCTTGAACACTACTGCCTAACAAACCAGAACTAATGCATTGAACGTGACATGAACAAGCAAGCGGCAACAGTTTCAGTATGGGTGTTTTTCCGGTATTTGAGGCAATATGATATTGTGTACAGTGTACTATATTTGTGTTGTTGTAGACAAATAAATCTTGCCATATAAAGACGTTTGGCGTCGGGTCAGGAGAGGTGTTACTAAAAGGACACACAATCACACGACGTACTGGGGGTATTGTAGTAACATGTTGAATTACAGCGGGTACACCTAAAACATGACAGTCCTTGATAAGTATATATCAATTTAAAACATAAATAAATTAATTGTGCAAAAAAAGTTCAAACAGTATAAATGGATACAGTAAGTCTGAAATGGAAAAACACAATAGAAACGAATCTGCATCCTACAACAAGTAAAATAACAAGCTTGAAATGCCTTGGTATATTTGCACTTGATATATCTGGTAATGACAAAGACACTGACCATGTTGTGCAATATGAATGTTGAGTTCCTAATTTACCTTCAAAGAATGTTCAACGAAATTTAGATTTGACTTCAATTGTGTTTCGAGGGTTAAAAACACCCACCCAGCTTGCAATGGCTGTTTAAGAAAGATGAGAACAAAAAAAATTGGCAAATTGATTGAAAAGAGAAAGTATAATAAGATGCACGTAGGTTTAGATGTTAGATAATCTGTAGATTAGCATACAGACTTGCATGTACCAGTCAGTGATGGCGAAATCTTTTGCTCACGTCATGTGTGGGAAATTGATTGTCGATAGTGATCTGCTTGAGTTTTAACGTGTCTCCGTCCCGCTCTTGGTCCATATTCATGGGGAGGTGCGGTGTTTTCGCCCGTATCTCAATGCCTTCTAGCCCCGGCGGTAAATGCTCACCAGGGAATATAACCTTCTTGGTTCGCACTATTCTGATGCTCTGCAATCGACACTTCATCCAATACTCGCATACAACATATGTATCCAGACCCTAGCTCTCAATAGGCCTAATATTGATGAGACGCATAAGAAACTTGGAGCTTGGGTTTTCGCTTCGACAACGGCTTGGAAAGATGGGGGAGGGGGCAATCGATACCCACGAAGGGGCTTGAATCGACCGATTCAATTATACGCTGCTGTGACATGAAACTCGGCTGTATGGTAAGACGCTGCAAGAAGGGGGAATGGGGGTGTGGCCGTGCAGCCTCAAAAGGCAAGCTCCTTCTGATCTACCCCTTGTATTGACACACACACACACTCTTCCTTAATATAACGCTTCAGTACGGAAATCACAGCATAAAAGTGCAATTAACCTATTTTCCACATGACACCTCCGACTAAAAAAAGTTTATCTGAAGTCAATATTCGGGTTTAAACTTTAACCATTTGGCAGACAGATTTACCTTTGCTCGTCGATTTTGGGGCTTATATAGGATAATTAATGCTTTCTAACACAGTGATCAAATTCGGAAGGCTAACCAGAATTATAAACAAAATATTTTGTTTATATCAAACTGAAAAAAGTAAAAGCTCAGTAAAACTAAAATTTAAGACATTTCACATTTTTGTTTAGTTGTATTCATCTAGTTATAAGAGTTCTGTGTGAGGACGTCTTATCGGTTGCCATGACAACCCCATGAGCATAAGGAGGAATCAGGCATCCCTCGGTCTTGCCGCCGCCACCTTTAGCTGAGCACAGGTTCCCAGGAAATAACAAGGCCAGATATGCAAATTCACACCTTGCGAAAATTAGTTTGGAAAGAGAAAAAGGTTACTTGAATATACAGGAGACTATAATCAACCCTCAGCGTTGAAGAGGAAGAGATCTGTCTGAAAATCTTTGCCAATGAATCCTTTTAGCTGACGTAGTAGTCAAACCTACACTCGTGTTTCTTACTAGACTGGTATTAGATGAGATTGTTATAGGATAGCGGCGGCACCACGACGAGGTAAAAAATCAATTTGGTTTTTCGTAGCTTTGCAGATTTAATGAATACAAATTCTCATTGGAATTCCCCCAAAGCAAGGCTTTGGAATGTGATACTTTCTTCTTTTTAGCTGTCCGTACTCAGGGTGTTTCACTCCCGTGTCGAAGAATTCCCCCAGTATTGCCAACTGTTTATCAAAATGTAATTTTAGGTGTGTGTTTTGATAATTTATCTTCTATTTATATCCAGAAATTTTCTAGGAAGGCTTATTACTAATCCACAACTGAATTCTCGTTTAATTTTTCTTATTTATTTGTCGTATTTTGATAGGGTTTATTTTGATCTAAAGTGCCTCGAGGTGTATATCTCCAGAACCGATGCCAAGAGAAATACATTTAAGGGGCTAGCATCGGCAAAGGTATACAGATAATCCTTTTAACTTTGTTTTCGATACTTAAGTAAATCAATTACAAACTCCTCCGGAACAGACAGCTGCATGCTAATGTCCGACTTAACTCGTGCACTAATTTATTATTAGTTCCCCGCTAGCAAGACTCACTGTGCAATTTTGTGTTCTAATCCACGGAGGACTGGTATTGCTCCTGATACACGACGCACTATTTGTTATCTCAGGTGTTATTTGCGATTTGTTGGGATAGGTCCTTCACTGAATCCTTTCGCCTGAAGTTCCGATGAGCTTCATTTAAGTTGCCGGATTCTTAAACCTGTCAAGACTTAATCGCAGCGCGTCGTCTTGGAACCGTTTATGGGTCTCATTTAACCCGGGCGAGATACGCTGTGTGGCAGAAGGAGTCACATCGGTCGTGCATGAAGAACTTTTACACGGTTCTGCAGGCGATATCAACCCTTGAAGCCAAAGAGCAACTTAGAGAAATCTACTGGAAGCAGTATCCTCATTAAAGTAACGATGCGGTTTTATTTCTGTCTGTCTGTCCTTCTGTGTCCGCTCCACCTTTCCCGTGTAAATTCTTTCCACAGTGGATTTGATTTAAGTCACCAGGATGCGAAGATAAGTGATCGCACATATTGGATAGCAGCCTTGCCTTGTGAATATAAACTTGTGTTGCATGTGACTTAGTAGCACTCTTAATAAAGATAAAGTAAGCTTGCTTCAAAATCTGTTCCTTTGGTTTTTCAAAGCAAACTGCAGTACTTAAATATATTTGCTATCATCGAGGTTACATACACAATAATATGGACGGTAGGCCTAACTGTTAACAAATGAACTCATCGCGAATTTAAGAGGTTTTTATAGAAGCACACTTGACTGATGATAGTCCAGACAATGCTTGAAGGTTATCTAAATTTAAACGCCAATGAGTTTGCCAATATTATTTTATACATGTTCCATTTTACTGCCCATGTAATAGAACGATATTCCCCCGCAGGATACAATAAACAATTTTTTAAGTGAGCCTCCTTAACGTTTAACTCAATTTGTATAGGGGCTTTACACTGAGGTGGGTTAAGCGCTTATTTTGATGTGTGCCTTTATTTATTGAAACAAGTGTATTCTAATTAGCACTGCTCACTGCCACCCTGAAGCTACTGACAAATCAGCTTACGTATTAAAGCACATTACAAGAATGACATTGTGTACCCAAATGTACTAAAACCCAAGAGCTTGGATGCCTCGCCAGGAATGAATATAATTATGATTAACGTTGGTATTTCCAAAGAAACTGTGTGGAAATACTATAAGTGTAATTAAGTTTGTTGTTATCACATGTGCATATTGCAACTTAAACGGTAAATATTATGTGAAATGAATATTTATCACGTGGTTCAGTTTAAAGGGACACGTTGCCGAGGATTGGGCTATTTGGGTTATAAAAAGCTTCTGGAAGCGTTTGTTATGAATTGTATAGTGTTGGAAATATGCTTTAAAAGTAGAATATAATGATCCACACAAACTAACACGGTCCTCCATTTTGTAGAACCAAATGTTTTACTCCACAAGATGGCGGACCGTGTTAGTTCAAGAAATAAAAGGAAAACCACGCAATTTCGAGGCATATGTGTGTGATTATTTTATTATATCTTTCCAACCATATTCATTACATACAAACGCTTTCAGACGCTTTTATAGCCCATATCGCCCTATATGCAAGGCAACACTGCCTTTAATCTCAACACTATACAGAATTGGCTTTTTTCTCACACTTTTTATGTTTTTTTTTTTGTATTCAGGCTTATAGGCCTACTGCTATTAATCTTAATCAATGTGACTAATAAAGCGTTTCATTAAGTAACAGTTATATTTGTTATGCATCGAGCTGAATACTGCTGCTGTGTTGATTGTGATCTTCTGATAGATCGTACACCGGTAACAAATCAATCTTAACGAGATTCAAAAATAAAGTTTATTATGATGCTGTCAACCTTCATTTCTTGAAACTGCAAGTAATGGATGATTCGTCATTAAGTCTGCACCGTCTAATGACAAAGCATTGACTAACTGTTATCTGTACTGTTCATATAATATTCAGAAACGGTAGAGTGTTATCCGGTTCAATGTCAAAGTACTATCGCTCACACATGATTACATTTTGCTCAGTCTTCTAAATGATTGCACCTATTTCAAAGTGTGTTTGAACCAACCAAATTGTTTTCTTCGAGTTATTTAGATTTACAACTGTGATTATTCCTGCTGCATTTGGGATGGCCAAAGGTTGTAGCTAGACTCCCTTCAAGGCGTTCCTCTGATCAGTAATGCTGGTGATGAACTTCCTTGCCCAATTCGGTAGGGAAATGAGAACACATCTGATTAAGTTTCGTGATAATAAACGTGCCCCAGGAAAGTTTTCACCAATCCCAAAAAATATTCATTAATTTAAGTTGCCAAAAGGGACATTGTGATAAAGAATATGATTTCAGACACCTACAAAAAAATCACAAAATTAATAAGCGTTAAAAATTAAGCATTTAACAAATTGAAAATGTGATGGAAAGATTGGTTTATCATTGTATTTCCTGATGGCATTTGGTAATAATAACGCAAGAATTGTGCCTAGATGTCACGTCCACAATTAATGAGGAATTGTGGACTTCATTTCAAAATGTGACAGTTAGTTTCAAGTTCTGTTTAAGTCGACTACTGTATACTCTAAGCTATATACTGTACCGTGTGGAATGTCACATGTCCACTTGCTTCATTAACGGTGACTTCTTTACGGTGAAACCATAAAGTTATTGCATTTTCGGTTGCTCTCAAAACAAGCAAAACTCGTTGTTTGGCGGTTATAAGCCAACCATTATACCAGACAGTTTTCAAGGTGGTAACCATCCTTTTGGGTATGAGTTTTTAACTTTTTTTTACTTTACAGAAATGGTAAAATGACAAGAATATTAACCCAATCAACACCTCAAACACACGCAGGCCTATATCTTTTACTTTCAAAATGATTCTTTCATTTTTGTGTTATCAACACATGAGCTAAAGGGTTGTTTCACTGTGCATTGTGGTATTGTTATTGAATACTACTTTACTCTGATTGGTTCATAGCCACCCCACTGTTTGTAAATTAATAACTTTAATTGGCTATAATTTTCCCTCCTTTTCTGGATACCTTCCCATTATTCTTTGCTTCTGTTTTTTGCTATAAATGGATATGTTTTCGGTTGCACTTGTTTACGCCTCCGATGAAGGCCCGGTTTTGATCGAAAGCTAAGGCAATCCCCCTACTAGTTTTTATATATAAATATTACTGTACAATAAAGGTGGAAACTGCATTATGGGTAATGCGGTAAGCATGAAAGGACAGGATTAGAGGGCAAGCTGCATTATTAATAGTGTTAAAAATAATAATCAACTCTCCACTCTCCCAACTGGTAGCCTACTTTAAAAAAGAAGAAAACGGTTAAGTCGAATTAAAACCCTTTGGTGTCTGCGAGTAATCTTCCTGCCTACTTACGGGAACACCACTGTTAATACTCATTATTATATTGGGTGCAATACAAGTAGAAACATTTGCATACTTTTGAAACAAAGGTAAAGTGTTATTCTCGGGTTTTCTTTGTTGGTTTATTAATTCTATTTTACTTTATGGCTAAATTTTACTTTCCCAACAATATTATGATGTAACTTTTATAGCCATAAATTATGTTAAACTACATGAGAAGAATTGAAATCGCGCACACTGTATGAGTGTACGGTTGGGACCCCACCTTGATCACAGAAGCTCGAATTTGGCGAGACTATCACAGTCTTTTGAAGCCAACAGGCATTAATTAGAATAAATACTGCAATTAAGATTATTTCAGAAAAAGAGATACAGGCTCTAAAAACAAAATAAAAGTGTCGACATCTGTAGACGTATATAAGGCTCTAGAGGGTTAATGATGTACAAAGTGGAGATGAAATATAACCTATTTCAAGGAGTAATCCCCTGTCTCTCCTTGTATTACAAACATTCATAATTTATAACACCATTTCGCTAAAAACATCTTTAAACAAATAAACTTATATGCTATTATGTCAAATATGACGGTTTAAAACATCATGTGTCCTTATGCCAATTCCGTCCTGACCCCTGAATATAAATAAACATCTTGACATGTACAATTCTTAAATGATAACATGGGACACTCAAAAACTGTCAATTGACTATGGTTTCATATACCCTGGTGTACAACACTAACCACAAACTCGTTCGGGTTGTATTGGTTTTAAATGCTGTCCAGAGATCGGTCACTAGATTGCATTCACGGTTGGAACACTATGAGCCAAAACGATCTGAAGGAAATCAAGTGAATGACTGTTCGTTTACCATGCACGTTGTTTTAAAATAAAACGTCATATAGGTAAAACATGTCAGAGCTATAGTTGTTGTTCTTGCTGTAAATTCACATTCCCGACGCAAGGTAATAAAACGTCGACATTGCTTACGGGTAATCAGTCTGAAAGCCTGTATGTTGTTTTTCTGTGAAGAATGCCTGTCCAGCTACTCTAGCATGTTGAAAGTTATGTGCCTTTAAACCACCGTAGTCATGTCCTTGATTAAATATCCACATTCATCTATGTTTTTTTTTTTCAAAATAGAACATTCCTTCCCCTGTTGTCTAAATTTCATCTCATAGCTTTTGAGCTTCTGCAGGCTTTGCCAGCTTCATTTTATTGTGCTCCGACGTGCCGTAGCATAATGCTTTCCAGTTTTAGACAAATTGCGCAAATGGGACCAACAAAACATTTCTCCACGGGCAAAAGGTTTTCATAACACTTTTGCAAAAACAAAGCTGATGGGTTTGAGATAACATTTCACGGAAACGGTCAATGTAGGACTATTCTTGGAGATGAAAAACCATTATTGTGTCGTACACTTTCTCAAATTTTGTATTGGGCTTATAAATGGGTCGTTACATGCATTACTCCAGTTGGGCTCCGAAAAGCAACTATAGATTTTACGGTGATCATGCTGAAAAGTGCAATGTCATAAATTATAAATCGATTCAAACCAACTTATTTTTTAAAAGAAATCAATCTCTTCATCATTGTTTGATTAACCCACTGGTCATAAAACCTTTAATTGTTCTAACCTTGACTTCCATTTCTTGCAGATAACAGATTTGCACTGCTGTACATGATTGGTGAGTTTTTAAAACACGTTTTATACATTTTGTTCGCGTTGATTTATTTCTTGTCATTGACGTAAAACAAGGTCTTCTCTTTCCAATTCAGCTGAACTTGATAAGGCGGTTATAATGTGCTTCCCGCGTTGTCTGCATTTCCCACCATATTATTGGCAGTGTTCCTCGCTCGAATGAATTTATGAATAATTGATTATTGGTTATTACATGTATGTGTGGGATGGAATATAATCATTACTCAACTCTGTTCATATGGGTTGTTTTAATAAGTAAATGATTTGAAGAGTGTTTATGAAGTTGAACTGTGAGAAAATGTATATAAAGGAACATACTTTAAGGGGGAACGGTAGCCTAAATCTAAAAAACAATTCGTGGAAATCTTGTAGTAGCATCAATGTTTCACAGAAGTTCATTCTGCTAGCGTTAAAGGACAGGTAAAGAATGTTAATTCCATGACCTTTCTGGCAGGATACCGTAACTTACGTCTTAATGTTGCTATTGAAACTATACAGCACCCGTATTTTGTATTACTCGAGTACCTTCAGGGACGGTGAGTGCTGTCGACTCGATATCCCAACATTATAAAAAAAAGCATATCACATTTTACAATATCTGCCCCCCCCCACCTTACACACACGTGTCACACATTTTGGGCACTTAGTGTTACAATGCGGCTAAAATAAATGACCTTGCTACAGGTATAGGGTGCAAAACCACCGAATTGTATTAGATTGGGAAAACCTTGCGTAAAATTGAGTTTTAGTTTCATGGAAAATCGTTTAGTGAATGTCCTGATGGGCATAAAGGAAAAGCGGGTAGAATCTAAAGAAGGCCGTCACCGAATGGAAAAGGTGGCGAAAACAGCGATGAGGCTATTTTCTTAAGGCACTGCTTGGAAAGTAAGCTTTCCGATGGCCTGAGGTGATTGTAGGTCCGACGTTTTCATCAACGTCCAACGCCGCTGGGAAATTGATGTATCGTTGTTAGTATATGGTTATTTCGGAAATTGCTGCACGATCTCTGGTTTAGATTTATACCTGATTTGGGGTTTGGTTGTGGTTTTCCTGCAAATAATGGAGGCAATTTACAATGAGAAATCACCATACATGGCGACAAAGATGAACAAGACTGACCCAATTGAGCTGAGATGATAAAACCATCTCCTTTACTGTCCTCATTGTCAAGGGAGACAGATTGAGTTAATTGTGTGGAACTTTGCTCGTATGTTTAAAAAAAAATGTGATTATATTCAGTACCAGTGCTGCAGCCAGGATTCATCCCCTAAAAAGAGCATATATTGCAAATTAGGGTTTTTTAAAGTCCAAGTTATAGACTTAAATCGACGCGCTCAAATAAAACTAATTTTGAATCAATCCTCATTGCAAATGGAACTGTCACATCCAATAACGTTTTCTTCTTCGTTTACTTTATATAGCGCACATATCCAGTAGTTAAAAAAAAACAAGGCGCTTTTTAACATTGCTGTTGTTAACAAAATAAAGTATAAGAAAATATGTGACCAATTCCATGATTTGGTTTCGGAACGATCACATTTTGTTTTCTAATAATTTCCTGAATTTCCGGCGGCTGGTGTGGCGAAACCATTTGACAAAAATAATCCGACTGGGCACGAACGTAAACTTTAATTAAGTTTAGGTGGAAATGTTTCAATACAAGGGTGATTTTTCATCCGATTAATGTATACGTTGCGGTAGTTACTTGACAACTTGTAATCAGCAAACTACATAAATAGGGTTGCTTGCCCTTTTGACTGTAGCTATACCTCCATCACTGTTAATCACTCTACTTCTACTCGCAATAACTTTCTTATTACGACGTCAACTCGTGGCAAAATAATTCAACCTTTGAATCCCCATCTACAACTGTAAGTGTTAGTTGTATGATGTAAAATGCATCATCACCGTTAAATCGGTTCTGAGCTCTCATTTTTGAAGAAACAATAAACCATTTTCACTCTCATTTAGCTGATGTTATATAGAAGTTAAAATAATTTGTGTAATTCAAATTTATTTTGTATTTCATTTGATTGTATACTTTACCAGGGAACCCTGTGTATACTTAAATCAGTCGTATAATACTAATAGGCATATTAGTAAAAGAGCCAGTCGGCTGTATTAATCCTTTCTGAGTCCCTTTAAATGATATTGAAAGGTCTTCAGGGTCTTAATGCTATGTTTTAATGAAGCGTTGATCTGTATTTACGTCTGTAAGAAGACAACAAGACTGCCAGCAGTAAAACACCTTATCAACAGCAGTTGTTCACTCTGTGACTTAAACACATAAGTTTTAGCTCGTGGTTTGCTATATGGAATAATTATTCAGCCATATGCAATCTTGGCTTCAGTCTTTCAAGATGGGATCTTATAAAGCTACAGGCCAGAATAATAATGACTGCTTTCCACTTTGTGCATTACAGCAGGGCAGTCTTCATCACGTAAAGCTAAATCCTCCGTGGATAGTACCGTTATTTTAGCGTGTGTGATCCAGTGAGACTCAATAGGCGGGAAGTGCCAGAAGTTTGGTTTCTGTAAACCTCAACTGCACAATCGCGGGAACCCTTTTGATGAGTCATTGTGATAAGTGATAACTAGTTGTAAGGGGGCGTATTGTAACTTCAGACTCATCTTGGCTCCATCAGGATTTTTCTGCCCGTCTCAGGCTTTAAAGTTAATCTAATGGCTGTTTTTTATCGCTTTTTTAATATAAATCACTTAGGAATGAAATTATGTGCGGCTTGAATACCAGCATCAAGGCTGATTCCAGTCTCACCACTTTCGGTCAGCACCATATTGGACTAAAGCGGTATTACTTCATAATTTGTAATGTCACAGACTCGTTTATTTTATTCTTATCAAGTGCAGCCTCTTTTACATTAAATTATATTTTAAGTGTTACTACACACTTTCATCTCCGTTCAAATTTACTTAGTAACCAAAAGATGTTGCATGAAACTCAGTGTTTGATTTCAGGTGTGCAAAGAAATGGACCCGTTTTATTGTGTAAACTGAGCTAACACTAACAGGGCATGCAGCAATAATGATTTTTTATTCCGTCCTGCTGGGATGGTGCAGGAGATTGCACATAACCTTAATCTCTCCAGACAGTCTAAATAAACTTTAAGGTTTCTCAAGGAGATGACATTCAGTTATTTTCGCCATTGTCCATTCCTGCACTGTTGTTATGTCTAATTGCAATCGTCCATTTCCTAGATTGGCATGTAGCAATGATTGATGATATCTGTTCGCGTACACTAGTGGTGTTTACGAACTATAGGAATATTATGATTGGAATAGAGACCATAGTTATTTTTCATGTCCTTTTACATTGAATCCTATGTGATCCATCAGCTAATGAGTTAAAGGGGAAATTACCTTTGAAATTGAAATCATTGGAAAAGTGGTGTGCAGTGTTTGTAGAGATTTTACAGAGTATTATTATGTCAGAAGAAAGCAAATCTCACAAGTTGTTACCTTGTTTCCATTAATTTAAAAAAAAACGTGATCATTTCAAGAGCTGTCATTTGGGAAACGAGCATGTCTCAACGGCTACTTCACCTTGTACAATTTGTATAAAATATTGTTATGTTACTGCAGACTTTGTAAAAACCCAATGGATCTGGTTTGGAACTGGTCTATCAGGTTTTGTTTGGAAAGTGACACAGTTTAATCGAAAAGCTTTTCCCATCGCATGTATAGTCAGGACCAGCAGTCACTGAGCTAATTTCTGAAGGTGAAACTTAATTTGATAAGATCCTCAAGTTGAATGCCCGCGTGTCTGTTGGACGCATATAGACCTGCTTACCTTTAAAGGCCCTGTACACTATTGGTAAGATCGAAAAAAAACAAGTGTTCACAGATTCACACATAACTTACATGATTTAAAGTAAGTAATGGTAGAAAGGGTTCCTTAAAATATTTCTGCCTAAAATGCTATCGTTTCTGAGAAATGAATAAAACAATAGTTTTTATCGCGCGCGATAATAAACTCGATGTTTGAAAAACAGAAAACACATAAGGTATCTTTTCACTATTTTCTTGTGACCTCGATAACCAATTGAGCTTAAATTTTAACAGGTTTGTCATTTCATGTATTTGGTTAATCACACAAAGCATGAACTTTGTTTGCGACTGTTTTGTCAGCTCTACCAATCCTGTATAATACCTTTAAAGTCACAATGCTCCAAACTGCGATGTTTTAAAAGTGCACAATCAGCAACACATGTTAAATGTTAAATGTATTAATGATCTATAATCTGAAAGGTTACATTTACAACTTCAAATAACTGTCTGGAATGCTACAATGCGCGAGAAAGTTGTCCCTCAAACCTCGGTTTTCATTTCTATGTGGACGAATTGAACTAAACACAGAGTGCACAATTCCCTTGACGAAACTTCACCTGTTCCACTGTGATCTCTCTTCCCTGTACCACATATTAAATATTTGTATGTCAGTCAGTTTCATTAGGTGTTTGTTGGAAACTGAATGAAATTCACTCTTTCTAAATAAAAACACTTTCATCATGTCATTAGGACAGGTTGGCCAGTGTTTTTAGTTTTTCTTTTTTTTCAAAATCTTTGTTTATAGGTATTTAGTACAAGTCATACTACGGTGCTGGTATATTTATTTAATACGAATGTATACACATGATTTCTATATTGCAAATTCAATGCAATGTTTTGTTATGATGGTTTCTTGGTATTCTTCGTGGCTTGGAGTCGCTAAGCCTACTCCTGAAGGATTTTGAACAACATGTCCAACGTTTTACAGTCGTTGAAGAGAGGGTTGGATTACTAGGGGAAAAAGTCGTTGAAACTTGCAGCATTTCTGGCCGGTCGTAGTCTGGACACAAACAGCATAAATACACATCGGTGCTCTACTTTCCATGTGTTGACTTTGTGGAGCAATGAAATCTTCACACGTTTTCAGAATTTAAAGCTACTGGTGAGTTACCTTCATGTCGCAACCAATCATTAATAGCAAACGACGAAGCAGTGGGTACGATACTTGATGGATTTTACTGGCAAATTTGCGGAATGTTCTGAACGAAGAGAGACGACTTTTCCCAGTTTTTTTTGCCCATTAATCATTGAGCATGTTCTAGGCAGAGCAGTGTGGTTGGTTGTATTGTGCAACACCCGATGCCAAAGAGGGTCTTAACCTCATAATTATTTTCCCTTATTTATATTTTAACTTGATCTACATATCTACAATCTTTATGTATTTTAAACTTAATCTGCGGTAACTTAAAGCGTTAATTGAATTTCACGATAATACCGAGAAACAAGTCTTCGGACGCTTTTAATTAGGACTCGAGAATGAATTTAAAGATTTTTGGTTTGTAATATTTATTCAATTAAAAAAATGGATCATTCAATTCACTGAATGCACACACATTTTCGATTTCTCAAAACTGACCATGTCACAGGGAATTACCATGATTGCCCTGAAGCTGAAAAGCACACATATAAGCGGTCCTTAAACTGTGAATAAACTTTGCTTTGCTTTGTTTAGAATATCATCACCTCCTTTTACCCCACAAAAACTGTTTCGTGCTTTCTCACAAAAAAAATAAATTTTGAGCTTTACGTTTAAAGAAGCTTCACACTATATGTTTTAGAATGATTAATCCGTGCTGAAAAGCAAAAACAAGTAATTTTGAGATTTCATAATAAATAAGAAGTGATTCGTGTTCTTGACGCCACAATGGAATGTGATACTCCCGATAGATGCAGGGTATTGCTTGCAGACTATACTCACTCTATAGCTACTGGATCTATCTCCAATGACCGGAGTCAAGATGTGCGATTATTTACTCCGCCAACACGGTTTCATTTGACGCATAAGACGTTCACTACCAAATGACGTGACACGGGCACGTTATTGGGTCTAGCTGGTCGGCCGAAGACACAAACGTGCGCAAGGAGATGATTTTAAGGAGACGTGAATTAAAGATAAGGGGCTTTTCTGAAATGCTGTCTTCCAAACATAACTTTGACCAGCGTACTTGAAACACAATGTCTAACATGTCTGACCATTTCCATCATATATCATTATGGAACCACTGTACATGTACAATGTACTTTTATGGTATTTTGGTGAAAAGTCACATTTCATCGCCAGACACTCCTGACAACAAAAGGTGACTATCAAAACAAATCTTATCACTCTTGAAAAAAAAAATGCTTTTCCAAAATTCAGTTACCAAACTGAAACTGCCTAAAATATAGTTTTCGGAAGCATTATTGTGATGTACTGTAAAGATTAAAATTAACAGCTCGAAATTGTCTCGATTTATTTTACTCGTTTGGAAATTAATGAGTTCGTCCCAATAGGCCTAAGCCCTAGAAAACCTAAAGCAATTTATCACTTTTGATTAGTTTAGTTTGCCGAAAAATGGGTCAGTCTTTAATTAAAACAGCATAGACAATATGTCACTACTCAACATTTGCGACCCAATTTTGTTGAAATCCACAGCTGCTGTTGTTGGTGCTCTTGATATCGGGTATTAGTAAATCATAACCAAAAGCCAACCTCTTCAAATATTTCAGACCGTGAGTATGTCAAAAGGGTCGCAAAGTAATGATAAATCACACACTGCTAAAAAGGAGATCTCCTTGTTCACTCTTTAGAAGATTTATGGTATTTTCTTAGTATTATTGATTTTAGTGTTTTGATATACTTCCCAAATAAACGAAGAGAGTGATTGGTCGAGCCATGACACCTCAGTATTGTGAAACGATAATAGAAGCAAATCTGTTTGGCTGACGCACTCCTGTACTACCCCGCACTCTAGCAATGATAAGGCCAATTCGTTTCTGTCAGCATCAAGTACGTCCGCTCTGGATATTAATCTCTCAAACACCTTTTAAGGATCGATATTAAAAATGAGGACATATTGGAAAATTTGGCAGCCAGGGGAGAATCAGTTCAGACAAAAATAACATGGAAGAGAATTGAGCTGGTTTGGGTTAGCAATATTATCAGTGTTGATAACCGTGTGCTATAAATACACACCATCTGTGTGTATTGTTGTTTTTGTTTTTCCCACTAAATACCTGTGTTTATTGGTCAGGAGTAATATTGCAACTAGTTGCTGTTTCCACATCTTTCGTAATACACATTGGACAGGTGCATACTTATTCGCGTATGCACGATATGGAAACTCTGTAGTAGTTACGACATGATTCCCTAGTAGATCCAGGAGGTCATAAACAATTTTTGTTTTAAATAATAGTCTGATGAAAGTTGAACTTGGCATCTTTTCAAACCGAGACGTTGTGTGTTTGTGTGAAATACAGAATACAATGCTATCTGGCTTAAAATGTTCCTGTATGCAAACTAATGTTGCTGCTTAACTTTGAATGTTTGTTTTTTTTCGTTCACGTAGAAATGTTCCAACTAACATTTTACTGTCATTTTTTTGTATCACTTGAAATATTTAAGCAACAACATGAAAACATGTGTAATTCCAAGAGCAGTTTTGCAATTTGTCCGTCTTTGCAGCGGTTTGACATTCAACCTACATACACTACATTATTAAAACAATGAGTGAATGAGGTACCCGTAAGCCCGATTAGTTATCACCACGGTGTGATACTTTTCACACCTCATTCCCGTGTCAAGTAATACATTTAAACGCCTCGCACCCTCTGCAGTCATTTTACAAAGATGGGATAGCAATGGTCATCAATCATTTTTATTTGGATGAGATTTTGAGAGCATAGCGACAACTTCAGTGAACGATCATTTTCTTTGTCTTCAAAAAATTACAAATATATTGTCAATAAATTTAAACAAACAATGCAAGGGTTTATTTGGTTGGGAATTGAGATTAGCTTGAAATGAAAGCAGGAACGGAACAGCAGTTATGGTTATTGGCAGATGTTCATGATTTAAAGGCACCTGGCAGTGATATTTTGTCAAAACAAAGCTTTTGTCATTAATATATGTATTTTGATGAGTGGAATGTGAATAAACAGTTAACTAAGGTTTTTAAAAATTAGTTTTTATTTTAATTACAAATTTAAGAGTAGGCCTCCCTTTACCTTGACACATGGTGGCGCTGTTCGTGACGTCAATCATGGCACGATATTTGAAGAAAAAAATGTTGTGCGTATGCGGACGTCACCCACATCATAGTATACATGTACTAGCTAGCGTATACTAGCTGGCACATCGCGCCGAAAACGATGTCGTTAGTCTGACTTTCGCGGCCCACAACCGCTTATACTTGGGATCTGCAGGAAACAAATGCAGACTGACCCCATCAGTAGTTGTTTAGCTGCATACATCAGCAATACACCTGGTCAGCATGGCCGGAAAATGCAAGAAAAACCCCCTTTTTCGAAACGTACAAGATCACTACTGGGACCTACTTGCACGTGTGTTTACAATGTAAACGCAAGCAAATTCGAGGGGGTCGATGTTCGATCGAGGCGAAGTCTGCCTTGATTGACGTCACGAAAGGGGATGGGCGGAGTCACCCCCCGAACAACTTTATCTATTTTTTTTTACATATAAATCCTCACAAACAATTACTCAAAAAATTGTTTTAGTGTTAATTTATATAAACTCTTATATTTAAAAAAAAAATCTATTTCCAGGTGACTTTAAAGCTTTTGGAGGAAGTTTTAGGTTTCTGTTGAACTCTAGTGGGAAATGAGTTTATATTGTAACTCTGACAACTGTGTTGACGAGGTATCGATTAATTAATTATCATGATGAACTCTGCAGATTAATGCGTAGACTACGACCATTTCGAGTGATGGGATTGTTAACTCATTGGTATCAAAACAGTCATGCTTATTTTGAACCGAGGTATTTTCTTTGACAAAGCATCACTGCTTATGGTTTCATTGTAACTATTGATTCATCTGAGTAATGTACCCATTCCAAATGTGTAAATGACTCTGTAAGCCCCAATCGTATATAATGTCAGTATTTTCTCTTAAGTCGTCACATTAGATATAGTGTGCCTTCATAAGTTAAATTGCATCAATAACAAATCTTTCAACATGTTGACATTTTCCTCATCCCTTGTGTTTAACTCACCTTATGGTGGGACATTTTGTAGGCCTTGATGGACTACGTGCTTGACTGACCTTGTGGTTTGGAGGAGCTTGGATGAAGTAGGATAAAGTCGTTGCAATTTTGAGGTTGAAATCTTGCCAAGAATGTGTTGAGTGAATTGTCTGAAAAAATATATAAGCAACTGTTCCAGGTCGCTGTACTTGGGAGTAGTCCACTGTTAAAGTAGGTCCAAGGACTGACTAAAGCGATGAGTTTGGATTTAGAGATGGCATGTAGTTTAGGGTTATACCGTGACGATAAACAAGTTCACGACGCATATCTTATAGATAAGAATCCCCAATTTTCTAGGGAAAACAACCGTGAGCACTACCGTAATCTACAGCCAGATGTGCCAAATGATGTGTTATCATTAATAATAATTCTATATTTTTAATAACAGCGATGGATTTATATTAAACCATTTGTGAGTGCCTCAAAGCGTTTATGACAAGAACGGCTCTAGAATTTCAACAACAAACAGGCAAAATGACTTTATTATACAGTATAATGGTAAAAACACAAAGTCGTGAAGTCTTTCAATGCATTGATTCCCGAATTTCAAATAAGCACTGTGAATTATGGTTCAATGATTGTCGTATTTCATCACATGAATGTGTTGACCTGCTGTTTGGGTGATTTTTTTCTCATAATGGGTATGTTTTCTGTATATTTAGGCAGTACTGGTATACTGTAATGGTGAATGCATGCAGTTTGTGCCTAATTTGACCACAGTGGTTGTTTACTGACAAGAGTGGGCACTTAGCAGTTTCCCATGGCGAGGAAGAAAATTAAAGCAATTCGGCTTGGTTTTCAGTGGTTGGTTGGTTTGACAGATCAGTGAATTCCCTAGACACGAAGCACCTGCAGAAGCTGTCCAATTGGACATGATACCCAGGTGGACCCTTAACCCTTTCCCTCACAAGATTGACAGACTGGCCCCTACGTCTTAATTGCTCAGGCAATTCACTCCTAAAATGAAAGTATGAGGAGGAGAGTCGGGCAGAGTGAAAAAGATACATCTACTTTTCTTTCATGAATTGAGCGTAACGAGAATGATCTTGACCCACGGGTCGACCATTAGGCTAGATATGTCACAAATTGAGTGACTGTAATTTCATTTATTTTGATCTATCAACAATGAGGAAACACATGCTATTCACGTCTGCAATAAGCATTTTCTTACAAGGATTTCAATGACAAACACGCTCGCGCACCTCAAGTACGACTTATCTGACCTGGTTTTTTAAATCTGCATTAGAAATAATAAAAACAAAACTAAAAACAGTATTCACAGTTCAAGAGTCCAGCGTGAGGATGTAATAGTTACTTAGTTGTTATTTGTACGTTGTGCTGCTGTATAGTGTTATCAATATTATACATAATGAATATAACTTTCCCGATGCTTCTTTCCGACATTAAGAAGCTGAAACTTTACAAGTAGCTTATTTTTCTAACTTGATTGCTTACTGTCTATTCTAACTAACTCATGTAAGTCGCAGATTTAACATTGCTATATGCATATAGATATTGCCCACATAAACTACGCGGATGAATTTTTACGAAGTGATTATAGACACGACTCAAATTACTTGTCAAGGACGTTACTGTACCCAGGTAGTCTGGCAACCGAACTGTAAGCTGCGACAAGCGGAAGACCAATATTTAGTTACGAAATGTTATAACCATTCAAATACTAGGTTGGCTCCTTAACTGCAAGAACGATACAGTCTATCTTATGTGAGGTATGTTAGAACATTGAGTTTAAGAAAGGTTAAACGAGTCGAAAGTATACATTTCATTTATGTTATTTAGGAATAGAGATAGTAACAAATTGCAGTGATATTTTCATGTTGGACTGCTTGAATTGTAACGCATGGTGCCTTGAGTACTGTTGTTTGACAGGAGTTTTGTGGAATGTTGCAATCAAACTTTCACTGATCATGAAAAATAATACAGGCTAGGATCACAGGATGACCTTGTTTAAAAAAATTATTATTGTTACATTTTTGTATAATTAGAATATCCTCAAGTTACCTGAAGATGCTCTTTGATATCCAGTGAAAGATATCGTGTCCAAAACATTATGCAAACTATTTAGGCCTATTCTCAGAATTGTGTTTATACTCTGGTAAGCTAAATAAGCGTTCTCAAAATGAATCTCTTTCGAACTCAAGTTTCCTTGTCCACAGAAAGAATTTTACCTCTCCAAATGTCCTCACAAAAAGTACTTTTAGATCGTCTTTGATGCAACATAAACCTAATTCAGCACAAGGGGAAGATTACCCATGCATCTTCTACTTAAGTTTGATTTTCCATTATGGACTTGACAATTCTGAAGTGTAGGTTATATATCAGCTGGCCATTTTCCAAATTGGCCTGACCACTCGGCCAAACTCTTACATTCTGAATGACCTGAACTACGCCTAGAGTCAAAACACTCCAGTCTAAACCCCGAGTTCAATACTCTAGCTGCAACACACGTGTTTGCAGTGTCTTTGTTTTTACTTTGTCGCACTGAATATTGTTTTACTAAAATTAGTCCTGTATCTAATTTATACAATGTAGCATTGTAAAGAATTGGGCCTTCACCAGTACAAGTATGCCTTCACAAGGTTGTAGTGTGATATTTTCAAGTGCCATTCACTCAGCGATCGAATGGATTTTCTTACGAGTCATGTTTTTGAGCAAATAAATTAGGTCAGCTTGTGGCCATAAAGCAAGTATACTATGTATCAGTATCTGAGCTGATCAAGTTCTTTCGATAATTTGGTCGTGCTTCAGCTGGATTTTCCTTCAAACGTAAAGACTTGCTTTCCGAGGTAAATTACTCCTCAGACAGACCAATATCACTCAAACTGGTTTGGTAAAATCGTTATGTTGGAAATGTTGCATAGTTAAGTTTTACTATTGTTTTAACATTTGATGTTTCGTTTTACCGCTTAGGACACGTACTTAATTAAAGGAACATTACAGAATTGGTAAGAAAAACACTTGTAAAATATACTTTTTGATCACAGATTTACATAAAACTTACACGCCGGTCTAATGATGATGATAGTAGAAAACATCACTTGAAATATTTCTGTCTGAAATGCCATATTTGATGAGAAATGAATAAACTAATTTTCCGATTGGAGTTTATCGCTCAGTGAGCGTTTTATTCATATACTGAATCTATATGATTTCATGCAAATGTGTAATCGGTTTTTCACTATTTTCGCGTGACCCAGATGGTCGATCGATCTCAAACTTCTACAGGTTTGTCAGTTTATGTATATGGTGGATTACATAAAGTGCTTACACTGCCAGCAACTGTTTTGTTAGCAAAAAACAATTATGTAATGTTCCTTTAAACAATGTTGTTATTGAGAGACTTTAGTATACTCTTCGCCAACATGAGGACACAATTGCATTTAGTATGAAGATATTTTGCAATCACGTGGATGTTAACACCAGATGGTGTAATCCTGATTCATAAATCCTGGTTGGATAGAATCCACCAAGTATTATGAAAAGGTAGACAAATAATTAATAATTTACACATTGTTCCATGGCCTTGTTTTGACTACGTCTCCCATAAGCAACAATATGTAACAACGTACGTCAAACAACACAAGAGGGACGTGACTAGAATTGGCCAATGGCAATTTTTGAAAGACACACTTCTGTCTGATAAACAATGTATAAAGTATAATGAATTATATATGATTTGAACTACCATCAGTTTCCTTCGTTGGTGTTGTAAAGTAATAAACAAGCTAGGTTGAATAATTGAACTGTATAGGAGTTCGTTGGCATCAGATCAACACACCCAACCCAGATTGGATGACCAACCCGGTACTGTCAAATTTGCCTTCTGATCCACTCCCTTTCATGTTGAATAATAGTACTCAATCTAGAAATGCTATATGGAGATAATGTGTCGCTACGTTCATTTGGTCTATAAAATGTTAGACGTCGTGTAGAATCAAAGGTGCTGATTAACTTGAATATAGTTCATGGCACTTTGCAAATTTGCATTTATATGAGTTTTGAGAAGAATTCAATCTTCTAAATTGTAAACATCACGAGCTCTTTTCTGATCCTCTTGGCTCTTTTGGTCAACTTCTTGTACCATATTCCCGTGCGAAAGAAGCAACACTCTCCAGCCTGGTTTATGAAAGTAATCAATACCTAACCGATTATTATAACACAATCTACATGGTCAGCAAAAATCAGGATGGGTACTTATCAACAACAAAAAGTCAGTTGAAAAACTCACTGACTGTAAAGTTGGAGCCGTCAGTTATAATACCAGATAAATATTTCCATCTAAAATACTGTCAAAGCCGAGAGAAAGGCATTTGAGTATCCAGACAATTACAATGAAATGAAGGGACTGACAATGAGTTATTCACCTTCCCTATAGACTGATGCATTTTTGTCTTCTTTGTACACAGAGGCCTTTGCTGTTGACATACAATATCTAGCGATACTCTCCAATTAGTCAATAGATCTTCCCTATGATATATTTGTCACTTATTGCATCTTTGACGCAATTAATAAAAACCAAGATAATTAAAAGTCTTCAATTTGACTGACACGCCTTGTAAAGAATACACAGCGTGCCGCTGTGCTAATATTTGATCCCGTCTTCGGTTAGCATGGAACTGACAGTCTCGGCGTGGCCGATGTGTGGCCGATATTTACTCGCTGGTTGTTACCATGACCGAGCTGTTTACTTCCTCTCACTGTCTCAAACTTTTTGTCAATTTACAGTTTGGAAATTACCTGCGTTTTTCTGTGAGTTAGGGACTTGACTCTCCCAAACTCCTATAATCTCACCTGGGTTCATTGTAGGTCTTTGGTCTCCACAGGTTTTATATCTTTCTGAATCGTCTGCATGGTGGTGACAATCGTTTTAAGAAAACATTTTGGGCCATGGGAATTGTTTTAAAGATGGATGAGTTAAGTGACACGATTTAGTCAAGGGGACAGTTGTTATCCACACGACAAAAAATCAAAGAGGACATGAAGAAGAGAAAGTGGTCACAGTCACTTGGTACAATTTAGCCGAGGCTTCCAATTAGACACATACTGGTGTAGAGTTGCATCGGCCTTCGACCATTATTTCCCTAAGCTACAGGCGGCAATCTACCTGTACAGCTCACGCATTCCACATATGGTGGGTTTTCAATAAACTCAATTGCTCCTCTGTGAGATAACCAACAGATATGTATCAGCCATAAATTGCTTGAGGGGTTTTTCAGAGACAAGATACACCACCACCTAAGCTATCTTGTGGTATCAGTTGTCAGACCCACTGTCGGCAGAATGAGTTGCTATCTCCAGGCACTGATTTGCAATTGGTTCTAAGTAGCGCCCTCTCGCTTAAAGACAACAAGTTCTGTGAATAATGATTTTTCATACGTCAATCAACCCATTCATTTCAGTTCCATTCCATGGAACATGTAATCTAACTCCACTTACAACAAAGTTCTGACTTTTTGCCAAATTCCTTAGAGTTTTCAAGGCGGTGAAACTTGTTGGCACCAGAGTATGCCATTTCGCATTTAAAGCAAGCAATATGAGTAAATGGATGAAATTTGACTTCACCATCAAATGAATCGATTTACGCTGAGTGATACAGGTTGTAGTATAGTGCCTGTGGCTAGACAACGTGGTACTCGGTATAAAGGCGTACCGTCAAATCTTCAAACGTGAAGCAAGACTGTACTAACACTGTTTATATATATATATATTTAAAGTAAATTAAAAGTAAAACAAAACTCTCATTTTTAAATTACATTGATCGAGGAGCCACACACGAAGTTATTGATCAATTAACACAAGCTATTCATAAAATTGCATACGAATACATAACAACTAATTCTTACTTTTGAACAATAATAATTTAGACAGAAATTTTGGTCTGCTTATCATATTTTTGGGAGTCATGATTCTCAAAATATAGCTCAACATCATAAGCAGACTTGGTGTATTTATACTGGCATATGGCTGATCATGAGTTGACAAATTAAACAAGGAATGATCGACTCTATAATAAGCACCTGTTTGTTTGGGTCCTTATTGGCTACCCCTATACCAAATTGAACACTTTATAAGGAAATTTCAGTGAGTGGGTATAGTTATTGTTATTCTCATGAGCCTTGGACAGATACCATCGCTGTGCAAATTCCATCCAGAAGAAAAGGCTGATAATTGCATTTTTTGAGTATGAGTTTATTACTCCCACGGCGTTATTATTTTTCAAGTCATAACAAAAATTGATGATATGTTAGTGGTTAGGTGTTACAGGTGCCATAATGAAGATTAATAACATCTATATAATTGGAGGTTGAGCAAAAGCATTGTATACACTCTTCCTGTTAACATTGTTTATTGCATCACTTGAATTCAAGAATTATTAAACACTTGTTCTTGTTGATATAAGTGTTGGTTGCAATTCCGTAACTATGCACAATAGAGTGTATTCCTTACTCGTGAATTAAATTTTCACTATAATGATCAATAATTTACATTAATTTTGATATGCATTACCCCAGACCCCTAAATAAAATACAACTTTGATTAATGATGAACATACTAAATTGAAATAGCAACACGACTTGAATGCATATGTTTGCTTTTAAGTGGTTATAGCACTCACCATAACATTAACTGTCTTCATTAAATTCAGTATCGTGTGTACAGTAACGCAAATGTATGTTCATGACGCTTCTTATATTTGCAATGGAATTATAGTGCCATGGTGTATTTGCAAATTGAATTACTACGGTGCTGATATTTTATTACTCTGCAGTGATTTGTTTTCTTGTTTTTCATACCAGTCCGTGGAGCCCAAACTGTGAAAAAACAATCGGGGCCCTTTTATACAGTTATGTCTTTGTAACGACTGTGCACAAGAAGTCCTACAACAAGTCTGTCCATATGGCAGACATGAGAAGGATCCATGTCGATCAAATTGTGTCTACTTTTAACATGAAGCCTTGTACAGTATTCAATCAGACGTATTCTGAACCAAGAAACTCTTAAGTCGTTTTACAAGCAGTTCATTGAACAATCAAAACATTTCGCTATATCATTGGCGCGTTCATTACTGGAAAAGAAAACTGATCTTTTGAATCGATTACCATGGTTCGGTGAACTATACTGCACCGTCAATTTGAAGGATTAGTTTGCAAATGTTACTCATGTGTTTCCACCTACAGTGTAATTTACACCAGTGAAAGTTTCTGAAGATTCAGAATGAACGAAACTTTACCCAATTAAAGTTATCCTTATGGTTGTGTGTTTTATGAAAATATGAGCTCCTAGACTAATTGGACAGAAGTTTCGATCTTGTCGAAAGCGTTTATCTTCAGCTCGACTTATCACTTTGATTGCAAGTATACGGTATACGGCATTGCACGATATATCTGACATTTTTTTCAGAACGAAACCATACTATACATTTCGACAGAGTATTCAGGCTTCAGAATAACAAGTGAGTAATAAGCCTATTAATTTTTCCCAATTTACTCGATGTGGGGACTGTACTTCTAATACACAAATACATATCCCAGAGAGAATAATTTGACATCATCAATGCGATTGGTTTACGAGCAATCACTGTTTGTGTCTGGGGGTGTTTCATGATGCAAAGTTCTGTTCAACCTTAATACGGAATACACAGTCCATGCAGTATATGCAGATGAACAGAAATGAATCATTCCTGCTGTTTACCTGACTGCAAATGTTGTTATTTAAAAGGTACTGCGGCCAAATGAACAAATACTGAACAAGTGGGAAATCATAGAGCACACGAATCAATATAAAATGTTCGATCGGTTATCTTCAAAAGCAATTTTGTTTTTAAATCGCTGCTCCTGTTTTTATTTCTTTATGCTCCCTAGACTTGGTACCCAGTGGATTTACCTCTGGGTGTGCTGTCAATTAATAAATTCCCACTACTTCAGCTCCATATGAGGTTTTTAAGAGTTGGTTTAAAGATCAGGTGTTAGCGGTTCCACGTTGTCAACTTGTCATACGGTTTTCCCATTATTTCGATCATGAATAATTAGATTCTTCACACAAACTGATGGACGTCAAAATCGGTTTCTGCGTCCGTTGACTCCGTTCACCTGTGTCTTATGTATCTTGTCTTCTATCCAGCCCTTAATTACACATTATTTGGTGACAGAATGCTTTCCACTGTCACTTTGTATGGTGAACCATAGGCTATCGGTGGCTGGCCGTCACTGAGGGTTTGGCTTATCAAGGGGTCCAGTAATTAAGTCGACATGAATGTGTTTCTGTCTAATTCACAATTACCGTATAAATAATAATTACACGCTGAGCCGTTGGTTCATCAAGATTAAAGTGAAATCACTGAAGGGCTATATCACTTTATAATGTAAGCAATCACCTTAAGGAAAATTATCTGCAAGACTGACCGTTTACGACAACCTGCACTGTCGTATGGAGGGATATTGATCTTGTTTTAATACGGGTTTAGATTGCGTGCACTGTAGAGCATCAGGGCATTGAACTTCCATCCTGGACTTCAAAGCCATCTCCAAAAAGAAAAGAAAAGCAAAAGAGACTTTCCAGTCACTGCACCTCGAGATATGCGTATAATCTGATGTGCTCTTCTTTTTAAAATGAAGAGCCGCGGCCTAGCCCTGTAGATCTGCTTTTTAATTGTGTTATTAGGGACAAACTTCATTACTAGGTATAGGTTGTGTAATACATACAGTCATGTTGACTGTTCAGAACCCTGTCATAACCCGGTTCTTTGCTGGTTAATGAGGTTGATTCAGCTAACCCCATTCCAGCGCACACGTCGATTTCGCTCCGAGTTATTTTAACGCCAATTCCCGTCAACAGTTCTTTGTTTTCAGAAGCACCATTATGAGATCATCTCGTGGAGCGAAAATTCCATTTTTGCCTACTCAAGGATTTTAAAGATTCAAGATAGCATCCAACCAGGCTAGACGATCAACCTTTTAGGCCACTCGTCGTTGTGATATGTAATTAGACACTCTTTAACTTCACCTCCTTGTAATTGTTACTGAAAGGCGTTGTGCGAATTTGCTACGTAGAGGCGATATTTCGAGTTTAAACTGGTCTGGAAATAAGGAGCTATCTTTCATTTCCACACTTCATGTACTACAGTAATGCTACATTAGTTATTTTAATTGACCATGTTTTTCATCCCATAACACAGACGTCATTGTAAGAAGTCATACCGGAAGCAGAATTCCAAACACTTCATGATATGCACAACTACAGAATTTAAGAGCAATTTGAAGATGTATAAAAGCCATTAGGCTGTTCATTCAATGAGTTATTGTAGTATCTCTTGTGGTTTAATCAGTAGGTTTGATGCGTTCCCCATTTGTGTTTTTGTCGTATCTCCCTCCTTGGAGACCTTTGATCTGCCGATTACAGATTCTGTGATGGTGAAGAGCTGAGTGTCCAAACATCAAGGTAGTCTAGTCCCAAAGTATTCAAGGTAGTAAGGATGATGGCACTAATTGTTCTCCAGGGTTCCCTTTCCTTCCGGACACCATGAGTGCCAAAGGCAACTTAAGGCTTCTTACAGTGTGGGCACCATACCATGGTATTGTATTTCGGCGTGATTTTCAGCAGTCAGATCATCCCTAAGGATATCAAGTACTTAATGTGCATAAAGCAATGGAAGCACAATATACACAAGAAACGGAAGAATCGTGAAGTACTGAAGTATGTATGTGAACGTGATGGTTTCTTAAAGGCCGATAATCATGCCTTCATTTCGTGTATGAAATTGGGAAATGGGCGTTATTTTAATGAAAGGGACCTAAACTATATGAATAGGCATCAATAAAAATGCCCCGACAGTTTTTGCGGTCTGTAAATGTCAAGTTTTCTTGCAATAGACAAGTCAATATTATTAAAAAATGCCGTTCAGTAATTTGAAATGATATATATAACTGATTAAACCCACTTAACCATCCCACACATGACATACAGTAGTTGTTTACACAAACCCGCCTACCCCCTCAAACAACAACAATTTAAATAGAATATATAGTTAATGAGGTTTGCCTGTGCAGTAGCCCACATATTGAAAATCAATAGTCTGATATTTTCAGAACAAGTGCAATAAACTGAACCGTCTTAGTCCGCCGGCCGACGACTATAAAGGTCCGAATGCAAAGGAGAGATTTGCATCCCTATATTGACAGCGGCCGTAGGGAATCGAGGCTCAATCCGGGGAAGTTTGTCAGGTATCATCCCAACGGGCCAGAGTTATAGAAGACCCGATTGCAAGTGCGACCTGGCTGGTCAGGCAACGAAGTGGGGCTCGTGGACGAGAGGTGCATTCAAAATATCCTCCCTTTCAAACCATGCTTTTAAAGTTAGGGGTCAATGTGAAGTGCTTTATTTGTTTTCCTGCTTGACATTATGGGCCTATCTTTCAGATGATAACCAGTATTTCAATAAGCTAGGCATTGCAGATGGTAGATTTAATGAGTACTTGTTATTCAAGTCAGACGTAGTGAGCGCGTACGAATGTACTCGTGGGAGGGTGCTTAGACCCCACTGTATAGAACATTCAAATACATATTGCCGTACCAAATGACTAGAGACATTGAAAAAAGAAGGCGTAGGTAGGAGGGAAAAGATCTGCTATATATTGGATAAAAGTACCTGCAAAGATGATTACTACTGTGAAATTGAACCAATTCTTTTGTGAACGCATGCTCTTTATCTTTATCAAAAATGAAGCCTATGACGCCATTTTAAAGTTTATCAGTCAAACCTCCCAAACTTTACCCTGTTTCTGCTCTAAAAGGAAAATCGATTATATTAGATTTGTGATGATTTCCCCTTTGGTTTTGTTTGCTCAACAGTAAACCATTTGTAGCAAATAAGTTATGCCTTGAAGGACGAGTTTTTTGGTCAAAATAATACTGATATACACAAGGAGCCTCTCACACAGTATGCTCCACGTCTCCGTGAATTGACCCAATTTTTATCGGGTCTTTTTGTTTGTTTGTATATGGGTCATTTTTAACACGTAGGCCCGTCTTTTATACTGTAAGACTGTTTAATTTCCCCAAAGAAAGCCAGATTCTATGAACAAAATAAACGTAAATAAGTTGAGCTGCTAACTCAAAGCTGGAACCCTCAAGGGCATGTCGTGTTAACGTTGAAGCTTACAGTCGCATTTCGCACGCGTTCCTCAGAAACGATGTTCGACGTACCATAGGCCTGCGGCATGAATTCTTAAAGGGCTTTTGGTTTTGTTGACAAAAACAACTGTGTATCCCATTTTAACTTTCCGAAGCAATTTAGAGTATCGGTACAGTGAAGAGTGCATTTACTTCGGGAAATGGTGTCGACGCTGCCATCAATTGCATTAATTACAATTATCGACGCTCTCCAACATTTTGCCAATATTGCCGTCTTAAGTGGTTGTCAAATACATGTACTACGATAGTGGGAAGCAGTTTGATGTATTTTCTATGGTACGGGTTGTTTCGTCGATGGTCTGACTGATTTGAGTAATATTCAGATTGGTAACCATGTTAACTTTTTCCCGTTGAGGCAAAGTTCATCGGGCAAGGTGAAGGTGCTTGTGGATGCAGCACATTGGAGGCACATTATGTTTAGGTATGTTCACAGGGATGAAGTTGTATGACTTACTGGATGTTTATGTAGCACACGGGAGTCATATTATGAAGTTTAGGTATTCTCACCAGGCTCAAGTTTGTTTAAGTGGTTCATGGAGGATGCAAATACTTGTCTGTCCTTATATGTCCACACAGAATGTTCTACGGACCGTTCGTGCAACCTCATCAGCCTTTGGCCTTATGCATTTTGCTGACGTGCGAATTAGCCCTTTTACCTATTTTTGTTAATAGCTAGTCCTGGCCTCTTGCTTCCTTCCGAACTAGTGTGGAGTCTGTGGATGCATCTATGATATTCTTCAACAGTCATGAAAGTGTGACTCTGCACTTAATGCCCGGACAAGGACCCCGTACGTGATCTGACAAAGGCTTGGCAATCGAAGGTAATCTATAAAAACGAATCCAGGTACCGTTTGGGAATATTGTATAATATAGCGTGTGTGTATATGCCAAACTCACGGTTGGGCCTCTGTGGCCACTAGACGACGCAAAACCAATGACTTGTTGCGGAACCAGTGTCGGATCTGGAAACCTATACTGGTACATGACAGATAGGACATTGCATACCCCCATCTTTTACCCACCGAATGTATTCTAAATTGTGAGTGTTTCTATATTCAGCAGTTTTCTGGTTCCTATTTGTGTTCATAACATGTTAAGAGAAGTGGCTTAACTTCATTGCACGTATTATACCGGTGGTAAGCCTATAAGATTATACAAGTGCGACTGAGAGAGGATAATAGCATTGTTCAGTTCTCTAGTGAGATCGCTCTGGATTTAACATACAGGCAGTCTTTTTCTTGACAGAAATATAAAGCTGCTTATTCTTGACATGGCATCTACCATGGAGTATTCCTCAAGCGAGTTGATTGATACATTTCTACCGTAGCGATTCCTTAGAATACTTAATTCTCCTCTATAAAGCATGGTTATTTGTTTATTTAGGTTTTTATTTATTTACCTAGTTTATTTTATTTTATTTTGTATGGTGCATTTGGGCTAATAACATTCTAATTAGTTCAGCGCCGGCATATTTTGGTCATGTACGTAAATGTTTTCTCAAAACATTGCAGAAAATTTCCTTTTTAAGACAAACAAATCTAGAGTGGACGCTGAAACAATGCACGTAGACTAATAAAGTCGCGTAGGATCGACTGTATGCATGGTCATGTATGTTGTACGGCTGCGTAAACATAAAGGCTTTTCGAACTCCAAATGTTAAAAGCAGTCTTATGTGTAATCGAACCGAGCAGAAATTTAGGGGATATAGGTCTAAGGTGCCTCATAATGGCACAGTTTGCAAAAAGTCACTTCACGACAGAGTTTTGTTAAATTCTATTCGATTATGGTAAGCAAGATTTGAAACGGGTTGTGTTGGTTTATCATTAGATGCAAGCTTTTTGCAATGTTAATATGACCTTTTTATCGTCCTATGTTTGTTCAGCACCGGAATACTTTTTTATGTATTTTATGTCCAATAATTTGCTATCCCTTTAATGTCATGAGTTCGTCTTGGCATAATATGATATGCATCATACACACCAATTATCTAAAATTTCACACCAATTGGTGGCACCTGCAGGGTAATATTTCCTTTTCAACTTTTGAAAAGGATATCAAACCCATGGATCACTTTCACACACTCGAATATCCATTGGTTGTAAACTTGGCTGGTTGTTAAGTTCGTTGATAATATTTCTGAATTTAACCCACTTCTCATGTTTAAAAAGAGCTATTCGTACGTATTTAATCAAAAAGTGAGGTTTTTGTTAATATTTAACAAATAAGATAAGCGTTTATTATTAATCTTGCAAAATCTATTGTGTTGAATGTTTGGAAGCCTACGATACTGAATAGAAATTGGCAAGTATTGTGCGAATTTCTGTCGTCAATTTCAATTCCGTTGGCATACATCTTATCATTGATCCAAATGATATGGGGATGCATAAAGAAACATTGTTAAGCTTCCAGATGGGTGGCTGTATCAAAATGAAATCCAATCGTTCATCGTTTTTGGTTTCACAATGGTGCGACTTCGTGACAAAACTGGTACAGATTAGACTAAGACACTGTGCAGTCGTGAAATGCATTGGGAAACAAATTGAATCAAATATCAATATCAATAAAAAAAAGATTTTGTCGTTGATTGCATTAACAAAACTGGGACCCTGTTTGCAAGAGACTACCCGCTGCTCAAACGTGCTTGTGGGTTTAGTATTGGTTGATTGAATGACAAAACCTGTCTTGAGTTAATGGATTTCACCATCCTGGGGTCCTCACCGTAAAATCCTCTCTCTCTCTCCCCAGATTGCTGCAGCAAACACTCGAAAGGAGAACAAATACCTCTACTAAAAGACCCACATATTAAAGTTCTGGTGTACTACTTTTTCACATTTGTTTCTCATACGTATTGTAATAATATCTGCAAGTGTCCACAAATCGCCAATTGTGTGTTCTTATTCAGTGATCTTTCTTGAGTAATTTAGGGGAGACCTCATTCCCCAACCTCCAGATATCCAGAGGATTCTGCCGGGCACTTATCTTTTCTTTAGCGAGCTCTTTATCTACAGGTCAATGTACAAGCCAGGTGAATACGCAATTAGGCCAGCCAGACCAAGCATTGCTCCAGAACCCATACAAAAGGACTACTTAACTCTCAGTTAATCCCTTGTGGTGTATTACTTGATATCTCAGTTAATCCCTCTTCTGGTCCAGTACCTGGGATCCCTTGCCTCTCAGTAATCCCCAAATTGCCAAACTGATTTGCGGCCGGATTTCGCAAGCTCATTGAAGGTTTGGTGGGCTTTCTTAAGTTAATGAGGCCATAGGGCTGTGCATGACCTCTTGCATATCCATTATTCACAAGGACGGCCAAGTCTATTCTTCAAAATTAAAGTGTGGTAACCGGCGGGCAATTGGTGCTCGATATGGGGCAGAGGGTATTCCCCCCCCCATTGTGTCTTCATTGTGTGCTTGGAATCTCAGGAATTCTTTTGAGGATTTTAGGGGGGGGGGTCTATACAAGAGGAAAATAGTGTGTTATAGTATAGGAACATTGGGGGGGGGGGGACACACCCTCTGTCCAATATCGGGCAGGCTATACCGGCGGGACCCTCTGGATATATCCGGGGGTTGGGAAATGGATGTTAAGAGCTCTTTCGATCTCTGAGACTGGGAACTAGATCTGGATCTATTGTGTGGACTTAATAAGATTAATCTGCTCTGCCAGTTACAACATGTCATAAAATATGAAGGCATACAAGGATAACAACTTTGAAAGGATTGTTTGTCGTTTACTCAATGGATGGCATATGGAAAATGTAATCGTTATCGCCGAATTTTGTTAACATGAAGCAATATGATAAAGAAAAGTCCCAAATCACTACCGCGTTGCATAGTACACCAAATTACGAGAAGTATTGTATTCTCTGTGCTTTTCTTCCTAACGGTTGTTTTTAGTTTGGTAGGTTCTTGTACAGAACGCTAACAGATTGTTTGAGAAAATTGGAGTGCAACTGTGTATACGAAATTCAAACTATAGTGTGGTATACCCTTTGTAGTGTAATCTGTAGTATCATTTCAGGTAAACTCTTTGTAGCGACCTGTAAATGTGTATTATTGCGTTATGTTTATAGACCTAGGGGTGAGGTTCAACTGCCCTCCTAAATTAGGGCAAAAACAGTGGGGGAAATTCGGGCACAGCAAGAGGGAGGAAAATGGACAAAGAAAGCAAACGGTTAGGTTTCTTGTACGGATTAAGTGGTCATCTTGCCTGACCCGTGGGTCGAGGTGAGAAGCTTCTGATTGTTTCGCACATTGTTTCATGGCAGTAATCCACACAGTGTAAATCTCAGAAAGAACCATCCTGTTAAGAACCCAGTGGCGTAACTAAAAGGGGGGGGTGGTTACGGATGGCAAGTGCCAACAACCCCCCCAAGCTCCCCAAGCTCCCCAAGCTCCCCCCCAAAAAAATAATAATAATTATATATGTGTCCTTTCCCCCTCCCCCATTTGACATCTGGACTTTGTTACATTCTACAGCTTCAATGTGATAATTTAAATGTTTTCAAACCGGTTTTTTCGTTTACACGCACAGGTTTGATTTTAATTTCAGATTTTCTTATAAAAAAACTAGTAATTCACAGAGCGCTGAAAATAGGCTTGTTCGAGAGAAATGCAAACGGAAACTACAGTTAACAGGTTCATTTTTAACTTCATTTTTTTCATTTTTTTGTTATTTTTCAAACTTAGGCCTACAGCTTAAAATTGTCATTAGCCTATAGTCAAAAAAATTGCTACCGAAGCGGGATTTTAAAGCAACCAATTCTTCCTTTACAGTTTTCTCCTCCAAATTGTGAAAAACATGCTCCAGATTTTACGAATCAATCCAATTTTTCTAGGCTACAATAAAAAAATTGACAAGTTCCAGTTATTTGTTAGCAATATATCGCACATTTATTTTTGTCATGTTTGAGGTTCAAAGGGTAAAAAAATTATCCCCTCCTCTTTTTTGCTTGGTTTGAGCAGCAATATATATATCCCTTCCACTTTTCGGCTGGATTGTGGAACAAAAGATAAACAAATATATCCCCTTTGCACTTACATTATTACCACTCAAACCACAAATAAACTATTTTTTGTCAGCTTTCCCAATAATCAAGTATACATTGTAAATAAAAAGGTTACCGTATTTTTCTTTGGTATCATGATGCAATAATACAAAATGTGGCAAAGTTATTTGCTAACAAAAAGGTGTAAATCAAAAGACTTTTAACAATATTTTTAAAAGTGCACCCAATTCTTATTTTGTTCCTCCAGAAATTTTTTATGAAGAACAACAGCATGATTTGAACATTTTGAAAACAGCTTCGAAGTTGCTATATATTACTAAAGAAAGTGAAAATTAACAATTGTAGTTAAAAATGAACCTGTAAGTTTTAATTGGCCAGAAGTGCAAATAGAGAAAAATGTGCTGTTTCGAGCTTGTCGACAACAATTCCATCCGTTCCTCTTGGGCCTGTTATAACCAAGAACTGTTTATGCTATAACCCCTCTGGATAATTGCACCTGCTGTAGCAGAGAATTGTTGTTGCATCTGCCCAGGTGCTCTTGTTTCAAACGGGAATTTAAATGGGGAACCCAAATTGATATCACCCGCATTTATGTCTAACTAACGTGTCAGTTCAAAAGTGGCCATGTCTAATAGATGAGATTGAAAATAATGTGTTCCTCATAACGTCATGACAGAGTCGTTTCATCTTCCTGCGTTCATAACCCATTCGGTTCGATGGTTGGTCACGTCTTACGCCACAGTCGCAGAGTCTCGGGTCACGTACGTTTAAGTCTCGAGCCACTGTCTTTAAGTATGGTAGCAATATAAACCTAAGATACACTAATGTTTCGTATCAGTTTCAAGCAATATTTTGTCACCTCCGTCACTGGAGTTACTTGAGTCGTAAGTCGTAAATCTCTGGTTAGTTCATGTTTTATGTTTCAGGCAATATCGTCAAGGCTTTCACGTCATGTTTCCATCAGTACATACAGACAAGAGACGCAAAGTCGTCTGATAGTTTCGAATAAAGCCTAATTATAGTAAAACATTTCTCTTGGGTCTTGTCAGTCCTCTTTGCTGAAAAGAAAGCCATTCTGATGAATGCAGGAAAATAAAAGAGCATTGAAGTATGTCAAGGTCATACATTGAAATCAACCGTTAGTTTGTGTTTGTTGTGCTCTGTTAACAAAACTGTTTGGATTTGAACATTTTGTTTTTCACTTAAAGGAACATTACAGAATTGGTAAGAACAAAACTTGTAAAATATACTTTTTGATCACAGATTTACATAAAACTTACACGGTCTAATGATGATGCTAGTAGAAAACATCCCTTTGAATATTTCTGTCTGAATTGTCATATTTGATGAGAAATTAATAAACTAATTTTCCGATTGGAGTTTATCGCTCAGTGAGCGGTTTATTCATTTGTTGAATCTATATGATTTCATGCAAATGTGTAATCGGTTTTTCACTATTTTCTCGTGACCCAGATGGCCGATCGATCTCAAACTTCTACAGGTTTGTCAGTTTATGTATATGGTGGATTACATAAAGTGCTTACACTGCCAGCAACTGTTTTGTTAGCAACAACCAATTCGATAATGTTCCTTTAATACGTGACAAAAAGGGTTGTTTTCCCTTCTTACTACGTAGAAAAAGGCGAACGGTTTTTATGTCAAAGTGCCTTGATGTACTGATCCATATTTTGTTTACTGAGACTTTATGTCATTGCATTTCCAATGTGGTTTTACAATAATGTTATTGCTAAAATCCTGGATGAATTTACCAGAAAATTGACATACTTTCACTAATGTTTCTCAAACACCAATCATACACATTTTCTGTTGAGTGCTGACATTACAAACTAACTGGTGCGTGGGAAGTTTATTTACATGAAGTTTTGAAAGTAATTCATGTAGGAGTTTATGACCTACAAAACATCAGGGAAACTTGAAGAATGCTGTGGCAAAGCAAAACCCACACATCAACAATCAGTTATGAATTTCAGTTTCAAGTTTCTCACAGTTTGACAAGTTCATCGATCCATTGGTCTCATTCAGATACGAGTGGGTTGTCCTTAAAAATTATGATCCGAGATGTTGCCAGACTATAGATTCTTCTCATCTTGGCGCTCAAAAAGAATCTTATAAGAAAAAAATGAAGGCATCTGAAATCCTTTACACGAAAAATTATACAAAACAATGAAATCCTGTACAGCATTGTTAAAATATTCCCAGAACCGCGTGTTTAATTGGAACCCTTTAGCTGCTAAAACAGAGGTGGCGCTATCACTGTGCTCGCGCTAGTCTTCAGTAACAAATTCTGTGAAGTATAATGGTCATTAAAAAACGGTGACAAAAATGATGATCATGGACAGTGATGTTACTTGCTTTTCGTAGCTTGAAAAGGCCAGTGGTAGTTCACCTTTTTCTGGACGGGTTCAAAGACATTGAATACTGTATAGACAAGCGAAATAACTTACGATCTCAAGGTATTCAAGTAAAGATTGCAATGACAAACTGACTACAACGTATATGTAAACAGAATCCATTAGAAGAATTTAACAATCAATTAGTGTTAATACTCGTAAAGCAAAGTATTAGCCTTGCAAACGTCTGTAGTTGAAAAAGTGCAGTTGACTAACAAATGATTTATGGGAAAAACTATTACGACCAACAGGGAACTTTAAGAATGTTAATGCCAAGATCTTTCCTCCCCTATTAAGTGTTTTGCCAGGCATCCAAAATGAAGCATCTCACATATTTAGATAAGTCCTTCGAACTCTTTCTTGATGATACTTCAGTCAGTGAAATCGTTCTCTAGCCTAACTTATGTTAGGACAATGACAACAAACTTAATGACAGCCTTAGTTTTTGACTTTTCCCCCTCTCCATCTCTCTCTCTTGCCATTTCTGGCATTTTATTAATCATAATTTATTTAGCATGTAAACAATATTTGACAAAACAAAATCAAGTCTCATTACCGTCAGTGAGGTCAAGTTAAAATACAAATGTATAAACGTTTGGTATAGGATGCACTTCGTATTTAATTTCATGGTTAAACATCCTCCTAAGAAATTCGTTGTGAAGATTTTCTTCCAACCATTGTATGCTCAAATGACTTTGCATGTATACACACGGTAAAGGCGGCTGTTGTTTAAGTCAGGTTGACTGTTTCTGGTGTCGTGCTCATTACATATTTAACAGTTACAAGAGTTGCTTAAAATGCATAATTATATTTAGTTAATTATAGTTTTAATTGAAAGTATATTGTGCATTACCTTGAAACATAATTCTTTATATTATTAACGGGAAGTTATCATGTTAAACCTCAAAACCTGTTGCCAGTCAAAGTCATGTGGTAATTGTAAGGCTACTTTCCCAGCATTTTTTACCTCTGTGACCAGTTGTCTTAGAGTTTCAACTTAGTGTGATTACCAGCATGGACTGCTATATAGTTAATAATGATGCGCATTGAATTGAATCAAGTCGGCAGCTTGTAATTCTGTTATCCAGATGTTCCGAATTGACTTTCCTACTTGAAACATTTTAGCATGTAGTTTTTTCTGTTGGGAAACTGATTGTTGAGAGTTTCAATGGGAGTTTCAAATGGTCGTTGTTATGCAACGTTTTAAACTTGCGTCAATCGACGCTTTACTTCTTGCTTGATACTTTTAAAGTTAGATCCTAATTCAATATTGTTAGTAACATTTGCTTTGATATCTCCACCCTTGATTGTGATTTTCATGGCTGCATGGCGGGAACTGAATTGCTGACTTGGCTCAATACAATTGTCTTCGATTTGAGCCGAAGTTTACGCTCTGGGCCATCTTCACCAACACCGTGCTTCTTTATACTAGAATGGCCGTTTGGCTCCCCCAAAATGCATTTGACACAGATGATACAATATTTTTTAACCGAAGATGTTATCAATACGTTACTTTATAACGCAGATTGTATGGTGAAATCCTCCACAAAGTCCTATGTTTACCATCATTAAATATAGTGTGAACCAAGCCAGCGGCTTGTCTGTTATGAGTTAAAAAACCTCTTTCGTGTCCCGATGTAGTCATACAAGCTTTAATTAAAACCGTGTACCCCGGAGAGAAGACGATCATTATATTTCTAAATTGATCCAGGTATTACACAAAGCGTCAATTTCAGCACGCTGGGTGATTTACGATCGTTAGTTTCTAGCGTCGATACGTAAATTTACCCGTTTCTTTAACCTTCTCATTAACTGTCGGAAAAGTGTGTTCTGCCCACGCTGTTGAAGTAGCTCTAAATCAAACCTGTAACAACCTTCTCTGATGTCACGTGTTCTATTTTCACTTAGCGTGTGAACAGAAGCATATGGATTCATAGGTTTTACTCTACATGTTATAAGTATCACACGTGACCAATATTAAATTATTATGCTATATTCTGAAGAGACAGATGCGTCTTTCCCAAAGGGCCTATTTCCAAGAGAGAAAACAAAAACATGACATTGACGCGCCATGTTATAGCCGTGAGTGAATCTTCAATGGAATTATTGACTAGGTATTTAGGGAAAAGGTGCTTCAATTATGGCAATGTCAACGTTATTACATGAGTTGCCATCCAAGCCGGCGTGTTTCCATTGTATCCGTGCATGTTTTTTTTTAACGTTCATACAACCACTCATATACAATTCTCTCTTTTTCTCGATACCTTTATAGAGCTACTAAAATCAAGAAAGTTTTCCTGCGTGCAAACCTCTGTCTGGTTTTCGATCATGAGTCTTTCTTTATACTTTGCCCATGACTGAGATTCTATCTAGATGCCCTTGGGCAGTGCACGCTCTCGTCTTGAAGACGGTCCTCTATGAGTGATTGAATCTTTCTGAAGTGCAGTACACTTCAAGATTCAATGTGTTGAATGTAGCGGAAGGATAAGTAGGCTAGGCCAATTTCATATTTGATCTTGTCTCAAGCTACCCTGTTTTTTTCCATGTTTAAATGTTCAGTATAAACGTGGACAGTTGCCACTTATAAATTGCATTACACATGAATGAGCTTTGGGCTCTAGAAATGTGTGGTTATACTACTTTGCCAAAGGCTATGTATTAATGTGTTGATGTTCGCGGGCCCATATACAGCCCCTGCTTCAAGTTGTGTGCAGAAACCAATGAATTTATTAAACATTTTTTAATAAGTGATAGTTGACGAAAAGTTTACTTTTAATGATTCTATGACATATTTGTACATGGACACTTGTAATTTGCAATAAAACAAAATTCAGCGCTACAGAACTAAAACTCGCACCGTGGAGTTCATATCAAGAAACTCATCCTAACCTGAACCCCCTTGAAGGCAGCACATGATGTAACATCAACATTCTCAGAACTCCCTCATGGAATAAATCGATCACAATGCACGCATAGGAAACAAACATGTCTGCAAGAGTGTCTTGGATTGTGGAGCAGAATTAACAAGTATAACGAACGCGAGTTTGCTGTCCAGCTACCTTGCAGCTGTGTCCGACGGATGTTTTTTTCCTGCTGCGGTTTTTGTCTGTGAGGGTTTAATCAGGAGGCAAAATGAATGGATCAGATTTGGAAAGAAGTACATCGCAAAATAAGTGTTATCTCTTTTCTTGATTATTTTCACTTCTTTTTTATCGTCACAACTTTTGAATGTATT
The DNA here is from genome assembly GCA_032158295.1 of Pycnopodia helianthoides. NCBI lineage: Eukaryota > Metazoa > Echinodermata > Asteroidea > Forcipulatida > Asteriidae > Pycnopodia > Pycnopodia helianthoides. Next base: position 21,714,658 of record CM063248.1, on the reverse strand, counting down.
TGTGGAAATATCAAACATTCAAATGATTTAATATGACGTAGAGGACCTTAAACAAAATGGTCGATGGACACTTTTCGTTTTAAGGTTTTGCCTCATTTTGTTTATTGTGGGTCCGTCATTATTAAAATAACATACAATCATTTGACTTCTCGACATCCCTCGTTTTGTGCTTTGATTATTTTCCAGTGTGACTATAATTTTACTGCAAATCGCAAGCATCCTTGACCATGACAGTGAGAATTTTCCAATAACACTAAACATAACGGAGTCATCCGGCATTGCAATTAAATATCCAGGAGAGGGCGCCAAACATTCCTGAGGTAAGTTAAAACTAACGTAGTAAGAATTGGATGTGACATTGCAAAGCCAGCCAGCAGTTCAAGCTGCCAATTAGGTCAGCCTGCAATAACCTTTTTATCTGTCTGTATTTTACCAACATATTTTCATCGGAACTTCTTTAAATACGACTCGTACCAATGAAATGAGTCAACCCCCCCTTTTAAATTCACAAACCGTTTTGACGGTAGGACACAGTTGAAATAGTATTGCTATAATATACTTAGACAAAGCAGTTTTAGCGAGCTAACTGCGTGAAGACATTAACTCATAGCTAAAGATATTTGTAATCACTTTTCGTAAATACCCGGGGACTGTTTATCCATTCTGATTGGTCGAGAGGAGACCACATGGCCATGTTTATGACCTACAAAATAATATGAACACGGCTAGAGAAGTGTTTAAACAGGCGCTAATTTACACGAAACGCAATCAACACATACTGCTTGCACTCTATCTAAAATCTGTTAGTAGGCGTGCGCACACAGAACCGTTGAGCGTGGCATGCATATATTATATTTACTCCTTCGCAAAACGGGGCCCGAGGACGTGACTGGAATTGAAAATTAACAGAAAAAAATGTGCAGATTTTCCAACAATATTACGCTTCGGCTCGGTCCTTTATCGCACGACCATGACCCTGCCGGTTTTAAACAACCGGTTTTAGACCGAGTCACTACTATTTTCTTCCCTTAATGTTACCAACGATGTACAACGGTTCTCTACTTTCAGCTCATATTACGATGTACCTATTCGCAGGTAAAAATTTGTAATAATAATGGATATCATGTACATTCATTGCCAGAAGATGGGTAATGGTTGCTCGCGGGAGGGCGCTTCATACACCTCTTGCGTGGCTTTGTGATACTCGTACAGTTTTAATTGGTCTTAATAATGTTATGCATGAAACTTTTTTTGTGGTACTCCAATATACAGGCGACAGAAACGCACACAAGTATATGTCTGTTCACCATGTAACACGGGTTTAATAAGATAGAGGAAAGAAACATACAGCAAATAACCTCTATACATTTGTGTGTCTCTCTGTGCATTGATTTTCACCAGAAACGTTCAACAACATTTTGTGTAGTAAAACAAAAAACCTTTCTGCCGTATAGTAAACAAGTTTCCCAGCGCAGTTGACACAAATCGTTGGTCTCCTTTTAAAATTTTAGTCAGAATTGATTTTTCAAGTGTTTTTTTAAACAACACTCTACTGAAAGTATCCCTTTAGTAATAAATCTTTGCTGGCTTCTTGCATACAAGGTAATGTCCAGTCGATAAATGTCTGTTTGGAGTAGTAAGTACAATGCGTTCACAGAGTATTCAACTGCAAGCATGAGTTTGTTTAAATCGCTCCATTTTATAGGCACTTAACTTATGGTTTCGTGCTGTTTTTCTTGTTATCTCTGGAACATTTTCAGAAAGTACCAAATCTGACATTATACTCTGCATTTGCACTTCTGTAAATCAGGTCAGGATGATAGCAAACAATACTCTGAAGATAAATTAGTCATCGTTTGAAACACCCACAGCATTCACGCACCAGTTTTTAAACCCCACTTTCATTGGCCGCCATCTCAGGTTGAACAATGGAAAATTCTAAGCCAATGACAGCCTGAACATCTGACGTCAGTCTTTGATGCTCACGCGTGATTAACGCCAGATACCGGCCTTTAGTGCCTGGCGGGATCCTGCCAGATGCACCTTTGACCTCACATCCCAATCACACGGACGGAGATTAACATTACATACAAACATTATGCACACGAGAGTATGCAGCCGACAAATGAAAGTGGGCAGCCGACAAACTACGTCACTTCGAAACGGACCAATCATAACACAGATATGGAAAGCTCACGTCACTGCATGTTTCTCTCATAAAACCGTTGTGCCTCTTTATCATTGCGGATAAATACAGGGGACCAGTCTAAGCCAATGATTGACCTCAGTGAGGGTGCTGATTTGGCTTGTGACGTCATATGCAAGAAGGGGTCTATTATAAGTGCACTCTGCCTATTTAACCATTATCGAAAAATGTTCGTGAAATAACACTAATCAAAACATTTAAAGTATAGCTATAACACTAGCTTGTGCTAATGTCAATATAGAATTGTTGTTAAAGAACATGATACTGGCCGCCTTTTACAGTTCTCTTTAATAGTCTCACCATTCCCAATGTCAGCTATCAGTAGCTGCCAAGTCAGGTAGTTTAACAGTCAGCGTGATATATGACTTATGCTGGGATGAAACTATTTCCAATCAAAGGCTTCCACAACATTTTGAATAATATAGGATGGGTATACACCTCCCACTTACAATAATGGCTCATATTCGCCAACTCATTCAGACTATCGCCAAAGGTGTGTTTCGTTTAAAATTGTACGGCAAACGAAATTCTCTTTGGTGGGTAGATTGTGCAGGCATTACAAACTCTGCGATTCTTTTCAAGATTCGTACTGCTGACATTTTAATTAGAATTCACCCGACCAGTATGTTATTTTGAATTCGAGCCCATAGTGAGACTTTCAAAAAGAAATGTCAAAAGATGCATACAAACTGGTGAAACACGTTGTGGTGGTAAAGCTGTTTTGATTGCAACTGCCAACGATGCTTCGGAATGATTTGAAAATCTTATTTTATGCCGATTGATATTGTCCTTTAATCGGGCATCCAGGCCATCTTTTTATTGCATCGTATACAGTTTCTGGTGGCATTGAATATTTCCAACAACATTGTGTGCTACAAGATTTGACTTCAAAGCAGAGCCAGTGATTTCCAACCGTCGTGACATGATTGAAAGTGACAAAGATTGTTTCTACTTTCGGGCCCAGTGTGCTGCGGTGCTGGTCCTGTTAATTATGGCGTCTTGATGTCACTTGACTTAACGTAAAAGTTTTATTATCACAAGTGCATGTGGTGCACATTAAGGAGCCTGCATACATGTCATACTTTTATTGGAACGTCTTGAATTTAAGTTTGGTTCTAAAAAACCTTTTGCGGCTTATCGCAAAGAAAGAACCCTGCTTGTTTTGTTGACTTTCTTTTTGAAATGCAACAAGAACAGTATGCTTTCGCAGTGGAAGCTGAGGCCAATAAGGCTCGTCTCCGACTGCAGGTAAACATAATGATGTCAATCTATTTCTATTCCACATAAACATGTCAAGTATCTAGACCTATTGCACGGATTTCGGTCACAGCGAGAACAGTACCAAAGTAACAGTTGTGTCAATAATCCAAATGTAATTCAGACTAGCCAACGCAACGTCCTATTTCTTAAATTGACAAACGTAATAATGGTTTGATTTCGCTTTATTCCCGTAGGCGGTTGTGAGCAAAAGGTGCTAGTGTATATCGACTTCACATCAAACCCCTTTCGGCACCGAGAGCCAAGTATTATTTTGTGATATAGATATGGGCCTTGCCACGAAATCTAGGCAAAATCAGCGATAAAACAGTTGCAATGTTAACGTCCAATGAAATTATGTGTTATAAACGCTGCTGTTAATAATGAACTTGTCAGTTTGTTCATCCCTACTCATCAGTCACCGTTGAATCAACTAAAGTACTGGATCGTGTGCCTCAAGTACCCTCTAAGCATCACACATTTAAAAACCTTTTACAAGGAGAAGAACACAATTATCTGGTGTGTACATTCCCCACTCTGTCAACAGCCGGAATTAAAAAATAAGCTAGTGTTCATCCTGCCCAGAAGCCAGATACATCTTCGAAATACCGCGGTCGCTTAGTTGAAATCGTGGTCGTAATTGTTTTAGTATATCAACCTCAGTCTCAGGATGGAGCTTGCCTGCATAATGTTGTGCTGTTACAGGCTACAGACAAGGTAGGCCTATCTCTGTCCTATCAAGCAGTATGGTCTAATACCGGTACATATACAATTCAGAAGTAGCAGTAACTATGGATGTCTTTAATAATACTACAGTCTTTGTGAGAGGACAATCTCAAGTGGAGTGTTTGCCGACAGAGACTCTTTACTTAACATTCGGAAGTGATGCGGACACGTTTATCGAGATGTACGCTTACACCAGGAGTGATGCAATCATACACATTGTGTTGATGCCCTTTATTTTAACTCTGGGGCTCTTTGGGAACTTGACCATTTTAGTCGCTGTGGCTAAAATCCAATGGATGCGAACAATCACAAATCTTTATTTAGTAAACTTGGCAATGGCAGATATAGCTTTCTTGGTTGTGGCTATAGGAGAGAAACTGCATCAATACTCATCGACACCTTTCATATATGACGACTATCCGAAAGGTGCGGCAGGTTGTATACTGGTTCCCTTCATCAAAGACTTCTGCTTTTTCTCATCCATCTTTCTGGTAACATGTATCTCTATAGAACGTTTCAATGCTGCGTGTCACCCCTTGAAGCAAAGACGAGACAAAGGAACCAAACTCCGTCATAGGTCAGCTAAAGTGATCATAGCAGCATGGGTTACCTCCCTTGCTGTGTCAAGTCTACGTATATCTGCCTCACATCAATTCAAAGTTTATTGTGTTATATGGCCTGATTCTTATAAAGAATACCCACAGATAATTGGGGAATGCCGGCCGCCTGAAGAATGGATTTCATACGCCACAAAGTGCGTCCAAATTATTCTCTTTATTCTTGCTATGGGAATTAACTCAGTGTTGTATGGAAAAATCACCCGCGCTGTTAACTGTAAAACAGCCCGTCCCAACGCGCGCTCCATTCCTGGTGGATCCTCAGTTATTGAAGCTAAGATTACACGTATGGTGGTTGCAACAGGGATTATTTTCTTCCTCTGTCTTGCTCCTTATGAACTTTTCTCAGCTCTTCTTATGACATTGACGCCGAACGGTAACTTAGTATCAGTGATGCAAGTTTTCCGGATGATGATGTACCTCAATTCTGCCATCAACCCATTCATTTATAGTGTGGCAAACCCTCGCTATAGGAAAGCTTTTCGTCTGTTGTTTCAATGTAAGGCTGGCAAGTGCCTGGCGCAATGATGCCATCAAAGTGTAGCAATTAACGAGTACAGAACAAATGATGAGAAACACGAACTTATAGATTCTTTATCCTCAGTCACATTCTATGGCCCTCTCCGAATTAGCGGATGTGGCTGCAGCTTGATCGTCACGTGAACATGTCTTAAAGCACAGGAGCCCCATAGCAACACCCTTAGCAACAGCCACAGTCGTATCTGTAGCCACAGTCGCTAATTATGAGCACACGGCCTATGTCAATCATAGTTATGTAGGGTGTACCAGTACGTCACATAAATCCTTGAGAGAGTAAGACAAGATGCGGATGCAGAATATCTTGTTGCAAAGTCAGTACACATCTCTCCCTTGCCATCATAGACCATTACACTTGCTCTACAGTGTAGCTTCAACACCTTTTACAATAACAGTGTGTTATAAATCATAACCTTTTGGAATGTTTTTGACATATTCCCTGATATTCGCAATAGTTAATCCAAAGTAACTTTTGTAGTTTTTGATTATTGAAAAGTAGATGGGTGAATAATAATATACTATCCCATTTAGTCCGTAACTTAATATCGCCTCTGTTCTCTTCCATATCGTGTCCTTCTTAATTCCATGTGTAATGATGAAGAATGAATCATACGGGAAAGTGCTCCTGATACATCAAATTGAGGACCTGCACCCATGTACACAAAGTCGTGTATGGAGTATTATGATTAGAAATTGAGACAAAAGTCAGGTCTTTTCATGAGTTATTATGAATTGGGAATTACACCCTTTGTGGAGTTGTAAATTTACAATAACGAATGTGTAGTTATTTTATAGTGTACGATTTCATGATGACAGTTGCGGGACGGGTCTAATATTGATGAATATTGTAGTGTTGCAGATTGTAACTGTGCTCATCAGTGTTCATTCAATGCATCCATCACACCACCAACAGGATAATGCTTGTTCCAGAATTCCAATTGTTATGAAACGAGTCATTTGAAAGCTGTCGCAACCAACAGCTGAAACTACTGCAAAAAAAGCCATTCCGGCTTATCGAAAGAAAGAAAACCATCGAAAACACATAGGTATTCAAAGAACGACTGGTTTTACCCTCAATGTTTTGGGTTTCAAGGAGTGAAACATTAATATGTGAACCCCCTCCACCGTTTTATATCGTTTAACTTGATTTTCAAAATAATTTAATTAAGTTGCTTGGACCTAGGTGAGAATTTCTGTTGTTGAAAACCATTGAGTAATATGGAGAGTAAAACTAAATCCATGTTGAAAGTGTCACTTGCTTTCTTGGCATTCATGGAGACACAAGATGGTAGAGAGCCCGGTGTGGCCGTTGGTGTGTAACAATGTCATGCACAAATGCTGCAGCAGCCATTTTTTTACAATTCACTGCGACCCAGACAATGATCTTCTCTATAAATAATATATTATTTTATTAACACTGTAAACAAATGGCGTTCGGATAGATCCCTTTTACCGCATAATCAATGTATCTCAGCATAGGGAACACTTAATACTTAATCAAACAGGAAGTACATGACGTACTTCTTGTCTTAACACTTCATGGTGCCGTCCATGCATTGTAAGGAGAAACATAACTATCAATATAATAAATGCGTTTAAAACCTTTAGATGGACAAAATTGTCGTAGTACAAATGTTTAAACATTTACGTCGTGAGTCTTGGAAAGCGTATTTATTAGTGTTCTCATAAACAAATCCCCCAAACTATGACTTTAAAAAGAATGTGTTTATTGAGATAGGTTGCATCATAATGTTAACACTTCATACATAAAATTACACTGTAAATCCTCTTTAGGGTAATACTTTAATAATACAAAATTGAATAAAATAAAAATAAACTACGGATTTATTTGCAGCGATTTGGCATTTTTCTCTCTGCCCGTACACAACGATCATCTTTGAGAAAGTTGTTTCCAGAGAACATTCTCTTCGATATAAACAAAACATAAACTAATCCGCTTGCGACAAGCCGTTTGCTCGGTTTAAGATAAATATTCGCAGGTTAGTTCACAATTTTTGTTTACCCTTTTTTCCTTCTTATTGCACTAAAATTACATGAATATTGGTGTACCCATGTTTCTTAATATTGTCTGATCAAAATGTCTTGGTCATTTTTTCTTAAGAAAACACTGAAGTATTCCGTGCCTGTGCACCTTTTCAAATTACTTTAAAATCAAAATTAGCTTTATTTTTCTCGGGGAAGAGGATGTAAGGCAATAACATGTAGACTTTTTTTTATTAGATTACAGACCAATTTTTTGTTTTTATATTTGCAAAGGTTTAGTCGGCTTTTTACAAGAAATCCTTTCAGAATTTTGGTCGAACAGTATACTATTCCATTCTGTACACGTTTACAATCAAAGCTGCGCGCCAAGTCACTCACATCTGATCCAAAAGCTTGCAATTATTTTCGGTTTCGTATTTTTCCCCAAGGTTACTTCATTCCATTTTATCACTCAATATGCACGCAGCTGAAGAATCAGGAGAATAATTCAACGTGTTATTTTCCAATTTTGAGTCCTTTGTTTCCCACGCCTATAAATATTATATAGAAAATTCAAATGCAATCAAGTTTTGAAATCCCGCAACAGTTTTCACTGTGAGTGTGAAACAATGGTGGGTTTTGAGAATGAGATTTCGTTTATCCTCAGTTGGACAATAATTGTCAAGCTTTTCCATTTTCCTTGTGGTTGAGGCAATATTGACTTTTGTTTATGTTGTGACTGATTCATTCCGTAATTCATCGGAAACTGTTTTCCAATAAGTTAAGAATGTTTCCGAAACGTAAAACAGATTAGGCCTAGTGATGTAATAAATTAGTTCCTTAAAAACAAAGCAATACAATAACATTAAAATTCCCCCATGATACGCTTGAGATTGACTCACATTTTGTTTACCTCTCGTCCCAATGTCTTCTTCTTTAAGAAAATTCTAGTTACATATCCACTATTGTGATTAAATCCCGATATGGACATTTTAAACGTAGCAATGTTGTTTTTTGGGGTGATAATTATTGGGTTGTTCTCTTTGGTTCGGGATTTAATCACAAGTATAGTGAATACAACGATTTTTGATTTGAACTTAGCCATATATGGACGAGTCTATAACTCAGAATAATAAAAACTGTAGGCTTTGCATCGTTGAAATAAACTTTTCAAGGACTGGAAATATACCCTTATGAAAAATGTTCCTCAACAGTGTAATATTGGAAATGGCTCTCTACAATGTCATGAAGTAAAACACCATCCTTATCTTGGTATTGGGTCGTCAAATAATCTCACCTGAGCTAAACACATCAACCAAACAATATCAATTTCCAAAAAAGTCCTTCAACTTCTCTGACGAAATTTTTGGAATTGTAACAAAGCCACTAAAGAAACGGCGTATATGCAACTCTTGTCCGAATACTGCAGTGCTATAGGATATCCCCACCCAAAAAACAAAACAAAAAAAAACACAAACACACAGAAGTGTGTAATGACCTCCAATCGTGGACCTTCCTTTGTTCAACTCTTTGTCATGACAAACGTGTACCCCATTGTTTTCCTTTGTGATAGCAACCTTGGACATATTGTCCCTTTTGTTGTAAGTCCTCGGTTTGAATGTCACTACCAACTCACACCCAACTTTACGGATCTGGTTTGTGGGGGTCGTTCTATTGTTGTTCTATTATTCTAAAGAATTCCTCTGTATAGGGTCCAAGTTTAACAAAGAAAAACTTTGAGGAGTCCATTGTTTCATCGTGCCAAAGACCCCACAAGGGCCCATCCGTAAAAACTAAAATTTAATAGGTTTTGGTTTGCATCACCTGACAGTCAGTTTGGTCATGAAATTGTACTTCGACTTTTCGTTACAGAATATACATGCATATTATAAATTATGATTGGCTGATAATATCAAACAGTCTTTTTTATTTATTCCATCATTTTAATTGAAGTAATTTGTTTTTATTACTGTTATTTATTTTACAGTCTTCATTGGGTCTGTCTCCCTTTGACAGTCAAATGCACACAAGGTAGGTATAGGGCCTGACATGTACACACATGCATTTTTCCAAACCAAATTTAGTACTTAGACCTTTATTGTAATTTTTAGTTTTTAGGGGTAAACCGAAAAGTAACTCTTACCGCCAACTCAGTGTTATTCATATCTTATACCATCAAGGAAACTCGTTTGATTCAATTGTTTGCATTTAATACTGTTGTTGACACTGCCTTGATGCTACAATAACATTCATCCCATATTTGAAATACAACTCCACTTCAAAAACATCCCTAATTTATAAAATAACAATCGACAATAGTTGCAGTTTGATTATGCCTTGTTCTGCACGTGTTTCACCGAATACGTACGTGTACATCAAAATGCAACTTTAGCTTGTCTTTTAAAGGACATAATATAATCTGTATTCCAGTAAACCTTGAGTGTACGTTGACATAGCCGATCTTGATCAATAGCTCTACTATACCCTCATACCCTTTTCAACAAAGCATATTATGTCACTTAGGCCGTCAGGATAGGGGAAGGTCGCCTTGCCCGGCCCAGGATGCAAGCAAACCAGCTGTCCCTCAATTCATTATAAGAAATATTATGCCCAAGGATGCACAAGTTGTTGTTGTTTTTTTCCTTTTTCTCAGCCATGTATAAAAACAAATAAGTTTTAAATTTCTAAAAACAATCTGTACATTTTAGTATTTAAGTACATAAAGAATTTAAGCTCGTATTTTAAACCGGCTTTCGATACCCGTCTAACTGACAAACTTTAGAATGTAAAGTAGTATAGCAAAGTCATTTATCGACATTGAGATGACCCACATTAGTTCCTTTGTGTATACTAACTTGATTTTAATTCGTTTGTTTTTTATAGCCTAAAGCTATAAAATACTACACGTTTATAATGCCAAATATTACCATATCTTTGACAATCGTAACCCGAAATATCTATGCCAAATAACTCAACATTTGTCTTTACTTGCCGTGACAGTTTATGCCGTGACGTTCACAACCTCTCGAGTCAAATATAAAACCTCCACTGTTACCTTACTGACCGTAAATTCTAAGAGACTTCCATCGTGATTCAGCATTTTAATGTGAATTGGATCCAAACGGTTCACGCCATTAATTAAAAAAATCCTTAATTAAAATCAGACGTGACTCGTCAAAGTCTAAAAGACGAATGCAAATAGAATAATAATGCTAAATTTAAAGTCAATGTTCATTTTTGAAATTAATCATTGACGCGCTATATGAGAACTACAAAAGAACTTTACACGAACCCCGACTAGGTTTTATTGACTTCCAGAAGGTTTATAACAATTAGGCCTATTCTGACCTATAAACAATATGAAATCTGGTTTATATTAATATTAAATATATATATATATATATATATAAAATTTGTAGGGTAGATGGCCTTAGCTTTCGATCCAAACCGGACCTTCGTCAGAGGCAAAAACAAGCACAAACGAAAAAACATATATATATATATAATTTGTAGGGTAGATGGCCTTAGCTTTCGATCCAAACCGGACCTTCGTCAGAGGCAAAAACAGGCACAAACGAAAAACATATCCATTTATAGCAAAAAAGAGAGGCGAAGAACAATGGGATGGTATCCAGAAAAAGGAGGGAAAATTATAGCCAATCAAAGTTATTAGTTTACAAACAATGGGGCAGCCAAGAACCAATCAGAGTTATGTGGATGGTCAGTGAAAGGGAGGATTACTGGACCAAGCGGGAAACATGAAAGGACAGGATTAAGGGGCACGAGGCATCGGGTATGATGCAATTAACAATAGGGAACAGGACCAGAGTATATACAACAATGTGAAAGGGGGAATTATTATAGAACAAGTCTGTGGAGAGAAGGGGTTATTAGGAAAAGAACAGGTCGATCTCCAAAAAACTTGTTGAGAAAAAGAACGGTAACAGTTAGGCCTGCGCTAAACGTCGCACTTTTGCCGAGCCGAACTCAAATGTTTTCAGTTCGATTCGACACGGCAAGAGCGCGACGTTTGTCACCGTGTCGTGCCGCTACCGTGTAGCACGGCAGGGCTTGCCGTGCTACACGGCAGTGCCGAACTTAAATAAAAGGTTTGCGCTAAACGTCGCTCTTTTGTCGAATTTAGTTCCTAATTTTACAACTGCTTGAGTTCGACACGACAAACGTGCGACGTTTAGCGCAGGCCTAAGCCAGTGGAAAATGATTTTTAAAACAACTTAAGAATGGAAAACAAATCAATCATTGAAAGAACAGGTTATTAGCAGTAATTGTATTTATATTACATGAAATAAATAAGTAAGCAGTAAATGAAGTGGGAATTTATTTGACACCGGTGTTGATGTTAAGTCCAAAGAGTTGGACTGTCTTAAGTTGGTGAATCCAATGCGATTCTCTGAGTTTGCGGTGTGTGTCATCACCATTGCAAGCCTCAATCACCATAAGTTCAACATCTTTGACGTTGTGATTGGGGCTGTTGAAGTGGATGGAGACGGGGTACTGTTTCTTGGTCTTTATGGAAGAGACATGGTTCGCAAAGCGAAGACTAAGTTTGGTCTTAGTTTCTCCCACATATTGTCGTCCACATTTCTTACATGATATAACATAGACTACATTAGGTGTGCTACATTGGGAGTCGGTCTTGATGTTGTAAGAAGAGCCAGTGCTATGACTCTTTACTTTAAGTGCCGGTTTGATGTAGAGACATGTTCTACACTTGGAGCGGGTACATTTGTGACAACCTAGTATTTCTGTTAGGGGTGGTGTTTGGCATGTACCTGGTGGGAGTTTAGCCCTGACTAGGATGTCTCCCAGGTTTTTAGGGCGGCGGAATGCAACCATGGGGAGCTCAGGGATTGCGGAGCATAACCTGTTAGAGGAGTGAAGTATATTCATATTGTTATTGAGGATTGATGAAAGTTTAGGCAGTTTAGGGTGGAAGGTGGTGACTAGGGCAACTCTCTTGGTCGGGACTTTTTTGTTCTCGTGTTGGTCAACAAAGTATGACGAGGTATGTTGAGGGCTCTGTTGATGGCAAGTTGGACCCTGCGTTCGCTGTGGCCCCCTTGAAACAAGGTGTTTCCTTAGGTCGGATGAACGACTTTTGTACAAGGTATCTGTGGAACAGATACGCCTTATACGTAATGCCTGACTGTAAGCAATTGCCTTCTTACAGTGACTAGGGTGGCAACTGTTGGAGAGAATATACTGGTGGGTGTCAGTGGGTTTGCTGTATACATCCGTAATAATGCCATTAGGGGATTTAGTTACGGTTACATCTAGAAAGTTCACACTTGTGAGAGAGCATTCAGTAGTGAACTTTATGGTGGGGTGGAATGAGTTTATATGGTCGATAAACTCATCCAAGCTGTCTTGACCACCACACCATATGGAGAAAATATCATCGATAAATCTCCACCAAACTAGTGGGCGGTTGGGGGCAGAGGACGGGAGTCTGTCCTCTAAGTCAGACATGAATAGGTTGGCATATGAGGGTGCCATTTTAGTACCCATTGCGGTACCCTGTACCTGTATAAAATGTCTGTCAGTAAATGAAAAATTGTTCTTAGTGAGAATGTGGCTGATGAGTTCCTTAATCTCTCTCACTGAGGGGCGGGATTGTCTATTGGCCCTGAGAGCCAATATATATATATATATATATATAAGACCATCTACCCTACAAATTTCATATATAACAAAAATTTGTAGGGTAGATGGCCTTAGCTTTCGATCCAAACCGGACCTTCGTCAGAGGCATAAAACAAGAAAAAACGAATAACATATCCATTTATAGCAAAAAAGAGAGACAAAGAACAATGGGATGGTATCCAGAAAAAGGAGGGAAAATTATAGCCAATCAAAGTTATTAGTTTACAAACAATGGGGTGGCCAAGAACCATTCAGAGTTATGTGGTGGGGACAAAAGGATGGTCAGTGAAAGGGAGGATTACTGGACCAAGCGGGAAACATGAAAGGACAGGATTAAGGGGCACGAGGCATCGGGTATGATGCAATTAACAATAGGGAACAGGACCAAAGTATACACAACAATGTGAAAGGGAGGTAATTATAGAACAAGTCTGTGGAGAGAAGGAGTTATTAGGAAAAGAACAGGTCGATCTCCAAAAAAACTTGTTGAGAAAAAGAACGGTAACAGTTAGCCAGTGGAGAAAATATGATTTTTAAAACAACTTAAGAATGGAAAACAAAACAATCATTGAAAGAACAGGTTATTAGCAGTAATTGTATTTATATAACGTAAAATAAATAAGTAAGCAGTAAATGAAGTGGGAATTTATTTGACACCGGTGTTGATGTTTAGTCCAAAGGGTTGGACTGTCTATATATATATATAGTGCCTCTATGATTTTGAACTTCACAATATTTGAGACATATTACAGTTTTGTGTGTTCCATTAAAACGGGTGCGGCCTCATCCTCCCACTTAAAACATACAATAATAAGAAAATCCGATTGACAGACATCGTGCAAGTAGCACTGCTATGATCGCCTGATGATCTAGTGTCAATGCCATTGGCCACAGCTTTATTTCTAATAAAGTGACCAAGGGCCGTGTATCATACATGTTCCTAGACTACCGGCTATCCATCATGTAAACCAAATTTGAATTATTTCAATTTTGTAATAAAAATTGACATCATAGGCTATATAGGCTACCGTGTGAAGTGAGATGAGTCGAGTTACAAACACACTACGTTGGCCGTTAGTGACGGTCATTACACCGTTTTTCACATAAATTCACGATGCAGTATTCCCAACAAATAACATTATTAATCGTCAGCTATAGTCATCGTTTAAAATAGTCTATGACTGTCACAACTAACGTCCATGTGGCTTATTACGTTTGTAATGAGAAAAGAAACAGTTTCGTTGTTTATTTGGTTGTTGTCAATTTGTTTTGTGCTTGTATTTATTGACTTGATAAAGTCATTGACTTGTGCCTTAGTAATCAAGAGTGATGTATGCCGAGAGCTATCTTTCTTTGGACTTTATGTTTTCTTTGGGAATTAGACTTGCATTAAACCAAAACGCCAATTATAACATAACATAACATAACAATTAAAATTTATAAGGCGCTATTCCATCAAGATCATAGCGCACTATAGAAAGAAATTAACATGGAAAAAGGTGAGTCTTAAGGACTTTATACGAAAAGCAGATAGAGTATTAGATTCCCTAATCACAGTAGGAAGATTGTTCCAAATCATTGGCCCAGCCACACTAAAGGCCTTTTGACCTAGAACTTTGTTTGCTCGGGGAACATTCAAGCGAGTGATGTCAAGTGTGGACCGAAGAAATCGTGGAGGAGTGTAATGTGACAGTAAAGTGGTAATATAACGAGGTGTAGTTTTGTTCAAGCATTTAAAAACTAGAAGAGCAATTTTAAAATGGATTCGTTCTCTAATTGGTAACCAATGAAGTTCTCTAAGTGATGGGGTAATATGTTCTCTCAAGGGTGTGGAACATATTAAACGAGCTGCACTATTTTGTAATCTTTGAACTCTGTCCAATTCATATGACGTGGCACCAAATAAAAGGAGAATGCCATAGTCAATACGAGAGAGGACTAAAGCTCTGACAACATGATGGAGAGTATCCTTATCCAAGTACCGTTTGATTCTTCTTATGTTACGTAATTTAAAATTTATTGATTGGCAGAGGCTAGAAACCTGCCTGCTCATTGTCATATGAGAATCAAATTGTATTCCTAAATTGCGGACAGAATGAGTAGGGTCAATCGATGTATCACCCATATGCAAAGATATCTTCGGCAGTTTCTTAAGGTTTTGGGGAGTACCAAGCACAATGAACTCGGTTTTATTTTCATTGAGCTTTAGCTTGTTAGAAGTATAAACGACAGAAATATAAAAACATTATCACAAGGCAAATGAATTGCATTGCTAGTGAGATATTATTATGCCAACCGTACATAGTCTAGTCATAAGTGATAATTCAATGGAATATAAAACACGCATTAGTGACTGCCAGTCAAAATTCACTTGTTCCTTGGCTTCTAATTGGCGTTTGATCATACTCATAGGCCTAGGCATAACAAGTTATCCTTGCTCATTAGGAGAACCTGATGATAATTTGACACTTGTTTTGCTTGCCGGCTCATGGGCCCAATTTCATGGCACTGCTTCTACAGAAATACAGAAATATGTACTTTAAAGGAACATTGCAGAATTGTTTTTTGTTAACAAAACAGTTGCTGGCAGTGTAAGCACTTTATGTAATCCACCATATACATAAACTGACGAACCTGTAGAAATTTGAGATCGATCGGCCATCTGGGTCACGAGAAAATAGTGAAAAACCGATTACGCATTTGCATGAAATCGTATAGATTCAAAAAATGAATAAAACGCTACTGAGCGATAAACTCCAATCGGAAAATTAGTTTATTCATTTCTCATCAAATATGGCATTTCAGACAGAAATATTTCAAGGGATGTTTTCTACTATCATCATCACTAGACCGTGTAAGTTTTATGTAAATCTGTGATCAAAAAGTATATTTTACTAGTTTGTTCTTACCAATTCTGTAATGTTCCTTTAAGCACCGTGTAAAGCACACAAACCGGTGCCATATAAGCGCAGAATTCCGTGCTAAGCAAACTGCAGCGTCATAATATATTCAGGCCACATTACACGCATTATTCGCTCGGCCCCAGCGGCCTCTCCAGGACAGGCAAGGCGCTGGGGACGAGCGAACATGCATTAGGGCACCGTTAACCATCCGTTACTCCAATCCATGCGTAGTGTACTCATCACGCACCTCAAATCGTGTACCTTTACGCTAAAAAAAAAGGAACGCTGTAAACTAAAAAGTAAGTTAGTTATAGTCTAAAATCTCGTTTTATGGAGTAAAAAGTATTTAAAAACGTGAACAAATTCATTGTAGGGGATATTCTTGTTAAAATAAGAAGTTTCATTTGAAGTATTTCAATAATGGCGTAGTAATTTTCTAGTTCTTCTCGTAATACGGTTACAAAATGGCGTCTGTGTGAAAAAGGAAGAAGCCCCGCTGCGAAAAAGCTGTCGACAAAACTTCTTTTTGTAAATTTCCACCGTCGTTTTCACAAAATAAAAGCTACATTTAGGATTGAGTACACCTGACAGTAATAAGGTGAGTTTCTCTGAAAATTCTTTTTTTTTTGTTTGACACATTTTGTGTAATAAATTGTAAACGTTTTTGAATTAATTAAGTAACTTTATTATTGGTGAACATGTGTGCAAACGTTGATCTAAAATTACAATTTTAACGACAACGTTTTTTAAAAGTTTTTTAAGGTTACAGACGGAGAAAATGTTGTTAGGCTAAATTTATTTCCATCTGCTAGTTTTCATTCAACACACCATACGAGCAATATGTGATAATTTTGTCCAATTCAGTGGTCGTGTTTTGTCAGGGATTTTGTCCAAGCGTGACAAGTCACCCTACTACGCTACGGTACGGTATTTTAGGAATCCCAGGGTGACAATTGGTGCTTGATATGGGGCAGAGGGTACCCCCTATTGTGTCTTCATTGTGTGCTTGGAATCTCACGAATTCTTTTGAGGATTTTAGGGGGGGGGGGAGTTCTATACAAGAGGAAAATTTTCGTGGTCTGGTACTTGGTAGAGTGCTTCTGCTGAGTGCTGGCACAGTGGTTTACTGGTAGGTGGTACCACATACCTTCCAGTTCCACAGGAGAGCGTTGGTTCCAATTGGTGCATGATATGGGGCAGAGGGAACCCCCCCCCCTCCTATTGTGTCTTCATTGTGTGCTTGGAATCTCGGGAATTCTTTAGATGATTTTAGGGGGGGGGTAGTTCTAATTCTATACAAGAGGAAAATAGTGTGTTATAGTATAGGAACATTGGTGGGGGGTGGGGGGGGGGACGGACACCCTCTGCCCCGAATCGGGCAGGCTATACCGGCGGGACCCTCTGGATATATCCGGGGGGGTTGGGGAATGGATGTTAACAGCGAAACAATGGGGGGGGGGACCCTCTACCCCATATCGGGCAGGCTATAATTGGTTTCTTCTGTTTGTACAGCTGGTATTATGTGGAAACCGATGTCTTGTGTGCTGTATGTTAGTCTCCACAGTCTATTGTCATGACTGTGAATGTGGCCAGTCAGTTGGGCAGGAGAGCAAATTACTACTAAGTGCTATTTGTATGGTATTGAGTGTTTCCCCCTCAACTTTGGGTTGTTTTTGGCTGTATTGAGATACAGATATTTCTCGGGTCTGGGCATGACCCTGTGCATGCTGGGTGGGGATTCAAAGGCGCAGATCCAGGGGGGGGGGGCCCACCTAAAAAGAAATTCAAATGTTGACCAACATATTGTCTGTGCCATAAATCCCATGTTCTATTGGTTTATGTACGTATGCCGACATGACCAAGTTTGATCCTTGTCGGGCTGGACAAAGATGCATTTTGTTAACTGAAAGCAGTAACACTGATTATACAGGGATCCCTTTATGACTGGAGAGGGCAGTCCAAATGGCATGTTACTGTGTGGCACCACTTTGCTGTGTGATAGTGTGGGATATTTCTTTGATACCAGCAAGCAAATCACAAAGCCACAGCATTGGGTATGGTGCCCTTTAAGGCCTTCAAATTGTTTTTCAATTTGGAGCACTCTGGTGCAATCTAGGACACTTCAGAGACGTTTTACACATTATTTTTACCCAGTTGAACATTTGCTTAATTTGCCTTTTAACAATTGTTTTGTTATTTTTTTGAGGGGGGGGGGGCAACTGGACAGCTAATATAAAGGGGCCCAATGCTAGCCGACGTCAGAAAATAAAGACGGGGGGGGGGGGCACACCTAAAACAAAAAAAATCAACTCCCCTGTTCCATTGGTAGGTATGTCGACTTGACCAAGTTTGATCCTTGTCGGGCTGGACAAAGATGCATTTAAGTTAACTGAAAGCAGTAACACTGATTATACAGGGATCCCTTTATGACTGGAGAGGGTAGTCCAAATGACATGTTACTGTGTGGCACCACTTTGCTGTGTGATAGTGTGGGACATTTCTATGATACCAGCAAGCAAATCGCAAAGCCTTACAGCATTGGGTCCGGTGCCCGCTTTAGGGCCTTAGGAGCTTTTTTCAATTTGGAGCACTCTGGTGCAATATAGGACACTTCAGAGGCGTTTTACACATTATTTTTACCCAGTTAAACATTTGCTTAATTTGCCTTTTAACAATTGTTTTGTTATTTTTTGAGGGAGGGGGGCACCTTGGCGGCTAATATAAAGGGGCCCAATGCTAGCCGGCGTTCATGAAGATAGGGCATCATAGCCAGGATGTAAATATGCAAGAATGAGCAAACGCGAAGCCTTTGCGGCAAGGGGTCCAAGCTCGCTTTATGGCCCTGGGCAATTTTTTTTAAATTAGATGCTCTATGGTGCAATCTAGGACATTTCAAAGGCGTTTAACACATTATTTTTACCCAGGTTTATAGAAAAGATATGCTTTGTTTGCCTTTTAGCAATGTGATGATTGTTTTGCTCTAAACATTTTTTTAGGAGGATTAGTCGGCTTACATAAGGGGGGGACACATGCTTGCCATTTAAATAGAAACAGCAGAGTCTATTATTAACCGCCCTCAGCCAACTTAGACTAAGACGTTGTGCATAATTTCTCTCCAATACTCCCCCTATTAGTAATTTCTAACCAGTTCATCCGTAACCAATATCAGTCTGCTAATCTGATTGAAAAAAATAAAAAATAAAAGTACACATGAACATCACAGATTGACTAAATTTGAATATTTTTTACTTTTACTTTTCCAGATGAAAGTTTGTGAGTACCATTTTTTTCCTTCGTGTTATTTTAATCTGCTTTTTGAAATACCTGTGTGTGTTCAGGTCCTGTTTCACTTGTTTAAAAAAAATATGTCAAAAGACAACCCGCCACTAAAATTGTTAATATTGTACAGTAAACAAGTAGGCCTAAGGACAGCCAACTTATGAAATAAAAATAAATATATAACGTGTAGTGTAAAGTTGCACAGAGAACACTTAAGTCTGTCTTGCCTTGCCATTCAGCTATCAATTGGTCATTGTTTTAAAATCCTCCCTATCCTTAAAGGTATTGTACACTTTTGGTAACAGCTCAAAATCAGTGTCCACATTTTGCGTGATTAAACATATGCATGAACAAACAAACCTGTGAAAGTTTGAGCTCAATTGGTCATCGAGGTCACGAGAAAATAGTGAAAAGAGATCTTATGTGTTTTCTGTTTTTTCAAATTATCGTGCGCGACAATTACTATTGTTTTACTCGTTTCTCAGAAACGATAGCATTTTAGGCAGAAATATTTTAAGGAACCCTTTCTACCATTACTTACTTTAAATCATGTAAGTTATGTGAGAATCTGTGAACATTGTGTTTTTCGATCTTACCAATAGTGTACATGGCCTTTAAGCACATAATTGTTTTTTTATTATTTTATACCAACTGCATGCACATCATGTGACCACTACTAGTACTAGCTCTATGTCACCAATTGTGTCCATTTATTACAAACTATAGTATTATATGTATTATTTTTTCTGTGACCATAATGGACACAATTTATCTCATACTTTGGTATTGAACAACCTCTGAGGTAAGTGAAGTAAGGAGTAAGTACTGGCATGGTATAATCAGTAACCTTTTAGATTGAAACTAGGCTAATTATGATACTGTAGTCGTAGGCCTACTTTGTCTTCAAATTCATCTGCATTATCCAGGGCATAGAGACAGTAAGCACTGCTAGCAGCATCACTTTGCTTTATCAAGAAATGTTTAGAAAACTGTTTGTGTGAACGCCCAATTCACCTTCATGTGGCAGCTGACAACCCCTTAGGAAAATTCCCCCCAGTCACCACAGTGTGGAACTTCTGTGTGAACACTATGTGTTCACATAGTGTTCACATAGTGTCTGATCCATACTGTGTATACCACTCAGTGGTCACACTGTGATCACACTGTGTTCTCTGTGTGCGACACTGTGAATTTGGAACAAATTCATAGTGTCATGACAGTGTGAACACATGTGTTTTCACAGTGTGCACATATATAAATCACAGTGTTCACACAGTGTGCACATTGTGTGCACACTATGTGACCATAGTGAGATCACAGTGTCCGCACAGTGTGACCATACATAGAGATCACCTGCATGTGTCCATATAGAGATCACAGAGTCTGCACAGTTTAACCATATAGAGATCACAGTGTCCACACAGCTTGTCCATATCGAGATCACAGTGTGCACACAGAGTGACCATATAGAGATCACAGTCTGCACACAGAGTGACCATAGATCACAGTGTCCCCACAGTTTAACCATATAGAGATCACAGTGTCCACACAGCTTGTCCATATAGAGATCACAGTGTGCACACAGAGTGACCATATAGAGATCACAGTCTGCACACAGAGTGACCATAGATCACAGTGTCCCCACAGTTTAACCATATAGAGATCACAGTGCCCACACAGCTTGTCCATATAGAGATCACAGTGTGCACACAGAGTGACCATATAGAGATCACAGTGTCCGCACAGTGTGATCATTATGGCGATCACAATGTGCACACAGAGTGACCATATAGAGATCACAGTGTCTGCACAGAGTGACCATATCACAGTGTGATCGTATCTCTACAGTGTGATCATATAGAGATCACACTGTCCACACAGAGAGATCATATAGAGATCACACTGTCCGCACAGAGAGATCATATAGAGATCACACTGTCCACACATATAGAGATCACGGTGTGCACACAGAGTGACCATAAAGAGATCACACTGTCCGCACAGTGTGATCATATATAGAGATCACAGTGTGCACACATTTGATCATATAGCGATCACAATGTACATGTAATTAAAAGGAATTCACTACAGGAAGTTTGCATTATGCACTTTTCTCAGAAAAATTTATTATGCATTATAACTAAAAACTTTTAGGAAAATACATGTAGTTTGGTTTGAATATACATGTAGATATAATGGACCCGAAGCTAAGTTTGATATCCTAAAAAGAGCATTACATTGTTGAACCAATGTGAAAGTAAGGTGTTGTTAATTTTTGTTGGGGACACGACTTCATAAGAACTTGTACAAGTCAACTTCCAAAAATAATTTCTCTAAAACCTACAACTCTGACATTAAGGTCAAACTGATTGTGGGCCGCTATGATTTAATTTATACTGCAAATATTTTCTATAAGACACTGTGTTAGGCACAAAAGCTTCTCAGAATGTTTCTTTCATTCAAGTTAGTGGTACGATAAAAACATTATAAATGTAAATAAAATTATAATAAAAAATGTGTGAGGAAACTTTTTTGTACATTTTTTGAAGACAAAGCAGAAAGGTTTTATTTTACAGGCAAACAAATTGTCTATTTTTAAAGAACATGGTGACTACTTTTTCATATGGATAATAAACAGAGACGTTAAATTTCAAAAATGTACAGAATAATAGACCAATTAGTTGTCTGTTCATGAAAAATACAAAAAATCCCACATACTCATTGCAAGCTCAATTTGTTGACATCTTTTCACATACTTGTATTGTTTGTCCCCCTAAAAACAAGTTCATAGAATTTGTCTCTTCACGAAAACTGAAAGAGAGATAAAACAATTCGGTTGAAATTTTCCATTATTGGATTTCATGATCTTGATGATTTTAACTAAAGTTTTGACGAAATAACCTGGCCAGGATGCCTGTTGCTATTAACCACTTAATGTCTTTCTGCAGAAAGAAGAATATCTAGGTGTATACACACCATAATGATTTTCTAACACAGAAAAAAAAACAGTGGCTAAATGAAAACAAAAATGTATGATTTGAGGCATTACATGGTGGGGTATCAATGTATATTTGGGTTGCGGTAACATCTTGTGTATATTTACCTTGCTGTGTAGAATTTTGTTCTTTGAGAACTTGTCTTGCTATGTATTCTACTGCCGCAGAGTAGATTTCGGAATTCGGGGGACTATTCTACTGCTGCAGGGTAGATTATCAGAATTCGGGAGACTACCAAGTTCTGTAAAGAACTGTCCTGCTTCTTAACTACTACCTGGGCGAAAGGTAGGAAATCGGTCGGGGGACTTTTCGTTATTAACTTCACTGCTGCGGAGTTCTTAATTGGTCTCACTGGAGTCTCCTGACAATGACTAGAGCAAGCTAGTCGAAACAATGAGACCCATTAAGAACTCACTCCGCGGCAGTGAAGTTAATAACAAGTCCCCCCGAACGATTTCCTACCTTCGTAGATCGTTGTTGTGGACACCCGGTATTCCATCGTCATCGCGATCACTGTCGCCACTTTCCACCTCGGGTTCGTACATGTAGGGAACCATCTGACCCGTCAAATCAGTGCGGTCGTCTTCGTTACTTCATGAACTAGTATTATCAGAAAATTGGGTCTCCCCCTCGCTTTCTGATGAATCTGAGACGAGTATTTGTTCTGCCATTCTACGCTTTTGTACTTGACTATGTGTGTATGTACCGTCGGTACGTACAGTCGATCACACGTGCACACGACGCAACACGACGAACAACCATGGAGCAAGAAACCAGGTGCTCCCGGTCGCCGACTGGGTTCTGGCGATGACGTCACCGAGTAATCATAACAACTGCGTGCTGAAGGGGCATTTTTGGGGGCAGGGCAACCCCGTACACGCATCGTTTTTAACATAAAAAAACAAAAATTTAAAAAACTAAATCACTTCGCAATAATTGATTTTTTATTATATATCTTTACTTTAGTAGAATTTTGGTTTTTGATAATAGTAACCCTTTAACATTAAGAATGTTTGTACCCGCAAGTTTACTATTTATTTATTTATAGTTTCTTCCTATTAAGAATTCATGTGCATGTATGTAGATTAATCGATTAGCCTACCGTTTAGCCATGACTGAATCACATGTTGTTCGTACTGTCTTCATAGTGAGGGAATGGTCATAATGTGAAATGGTCACCGTGTGAACACAGTGTGATCTCAGTGTGTTTTCTGTTTGGACCAACTATGTTCAAATCACAGGAGGATGAGGGCCTTTTATTTTTATTTTTTAAAATTTCTTTCGAAGGTGGTAAATTTTGAAGTGATTACACAAAACTTCCCCACACACATCTTCAAAAAGTCCATTTTGAACAGTTTTCAACCTGCCGCTAGAGGGCGCTCGTGTGAATCATGACATCATCGGTATTTTTTTTAACTGCACACCCTTGCCAGACACTATTATCGTTGAAAGCATGTTCATAACATTTAGCATTTTTTAATTACAAGGCACTTCCGGTTTTAACCGGAAGTAGAGGTCATGTGAGGTCACGCACACTGAATAAAATGAAGACCTTATTTATCCCTATACAATCCCGCAAACAGAAACCTACAGTCTCTTGAGGCTGATTTGATACAGATTTTCAAATATTTAAAATCGTCACATGACAGGTGATGACGTCATCATGACATCATTGCTTGAGGGGCCTTATTGCCCCAATGCCTTTCATCACTGAAAGTTTCATTGCAATTGCTCTTTAGGAACTATACAAAAGGCCGCTGAGAATGAATCGTGCGTTATTTCAATGACTTCCGGTTTACTGAAACACACAAATAAAAAAAAACCCAATAATACAAAAATTTTAACAAAAACAAGAGCTGTTCCGCTGCGCTGCGCTGCGAAACAGCTAAAAATAATAATAAAAAGGATGCGGCCTCAAAAAAGGATGAGGGAGGGGACAATCAACTGGTATTTTTTTAATTATTTGGCCTTAGTATGTGAAGGAAGCAAAAGCACACCTTTTAACACAGCCCAGTGTTTAAATTTATAAGCATGAGAGTCAGACTGCCACAACCATTAAATAAGTTATTGGATCAATGACGCTGACTTTTATCTTTCGTTTGATAAATCATAAAACGTACCCCAAAAGCAGGGGAAAATTGTTGATTTTTTTCGCCTGAAATACTCTCTCTCTCTCTCTCTCTCTCTCTTATGCCATAATAAGCCGATTCACTATTTATTGCGGCGCAAGGCATGCTGGGTATTGTCAAAGGTCACGGGAGATAAACAAATTGCGTTGCCAGCAGTAAAACGTATTAACTCCCGTGCAGAAAAGTAACAATAGTGTGGCAATTTCTGGGCGTAACATGCGATATTTCTGTTTTGTTTCTTAAGTAGAATGGAAGATCTTACATTAGAAGAGATAAATCACTGGACAGTAAGCTCACTAAAGGATTTTTTACGTATAAGGGACCTAAAAGTAACAGGGAAAAAGCATAAGAAAAAGGTAGACAGGGTACAAGATTAAGAAAGTCTGCTGACATCGAAACAGAAATCTCCGATCGTGAAGGGGACGCATCGCTGTGATTTAAAGTATTTTTTGCTGTTTTAGATACAATACAATCTTCTTCACCATCCGTTAATCCAGCATCGGTATTGCTCCTTACAGATTTTTTTACCCAAACCCAAACTTTTGTAAATTTTAGAACTGTCAACAACCACGCGAGTGGATCTGCGCTCAACACATGGTCGCTCGCTGTTCCCACGCTTGTTTATGTGCAGCCTTACGAGTGCGTGGCACCAGTGATCCCTGGAAAGCGCAATTTCTAGAAAGCGCACGTGCTTGCAGCCTCCATTCATCGTTATTGCATCATTATTGTAAGCTGGTCCCGCGCTCGTACACTGGCAGCATGACAACTGCGCGGCACCAGCGGTCGCTGGAAAGCGCGTGCGCGACCAGGATCAGCGGTTCAAACGTTAAAAAATATTTTGTTGTGTGGAAAATTCAAACGATCTTTTGAGCTAGCACAATAAGCAGGTTAGGCCTAAATTGTTGTTTTTCATAAGGTTGCCCGTCGGGCAACGGCGACTTAATCACAGGTTGCCTGGATGATTTTTTGGTTGCCCCGTGCCAACGTGCAACCGTTAATTTTGCACCCTGGTAGAGTATCAGGCATTGGTGTACGCATGGTGTACGTGGTAAAATGGTACGTGGCAGTATTGTTTATCTTCCAAAAGCAGTTGTCAGGTCATGTGATGGACATGCGCAGTTGTAATAGTGAATCGGCTTATACTCGCCCACAAGCACAAAGCTTACTTACTCAAGGATATGTATTGGAAAAAAATTCCATACAAATCTAGGTATGATGAAACTTACTGAAGAACGAAGTAGCCAAAAGCCAAAAAGGCTGTTCATAATAACAACTAGAAATCAAGTGTTCGTGAAAACGAACACAGAGGGGTTTCGGTTGCTGGATTTAAAAAAAAGATACGATATCATGATTCCATACTGAAAATTACATGTGTAAGTTTGGTCAAAAATCTAAAGGAACTCTGTATAAATGTTTTGTATTTGAACTTCCTAAAAACCGGAATGAAATGTCAATTAGGGTCATGGATATTAGAAACATGTGACATTGGTTGTAACAAAAATTATTCAAAAATTGCATAAAGATTATCAGTTTATCTTGCGTAGTTCAGGCAATATGAAGTATTGGATATCATAATCTTATGTAATTCAAAACCCGTCACTAGAGGGTGCTCTTTCAAACAATGACGTCATCAAAGGTACATTCTGAAAGAGTACATCATACTTATGATTCTATACTCACAGAAAACCACATCAAAATTCCAAACCACACTTTAGACTTTAAACATTTTTTTTTCTCATTTGAACTTCCTGTTAGGATCGGAAGTAAAGGTCAAGGTGGTGTCACATTTCAAAACAAAATGATACCTGTGCTGTAAGCTCCAGGACTGCACAAGTTAAAGATTATAACTCTAAGACATGTGGTTCAGAAGATATTAATTTTTAAATAATAAACTTTGAATTAATGGAATTTGGTCTAACATGGCACACTTAAATGACCCTGATACATGAAAAATAATCTCTAAACAAACATACATGTCCTCACTTTCAATAGACTTAAAAACTGACGCATTCTCAGATTCGTCTTTCTTAAATGAATTACTATTGAAAATAATCTTTGTCTTATCTACATTTACAGTTAATCTCCATTTATTGCAATATAAGTCAAGCCTTTTCATATGTACATGTAGTTGAAGGCCACCATATGTCTCCAAAGTATTAGTGTCACAAGTACCTACTTTGACCTCCTGGAAAGGGGCCCTATTTAGATAATTTTCAAAATCATTTAAAAATAGAGAAAACTAAGAACTGCACCAGTGCACACTCATATTACATGGGAAAGATTTGTTAATTCCACGTTTAAATTGAACTCTGCCATTAGCAGCATATTACATGCTATGCAGAATACTAACTGTTATAGTACTGGCGCCTAGTTTCAACAATTTATACCAGACATAGGCCCTACAATTTCCTTTTCTCAGCACATGATTTCTGAATTAGGGTATTAAGAACAAAGATATTATCAACAGTAATGTGTCCTTTGTAAAATTATGTCTGTCTATATGTTGATACGATTTCTAAATTAATTTGAAATAGTTTACCAGCTGAACTCAAAGGTGTAACAACCCTGTAATTACTAGGGCCACCTTTATGACCCTTTTTATATATTGGGCAATTGAGGGTTGCGACCATAAAGCAGGACATTTTTTCAACTTCAAAAAAGATTTAATATTTTTGTAATTGGTCTGCATAAAAACACAGTAGCTGAGGAGATCATCTCAGGGAGAATACCATCTGTATCAAGCTATTTATTCAGTTTCATCAATTTAGTGGCTTTATCACATCATTCTCTGTAATAGGTTCATCCGGTATGTCACAATAAGTACAACTATCATTAGTGTCATCAAAAAAATCCCTTATTGATATTGTTGATGAGGCTTCACTGTGTGACAGGTCTTGAAGAGAGGTTCCTGAGTTAGAGTTTTATTGGCAATCGTGTAATGATATCATTGAAGATTTTTGTTGTGACAAAGTTACTTTCATCAAGAATAAAACTGTTTAGTTTTTGTTGGATGTTGTCATTTTCATCCTCAAAAACATTTATAAGCATTTATGTTTTCCCTCGAAAATATATAAAACAAGGCATCTACTTGCTGAAAATTGTCGCACTCAGCGATAAACTCTGTAAGTTCTATATTCTGTGTATCGCTTGTAAAATTCAAATGAAAAATTTATAATGCAATGGTTAAAAAAAACTAAAGGGATTCACATTTAGATTCATTTTGCAAACCAGTCTTTCTGTAGCAATAACATAATCAACCGCACACTACAACCTACTGACATATTATTCTTAGAGGTTGGTAAAAAGTAAATTTTCCTGCTTTGTCATGACCTACTCTACCGTTATATTCTGTAGAAACACATAAATCCATTAGCAGTTCCCTGTAAGTGTTCTTTACTGAACCACACTTGTATCATTTAGAGACTTCATCCGCAGTGTTATGCTCGTCAAATTTAACATAACCTTCCATTCTACCAGTTTTAGCATTAAAATCATAACACAAAATGACACAGCTCTATCTTGTAATTTCATAAAAAATATTAAACTCCCATGTGGTATTGCGAGTTGATGTTTCTGGACAGATATAATTGGCTGCAACATAAAAATCTTCATCAAACTCCCCAAACTGCATGCTTATCTCCCCCTAGGTAGAAGTACAATGTATTAATTTATTAACAAAATCCGATAAAGCCGATCGGCAACCGGCTATCTACAAATCTTTAAAGCGCCTTGATAAACAATAAATTTTTCAGTCGGTAACCCTAAAGGTCAAAATTTACAGAGTGACGTTTTTCTTGAATGACCTGATCTTCACTTGCATGTTTTTATTTGATGTTTCATTTGCCAACTGAAGCTTCAAATGGATATCCCTCACATCCACAACCCCCCCCCCCACCCCCGGTTGCTACGGTGCTGAATAGCATGCTCAAATGTCAATTTGAGTGTGGTGTTGCTTGTAAATTGATTCTTCATACTTTTAAGCAAGTCTTTGCGATCTTGTCACAAATGTGAGGTGTTGCATGTAACTCTTTCAAAAAGCCTTTCCATAGATTTGCATTGTCCTTAACGAAGCCAATGCACTTTGATTACAAACCTTTTAAAAATGATATTAGCTGTTCCGACATGGTAGTTGGAACAGCTATTGTTTTAGTAAAGATTTGTATTTGGGTTTTTTGTGTTTTTTTTGGGGGGGGGTTTCAGCCCTAAAGTCAAAATGCCTACAGATTTGTATTTTTTCACTAATTTTTTCTAAACGGCCTTTTACCATAGGTTTTTTTACACAGATTTTGTTGTGAGCTAATCCTATACTTAATAATTCCCTATCATTACAAGTTATATACCATATCAAAGCTTACGTCATTTAACATAAAACATAAAAAGATAAAAACATCTATCAAGAACCTAGGTGTTACTTTTGATGAATCTCTCACCATGACTAGCCAAATTAATACCATATGTAAGTCCGTCAACCTCCACATACGTAACATCTGGCGTATTCGTCGCTTCATCACCATTGACGCCTGCCATCATGTCGTTAGAGGACTCGTCCTATCCCGCCTGGACTATTGCCAACTCCCTTCTTAATGGGGCGCGCGAGGTTGATTTTACCCATCTGCAACGCCTGTAGAACAAAGCAGCGAGGTTAGTTATGGCTTGTGGACGGGACCAGCCCTCTATCGACTTACTGAGGGAACTTCATTGGCTCCCTGTCAGACAAAGAATTGCTTTCAAACTCATGCTGTATGTCTACAAGGCTATCAACAACCTTGCCCCTAGTTATCTTTCTGCCATGACTCAACTCCAGAACACTGGTTCCGCTGAACACAGACTACGACTGCACTCCTCCACTGATCGGACCCGGCTTGTTGTCCAAAGATTCGTACAAGAAAGCTGGTGACATGACTTTCACATCTACCGCGGCTCGTCTTTGGAATGAACTTCCGATCAGTTTCCGTGAAGCGCCGTCGTTGTCTGTATTCAAGCGGAAATTGAAAACTCATTTGTTTCCGTGATTCATTGTTCCTCTTCTTTGTTAAGCGCTCCGTTCTTCGTGGGGCGCTATATAAATGCTTGTGTATTATTATTATTATTATTATGAACACAATTATTTAATAGACTTAGTTATAATGACATGAATATTTAACTAGCCAATCTTGTGTCCATCATATTTCAAGAAGTTTACATTCTATTTTCAAACTTTTTTCAGTGATAGACTTGTCTTATATTGCAGATGTGGATTCTGGCCAAATATTCACAGTCACGACATCATGATATCATTTGATGGCGCGTTTTCTAACTTGCTGGTCAAAAACACAATATTTTCAAAATAAGTCAAATGTTAGTTCCCTAACTTACATAAATTGTTTTGAAAAATAAATCCTTGTAATTACAGATGTTTCAGGCCATTAAAAATAATCAAAGAACCACTATAATTAGCCATTATTGGTAAATCTTGACATCATGGCTCAAATCTAGTGCTAGCAATGACTCCATCCAGTCATATTCACGATAGCGGTAGATGCTCTGTATGGTTCATGCACTCTTGCGTGGACCCATACGAGATTACAACTTGAGTCTAGCAAATTACCATGAAATATGTACCTTGTTATTCGAATTCTAACCAGTGGAGGACCCATATAGCTAGTGTATGCCCCATTCGATTTGTGCACGGACCAAAAATGTAATTCCTACGTAAGTACCTTTAGGGTTTTCGTTGATCGTATAATCAAAGTAAAACAAAACGGAACAGCTTTATTTTTGTTCACAAATACCTAAGGTCTAGTTTATGTTTGTATGTGCTATTGCTGGAATGCAACACACAGGGTGCAACTTGTTCATACTGGTGCTTTAAATGATTGTATAAAATAATAGTGATAACTAGAA
Source organism: Pycnopodia helianthoides (assembly GCA_032158295.1). Lineage (NCBI taxonomy): Eukaryota > Metazoa > Echinodermata > Asteroidea > Forcipulatida > Asteriidae > Pycnopodia > Pycnopodia helianthoides. The sequence continues at coordinate 21,684,478 of CM063248.1, read as the reverse complement.
ATGAGTTTGTTACGAACAAACACTAGGGGTTTCGGTTGTATTGTCAATAACAAGCTTTGAATTAATGTAATAATTAATTTGACACATAATGACATCACGATGATGAAAACAGGTTTTTCATAGTAACTTTGTTATAAGCTACAAGATGGCACAAAGATTGTGACTTTATGACATGAGGTTAAGGAAATGTATTTTTGTATTTGAATTTTCTGTTCGGACGGACGAAAAGATCACAGTGGGGTCATTATGTTTGTAATAATAACAAATGTATCATTAGCTCCAGACGTCACAAAGAGTTTGACTTTATGACATGTGGTTCACGAGAGATGGATTTTAATTTTAATAGCTTCCTGTTTGACTGGAAGTAAAGGTCAAAGAGGGTGACATTTTAAAAATAACATGTTTAATAAGGGAATAAAAGGGTAGTGACGCGGTCTTAACCGGCCGTTTAAAATCGGCAGGGTCATGGCCGTGTGATAAAGGACCGAGCTGAAGGCGAGATCCTTTATCGCACGGCCACGGCCCTGCAAGGTTTTAAACGGCCGGTTAAGACCAAGTCACTACTCTTTTATTCCCATTCATAAATGCCCTTTTTTGTTAAAAAGCGTAATATTGTTGAAAAAATCTCAACTTTTCTGTTAACTTTCATTTCCTGTCACGTTCTCAAGCCCTGTTTCGCGAAGGATATACATGCCACGCTCAACGGTTGTGCGTACGCGCGCGTCATAACACTAACTTGTTTTTAGATTGAATACCAATATGTGTTGATTGCGTTTCGCGTAAATTAGCGCCTGCGTGTATTCTTGCGCACCACAGGTGTGTTTAAACACTTCTAGCCGGTGTTATATCGTCCGTTTAAACACCCCCACGTGACGTCCTCTCGTCCAATCAGAATGGATAAACTGTCCAAGGTATTTATGAATGTGGATTGAAAACCCAAGGTGAGATTGAATACCTCTAGGCGTAATTGAAAACCTAATGCGAGATTGAAAACCTAACGTGAGATTGAAAAAACCTAACGCGAGATTGAAAAACCTAAGGCGAGATTGAAATGCAAATGCGAGATTGAAAGCATAACGCGAGAGTCGATGACGAGATGCGAGATTGAAAAACCTAATGCGAGATATTTTGTGGGAACAAATTATTATGTCGAGGCATAGGTCGAGGACACAAAAATATTTAGTCGATTTAATTTTGAGGATTAACAATACTTTTTAGAAGACGAAATATTGTTTCAATCCAACATATTAGTTCGAGGACACAACTTATTATAACGATCGATCAAAATAACATTTCAAAAGGGGAAAACCAATTATTTAAAGGAAATTATTTTTTAAAGTGGTGATACGATCGTGTCAGAAACATTTTGCGAAAAAATGCAAATTTTTTGCTAAAAATCTGAACCGATGTCTAAATTGGACTGTGTACAAATTGTTGTTGTCTAGATGAAGACTGTTCCAGATGACCGGTCCAGAGTGTGAAAAGGCCCTGTCAATTTAATTAATTATGTTCAGGCATTTATGTTTTATACTAAATTTCATGACCTAAGCTTTAATATGGTATACAACTTGTAATGATATGACATTGCTAAGTACATGATAATTTGATAACAAAATTCGTGTACAGAACTTATTGGATTAGGGCCGGAAAGAATCATAAGAAAAAGAAAGAAAAACTCTGGACGAAATCAATAGGCCTTTCGGCTACCAGGCCGAAACCCCTAATACAAAAAAAACAAGACGTCACAAAGAGTTTGACTTTATGACATGTGGTTCATGAGATATGGATTTGAAATTTGACAGCTTCCTGTTTTTACCGGAAGGAAAGGTCAAAGAGGGTGACATTTTTCAGATAACATGTTTATGTGCCGTAAGTTACAAGATGGCACAAAACTTATAACTCTCGACATATCGTTCAGATGATAGAAAGTTTTAAATAATAAACTTTTAAATAATGAATTTAACTGCTATGCCAAGGCTAAATTTATTAATAAACTATACTGCACAGACCTTTAAATGAATTGTGGTGAGAGAATTCAATGAATTAATAGTTTATAGGACTCTCCACAAGCAAGAGGGCGCTATACAAGTTCACCAATGTTCGTATTATCGTTAGATAAACTATAGAAGGGAAGCAGTGAACCAAAATAATGCATGAATGATTGGAACAATGCCGTGCGTGTGACACTGGCTCTCTGTGTAGGTATGGCCGTATGTAGTTTACAGTGTGTTTTACGTGCAATGTACACAGTCATGGCGATTGTGCTTGTTTGACGACACCTGTTTTTAAATCGTTAATATCGTCAACAAAGGAATAAAAACCCACGATCGAACTGCTGCTGGATCTAAGTTAGAGCACAGGCTTTCATTTGATGTAGTGTTTGTGTCTTTTAAGACTGTAGTTCCTGAGATTGAACTATAAAGAATGTCAAGTGTAAATGCTTTGAGTATTTTCGGAAAGAAGTATAATAATATTAAAAAAAATAAAAATCTCGACGAAAACAAAGGTGGTTTCGGCGGATGGCTGAAACCCCCAATAATAATATAAAGTTGTAAAGAGCAACATATCCATTTAACAAATAGGAGCTCAAGGCGCGACAATAAAGAACAATTTACAGAAAAAGACATTTAAATTAAACTGTGCCATTGTAGGCAATTACCATAAAATGGGTTTTGAGGGAAGTTTGCAGGAGTTTAGAGGTGAAATAGAGCAAATGTTGTGAAGAAGGTTGTTTCAAAGAGGAGGGGCAGCAGTACAGAAAGCTCTATCTCCCAAGGAGCAATAAGATCTCGGTTCAGTCAGAAGGTGTTGACTTGCTGAATGAAGACCAGCTCCATTGGAGTTATATGGCCTGATGAGTTCAGATAAATATGACAGTGCGGTACCATATTGAGCAGTGGGTTAAGATCATGAGTTTGTAAATGGTTCTAAATTTTATTGGAAGGCAGTGAAAAGTGCATAAAATTGAAGTAACATGTAAAGAGCCTGAGGAATGTGTTGTAAGGCGTCCTACTGTGTTTTGCTTTAACTGCAGATGGTCAAGTTGTTTTTTATGAATTCCATATAGAAGAGAGTTGCACATGTCCAAACGAGAAGTGATGAAACTGTTCTGTTGCTTGTTGGGAAAGATGTTTTGGGATCCTGCTTAAATTTCTGAGATTGTTGGATGTGGATTGTACTATTTGAGAGATATGTTAATGAAGAGACATTGTTAAATTGATCAAAAAAACGTAGATTACTGGCATGATTGACAGTAGTAAAGTTAGAGCAACCAACAGTGATGTGATCAACATGAATTTTGTCAAGACAATTTTTTTACCCAATCAACATCAATTCAGTTTTATCAGCATTCAGTTTAAGATTATTAAGACAAGACTTGCACCACTCGAGAGCCATTCCAGATATGCCCAAGGACTCCAGCCTTTTGAGCAAGATGGTGTGGTCTACTGTGTCAAAGGCAGTCACTCAAATCTAGTAAAACCAGGGCAACAATTTGGCCATAGCAGGGCATTTTCTACACGATGATTTACCCTGTAGGCTGACTGAAATGGATCTCTTGAGTTGCAAGTAGTAAGCGATGATAATATTTGAGGAGATACAATGCGTTCAACTATCTTTCCAACAAATTGTAAAATTAGAAACAGGCCTGTAATTTTCAAAGATCCTCTTTATCCAGGGTTGTCTTTTATAGGAGAGGTCTGGTATGTGCCAGTTCGAAAGCTATTAGGATATGAACCAGAGGATAGAGACTTATTGACAATGTCAGTAATAAATGGAGTACCAGCATCAATGCATTCCTTTAGTAAGGATGTAGGTATTGGATCAAGTTCACAGTTTTTAGTGGGAGCCCTCATTGTGTTTTTCTTAACCTCATTAACAGTAGTCAATTTGAAAGAACTTAAATTAGCAGGAACAGAGTGTGAGTCTAAATCAACAGATTTTACAGACATAATATTTTGTGCCATAATACTAGTAAGAATGTTTGCAATTTTATTAATAAAATAGTAATTGAAAGCAATCTGCAAGAGCTTAATCAGATTCATAACTGGAAAGTTCTGGAGTTCTGTTCTTTTGGAGTAAAGTTTTTTCAACACAGATGAGGCCATTTTGATCTCCTGAGCACTCAGCAACTGAATCAGAATAGAACTGTGTTTTGCCTTCTCTATTAGTTTCTTTACAAGATGCTGCTGCTGTTGAAACAGATTGCTGCCTATCTCCAACTTTGATCTGCACCATTTCCTTTCAAGCTGTTCACACCTAGCATCATGGATGTAACATTGTACCACTGAGTATTCGGTCGTATTGTGATCTTTAGTGATTTTACCGGAGCATGTTTGTCAAGAAGCTTTCTCATAACTAGTTCATAGTTCTGCACCAAGGTACCCACATCCTCATCATTGGCATGTGTTTCAGACAACGACAAAATTATATCATGGCCAGAGGTGTTTTTGTCAATATTTCTGAGTCTGCGAGTATTACCTATTTTTTGAGCATGTGGTGGTTTCTCGAGCATCAATCTGCCACAAATGGCAATGGTGTCAGACAGTCCTGGTCGAATGCAGAATTTGGACATAAGCCGTTCATTTGCGTGTGTAATTATACTGTCAAGTATGTGGCCATAACAGTGGGTTGGTTCCATGTGACAAGAGAAAATTTTCAAATGATTTTTATCCGAGTTCAATCAACCCAAATGTTAAAATAGCAGACATCAATCACGCCAGAAGGGTGCAATGAATAGTGTTCTACCATGATATTAAATTTGTCAAGAAAGACACTAAAAGGCAATCAATGACAACGATTATCCTTACTGTTTGGATGATGTAACACCGCAAGGTGGACTGAACAAGAGTTACTAGAAATCTCAGCATGTAGAGATTTTAAATGATCTATGCGGGCCCATGTTGTATATCTTTACCGAAAGGTTAGATTTGTATAAGATACCAATGCCTCCGCCAGTCTATGCCTGGGATGTGCCAGAAAGTGTATCCATTTGGGGTAAAAGATCACAGTTACCATTTCGTCACCAGGTTTCAACATAAGTCTCACAAACTTCAACTATATAATAATAAATAATAATAATAACTGTATTTATATAGCACCTTTTGCCAAAGGATACAAGGCGCTCAGTATTTTTACCTGCCATGTATGTGGAGCTACGTTTTTTGAAGTATGAGACCTATGCATTTATAGCACAATGTAATGGTTTACAAGGTGCTGTGGCGCAATATGCTGCCAATGAAACCAGGAACACCGGGGCGAACTCCTTCTCTTTTCGATAAGTGCACTGGGTTCTTTTACGTGCATTACACAACACACAGGACCAACGGCTTTACGTCCCATCTGAAGGACGAAGCAATAATGGTTAAGTGTCTTGCTTAAGGACATAAGTGTCACGACTGGGAGTCGAACCCACACTCTGCTGAACAGAAACACCAGAGCTTGAGTCCGGTGCTCTTATCCGCTCGGCCACGACACGCCACGCCACACAATTAGCAACGATATCAACAAACTCCGCTGTTTTATTTCGGATGGATTGCATATTCATAAAATAGAATTCTATCTGCATTTGGATTGATTTTATATGTACAAGATTGTCAAAGCATACCAGTCTGCCAGTTCTAGTCTTGGAAATTTGTGGGTGATAAGTGTTGGTCACAGGGATTTTTCTCTACTTTCTAGACCCACTCTGCTTACCCCTGTGAGTTGGTTTATGGCATCTGGGGTTAATTCCAAGAGCTAAAATAATTAATGTTATTCCAAATCTCCTTTTCAAGCCTGTGAGATTTACCAAGTTTGTGAAGTTTGTTAATCTCCAAAGGCTTGTCCCTAGTGTAGCCTATATGGTTACCTTCCAGACATCTATTCTTGCCAGTTTCCAATTCAGGAGCAGGGTTGGAATGTACGTCACCTGCTGACATAAGGTCCAATTTATGGCAACTGTTTGGAAAATATCAGCATTCTCATGCCTGAGTGAAATGGGGGTTGGTTGCCTGTTAGGAGCACACTGTTCATCATTAATTAAATATCTGATAAAACATCAGTGGTCAGGAATGATTGTGATGGTGAGAAAAAACATGAACAACGGGTGAATTGTATTGAACAGTGCCTTCCCAGTAATGGGGGGCACATGGTAGTTTGACTGATTTGTCTACAGTATTTTGTGAATCTTGTAATTGTACACTTAGAATTTGAAGATTTGATTGTGTTGCATGTTTTTGTTGAATTAATTTGGAACCCCCCCTTCAAAAAAAAAGGGTTTACAAGGGTCTATGTTGACAGAATTTAGCATTTAAGGATGAATCTAAGTTAAAAATGCGCACCAATGATTCACCCAGTTTTTAAAATGATCAGAAAAGTGATCTGTATGCATACAAATGGAAATTGCTTGGTCGCTTTCAAGCCAAAGTTTGGTAAAAGAGATATTTATCCTCAGTTACCTTTTCTCTTTAAATGGCAAACAGTGAATAAGGCCTTTCTCTGAATTTGCCTTATTTCTGTTGCCCAAGACTTGATCAAGTTGTCAGGGAAACCTCCAAGCTATTGAAGCTGCTGCGGCGTGGGCGTGAATAACTTCAAGAGGGTAAATTAACCCATAGTCTTAATGATGAAATCTAACACCATTCTCCAAGGGGTTGTCTTGCATACTTTTCCCATAAGAATCACTGGATGGAAAATATTCTGAATAAATTTAGTTCCAGAATGTTAATTTACAACATCTTCCCTCTTCTCTCTGATCAATGTGAATATCATATTACACTCAAACGGAAAAGTGTTTCTTTTTACATGTCGATCATTTTTAAAACAATTAACCTTTTCGTAATATTAAACACTGTAGCTCTTTAACACCAGACATAATAGTTAGTTTGTGTTCAGCCCATTCTGTAAAGTTAAAGTGTTACATCATGATATTTGTAATAGATTGTTTGTGAGGCAGTGGCAGACATGCGTAACATAAAAAATGCAATCAAATTCCATTGAAAAATGGAGGCTTTGTTTTAAGATCAAAAGTTTTTCTGAAACCAAATAATTGAGGCACTTAACTTATTGCCTGATTTTCTGTTTTTTCTACTGTACTTGATTATATTTTACATTTTATTTTCAGGGTAATCTAACTCGACAATCAAGCTGAATGAAATTTGAGGATCAACAATCAAGAATTAGAAGTCAAAAGGTAAGGATTCAAATTTTTAAAGATTAATTTTGAGGGGAAGTAAGGCACTTTGTACTTGCTGGTAGTTGTTATTTATAAGTAAGATGTTAAGTTAAAGTTGCATCTCATGGGCAGATTTTTGCCAAGAGAATTTTTTTAAAGAATTCTCTGTATGAATTTTGACATATGATACTGTTTTAAAAAGAAAAACACATTTTTGCATGTGCTAAGGACAGTGCACATAACACATGTACCATACAAAATTGTTTGTACTACTACTTTTATTTGGCAAATTCTTTCGTGCAATACCTTAGATGAACGCTGATAACTTCGGCAAATCTTTAACAACAACTATTTAAAATCTAAATTAAGATTTGTGGGTCAAATTGACCAAATATCAGACCTCGCAGCTTTAAGCTCTTCACAAGCATAACAATAATTGTACCAGTTATGAAACAATGATTTTTTCTTTCAGAATTGTGCAATTTTTTCAGAAATCCTTAAATCTACTACCTGCATGTACTCACATTACATACATGTATTTTCCTTTTGGCTTTTGCAAGCCAGCTATTTTTCAGTGTTGTCCAAAAATTGCGCCCTCTGCCAACCACAAAATGTCACCATTTTGCATGGCTGCCCTAGCTATATGCCTCTTTCCTTTCAACAAAAGGACAATAAAGATGTGTTTGATCAGAAAAAAAATAATATATAGAGTTTTCCCCAATGTTTCTTTCAGTAAATCAAGAATACATTGTGATTTGTTTGAGTTAGTGATGTATCTTGTCACCCCTGCTTGCTACACAACCCTTTTCCTTTAAATAAAACATGTGTCTTCACATTGTCGCTTCTAACTTTAAAGAAAACAACTCAATGAGATTCTTCTCAACATTTCAAGCAAACAAATCTCAAAACTTGAATATAAACAAAAACAGAAATCTCAAAACTTATTGCAATAGACAATCAACATTTGTTATAGAAGTCAAAAGTTTTCTGATACTTTGATTTACAACTTCGATGAAACTGATATATATATATTATATTTATATAAAGTAACCCTACACATTGGGGAGTGGGGCTTGACTTAAGATGGTTTACTCTGTGGAAAAGGCGATGTGTCTTCTGTCCATCTTCAGTCTGGTACCCAACCTCATTTTACTGGATTCTGAGTTTACTCCTGGCAAAGCACTGTGCACTCCCATAATATAAGCATGTGACTCAACCGTGTTAAATTCTTGCCTTGACTAGTGCTATCACCTTGAGTCGGACTTGTACCATCCTTGGCATCTGGGTACCTGCAAGAACTTCCATTGCCATCTTCATCAGTTGCAGTTCTTAATGTGTTTTAGGAGCAATCCGTTTCCCTGCAGGACTCTGGGCCTTATAGTTGGTTCGATGACACCTTGTCTGAGCATCGCTTTGACTTCATCAGTCTCTCTCTTTGGTAAAGTGGTCGGCCCTAGCACCTCTGCCTATAGGAGCAACAGCTTAATCTGTCTCAGTTAAAGTTGTGTTTCACCAAATCCATCCGCGTTATGTCTCTTCCCCGGGGCCCCTACATATAAGACTAAAATGAGGGCACTCTTCATGTAGCTGCCATGTGAAACCCGCCCATCAGTTATAAAAAATTCTTTTTAATTCGTGGGGATTGTGCTTTCTTGACGTTTGGTCTACAAGTTTAGGACTTTCATGCTTTTTTACTACTCTCATATGCATGAAAAACATAATCACCAAGGATTAATATATTAATTATATTCTGCTCCTGTATCGGTGTCTTGGTTGATCCAGTGCAATCCAAAGGTCGGGTCCAAAGCAGTGGCTGTCAAGAAAACATCTATGTGAGGAAATATTGCAAGACGACTTCCCACTGGATCCGTTCTATTCTCACAGCAAGTAAAGATGCATGTCCTTACAAATCTTGCCGGCATAAATGTCTTCATCTTTGAAGATGGCTAAACAAGGTACATGTACATGGGACCATGATACTGACAGTCACTACCTTTTGCCTCTGAGTAAGGTTGGTGGCCATGAGGAATGGTGCAAGAATATCTACCAGCTTGTTAATTTGATCATGTTCTTTTGCTGTCAAGTTAACTGCTCATTTGCTAACTTCTGGCTGTCAAGCGAGGAGATGGATTTCACTTGTATCGGCGTGGATTTTCATCCCGTTGAGTTGATTGATGACATATGTATCAAAGGTTTGTTCAGAGCAGTCTTTGAAGGATGTACTTGTGTGAAGTAGTGTGGCCGTACAACTTGCTTTTGAGAAGACTGGGGACAGGTTTAACTTTGTTTATTTGAGACTATCAGCAATAGACAGTGTCAGTCTCAGGACGAATAAGTCACCACTGAGCTTCTGGGCACCTCTGAACCACCAGCTGTGGGAGAAATGTGGCTGCAATTTGGTGTGATTTTTTATCACATCACTTTTTTCCATCCCCCAAAACATCTTCGTGGAATGGTTACATTCAAACTTACAGTGATAAATAAAATTAAAATTAAATTTAGAAACTTTTGAGAAAATGAAGAAATATTGCTTGACCTCCAACAGTCAGCTCGAAGTGTCAAGTTGTGGATTTACGCCGACTATGTTATGCAAACCGTGTCAACTGCACTAAAAAACCAAAGTTAAGTGACATTTAAATTGAAGATTAGTACATTGTTACTTAGCGTGAAAACAGGTGCATTCAGGTTGCATGATGTCCTTATTTCGTGCGGTTTGGGTACTGTACTAAGGATATGTTCAGACGAGGAGTTAAATTGACCCTTAATCCAAAAATAACCCTCTGTTGGATGCAAAAATCCAGTCCGCAAGGGACAAGTTGACCCACAGAAGTGGGCTATTCTAGACCTTTAAAAAGGGTGGATTAGTGCAGACTAGCCCTGGTGTTACGACCTACCATCGTTGGATTGCAACTGACATGCCACTTACAGTCTATTTTACTCTGCGTTCGTCCGGTCATCAAACCTCTAAAGGAAATAGAATCCCCAAATCACAAATACATTCAAAATTGGCTCGCTGACTATGAGTCACATTCACGGCCGTAGTGATTGCAAGTTGTGAAGTTTGGGGTGTGTGTTTGCATTAGCTCCATACATACATAAAGGCAAGTCCAAATCAACTAGGCACAGCTGAAAGCCTTTTACATGGTTTGATCTCATGTTTTTCTGATTTCTGCCTCTTTTAAAAATAATAGTTTACAAACCTTACTTCCCGTTTTCAAAAATTCCTTTCAAGCAACTACATACTGCAACGGGTCTGGTAGTAAAATGAAAAAAATACTGTAAGTGAATTATTGACTTAACAAGTAAATGCAAGTAGGGCATACCATCACAGGAAATCTAAACTTGTATGACTGTATTTTGTATCTTGTAGTAAATTCTTAGTTAGAAAGTACCAACTTAAAGTTTCTTTGGGTATGTGTGCATTAAGTTAGGAGTACCTACACGCCAGCCCACAACACACAGAGGGCAGCTAATAATCAGGTAATAATCTCCTCACTCACTTGTCACTGGTACTGGGGAGAGAAAAAAAAATGCACGTCGAGATCAAGGTTGCATATACAATGAAGTTATAACACACACATTGTGTGGGTGTTGTTGTGTATTAGGACGAGCACGTGTGATGATAATAAAATGAAATCCACTTCATTTGTCATGCTTCGTCATGCGTTGTGTCTCACTTGTTTGTATGGTGCAGTAAAGTATTATCTTCAAAAATGTATTGCTCAAACAAATGTTATTTGTAAGTCGCGAGTCACCACTGTTGAGTTCAAGTCACCAGATTCAAGTCTGAGTCTGAGTCCGAGTCTTTCGCTGATGAGTCTTACAACTCTTGTGGATAGCTTTATTTCGAGCTTTCTTGGTGTGTCTAAAAAGAAGTGTAAATTTAAGGGAAACATAGCATCAGTGTTAAAACCAAGTAATTTTTTCTCAAGTCAAGTCTAGTTACAAGTAATTTTTTTGCTCAATTTCAGTCAATTCACAAGACTTGTGATGAAAACTAATTCATTTGTTATAAATAATGCCTACTAATAAAACATCTGTTTTGGGGAAATAAGTGTAAAAAAAGCCCAGACTAAAAAAGCCACCAAGTCTGTCATAACTTAGGAAAATGTAATGGGGGGGATTCTTAAAACAACTGTGCGATTGCATATTGACATGTTCTGCATTCATTTCATGACAAGTCAATCAATATCTGCATTGGTCATGTACAGATTGAGAAAACCACTGACAAACATTTTTAATTTGTCTTACTGTGAAGGTTTGGTTTCAAATCAATGGTAAAAAGCAGTTGTAACTTCTCCATCTTGGAATAAGGCTTTTGATCATGTTGATCATTCTTGTAAAAGACTTGCTTCATCTGGGCACATGCCCATCAATAATTCCTTGGATATGTATTTATGTAGGACTCCCATGGTCCCTTGCCATTGTAGCGATCTGGCTTAATTATTCAATGGTTGTTGTTTCCCCTGCTAGATGATGTCCTCAAGCCTCTTTTTAACCTTCTCCTCTTCTTTATGGTTTGTATTTGGTTCTATCAAGGTACTCTCTTTTTTCTTTACATTTTTCTCATCATGGGCGTCTGCTTGCTCAGCCGATGCTGTATACGTCGGACACGGGTCTGGAGTTTGAGCTTCTGTGTGTCATGATTAAATCTCCAAGCAGTGTTGCTGGTCTCCTGATAATCTTCTTCCCATCATCAACACCCACCAGCTAGAATCAAAGTGTTTGGGTAGGGCTTCTCTCAGTTTGTCCATCCGGACTACCTGTGGTTGGAGGGACTTGATTGGAAATTCCAGTCACCCCATGTGGCAAGCTTACAGGCATTCACCCTGCTGAACCTCTGTTCCCCTACTGAAATGTTCTGCATCGGCAGAGAAATTCCTGATCTCCCTTTGCGTGCAATTGAAAAACATTGGGGGCTGACGTGCCCTGATGCCTGCAAATTGAACTAGCCTTTATGACAATGGTTCAATCTCTTTAGTAACTCTTTGGTACTCCCTTTCCAAAAAATGGTAGAAATCATATACTAAAATAATAATAATAATATTTGGTTTTTATATAGCGCTTTATACACCATGTCTCAAAGCGCTTCCAACATTATTATCCTGATCACTGGGCCATTTCAATCATCTCAGCTCCCTGGGGAGAATACAGCCTGTGCTGCCAAATATGTAGCGAACTAAGCTAAATCAATCTCAAGAACCATCTCTGCCCTCACAGGTACCCATTTACCCCTGGGTGGAGAGAAGCAATTATAGTAAAGTGTCTTGCTCAGGGACACAGGTGTCACGACCGGGATTCGAACCCACACTCTACTGAACAGCGGTGCTCTTATCCGTTCGGCCACGACACCCCACTATAACCAAGTAACCTACAGGTCCACTTGGTCTTACTTCTATTCTTTCCATTTCCTTTTATTGAACTTTGTTGTTTCCACCAAAATCAGTATGCTGGATACCTTGCCTTGTAAGTACGATGCCCAATTGTGAACAGCTATGTAGATCCGGAGTGGGTCTTCTGGAGAGGCCTTTTCCTGATGCAGCACTTCCGGAGCAGATTTCACAAAGCTGAACTTCTGAAGCGGTTTTCCGTGATTGAGGGCTTTCGGAGCAGACTTCCCGGAGTTGAAGACGTGCTTGGTGCAGGAAACAGTGCGGTCAAACCACTACCATTATGCCATTTATTGCCTAGAAAACAACAGTCACTACAAAATTAAGGACCTAATATACGAGAACCCATAACTCTGTAAAAATTGCAATTGTTGAAGTGATTTGTCTCCGAAGAAACATCAACTGCCCCAAAAATATATAGGGCTCATTCAATAATCCCCTAAGTTGCACCGTTTGTGATCGGGATTTTGTTTACTTTTTTTACTGTAAAAGTCTCTTTGCTTGAATCTCAATATCTTGTAATGATAGATCATTTGAAGATGTCTGAGCAACTTCTTTCTCAAACAACGTCTTATCACTAATCCCATCGAAGAGTATGGAGCCGATTTGAAGAAGTCTCCTTCAGGTCATCAACCGGGGTTCACCTATTGCCATGAAGTTATGACACTGCTTGTTATTCATGTACCGGTTCCCCACCTCACTTCCATGTTTTGCTGCCATTTTAACCAATGTCCGGAACGATGTAAATGGGAGTTCTGATTTGGCAATGCCTGGTCGAACAGCTTGCACATGATTATGAACATCATCTACCATTCTCAGCAACTGTCACTATGAAAATCTTTGTCTTGAAAATGGAGTGAAATCCTTTTTCTCCTTGAAATTGTAAATTCTCCCTTTTCACCTTGTTTTCATGGAGTTCTTTTCTAACTAGCCAGAGCCTAAGTGTTTCACGTTGTTTTCACTTTGCTGTACTGCTGAAAACATCCCACGGCTATTTTGGGTGTCTGTATAAAGTGTGGTTTAATTCAAGGAGTATTCACCAAGTTTTCAAGGTGTCCTTGGTATGAATACAACTGGATAGATTACTGTTTAATGAGGGGAAGTCAACCTGATAGATGGTTTATTGGTCAGCCATTTGGGTTCACCTTGTTTCAGGTCATCAGTACACTGGTCAGCACAGTGTGCATAGACTAATGTTTACATTTTGGAGTAGAGCAAGATAGCATGGCTAATCACCCCCATGAGACCATGGAGTGGGGGAAGTGGGAAATGACATTCCAGAGAATTATCTACCAAATAAAGAGTTCTAGGCTGGGATGCAGAGCATTCCCTGAAATCAGGGTGAAATTTATTCAGGACAGTAAATGGTCTGGAGACTCTTTTTTCAAGGTGATTTAAGGGAACTGCAATTCCCTTAAAGCATGGTGAAAGAGAAAAAACTCCTCGAATTTCATCCAAATTCTGCACTTCACTGAGATTTCACGGTGGTTTCACAGCAAAGATTTTCATAGTGTGTCTGACGATAGAATCGTTGTCTTGTTTTTCTGTCTTACAGGTGAACACTGTCTTCCAACTGGTAATTTTCTTCAATCAAAGTATTGGAATATTCTAGTCTTAAGGTAAACAGAAATATTACAATTACAATTGTTTCTCTTCTAGAAGTGAACTGAATGAAGCTCCAACCTCTCCTATCTGAGTGTCAGCTCATCCAAACTTCAATAATTTGCTGCAAGAATACAGGAGGAAGCTCCAAGTGAAATGATATGCTGCAAGAATACAGGAGGAAGCTCCAAGTGAAATGATATGCTGCAAGAATACAGGAGGAAGCTCCAAGTGAAAACCTCTTGACTTGATGAAGAACACAAACCTTTACATGTCCTCAAAGGGTAAATCCTCTTAATATCAGATTGGACTTACAATCAAAATTACTTTAGTCAGATCTATTCAACAAATTAGTTGATAAAGGAAGTATCAATTAATAAACCACAATGGAAACTGAACTAGTAAATTTAAATTCAACTTTGGGGAGAACAAGGAAAGCTTAAATATAGAGTGGGATTTGAACCTGCGACCTCCAGATTAACGTGCCTGCACTTTACTAGTCTTGATTGGCGACGTTCATTTTGTTTAACGTAGTGCGTTATTGCAACACGAATTACTGTCCGCAACACAAATTACTGGAGAAGAGATATCTGTATCACACGAACATCTGGATCAAAACGAACGTCTTGACGCTAGACCCCGCCCACATTTTATTTTCTGTCAGCGATTTGAATATTCATGAAATGAAACGCACGGGCACAACGGTGAGCAGGCTGTGACCAGACTGTTCCCCTGTCTTCCGCTGTGTGAATGATGTTCAAGAAGTGCCTCGGGGATCAACTCCAACTAAGCCAATTTGTTGTGTGTGCTCTTTCAAGCTGCTCAACAGAGAGTACATACAGTGGTACGATAACCATCACAAGAGACTTCTCCTTCACGGTGTCACCTTGATCAGGGTTTCCGTACAGTCCATTCAAAGCGTCTTTAACGAATAACGATAGTAGGCTGCTTGAAAAATAAAACTTTTTGCCAAATCCAGTTGGTAAATTTACAACTAAATCGTGACCTTCCTCAAGCAGTGGTTTGATAGTCAGTGGGCTTATGGTCGAAAAAGTTTTCCCATATGCAATTTTGTATACAATCTTTGAAAATTTCAGGGATTAATCTTGAAACACTTAACAATAAAAATCCACTTGATGCCAATTTTTCCCATCCCCGGAAAAATGTTTTTTGTGGCTTTTTCCGAGCACAAATACAGACGACGAAATGACACAATTTGTAATTTTTCAATTTTGTGCCCAAATCCTTGCTTTATTCTGTCGTCCACTTACCGCCAAGTAATAGGATTCTGTATTGGGCGAGTTTCGCAAATGGACTTCCACAATGTCAACACATGCAAAGGTATCTGAAAGTCACCCAAATATTGACTGCATACACACACGCTGACGACGAGTCGTGGACTTCACGGATATAGCAGATTTCACCATCGAAAATCCCTTCAGTCCGCTGTTATTTGTCAAAATAAACTCTAAGGCCCAATTTAATTCTCGCAAAATTCTAACACCGGTCAACATTCACAGTACTTCTTTAAAAAAAAGCTATTTCCTCGAGGCATACTAACATCACCTACGTCTCAATATAAATTATGCAAAATAGTCTTGTTTTGATCTGCCTGGTTTTTTCCGGGCAGCAAATCCAAAATCGTCAAGACGTTGTTTTGATCCAGATTTATAGACTTGCCCTGAGTCAGACTCCCAAACAGTCGATGTAGTGCATTCTACCGGTGGCTAATACAAAAAACAGCGTCGCCAATCAAGACTAGCACTAGAACAAACCCTGCGTTGCCATTTATTGTTAAATTGTCTTTGGACGCCCTACAGTACAGCAGCCTGCTGTACAATGGGAAAACATGTATGTATGCCTCCTTTACAATGTTGAATTCATACTTCTTCTTTTTTAAAGCTAATAACCTTTCAAAACATTGTAGAGATATGTTGGGGGAAAAAATAAAAAATAAAATTAATTGTTCAAAAAATTATTATGTTTTTACACTGCAAAACCTAAATTTTTTTTGTACACTACCCTGTACAGAAAGTGTTTTATAACTGTGAATTCAGAGTCCATCGGTCAAACTGCCTAAAGGATCATAGGCCTGTCTGAGGATAGAACTTAAAGGGTTTACCTGTTTTTGCGAAAAACAATTACAAGCAATTAAGGAAATGTGTTTTGGGCCTATAGGTTGCAGACTTGTAAGCCATCGGAAGGTTTTAAGCTATCTAGTCCTAATGTTTGCGGTCACCCTGTTTTGTCAGTGTCTTTGTTCAAGGGTGCCAGTCAGAATCCATTCACATCAAAGTTTATCTTACAACCTGGGAAGTGGCAGAACAGGGATCACCATAAGAGGATGCAATTTTTTTATTTCAAATATCAAGTAATAAATCACAAGGGAAAATGACTGGTTATTTTGAATCAATATTTACCAAGTTAGTTACCCTTGTGGTTTATTACTAGACAATTGCAATGAAAAGTTGGTGAGCGCCGGCACATTAGTCTGAAAGTCGCGGGTTCAATACTTGTTCTGGTCAATTTTTCTTTGTTTTCCCCAAATACTCCAAAGTTGCTGTGCTTGTTTTCCTTCTTTTATGGATTTCATTGAGTTTCAAGATGTGATATGCTTGTACATGTATTGTGAATGAGTTTGAAGTTCACTCAAAGATCTCTGTATTCTACATTACAGAACATGCACAAAGTTTCATCCTGTGGCTGCTCATTTGAAATAACATCCAGAGCAATATGCAACGACTCACTAAACCAAGCCTCCTGTATCAGCTCACTGACATCATGACATCTTGAGGAATACGCACCCCCTCACTGAACCAAGCCTCCTGTATCAGCTCACTGACATCATAACATCTTGAGGAATATGGAACGACTCACTAAACCAAGCCTCCTGTATCTGCTCAATGACATCATAACATCTTGAGGAATATGGAACGACTCACTGAACCAAGCCTCCTGTATCTGCTCACTGATATCATAACATCTAGAGCAATATGCACCCCCTCACTGAACCAAGCCTCCTGTATCAGCTCACTGACATCATAACATCTTGAGGAATATGCAACGACTCACTGAACCAAGCCTCCTGTATCTGCTCACTGACATCATAACATCTTGAGGAATATGGAACGACTCACTGAACCAAGCCTCCTGTATCAGCTCACTGACATCATAACATCTTGAGGAATATGCAACGACTCACTGAACCAAGCCTCCTGTATCTGCTCACTGACATCATAACATCTTGAGGAATATGCAACGACTCACTGAACCAAGCCTCCTGTATCTGCTCACTGACATCATAACATCTTGAGGAATATGGAACGACTCACTGAACCAAGCCTCCTGTATCAGCTCACTGACATCATAACATCTTGAGGAATATGCAACGACTCACTGAACCAAGCCTCCTGTATCTGCTCACTGACATCATAACATCTTGAGGAATATGGAACGACTTACTGAACCAAGCCTCCTGTATCAGCTCACTGACATCATAACATCTTGAGGAATATGCAACGACTCACTGAACCAAGCCTCCTGTATCTGCTCACTGACATCATAACATCTTGAGGAATATGGAACGACTCACTGAACCAAGCCTCCTGTATCAGCTCACTGACATCATAACATCTTGAGGAATATGCAACGACTCACTGAACCAAGCCTCCTGTATCTGCTCACTGACATCATAACATCTTGAGGAATATGGAACGACTCACTGAACCAAGCCTCCTGTATCAGCTCACTGACATCATAACATCTTGAGGAATATGCAACGACTCACTGAACCAAGCCTCCTGTATCTGCTCACTGACATCATAACATCTTGAGGAATATGGAACGACTCACTGAACCAAGCCTCCTGTATCTGCTCAATGACATCATAACATCTTGAGGAATACGCACCCCCTCACTGAACCAAGCCTCCTGTATCTGCTCACTGACATCATAACATCTTGAGGAATATGCAACGACTCACTGAACCAAGCCTCCTGTATCTGCTCACTGATATCCTAACATCTTGAGGAATACGCACCCCCTCACTGAACCAAGCCTCCTGTATCTGCTCAATGACATCATAACATCTTGAGGAATATGCAACGACTCACTGAACCAAGGCTCCGAACGACTCACTGAACTCAGCCTCCTGTATCAGCTCACTGAAATCATAACATCTTGGGGTATTCACAAAGATTCACAGAATCAAGCCTCCTGTAACTGGCCTGACTGACATCCAAATTTACCAAATTTTTAAGGTAAAATAAACTTTTAAACATTTTTTCAAATCATTTTAAGGATAAGTCTGAAATGTTTTACTCAAAGATTATTATTAGTTTGTGTCTTTTTAGGATGGCTTCAGAGGTATTTGGCATACACCCAAAAAGATAATGGGAATTTATGTCAAACTACTTCAGGATTTCCCACATTTAAAAGAGTGACATTTTTTTACAAATCATTTTGGGGGGCTTAATATTAGTTTTAATATTAATAAAACACAATATTTAATATTTTATGAGTTTGTTAGAAGTAATTCCTTTTTAATCTATCCCGTGAGATTTGTATCAACCATTTCTATATCACCTGGTGTCACACTTTCATGACGTAGACCTTGTGGTCCTTTCTCTATGGTAGACCTAGGCACTGAGAAACATCGCAGACGCATTGACAATGCACATTCCTGTCCATTTAACAACAGTGTTGCAACCAACAACAATACACCTTGACAGCATTTTCCATATTTAGCTAAATATCAACAGAGCTGTCCCAAGAAACTAAGCACCTGAAGTTACTTAAGTTTGCATTTTGTACCACATCCACACATATGCCATGCACCAACCAACGAGTTGTTCCTATTTAGGCATTTAGGAGCGCATTTCACTCCTAATTCTAGTGATTTTCTTCTTTTTTTGTGATATAAACCTCCTGTAAATTTTAAACAAACTTTCATTTCTAGGTTAATAAATGCATATTTTACAGTTAAAATTAATAAAAAAGGTCCAAATCATAGAACCTTTAGCAATTATCACAAGAACTATTTAAAATAATTATCTGTTCCAGTTAATGTTGCATGGTTGGGTTTACTAGGAGCATAGAACAGGGGCTTCAAAGGCTGTTTGTACATTGGCACATAATTGAGCTGTGCATTCAAAAGGTTAATTTCACAATGGATAAAAGCAAACAGACAGACAAACAAACAAACAAACAAACAACGAGACAGAAGGCAACACAACACTGTGAAAAAGGAAATTCTATTAATGTGGAATTTTCATTCTCATTTATCCTTCATGCAAAAATTTCACTTGTATTCAACCTTCAGATAACGTATAATTTCTTTCTATTTTTGTCAGGGCATAAACTTTGAGAACTTCAAGGACTTCTTTCAGTTTTTGAATAACCCAGATGACTTTCAGATTGTACTGAGGATGTTCACCTTTGCAGACCAGCCCATGAATGAAGGTATGATCTGATTCTTTCCTAATAACTTTACTGAGGTAGTACACCTCATAAAAGTGGAGAACATGGATTATATGATGTAGTTGTGTAAAGTGCCATTAATTTAACAGATTTTTTTTATAAACTGCTGTGTTTGCTTTAGTTGTTGATTTCTGTTATAAAAAATGGTAAGTAATGAATTATTAAAATGTGTATTGCACATTAGGGTTAACACATAGACAACCAAGGCAGTAGTAATATTCATCCTACTCCTGAATTTTTTCCCTTAAGAAATTGTAATTAAATTGCCTGAAAAGCATATCAAAAACTATGCCATAAACTGGGCCTGGCATTAGCTGGCCTCTCTTCTCTTGCCTGAGTACTGCGGGCTGGGCCTGGCGTTAGCTGGCCTCTCTTCTCTTGTCTGAGTACTGCAGGCTGGGCCTGGCGTTAGCTGGCCTCTCTTCTCTCGTCTGAGTACTGCAGGCTGGGCCTGGCGTGAGCGGGCCTCTCTTCTCTTGCCTGAGTACTGCAGGCTGGGCCTGGCATTAGCTGGCCTCTCTGCTCTTGTCTGAGTACTGCAGGCTGGGCCTGGCGTTAGCTGGCCTCTCTTCCCTTGCCTGAGTGCTGCAGGCTGGGCCTGACGTTAGCTGGCCTCTCTTCTCTTGTGTGAGTACTGCGGGCTGGGCCTGGCATTAGCTGGCCTCTCTTCTCTTGTCTGAGTACTGCGGGCTGGGCCAGGCGTTAGGTGGCCTCTCTTCTCTTGTCTGAGTACTGCAGGCTGGGCCTGGCCTTAGCTGGCCTCTCTTCTCTTGTCTGAGTACTGCAGGATGGGCCTGGCGTTAGCTGGCCTCTCTTCTCTTGTCTGAGTATTGCGGGCTGGGCCAGGCGTTAGCTGGCCTCTCTTCTCTTGTCTGAGTACTGCAGGCTGGGCCTGGCATTAGCTGGCCTCTCTTCTCTTGCCTGAGTACTGCGGGCTGGGCCTGGCGTTAGCTGGCCTCTCTTCTCTTGTCTGAGTACTGCGGGCTGGGCCTGGCATTAGCTGGCCTCTCTTCTCTTGTCTGAGTACTGCGGGCTGGGCCAGGCATTAGCTGGCCTCTCTTCTCTTGTCTGAGTAATGCAGGCTGGGCTTGGCGTTAGCTGGCCTCTCTTCCCTTGCCTGAGTGCTGCAGGCTGGGCCTGACGTTAGCTGGCCTCTCTTCTCTTGTCTGAGTACTGCGGGCTGGGTCTGGCATTAGCTGGCCTCTCTTCTCTTGTCTGAGTACTGCAGGATGGGCCTGGCGTTAGCTGGCCTCTCTTCTCTTGTCTGAGTATTGCGGGATGGGCCTGGCATTAGCTGGCCTCTCTTCTCTTGTCTGAGTACTGCGGGCTGGGCCTGGCGTTAGCTGGCCTCTCTTCTCTTGCCTGAGTACTGCAGGCTGGGCCTGGCATTAGCTGGCCTCTCTTCTCTTGCCTGAGTACTGCGGGCTGGGCCTGGCGTAAGCTGGCCTCTCTTCTCTTGTCTGAGTACTGCGGGCTGGGCCTGGCATTAGCTGGCCTCTCTTCTCTTGTCTGAGTACTGCGGGCTGGGCCAGGCGTTAGCTGGCCTCTCTTCTCTTGTCTGAGTACTGCAGGCTGGGCCTGGCGTTAGCTGGCCTCTCTTCCCTTGCCTGAGTGCTGCAGGCTGGGCCTGACGTTAGCTGGCCTCTCTTCTCTTGTCTGAGTACTGCGGGCTGGGCCTGGCATTAGCTGGCCTCTCTTCTCTTGTCTGAGTACTGCGGGCTGGGCCAGGCGTTAGGTGGCCTCTCTTCTCTTGTCTGAGTACTGCAGGCTGGGCCTGGCCTTAGCTGGCCTCTCTTCTCTTGTCTGAGTACTGCAGGATGGGCCTGGCGTTAGCTGGCCTCTCTTCTCTTGTCTGAGTATTGCGGGATGGGCCTGGCGTTAGCTGGCCTCTCATCTCTTGTCTGAGTACTGCGGGCTGGGCCTGGCGTTAGCTGGCCTCTCTTCCCTTGCCTGAGTGCTGCGGGCTGGGCCTGACGTTAGCTGGCCTCTCTTCTCTTGTCTGAGTACTGCGGGCTGGGCCTGGCATTAGCTGGCCTCTCTTCTCTTGTCTGAGTACTGCGGGCTGGGCCAGGCGTTAGCTGGCCTCTCTTCTCTTGTCTGAGTACTGCAGGCTGGGCCTGGCGTTAGCTGGCCTCTCTTCTCTTGTCTGAGTACTGCAGGATGGGCCTGGCGTTAGCTGGCCTCTCTTCTCTTGTCTGAGTATTGCGGGATGGGCCTGGCGTTAGCTGGCTTCTCTTCCCTTGTCTGAGTACTGCGGGCCTGGCGTTAGCTGGCCTCTCTTCTCTTGTCTGAGTACTGCGGGATGGGTCTGGCGTTAGCTGGCCTCTCTTCTCTTGTCTGAGTACTGCGGGCTGGGCCTGGCGTTAGCTGGCTTCTCTTCCCTTGTCTGAGTACTGCGGGCCTGGCGTTAGTTGGCCTCTCTTCTCTTGTCTGAGTACTGTGGGATGGGTCTGGCGTTAGCTGGCCTCTCTTCCCTTGTCTGAGTACTGCGGGCCTGGCGTTAGCTGGCCTCTCTTCCCTTGTCTGAGTACTGCGGGCCTGGCGTTAGTTGGCCTCTCTTCTCTTGTCTGAGTACTGTGGGATGGGTCTGGCGTTAGCTGGCCTCTCTTCCCTTGTCTGAGTACTGCGGGCCTGGCGTTAGCTGGCCTCTCTTCCCTTGTCTGAGTACTGCGGGCCTGGCGTTAGTTGGCCTCTCTTCTCTTGTCTGAGTACTGTGGGATGGGTCTGGCGTTAGCTGGCCTCTCTTCCCTTGTCTGAGTACTGCGGGCCTGGCGTTAGCTGGCCTCTCTTTTCTTGTCTGAGTACTGCGGGATGGGCCTGGCGTTAGCTGGCTTCTCTTCCCTTGTCTGAGTACTGCAGGCTGGCGTTAGCTGGCCTCTCTTCTCTTGTCTGAGTACTGCGGGCTGGGCCAGGCGTTAGCTGGCCTCTCTTCTCTTGTCTGAGTAATGCAGGCTGGGCCTGGCGTTAGCTGGCCTCTCTTCCCTTGCCTGAGTGCTGCAGGCTGGGCCTGACGTTAGCTGGCCTGTCTTCTCTTGTCTGAGTACTGCGGGCTGGGTCTGGCATTAGCTGGCCTCTCTTCTCTTGTCTGAGTACTGCAGGATGGGCCTGGCGTTAGCTGGCCTCTCTTCTCTTGTCTGAGTACTGCGGGCTGGGCCAGGCGTTAGCTGGCCTCTCTTCTCTTGTCTGAGTACTGCAGGCTGGGCCTGGCGTTAGCTGGCCTCTCTTCTCTTGTCTGAGTACTGCAGGATGGGCCTGGCGTTAGCTGGCCTCTCTTCTCTTGTCTGAGTATTGCGGGATGGGCCTGGCGTTAGCTGGCTTCTCTTCCCTTGTCTGAGTACTGCGGGCCTGGCGTTAGCTGGCCTCTCTTCTCTTGTCTGAGTACTGCGGGATGGGTCTGGCGTTAGCTGGCCTCTCTTCTCTTGTCTGAGTACTGCGGGCTGGGCCTGGCGTTAGCTGGCTTCTCTTCCCTTGTCTGAGTACTGCGGGCCTGGCGTTAGTTGGCCTCTCTTCTCTTGTCTGAGTACTGTGGGATGGGTCTGGCGTTAGCTGGCCTCTCTTCCCTTGTCTGAGTACTGCGGGCCTGGCGTTAGCTGGCCTCTCTTCCCTTGTCTGAGTACTGCGGGCCTGGCGTTAGTTGGCCTCTCTTCTCTTGTCTGAGTACTGTGGGATGGGTCTGGCGTTAGCTGGCCTCTCTTCCCTTGTCTGAGTACTGCGGGCCTGGCGTTAGCTGGCCTCTCTTTTCTTGTCTGAGTACTGCGGGATGGGCCTGGCGTTAGCTGGCTTCTCTTCCCTTGTCTGAGTACTGCAGGCTGGCGTTAGCTGGCCTCTCTTCTCTTGTCTGAGTACTGCGGGCTGGGCCAGGCGTTAGCTGGCCTCTCTTCTCTTGTCTGAGTAATGCAGGCTGGGCCTGGCGTTAGCTGGCCTCTCTTCCCTTGCCTGAGTGCTGCAGGCTGGGCCTGACGTTAGCTGGCTCTCTTCTCTTGTCTGAGTACTGCGGGCTGGGTCTGGCATTAGCTGGCCTCTCTTCTCTTGTCTGAGTACTGCAGGATGGGCCAGGCGTTAGCTGGCCTCTCTTCTCTTGTCTGAGTATTGCGGGATGGGCCTGGCATTAGCTGGCCTCTCTTCTCTTGTCTGAGTACTGCGGGCTGGGCCTGGCGTTAGCTGGCCTCTCTTCTCTTGCCTGAGTACTGCAGGCTGGGCCTGGCATTAGCTGGCCTCTCTTCTCTTGCCTGAGTACTGCGGGCTGGGCCTGGCGTAAGCTGGCCTCTCTTCCTTTGCCTGAGTGCTGCGGGCTGGGCCTGACGTTAGCTGGCCTCTCTTCTCTTGTCTGAGTACTGCGGGCTGGGCCTGGCATTAGCTGGCCTCTCTTCTCTTGTCTGAGTACTGCGGGCTGGGCCAGGCGTTAGCTGGCCTCTCTTCTCTTGTCTGAGTACTGCAGGCTGGGCCTGGCGTTAGCTGGCCTCTCTTCTCTTGTCTGAGTACTGCAGGATGGGCCTGGCGTTAGCTGGCCTCTCTTCTCTTGTCTGAGTATTGCGGGATGGGCCTGGCGTTAGCTGGCTTCTCTTCCCTTGTCTGAGTACTGCGGGCCTGGCGTTAGCTGGCCTCTCTTCTCTTGTCTGAGTACTGCGGGATGGGTCTGGCGTTAGCTGGCCTCTCTTCTCTTGTCTGAGTACTGCGGGCTGGGCCTGGCGTTAGCTGGCTTCTCTTCCCTTGTCTGAGTACTGCGGGCCTGGCGTTAGTTGGCCTCTCTTCTCTTGTCTGAGTACTGTGGGATGGGTCTGGCGTTAGCTGGCCTCTCTTCCCTTGTCTGAGTACTGCGGGCCTGGCGTTAGCTGGCCTCTCTTCCCTTGTCTGAGTACTGCGGGCCTGGCGTTAGTTGGCCTCTCTTCTCTTGTCTGAGTACTGTGGGATGGGTCTGGCGTTAGCTGG
The DNA here is from genome assembly GCA_032158295.1 of Pycnopodia helianthoides. Taxonomy (NCBI): domain Eukaryota; kingdom Metazoa; phylum Echinodermata; class Asteroidea; order Forcipulatida; family Asteriidae; genus Pycnopodia; species Pycnopodia helianthoides. The sequence continues at coordinate 21,659,926 of CM063248.1, read as the reverse complement.
CCTCTCTTCCCTTGTCTGAGTACTGCGGGCCTGGCGTTAGCTGGCCTCTCTTCTCTTGTCTGAGTACTGCGGGATGGGCCTGGCGTTAGCTGGCTTCTCTTCCCTTGTCTGAGTACTGCAGGCTGGCGTTAGCTGGCCTCTCTTCTCTTGTCTGAGTACTGCGGGATGGGCCTGGCGTTAGCTGGCCTCTCTTCTCTTGTCTGAGTACTGCGGGATGGGCCTTGCGTTAGCTGGCCTCTCTTCTCTTGTCTGAGTACTGCAGGATGGGCCTGGCGTTAGCTGGTCTCACTTCTCTTGTCTGAGTACTGCGGGATGGGCCTGGCGTTAGCTGGTCTCACTTCTCTTGTCTGAGTACTGCGGGATGGGCTTGGCGTTAGCTGGCCTCTCTTCTCTTGTCTGAGTACTGCGGGATGGGCCTGGCAGTGATTATTCCACTTGGTTTCTGATTATTTTTCCCATTGTTGTCCCACGGGGCATTATTTTTTGCCATTTCTTCTTGGAAATGTAGTTGATGTTTTCAAAAAGGACGTAAATTTGTATAGCCTTTTATTATGAAATGTCCTTTTTACTTAATATTGTATATCAGCTTGAGTCATTGTCTTGACACTCGTGTCCTTAGGCAAGACACTTAACCATTATTGCAAATGCTTCCTTTGGATGGGGCGTAAAGCTGATAGTTATAAATTGTTGGACAATGCATGTAAACAAATCCAGTTACACTTGTCGCTAAGAGAAGGGATTTGCCCTGGTGTTTCTGGTAGTGGCTGCTGAATGTGCCACAGTACCTTGTAAACCCTTGTAAGGTGCTGCATAAATGAGTACTCTGATCATTATTGATAAACTTGGAAACTTGTACAAAGTGTTTCACTTTGTTCAAGTGCCTTGAGCACCCTATTGGTAGATACTTGCGCTATATAAGACTCCAATATTATTATCATCATTATCAATGTTATCATAAATTGTTTTTAAAACACCTCTTGCTAGTTCTGTTTTCTGGTTGGCTGAAACACGGTCACGTGGGATTAACTAATATAGGCTAAGAGAGGTTCGTGGTAACACCATGTAAAAATCTTGCAGTGTTGGTTCTGAAAAGAATCGGTGGTTAATGTCTCAACGTTTTGATCAGTTTGCTCTGATCGTCTTCAGGCTAGTGCATGGGGTTTGTGCCATTGTGAACTAGACACGCGTCAAGACATCGCACACACATATTTGCAGGAAACAGTTAGTCCTGAACTGGGCAATATACTCACAAAATTTAACTGGTTACAGCGCCCTCTCATGATGTGAACAGTGAACAGCAAGTAAAAAACTGAATCTAGGGAAAACTAAAAGCGTTCCTTTAATTGTTGAATTACTTATGATTTAATTGCTTATTGTTGAATTAAAATAGTTCAGTTATAAAACCCAGAAAAGTTTCTTTTCTTATTTTATATTTTGGACCGAGGTGTGTTATAAAACACATATAGACTGGCATAATCGGTCACTAATGCAGGTCTATCCCCCTTCAGGCATGTGAGTGACCAGAAGAGGGCCCTGTTTCCTCTTCTGGTCCCTATTCTGGTCACATGAGTCACAGTCCCTCAATTGGGGGGGGGGGGATAGATGTGCGCTAGTGACCTCATCGCCAGTCCATGTGTGTAATATTATATAGCCAATTAATATAAATTAGTTTGCTCAGATACAATTGATCATTGCTTTGAAGGGCAAAATTGTGCAATTTCATGGGTCAAAATATGTATATACACACGAGACTTGCTCCTTCTATTAACTGTTCAATGTCTTAGGATTAGTGGGGGGGGGGGGTGGGGGGGTTGGATTTGAGATGAGCTACACTACTATATCTGTAGCTTTCTACTCACTGGTGCCTAGTGGCAGTTATCCTGAGAAAACATTTAGTGTCTCGCTGAGGAAGTTGGGGTCCCTATACAAAGCAAGAGGGTACCATACATCATGCATCATGCACTACCAGTACTTGACTTGGTATTCTATCCTAAATAATGTCTATTGAACTCAACTGCTTTACTGTAGCATCCAACTTATCCTTACGGAGTAAATTGTTTGTTCATGTTCCAACAGGAGAGTTTGGCCGGGCTGTGCAGAAAGCAACTGGACACTTTTTAGATCCACATGTGGTACATACAGTATTCCAGATATTTGACATGGACGGTGAGAATTGGTTTGAACTTGAATTTACAGGGAATTAATAGTACCATCCGAGAATAATCCTTTCCCCCCCCCAAAAAAAAAACGGCGTAATACTTTAACTTGAAATGGCTTTATACCCTCAAACTTGTTGGTGAGGGTTGAAAGGGGGGGGGGAGGGAGTTGTTCATCAAACATCCCACAGAAGCAAATTGTTTACAGTGTATTTTATTTTAACCCTTTAGCACTCATACTGCCCGCAGCCGCCCTGCCTATGACTCCGCATACCGCCCGCAGCCGCCCTGCCTATTACTCCGCATACCGCCCGCAGCCGCCCTGCCTATTACTCCGCATACCGCCCGCAGCCGCCCTGCCTATTACTCCGCATACCGCCCGCAGCCGCCCTGCCTATTACTCCGCATACCGCCCGCAGCCGCCCTGCCTATTACTCCGCATACCGCCCGCAGCCGCCCTGCCTATTACTCCGCATACCGCCCGCAGCCGCCCTGCCTATTACTCCGCATACCGCCCGCAGCCGCCCTGCCTATTACTCCGCATACCGCCAGCAGTCGCCCTCAAAGTGTAACAAGTTGTATTTTGAGTTCTAAACATGCGATTAAAACGCAGCAAACAGAGTGCGATCTCAAGATGAAAATAGTCTAAAAATAGCACATGGTCACCATAAGAAAAAACTATGTTGTCCACCTCTAAAGGTTCAAAGGTCGGAAGTCTTATCACAAACGCATGTGAAGCAACATGTAGCTGTTTTTCTGTGTGTGTGTGTGCGGACCACGTATCACACGCGCAATGTACACAGTAATGGCGACCTTCCACCTGTTTCATGATAAACTTACTGGTGTTTTTACACAAGGAATACCGTTATTTGAAAGGATTTTACAAAGAGTTTTAGATACAGAAGTTATCTGTTGTTAACAGAGGCAATCCTTTTCATTTCCAAAGGTATGTTGTGATTATTTTCAATCCTTTTGTAGGTTTGTTTTCCTTTGAGACGACAGTAAAGTTGAGAAAACTTGTGTGCTTAAATTTCCACGAAACAAACGTTTATTATTCGCAAACAATGTTTCTTTTTTTTTTTTTTGGTCTGTCCTATGTTTCCAACCTCAAAGCTTCTTTTTGGTATAGCAGACAGAACAACTGTGGAAATCATTCAAAAGATAATTTCATCCTCTACAAAATAAACAGAACTTGCAACACAAGAAAAAAATCACAACGAAAGTTATCTGAGGATGTCTAGGTACGGCCGAAAATCATGTGAATTTCCGTGGCGTGGTGAGGAGTGAATGACGCTATGTTTAATAATGCGTGAGTGCTAATGAATGATGATTCCCCTTGAATTTGCACTGGTTGAGAACGGTTATGAAGGTAAGATTTGATCCAGTTTGAAGCTGTCCCCCCAATACCAAAATTAGAATACAATCTATGGATGAGAACATCGTGGTCAATTGTGTCGAAGGCCGCTGAGAGGTCGAGCAAAACCATCAGTACAGCCTTTTTGCTGTCGACAGCGCACATGATGTCATTGTGGACTTTTCCACACTATGAAACTTTCGGTACGCAGATTGTTGACTTTCACCCAGCTGGTTTTCTGACAAGTGTGCGTTTAGTCTTGCAGCAACGACCTTCTCAGTGACCTTCAACACAAAGGACAGATTTGATATAGGACGATAGTTCTTCAAGTCATTATAGTTTTGAAGCTGTCTGGAAAATGGCCACTATCGAGATACATGTTGATCAGCCAGATTATCATCATCATCATCATCATCGGGCGGCCGCAGCCGAGATGCACGCAACCAAACTCTTCCAGAATCCCTTGTCCGCCATGGCCGTGGTGATGTCATCAACGTGCTGGCTCACATCGTTGCATACAATGTCAACGTAGTTAAGGGGTCTCCTCCCTCTGTTTGGGCAAGGCAATCTCCAGCAGATGAGGTCAGAGACAACTTGCTCTTTTGCTCTATAGCAGTGGCCGGCAAAGCGGGCTCTGGGTTGTGCTACTGTAGTTGAGATAGGTGGGATACTGCCGTATATTTCTGCTTTTGTCTTATGTTCCCTCCAGGAAATGTTTTGCACTCTCATGAGGAGGCGAGTGTAGGTACCGTCTAGTCTCTGTTTGAGCTGCTTTTTCATAGTCCATGTCTCAGCACCATATAACAAAATGCTTTCGACAGAGGCTCGGAAGAAAGCAAGCTTTAGTAGGTCGTGATATGTTGGATTTCCAGATAGAGTGGAGTTTGTTATATGCGTTCGATGCTTGACCTTGCCTTGTGAGAAAGTCCTTCTTGCTGTCAGCTATGTAAGAGCCTAGGTACTTGAAGTCTGGCCCCTCTTTGAGTTGAGTGCTATCTGTAGAGAGGACAGGGGAGTGGTTTGGTGCCTCATTAATGGTCATCAGCTCAGTTTTCTTGCCATTCAAGAACAGTCCAACTTTGGAAGCAGCATCCTCAAGGGAGTACAGCAGACTATGGGCACTGCCAATAAGTTGTTCAAGTTCTTAACCAGCGCTGTCGGTAGAGGGACCAGTGGGCATGATTTGGGAGGAGAACTCTTGATCATCTTGGCGATCTCGTCCTCCGAAGCAGGTCTCAGGGTTACAAAGGTTGGACTCGATGGTGGAATAGGGTTAGGGCTACTGTTTTCTGTGGTAGGTGTGGGTATGGGGGCCATTTGATTTGAAACCAGGTCACTTCTGATCTGATCGCTTTTGCTTGTAAAATAAGCCGAAAATCTGCCCGCTAGTTCCCTCGGACGCGTGTCAGTTGGAAGCTTGTGGATTGTTTTCCTGTGCATGAGGTAATTCGTTATTTCAAAGAGTGCTTTTTGGTTACCTTCACAGCCTTGTATTTTCTCGTGGTAATAATTAGACTTGGCTTCAGCAAAGATGCGCTTACATAGGCCACGCTGTGTTTTGAAAATGTCATGATCAATAACAAGTCTGGATTTCCGCCATTTCCTTTCTAGTTGGTGGCGTCGACGCTTTTCAAGTGTGATACGCTCATTGTACCAGGGGACAGCAGGCCGATCAACAATGTAGCGTGTCTTCACAGGTGCATGGGAATTGATCAGCTGACCAAGCACACTGTTATACTGATCGGCGAGAGTGTTAATCGTCAACGCTGGAGCTGTAATGAGGGGAGTTGTTGTGACGTCAAACTTGTCCAAATCAATGGAGTTGACTTTGCGGTAGTGGAGTAGGCTTTTTGTGTATTTGGGTTTCCGAAGGTTCAGGATGCAAGTGACTGCACAATGGTCAGAAACATACTCGGAAGCTAATACCGATTGAATGAGAGTGCCTGATCGACTTGTGTGTATCAAAATCTACCAATTGTTGCAGATCGTATTGCACAAGTAGATCACTCAGTAATCTTGACTCGTTAGTATTTTTGTCCCAGTGGATGTTGAAGTCTCCTAAGATAATCAGAATTCCCGGAAACAGTGCTTGTCTGCAAAGAAGTTCTGTGAATTGCATGGTGAACACACTGAATGGGGCTCTATTCTTTGCTGATGGAGGTGGTCGATACAGTACAATGAAACGCAAGTATTGATTGTTAACGATAATGTCGACTTCAATGTGTTCAAAAGAACTTTGAGATGGCATCTGGTTGTCATGTGTTTGCTTTGCAACGGACGCCGTAAGTCCAGATTTGTATAGTAAAGCCACACCACCACCTTTCCTTGCCTTTCTAGGGGCGTGAACAAGCTTGAAACCCCCTGGGGGTGACTTCAGCAGGGGATTTGTCGTCATTAAGTTTAAACCAAGTTTCAGTTAGGGCAATTATGTCCATGTTGTGATCTTGAATGTAGTCCTTGATTATATCAGCCTTGTTACATGCCGATCGACAGTTCATCAAACCCAGAGTTGTCATGAGAGATTTGTTACTGGGTATAGCAAGTGAACTAGAAGATGCATTTAAATTTTGTTGTTTGTGTTCTCCGCCCCTACAGCCCCTATGGATAGGACGCCGTTTGGCAATACCAAGACCCGGGGTATGGTTATACACATTGTTGGGTAGTTTCAGATTTTGAGGAGACATGTTGGATCGTATTTCTCTAAGCATGCTGCTGCTGTACCTCAGCAACTGCTGGGATGTGTGATTACACATGGGTGGGGCACATTGAAGAGATGTATATACATGTACATGTAGGACACGCAAGTAGCAGGTAGTACCCCCAGTGGTGCATCATGGTGGAATCATAGTGGTGGTGACAGGAACACAAAATGTTAGTTCTTGCTTGATGATAATCAAGGGTTTTACTTGCCTGCCGCAAAGTTGCTTAATAAAGTCCAATACCGGTCACTCTGCTGTCTGGGGTGTAGATGCTTATATACACCACCAAAATTCTGAGAAAATTGAGAATTAGCGGAGACCAGTCGCGAGGGGCTGCCGGCGGCGCACACACGTTAATATAGCATACCTTCTGCAGCAGTTTCACTAGGGAAATAGACAGGTATATCTAATTTCATTGATTCCGTAAACTTTATTACTTTAGTATGCATACAAAATGTGCAGATCAGCATGTCTGAAACATGATGACATTGTGTCTATAAATTTGATATCTAATCCCCACCCAGGTTTTTTTTTTATCTGTATGAATTGAAACTTTTATCCTTGCCTGCAGATATTTGTTGAATGTGAGGGCCAAGGTTGACCAGCTGGTATACAATTATGTCTTGAATTTGTTCACCTGAGCATTCTGAACATTTCTAATGGAATTTCTCTTGTTGACAGAGGATGGTAAACTGAGTCAGAATGAGTTCTTAGGAGTGATGAAGAATAGAATTCACCGTGGCTTCAGGTAAGACAAAAATACACTGATTGACTGAGCATAGTAAATACTGGAAGATTGTACATACAAACATTCAATAGAGCAAGAAATGTTTTAATGTTATAATACAAATAATGGACAGTTATATTGCACTTATATATGGCAGTTTTGTTGGTCTTGTGGGACTCTTGGTGCATGAGCATTAACTGCACCATAAAATATGGCATTTCAGACAGAAATATTTAACGGGATGTTTTCTACTATCATCATCATTAGACCGTGTAAGTTTTATGTAAATATGTTATCAAAAAGTATTTTTACAAGTCTTTTTCTTACCAATTCTGTAATGTTCCTTTAATTCAAAAGAACACTGACGTAGATATTATGAGAAAAACCTTCATTTCCTTTATTTACCCGGGTGAGCCAAATCAGTTTAAACTGGTTTCCATTTGGGCCCTGCATCATACAAAATTTAAAACAAAAAATATAAACTAAGTATGTTAATGAAATATTTCAAATATAATAAAATTAAAAAAAATTATAAAACAGACAGAGAGTGGAAAATACTAAAGAACTATTTAAAGGATTAAAAATTAATGATTACTGTGGAAAATCAAGAACTAAAATATATTACAAGTTATGGAAAAGGATGAAATGACTTTGGCACTATCGACAAAAAATTATAAAAACATGTGTTAATTGAGAACAGTAAAGTAAACGATCAAAATGAAATCAAAGAGATTAAAACTTGAAACAATTATGATTTAAAAACAGCAAGGGACTCAATTTTCCTTAAACATAAAGGCAATTCATCCCTCATTCTTGAACCAGAAATTGCAAGGCTAGAACGGAAGCCTTCATTTGTTGCCATGGAAACACTGAGAGGCGAGTACTTTTTCTTGTGGGATAGCTGTGTTAGGTACAGGAAAATAGATTTGCCATTTACTTGGGACACAAATGATGCAAAGCATTAGTACACCAGGATTTGCTTTTTAAAACATGTTGCTTATATTGAACTTTTTCTCTGATGCTCATACTGCAAAGTGCTAGTTTGGTTTTTATTCAAAGTACAAAAGACACCCAGTGTACAAGTTTTTTGGGATGAAGGAGGAGAATGAAGCTTTAATGAATGAAAGCCAGCTTCCTGATTCTGAATGGCACCCACACATCGGGTATTTTACTGGTTACACATTGTATGGACCGTACTGTGCTTGCAAGCGTGTTGGCTAACACAAAAATACCTTAAAGATCTACTTCAACGGTACTAAGATAATTTAAACTTTGGCGAAATCCAATCAATTTGTGTTTCATGATTACGTATATATTAATGAAAATACTTAGCGGTAGTTGCGTAATTAAAAAAAAGGTCATTTAGGCCAGCGTTCAGCAGCTCCTCATACCGAGTTTTTGGAAACGGCATGTCACGTGATAAAAATATACCATAGACTCTGATGACGTACATGAATGGAGACGGCTTGTTTACCCCCCGCGCAGCGAAGTGTGTTTATTGTACGCGTCTATAGCTATTCACACAGTAAACGAGGACAAAATGTCAGACATTAGCGGATCGTGGGAGGAACACAGTGTGGACGAAGAAGAATTAGGAAATACAGATGATAGTATTGATAGTGAGGATAGATCTGACGGTGGAGGGAGCTCTTCCGAAGACGAAGAGGGCGTTGATGAAGCTGGGGAGTGCTTGACGAGGAAGTGCGAGGTGCCAAACCATACAGGTTTGAGCCACTGGCCGCCGATGATCGTGAACGTGCGAATCCTGATGCAGGAGGTCGACTAAACAATACTGAATGGTGAGTCCCACAGGTTTTTTGAAGAACAAACAATGCTATGTTCACTGTTTTTTATCGTCATGAAGTACTTATTTATCTATGCGGCATATGAGGCCGCTATAATGGATAGAAATAGCAGCAGAAAGTTGATTTTTTTTTCTCACGAAATGGTTGCTGTTGTCCAATATGGTTCACGTTTTCATGATACATTGAATGGTGTCACTCAAAAATTGTTCCCATTGGGTTAGTGCAGGTATCCTTATCGGAAACCGGGTTCCATGGAGAAGGAAAATAGATGAATGTTGTTTTATTTGTTTCTGTAATTCCTCGTTTATCCATTAATTTTTTCACAATACAATCATCAAATCTCAGTGTGTCGGAGATAACATTTATTTTCAGTACCGAACTGATCCTGACAAGCCGTATTTTCTGTCAGTGTCACTGTTCTACCGCATTTATTATTATTTTTTTTTTAGCAAATGATTGAGGTAGGTCCTAGCCTAATTGGATTATTTTTTATGTCAAGCTCATTTGCTAATTATTTCTCATAGTTTTCTTTTAGGCTAGTATGATATGTCATGTTTATTCTTTAAAACAGAACTACAATTACAAACCACTTTTCAAATAAAAAAAATAAAATAAAAACAAATTCCCAGAGACACAAAGTAAGAACAACGGCCATTGATAAACAATGCGAAACATTGCATGATTTTTTACTTAGATGTATAAATGAGACACGCATCGTTTCAATCCCCACTCATTTTGTATTACCCCCGTTCACGTAAAATTAGTTAATGGTCATGAACATAGTCCATCCTATGTCAGTACAGCAACACTTTCATCCGTTAATTTTCTGTTATTTAAATTTTTCTTTCAGGTGCTCATGCGGACACTGTGTGGTCCAACCAATGGCAGTGAACTGCATCTGCTGTAAGGAAGTGCAGAAGACAAGAGCCCAAATGGCAGCATTGAACATTAATGTAGAGGATGAAAACCAAAGCCTTGCTGTGCATGATTGGTTTGAAGCAGTCTGTCTGCACCCGGCTGTACTTCAAACCGCGTATTTACAGTACCGGTGAATACTATGGCAGAGATGCAGTTGAAGGGACTCTAGACCAGTAAGTGTCTTTTTTTAATTGAACTGTAAAATTAATGTAAGGAGCAAACCCTCCCCTAATAAAAATTATTACGCCTCTTACCTGACCCTGAGTATAATTGACTGTTGGATTAGATTTATTCAACTCAGAAAAACGAATAACCATAAAACCTGTACAAGATTTTTTCTAAACACTTTGATCTCTGTCACAATTGTTGAGTATGTTACAGCTTATGACTTCTTTAAAGAACCCAAAAGTGTGTGTGTGTGAGTTTGTAGTGCAATCAAACCGAGGACTTACAACAAAAGGGACAATAGGTCCATGTTTGTTATCACAAAGGAAAACAATGGGGTCCACGTTTGTCAGGACAAAGAGTTGAACAAAGGAGGGTCCACGATTGGAGCTCATGACACACTTGAGTGTGTGTGTGTGTGTGTGAGCTTACACATGCCAACTTACGGAGCAATGCTACCCCATAAGGTTTTCTTTGTTCTGGTGGTGACCCAATTAGGATTTCTTCAGAAAAAGGAGAACAACAATGAAAGTACCCCTGTAACAGCCATATGTAAGGGTGTGTGTGTGTGGGGGGGGGGGTTCTCCTACAAGTTTTTCGACTGGACAAACCAGAAGAGTATATTTCCACCCTTACTCGTACGTGATTTCTTCAAAATGGGAAAACTGTGTTTTTAAACAAATATTGATATCAAATGTTTACCTAATTTGATTTTCTTCAACTACTTTGTTTGCAGAAGAAATCGCCATGTTGTTTACAGGCAAGTTGTCAGATGGTGTACGGGCTACCTCGGAAGGTTCAACAGAGTGCCACTTCCTTCATGTATCATGGACGCCATCCGAAGGACATATCCCAACCCCAATGGACAATATAAAGGGTTTACCCGCCACTTGACTATTAGTAACTTAAAAACCCTAAAATTTATTGCCAATCATATAATAAGAATTCCTCTTCTCACTCGAATTTAGTGTGGTATTTTTAGCCCCTATAGTTGATAAAATGTTTGTAAATGAGACTCAAAAAATAGATGTACAAATTATTTGTCAAACATAAAGCTCATGCTGTTGTGCCTCTCAATGGAAAATAGTGAAATGCATTCAACTTACATGTACATATTACAAACATGGAAGTTATACAGCAAAGAGGCTTCAAAAGGGGAACTTTTTTGAGAACCACAATCTTTGATAAAAATCTGTTAATATTTGGCTCACTGAGATGGGATGTTTGTCATTACAAGAACAATGTCTATAATTAGGTGAGGTTTGCGCTGACACCATAGGTAAAATCTCTTTTGAGTAGTGGTGGTTCTGAAAAAAACAGTGGTTTCACAACTTGATTTTTTGATCAGTATGCCCTGATCCTCTTCAGGAAGTTGTCAAACCACCTGTTCTTTTTAAAACCACCACTACTCACAACGAGATTTTATACATAGCATCACTGCAAACCTGATCCCACCATGCAAAGTTTCAAATCATACTATGATCAAAACATGTTCTGCTAATCTAGTAGTGGTACATGGTTTTCAGGAAGGTTTTCAGAATTGAGGATACAAACATGGTGGGATTGGTGGCCTCCATTTACTCTAAATTTTCAGTGTGTTACAATCATTTTTAGATGATCCATGAGTAAATGACAATAAATACTTTTAATAATATACACATATCAGTCTTTAGTCTTTATGAGTATTATTTTATTTCAAGAAAAATAGAATAAAACAACAATTGTTTTTGCAAAGTCAACTACCCCTCTTCAAGTGAAGTAAATAAATAGAAAGCAGCTTAATTAATAAATTAAAGGGACACGTTGCCATTAAAAGAAAATGTAACTATGAGTTCCTTACCCTTCTTGCATATACTACATGGTAAATGACCACCTTATGTACAAAAAGCAATATTTTTGGAGTTAAGAGTACAGTGTACATGTAATACTTAATGTCAAGAAAAGTTGTATCACCAAAGTTGACCTCTCTGTCTAGTTTCAATTTTCATTGAGTAATTAAATAGAAAACAGCTAAATTAAAAGGGAATGTTGCAAAACTAATTCCATGCGATCCTTACTCTTCTTGCCTACAGACATTCTAAAAGACCTTATCAAAATTTCCAGCTCAATGTAGACTTTCAAGAAAATGTAAACAAACATTTCAAATTACAGTCAAAGCTTAGAAAGACAGGTTGTCTGGCAAATTGTCAAAAAGAAGTGTAATTGTTTTGTGTTTGCCCTGGATTGAAAACACATTACACATGAAATATGCAAACCCCAATACATGTACTCCAACTCCTCTTTTTCTCCCCCCCCCCAAAAAAAACTACTTTAGTTCACCATGCAATATGCACAAACTGGGGCTGCTCATTAATGTTACGTAGCAAACAAGTTTGTGGTTGATCCCCCTTCTAACAAATAATAATAACAATAACAAATAAGTACGGTATACATGTGTACATGTACTCAATAAAACCCTACATTTAAATTACCAGATGTGGTTGCGGTCAAGTAAAAGCTACATGGGCATTAAAACAACTCTTCTCATAAGATAATAAAGGGTTTACAAAAAATATGTACAATACATGTATAATCAATAAAGAAAAAAATCCACAATGGCTTGATGAATAAATCATATTTTACCATCAGAAATAATCCTCTGCATTAACAATAAGGTGTTTAAACTATGTCAACAGTATCTCTTTAATACATGTAATAGGAGGACAAAATAAACCTTTCTTTCATTTTAATAATTCTGCTTGAAACAAAATTGCAAACAGACATGAATCATGCATCTCAAACCTAGGGGTTTATAAATTTGTTAAAAATCTTGAGGGAAATTGTTAACTTTTAAGATATTCACAAGTCAGGCCTGGAATTACACGGAGGCCATGGCCTTCGTTGCCCTTGTGTTGGCCTTGGTGCCCCTTCAAAAGTCTCCCATAGACTTTAAGATTTTCCAATGGAAGTACCCTTTACAAAATGAAAATGGCCTTGCCCTCTCCAAGATGAAATTCCAGGCCTGACAAGTGTATGATTATGCAAAGTAAAGTTAATTATTATTCCGATACTGCACATTTTGATGTGTAATGAAATAAAAATAACCCTCAGCTCGGGGTCCAGGCATTTTGAAGCTGACCCCCACCCCCCGCGGTTGAATATTTCTCCCCTAAACATAATTAAGGTTGTTTCTGCAACAAGCCAGTAAACCGTTTCATTACCTCCTCTGATGTGATTGAACTTTCCATCACATTAGATGGGAGAAGTTGTTCACCAGTGGGCTCCTGGTCACCATACTTAGCATATATTCAGCAAAAGCTTCTTGCAAAACCTGAACAAAAGATCAAAACAAACATTGTATTTAACCTCTAAGTCAAAATGTCATAATTTGGGCATTGTATTCACACACATGTATGGCTTTGCCCTTTGTAGGCCCAAGTAATTTTTTACCATGGTCCTTCCCCTGGTACTCCTCCCCCAGGGATACAATGATGTTGAAAGCAAACTAAACTGGAAAAGCAATGTAAGGTCAATAATGAAGTCTGTAGGTTGTACTTGAAGTTGAAGGGGAGTCTTGTACACATGTATGTGCACTGGGATGACAAGGTCAAGGAGGTGAAGTAGAATTGGTAACTAGTTACAAACTTTCCTAAACTTCGAACTCGAATCATGCTCACAATCACATCGAGTGAAAAGGAAAATTGTTGATGGTTTTGGTAGCCCTACTATTGAGTTTGAAATCTCTTGCGAGAAGTGCATGTTTTGAAATGAAAAGAAACGATGGTAAAATATCAACTACATACTCATAGAACTTAGTTTTAGAACTTAAAAGTTGCTTACCCAGCTCTTCTCTCTTTTCTTAAATGACATGCCAGACGAGTGTTGGCTGAATCGCTTAGTTTCATTTGGCTGTGCCTGTTTTACTCTCTGTTTGAAAAGATGATAGCACTGCAGATGGGGCTTTCATGGTTGGGATTGAACCTGGCTTAAGCCTGTTATAGCTTTTTAATCCAAAACTGCTCTTTAGTTGCGATGTTGCAACCCGACAGTCGTCCGTAAAATGGGCACTGCAAATCATGGTCCATTTTGTCACCGTGAAACCCTGTGTTGGTCACCGAAGGCACCCATTCCCTTCTCTGGACAGGATCTCTTGGGAATCGAAACAAAAACTCACATCTGGGTTCCTATCTGCGTTCCAAGTACATCCACCAACAGAACATGAGTTCGGCATGGTCAATTCTCACGTCTTAACTTGGTGAATGTATTCGAATAATGAGATCATCACACATAGTTACCGTGTAAACACACGACACATCGCTACTTCCTGGTTTCCCCTTTCTTATAAGTACGTCATCATTCGCTGGTTCACCCACGTATCTTATAGTTGGTTCGTGGTGCGCGTAAATACACGTGCTTCAGTATGGGACATGCATGGTGCCTATGGAGGGAGCCATGGAAGCGCGCGAGTTTTTAAAAACCCTAAGATCGGATTATTTTTTCCGGTTAAAATTACGAAAAAAATATATGTTTAAAACAATCCAATCTACAAGGTCAGAATACTTAATAACATTATGTTTAAGATTCAGCAATTTGTTTTATTTCGCAGATATTGCTGAAGTAGATCTTTAAACACACACACGTGGATTGCACAATCGAACGATTGAACAGTCTCATGCCAGGGTGTAAAATCTTTGTCTGGCCGATGTTCATTTATAGAATAGTTACATGTATAATGCCTTTGAATAAATCGGCTGTTATTTTGTTTGGGTCTACAAATGGAAGTGGAAAAGTGGGGATGAGCAAACACTGTGCAAAATACAAATTTTGTTGTAAAACGATATCCAAATTATGTGGAACAACAACATGTGAGTATGTTTATGTAGGATATTTTTTTGATTCAAACAGTGAATGAAAAAGTGGCGGTTGGAAGAAGATTTTCCCTAAACAAATTATTTCCGTTTGCGTGATACATATGTATCAATTAAAAACTTATGCCCAAGAGGTGCTGCACTATTGAAGATGCTGCATTATTGAAGATGCTGCATTGAAATAAACAACTGTCAATTTTGTTGTCGAGTACTTATTTTTACTAGCTTGCATACTCAGTCTTGTTAAAGCTTATATCACCTAAAATTTTATTTAGTTCATGCAGAATTTAAATGATCCCTATGTTAAGCTTTCATGTTAGCCATTAGCGATCATAAGATGTTGTACTTTGCTTTTTAAAGCAGAGCACTACAGCATGGGGCACTTAGGGGACCTTGACTCCAAACCATACATCTGTATGTATGCTTGAGCTTGGGCTTGGTCTTGGTCTCAGATACCTTGGTCTCGGTCTCGATATTGGCGAGACCTCGATATTGGTCTTGGCCTGCAAAAGTCTCGGTCGGGCTGGTCTTGATCTTGGTCTCGGATGACAAGGTCTCAGTCTTGGTCTCTGTCTCGGACTTTCAGGTCTCGACTACAACACTGACTCAAGACATAATTCTTACTTATGTAAGTGTGCTTTGTTTCAAAAATGTATGATCAATCTGACATTTGTTTTATTTTCTGCCATTTTATAACCACAGGAACATCTCCAGTAGCCAGTATGCTGGCAGAGAATCAAGGTGTGTGTCAAACATACAGTTATATAATAGAGCTAGAAGGCATACAAAACCATGCGACATGGCCCAACAAGAAACATTTTTGGCCATTGAGAAAAATGGTGCTGACCCATGGTGTAACACAGGTCACGCACCAGTTCACACAACCAACAATTTGTAAGGGGAAGTTTGTATGTAATTTTCCCATATAGTAGGAGACCAGCGTGTAGGTCCCGTGACCAAATACTGGAAACAAAGGTTTGAAAGTGTTTTTGTGTTCCCTGATGAATACCAAACAATTCTGACTTGGGCTGCCCCCTTAAAAATGTCAGGCATTTCCGGGAGGGGTCAACAAAGGTCATACAGGGGGCAAATTTCAAATACATTCCAATCGTGTCAATTTGCATATCAAATTACTTGTCTAGTCATGAGGATTCAAAAAATGTATAGTTTGTTATACCTCCGACCTTAAATGAAGGCGCTATGGTCAAAAACGTTGAAAGGTCAAGGCACGTTTGACTGGCAGTCAAATTCGCCAACATCCGATTCTAATGATTTTAGTGTCTAATAATATGATTTCTGACATGGCAAATTCAACTAGCAACTTTTAAAAGTAAAAATGGTTGCCATAACCTTCAAGATGGGATAACACACGCTTTGCACATCATTGCATACGACCATTGCATATGCAATTATGTGTATAGACCAGGCCCCTCCCCCCCCCTCTGGTGATGCCACTGCATCATTGTAAAATATTCTGATGACAATAACTCTTGATCATGTTTGTTAATCTCTTTATACCACACACACAGATCCTTGTCATTTGATGGTTGAACACGCATCACCCAGTATTTTGCCATGTATTTGCTGCTGCGACACTCCACAATTTAACTTTGGAGTCCAATATAGATAATTATTGGAAGCTTTGCAGTATTGTTCCCAAAATAACTGTTCCCTGCCCCGTCCAAACAACGGCATGCAAGGTTGGTGTCTGCAGGGAATTGTCCACATTGTTTAGAAGGTTTTTAAAAGAATTTCCAGAGTGTCAGGGTGGACAAGTTTTTGTCTCTATTATGTGTTTATTGTGAACAAACTTCAATTGACAAGGATCTATGTGTGAGTTATATAAAAACAAATATTAAATACATTTCCTTTGTACATTGTCGTAGAGTATAACCACTCAAGAAATCTGGCTTTTCCATTTTACTCAACTTCGCCTCATTGTGAAATGGAATAGTCCAGATATCACCTCATGATTATATTCTGCGACAATGCACTCTTATGCATCCAATATTTGAATATTGTACAGGGCATTTTCCCCATTTATACAAGAACGATTCCAGTGATGTTTTGTCAGGCCTAGATTTGACTGACTTAAACTCATTATATATGGATGAAATCAAGATTGCTGCACCAGGTGAAACATAGCATTATGTACTTCATAAAGGTCCATAGGATCTGTTCATTTGAGATGCAGATAAATAGAGACAGACTTTAGTTAACAGAGGACTTCCCTAATCCCATGGGCTGAAGGAACCTTTGCTGATGGAAGTGAAATTTGACATAAGAAAACTAGTGGGAGGGTCACATGATAGAAAGTTTTCAAGAATCGCAATAATTTTGTCTCATCCTTTTTTCATTAGCTAATAACTAAAGGCAGGCACAGTATGAAATCTACATTATCAAAAACCACAAAGGTTTCCAACTAGCCCCAATTGGTAGCATCTGCCATAGTTGCACACCAGTTGTCATGATACAAGCTTAGATTTCATGATAGTACAAGTGTCAACTAAGGCTCTTCACATCAAGAAGACTTGCTTTATGATATGTTTTTTATTAAAATCCCACTGCAATCATGTTGAGTTAATCAGTGCGATTTGGTAGGAACGTTTTACAATCGTAGCTTGGGAATGACAATTATAATTGAAATACAACACTTTCTGAGAAACATGACAGGCATGTAGGATGTGTGACATCTACTCATAATAATACTGTGCAAGCCGCATTTCCTGGGAATTGGTCAAGTTGCAAATTTGGCTCCTCTGAAGATCAGGGCCAAATTTCATAGAGCTGTTTAAGCAGAAAATATTACTTAAAATATTTCAGCTAAGCTGAAATAGCAAGATACCAGTCACTGATGGTACATGTGAAATGGTATTTTGTGTTTAAGCAGCTCTATAAAACAATTTTTCCTACAATGAAGTTAAAAAATGCTTAAAGGTAGGGTCATAGATTGGTAAATACTCTAAAAATGAATGACCATAAAAACTTGCTTGGTGAAAAAGGATTTCCTTCAAAGTAATATGGTTTGGATAACTTTTTATCCCCAAACATTCATGTGTGCATCGTTTCTCATATTTCTGAGGGTTGGTGGCCCTTCGCGAATGCTGTAGCCAGAGATGAGTTTGATACCCGCTGTCACCTCTCTGAACAGATGGATTTGACATTCTTGTGAAAAGACAGTATTTTGCTGTTTTCTCCGTGTAGACACTGTATTCACATTAAACTTTTACATGTGTGACTTTTATTGTATCTTTCTTTATAATTTTGCTAATGAACAAGCACTACCAAAAACCAATTTATGACCCTACCTTTATGTATTGTATAAATTGCAAATAACGTCAAAACTTAACAAGTATTTAAGCTTGAATGTTTTTTTAAGGAAGGCTTTACCAATGTGCATGAGCAATCATCAAAATAGTTGATCCACTTTCAGAACAGGGAGGTCATTGTTAGCATTTGGTAGTTAATTGAGGTCAAATAATGTTCAATACCTAAGGCCAGGAAAGTCATACCAGTTCATATATATATGCTTCTTGTATTAATATTTCCAGTAGTCAAATTTCATGAACAGCTTAATTATATTGAATGTAAACGGAGACAGGGTCTTTTTTATTCTGTGTATAACAACTTATATTAATTTTATATCCTTAAATTACAAAGTAAGTGTTCATGATTCAAAGAAAAAGTTTTCAAAAGGCAATTTTTAGGATTTAGCATACATACATATATAACTTTAATCAGTATTTGGTGTATGATGATGGTAGGCCTAAAGATGCTAGTTTAAATTAAAAAAATTGTAAACATTGTTTCTCAAAGTTAATAGTATACAACTACAACACAGTCTGAGGGTGGATATTAGCACCCTAGGTATTTGAAGTTGACAAACTAGTTCCCTAGGTGAAGCTGGGGGAACTAGTTTGTCAACTTCCAATATTTTCACCATGAATATTTTTTTTATGAAAAGTTTGTTAACACACCAGGAAAGATTTCGTGATGAAAAAGAGGTTCCACATCTTGGACTAAAATGTAGGAGCACAAACTTGTTGGAACAGGTAATAAACAAAAACTTTTTCTGCATTCATTGAAAAACATTTTGTATTATGTTTTGTTTTTATCAATTTCACTTCAGTTTTTATTTATTTTTGTAACACAGTGGCAATTTTTTGCTGCAACATGGATACAGCAAATAGTATTGATGTTACTGTAGGAAATAAAATCATAGTTGACTTAATTTGTTTCTTTTTTATTTATTAGTTAGCACCTGTTCTAACAAACACCCACTTAACCCCTCGCCACTCCCCCCTTCTAAAAAGCACCCTAAAACACAAAAAACTAAAACAAACATGGGTTATTGCAGTTTCCAAATAAATCACTCTTATTTTCTTTTTTGAAATTTCTTTTCACATGTTTACTTAAAGGAACATTACAGAATTGGTAAGAAAAAAAAACTTGTAAAATATACTTTTTGATCAGAGATTTACATAAAACTTACACGGTCTAATGATGATGATAGTAGAAAACATCCCTTGAAATATTTCTGTCTGAAATGCCATATTTGATGAGATGTATATATATGTATATATTTATATTTATGTATATATTTATGTATATATGGTGGGTTACATAAAGTGCTTACACTGCCAGCAACAATTTTGTTAGCAATAACCGATTCTGTAATGTTCCTTTAAAACAATTTTGCTCAAGCTCAATAACCAATTTTCTTTTAAAAAATAATTTTTCACATATTTACTTAAAACAATTTTTTAAGCACAATAACCAATGTTAAGTAAATTACAACATTATTTCCATTCAGACCATCGTGTTTAAAAAAATAAAAAGCACAAAACTAACCTGTGTGAAAATTTTACAAAACATTAAAATGTCAGTTAAAAAAAACAGCATAAAGAAATTGCAGGGTTTGTTGTATCATTATACAATATTTAGTTTTACTTCACTTGTTTTGTCAAGAGAAATAATATCAGATCAAAGGAAACTTTCTTGCAGATGATGGCATTTCAAAAAGAGATTATATACATGAACTATCAAGTAAACTGTTTCAGGATACTAGTTATTGAATACTGGGCTCAGTTGAAATATAAATAGATTCATCGTCTAGATAAAAAAGAAAGGTAAACCAAATTCTTCATTCGGACCTGAAATAAAAACAAATGCAAACTATTCTGACTAGAAATGTATTACTAAAACTTGTTGATTAGATTTCTTTGAAAATTGATAAAAAATGTATGTGCATTGTTGATACTCAATGAAAAGACAAGTTTTTTGTCTTCTGAATTGGAACATCTTTCTGTCTGTCAGTTCACTCAATCACTGCATCCAGGGGTTTCAAAATAACTTGAAGCAGCAGGTATATATGTATATGTAAGTTGAGAATTTTGTTTTGGAATGCAAGCATGAAGTAATAATGTGCTGTCCATCGCTGCTCTCAGGCTCGTGCCTGCTTGTATGCTCTGCTTTTCTGCTACAGTTTTTTTTTTACTGTAAGTAAGAGCTGTTCAAATTCACCAGGTACAAGTTTGTTTTGAACCCCTGGTGTTAGTTTTTTTCACTGAAATGTCTTTAAATGAGATTAACAAAATCATAAGCAGTTTTATAACACCGCTTACAAAGATTCGGCCTTGTGATTGGTTTAAAGCGCGTCACATGATGTGACATATCTTTACTAGAAAGTCGCTATACCTGTAGCAACCAATGTACTGTACCCATAGCAACCAATGTACTAAACCCGTAAAACGCAGCTTCTTGGTACCGAAGCATCTATGCACAATACACATGTATACGACTTATTCTACTCATGCTATGGTATACAAATACCGACTGCTTCGAATGGCGTAGCAAAACTAGTCACTTGAGGTGATCCCCGGAGCAGCCTATCTTCCCGAGGCGAAGTAGTCAATATTTGTTTCATAACACCTCTTCTTTTGATTCTATCTGTATACTTTAATAAAATTAATTCACACAACACCTTTATTCATCCGGGGCTCATTGTCCTCCATTTTTCTGGTAGAATCAATCGTCAAAAAACTTTACGTACGTGGCAATCAATCATCAAACAAGAACTGTAAAATCTGAGTGTTCTAGTTTCCCTCGGCTTTACTAGAACGCTCCGGGGATCACCTTGAGATTCGTAGCTTCAACCATAACACTCAAAGCAGTCTATATTTGTATACTAACCATAGTAGGGCTCTTCCTCTGTCTACACAGATACAAAGTCCTAGTCAGGAAGGGTCTGGAGCAGGGAGGACAGTTTTCAGCTTGCTGTAATTTCAATCTTTCCTGGAAGAAGCTATTGATTTCACCTCATGAACATTCCATGAGCAAATACATATTAGGGAGCCAGGTTTTGATCATAAAATGTTCTTCTTTGATCAGTCATTCTCCCAGCGTAAAAAAATCAGCAAACTGTTAAGACTATTTGTCACGTACCAATTAAAAATGTACTTTATGCTAGCTTGCGCTCAATGGTTTACCAAAAGTCGTTTTGTTAACATTGTGTGCTTGATTACTTAATGAATATGAGAGAGTGAAAAAGAGATCATGACTTTCTGAGCCCTGGCATCCAAAAACATATTCATCCTTCCATAGAATGTTCAGAAGGTGAAACCCACAGATTTTATTGAGTAAGATTGAAATTATAAATGGAACACAGTTTCCACCCTGAAAAAGATGCCCGATGTCCAAGATGTCACTGTAGTATTTTTAGTGAAAGTACTGCAGCGCTATGCGCTAAAGCAGTTCATAATCAGGGGATTTTCAAGTCCCTGGATGTGAGCAGATTTCATCAAAGTGCTTTGTAGTATAGTGGAAATTTGTTTTCATCGTGAGTGGCATTATACTGTCTCCAACATTGCTGCCATCTCCCTCATTTGCTTCGAAATAGACTTCAGGGAAAAACAATTTTTAAAAGACATAAAAGAAAGTTTTCACAACTTTCTTGATTATTGATTTGTAAACTGGCTTTCGGTACCTTAGACTCATCAAGAAAAGATAACATAACATGTTTTACACTTCAGAAAATCCTTGTATAAATAATGAGCGATGATTTTCTTTTATCTCAATGTGTACAGCCCACTAGATTTTGAATGTTCTCAAATTACAAGTTTACAGGCATTTTGTAGGGGATGATTCCTAGATCTGGTAAAGTATAAATGCAATTATAAAATGGTTGACCACAGAGGAATCTTTTGAATCCTTACTTTAAATTCAGCCACGGTCATCTCAAATGACCTTGTTGAGACTTTACCAGAGGGGTCAGCAACCTCAACTAACACGACAACACAGGTCAAATTGAGGCTTCTGCAGCTATCAGATGTCATAGCTACACCTAGTTTCCACTGCATGTCCACAAGTTGACCCACAGTGAGGAGTTTGTTGGCAAGCTTAAGAGAAGACAGGAGCTGACCCCAGAGTTTGGGAAAAGGATACAACACCTCAGGTACAAAGCAATATGTCTTTCTTTTAAAGGCCCTGTACACTATTGGTAAGATCGAAAAACACAATGTTCACAGATTCACACATAACTTACATGATTTAAAGTAAATTGTAGAAAGGGTTCCTTCAAATATTTCTGCCTAAAATGCTATCGTTTCTGAGTAAAACAAAAAAAGTAATTATCGCGTGCGATAATTTGAAAAAACAGAAAACGATCTCTTTTCACTATTTTCTCGTGACCTCGATGACCAATTAAGCTCAAACTTTCACAGGTTTGTTTGTTCATGCATATGTTGAATCACACAAAATGTGGACACTGATTTTGAGCTGTTACCAAAAGTGTACAATACCTTTAAAAAGAACCCAGAAATTCTTAGTACTCTTACTGTTTTTGTTTAACAAGTTTCCATTGTCAGCACCAATCATGTGTTTTCACATCTCACAAGCACCTGGCTATTTTAATCAGAATTTTAACAGTTCTAACGTCATTTTAAAGTGCTAAATGCACTAGCCTACCCCCCCCCACCCCCCACTGGACACTACCTTTCAGTCACCAACCTGATCTGCCCACAAATGTTTAATGACATTCAAGCTCCCGTCAGACCATGCTAGGCTTTGTTTTAGTTCCTTCATTAAGTCTTCTGCAACAACATTTGACCTTGCTGCTGATCTGGAAATAAAACTTAACAATGGCAAGTTTTTAGTTAAAATGAATTAAATACAAAAATTCAAAGGAAATTCACTGAAATCCTCCACAGTTTTTTGGGGCATTAAAAAATATCCGCCATAAGCCAGTTTGGAAAAATAAGGCGTGTATTCAGGTCAATAAGGTAGGGTTTAAGGTCTGTAGTGAAAACAACAAAAATTACATTTATGTTTTATCAAAGAGATATATGTGCCTGTTTTATTTCCAGCAATCAAAATAAGCAGTTGGTGATTAGAGGGTATTCAAATGATATTTTCTTGACTTTGACAGAAACATATTTGTGGAACATTGGTACTGGTATGAACGTTGTGTCAGTGCCGTCAGATTGAAACTAAAATGCATATATTTTTTAATAACAAATACCAGTCCTGTAGTCTGTACATTAGCTTTAAGGGTGCACCCTACTAAATTAACTCCCATAGCATACAGTGTAAAATGCTAAATATTTTAAAAAATGCAAAAATACCATCAACAACAAAAATTAGAAGTTTCACAGCGTTTTACAGTAAGGGAAATTTATCCAATGACTCTTGAACTTTTATCCTCTGCTCAATTTGATAAGGGGAGTCCCAAGGCCTGTCGAGTTATTCTCCCTCCAAATAAAAACGCCCCTACCCCTGTGTAAATTTCCAAATGTAGAATCATCAATCTTGTAAAAATGTCCCTACACCTCATGAGCAAATAATAAGACCATTTTTCAGGCCCCATGTCATTCAAAATACCTCGAGTTGGAAGTCAATAACCCCCAGGTCACAATGGGAGACCTTTGAACGCTAGATGGCAGCAGACATACCAGGTAAAATTCCACTGTTTATGCATTCTAAGCATGCGCACATTGCTGAGAACGTCGGATTTAGCTAAAGTCTGCTGCCACCTAGCGTCCCAAAAGTCCCCCATTGGGCAACATTTTTACACTGTACCCCTGTTTTTGGCTCTGAAGTTTCTGTCTAATATAGATTATTCATCAGAGTGACGCTCTGTTTTCTCCTTGTTTAGTGGGGTCCACCCTTTGAAACTGTTAATCAAAGATGTATGCCCGCCCTATTCTTACATCAAGGACATGAGACGCCTTGACCAGACCCTTGGTACACTAGAGGAAAGATATCACTTCCTGACATAGCTCCGTAAATAGATCATGAAGGTGTTTAGATGCTCCACTGCACTGGTAAATCCTACTCAGAAATACACACACAAAAGAACGGAAGCGGGGGGGGGGGGGGGGGGTGAGGTCCAATGAAAACAGTTTTAATGAACTTTCACAATGGGGCAGCTATCTTGCACTTCTCCTATTTCAATCATAGGCTGTATCAGAATAATTAAGCGGCTATAGCTATGGTTATGGTTATGACTGTTACTAAGGGTGTTGCTAAAGACATATCCTATACTTCAATGCATTATCATGATGCAGCAATCCAGCCGTATCCGTAGCCGCCAGTTCAGAGACGGCCATACAATCTAATTGAGGATGGGCTTGGGTAAATTAGTCAGACCCTGTTTTGGTATTCGATGCTATTGCTATGGTTGCAAAGAGGGAACATGACCAAAATGGTGTACAGTCTGCCACTTATACCCATAGAGTTATATATAAGAACTAGAGGGCGCACTGGCAATACTGCGTGCACAAACGCGCCGGGACCGCAAGGAGACACGACCGCCATTTAATAGAGGGCAAAATTGAGTACGAAGTATACGATGTGCGTATGGTAAATTCACGCATCACGCGCTCGGTGTTCATGGATTGTTGTTGTTTTGCGTACAGTAAAGTAATGGTAGTGGTACTTAAAACATGGCCGCACCACCCGCGCGACGAGTCACGTAACTTGGCTAGTGCGCCCTCTAGTTCTTCTATATAACTCTATGCTTATACCTCACTTATAGCCAAGAATGCTCCTTGTTCTCATATTGCATGCATGCTGTACTACAGTTAGGCCTATGACTCAATTAAATAAGAAATTTGTTACATACAATACATGCCATGTTTCTTGTGGGAATGTGTTACCTGACCATAAATGTTCATTCTGTTTTAAAGTTTGTCCGGCTCACCTGAGTCTCATTTTTTGCATAAATTAATAAACTATTTATCATTTAAACAAATTTATCTCACCATGATTTACAGACCATATACATACACAGATCTTCAATGTACAGCACCCCCCCTCCCCAAGCGTGTAAAGAAAATCAAATACTCATTCATTTTAAGCAATCAGCAGGTGGGTCATTCCGTGTCAATTCAACACGCTTTTGGACCTGACCGTCATGGATTAAAATGAAATTTTGTGTGCTGATTGGACTCAATGAGAAACCCCCAGAACAGAAATTTTTTGTCGTTCGGTTGATTATTTTTTGAGATATGGGTTTAACGAATTTTTGACTAATTAGCATGACCTGCAATGTTTGGACATTCATATCTCAAAAAGTAAAGCACCTACAGAGATAAAATTTACATAATTTTAAAGCTCTTGAAATGGCCCGCATTTGATAACATAAAATTAAAATTATGCCACATACCAAAACAAAGTTACGCAAAAATATGACCTTTGACCTTGATTTGCGAAAATGTGTCTTTTTCAAAATGCGTAATTTCTTTTTTCCATTTTCAGCTAAAGATGTAAGCAACATTAAAAAAAAAAATTGGATGGGCACTCTTACAATTTTTGAGTTATGATTATTTGAACATTAAAATGTACGCATTGTAGTACGCATTGTACATGTTCAAATGTACACGTACAGTGAGCATTTGGAGGAATCCTGACAAACGCACCTTTGACCTCACATCCCAATCCGGTCTTGCAGATAGGGGGACCAGTTGGACAGGGGACCAGTAGCAGTGACCATCTCTTTGACTAATAATAGACCGGTGCCTGTCCTTATCCTTGTGGATAAAGGCAAAGATACTATAAAAGGAAGATAGGACTCTGAGTGCGCAAACGTGAAACGCAAAATGGCGGGAGCATGGAAGTGCGCCCGCTATTGTCGAGCAAGTAAAAACCAAAATCGTCTGCTCTGTGCTACACTGCACTATGACTAGACTATGGAAAACTTACAACCAATAGGCGCCGACTCAGCAAATAACGGCGAGCACAGCAAACATGTCACTGTGGTGCTCTGCCGTAAATTGTGTGAACAATTCACAACGGAATTGTGATCTTCACTTCTACCGATTTCAGGCCCCCCTCCCACCCCTCTGGTTACGCCACTGTTGATTAAGTATAGTAATAACAAGGACTTAATATATATGCTTATTCAATATATATGTATAGATAGATATACAGCCCACTGTAACTTTGATTGGCTATAATTTTCCTTCCTATTTCTGGATACCATCCCATTGTTCTTTGCCTCTCTTTTTTGCTATAAATAGATATGTTTTTCGTTTGTGCTTGTTTATGACTCAAGGTCCATATCATTCTAAGATGGATATTATACAATATGTATAATTTCAATCACAGTTCGTCTTTTGCACCTTTGTTTTGAACGCAAATTAATTGCCAATTTGCCACGACCCTCCTATTTATTTCTATACTGCGTTAACGTTGTCTGCTTCGTTTTACTTGCCCACCGGGTGATGGCGCCCTTCCCCATGTTCCAATTGTGCTGAGTCATCGCGTTACAACGGCTGCTGTGCAAAACAGCACTAGTGTCCTGTCTTCCTTTAATATAGTATCTTTGATAAAGGACAGCGTACCAGTCTAGGCAGGAGGCGAGCAGTTTTCCAAAGCCGATTAATGAGGGCGCAATTATTATATTTTTTAGCCTTTACTCGAGGCGCTGAATTTGTCTACATTTGGTACGTTCAACATTCGACTCCCTTTTCATGCAATGTTATATATCCATTGCATTAAAGGTGGGAGCTATCGCATTGACAAAAGGCTACAGAAAGTAATGCAAAGGTCGACACACGTGGCGCTTTTTTTGAAAGGTCGAAGACATGTTGGATACATTCTGGACGAGCGGGACAAGAAAAATGTTTTCAAATATCTGCAAATGCTGGAAGAATAGACCGTCTTTGGTCCTGTGGAAAACCTCTTATGGATGTGTAGAACAAACTGGACCTTCTGCTGACTAGGAAGTGATTTCACCATTGTTTTTATTTAGGAAGGTAAGTCATGAAATTGTTGTCTTTATTTTTTTTATGTGTGAACAAAAGACTGAACAATACTGATTGACAAGTTGACCTTTTGCTTGACCTCGTATTGAAAAGGGAGACCCGAACTCTTCTCACCATGCATATTAATTATCTGTTTGTGTATTTGTAAATATCTGTTCATGTGCTCCTGCTAGTTTTTCTTTGACTTTTTCAATTTGCCTCCAACTTTTTAGGCAAAAATTAACTTTTATTTTAAAGTTTTTACAGTCAACTTGACTAACTTAATTTTAAAAAACTTTATTTGGTTTTTAGTTTGGCTAGTCCAGGTTGGACTCCTCCGTTGCATACAACGCGATGGAGTCCAGGGTATAAAGGTTCTCTACCATTGCGAAAAATGTTATAATAATTTTTTTTCATATTTAGACCTGATGGAGGAAGCTGAAGCTTTGTTCACATATTCCTTATGTCCGGAATTCCAAGCTGGCTGGGTTCAGAAGTGTTAATTTTATCCTTTGGGGACATTATTTGAGAAAATAAAATGAAAATTTACGTCTCTCTTGTAACTTCTGGTCTATTGTCGCGAGTGAAGACTTGCGAGATTGATCACCCCTGGAAACGAGGTTAACCACGTTTGTTCGTGCAGCATCATCTTCCTGTGACGACCGGGGATGTTATACATGTCGGGCATGCGCGCATATAGCCACCAGGGCAATTGGTACATGATGTTAACAATGATAGTACAGAACTCCGACTTATTTTCTGAAATAATGTCACTTATGGATATAATTGTTATTTGTGGACTCATCAAAAGTGTATTTTAGGGCACAAAGAATAAATGAGGGAATTTCCAGCTTCTTAAATCAGGTAAAAATAATTTTAAAGATTATGGGATGGCCCAGATAACCTTATTAATTAAGTAATTATTCAATGTTATTGAATAGTCTAACTATATGAAAAATTACATGTAAACTAAAATACATTACATTAGCTAAATACAAACTATATAATATTAGTCAGTTACCATATGACGTATACATGTAAGTATATACCTATCTACATGGCATGTATTATACATGTATTCCAGAAACTGAAGACTGAATACAATCATGGTTACCAGTTTTTTTTATCAAAAATGCAAATATTTTAATTAGCATGTTTTCAATGAAAGCGCTTAACTGTAAAGTTTATGTATGTATTTTTCTTATAGATGAATATCTTACAAAAAAGTACAAAAACAACTCTACAGACCTAAATTTCACTAAATTGTTATCATAATTATCAATGAAAACACACTACCTCAATGCCCTGTCCCACAAATTTGCATATTGCCAATATGGGTTTGCCCAGGTCTTGCCCATATCGTACCCATATGGGTCTTTGCATATTCTACCCACAAAGCTTACTTAGGTCGTTCCCATATAGGATAACCAAATTAATCTTTTCATGAACCTGCCCACAAGGGATTGCTTACAGGGATTTCTTATTCCTTTTGGGGCTTTTCCATTATTGTTTTACCCGAGTTTGTCCAGAGAATTACAATCATGATATTTTGATACGTAAACTAGAGCATTATGAAATCCGTGGAGTAACCTTGGAGTGGTTCAAAAGCTATTTATCTATAAATAGAAAACAGTTTGTTTCATATAATTCTGTCCATTCATCTGAAAAACCTATTTCTTGTGGAGTACCTCAGGATTCTGTTTTTTGGGTCCTCTTCTGTTTATTATTTATATTAATTATATCTGTAACGGATCCAAATTTATATCATTTTGTCTTTTTGCCGATGAAACAAGTTTAGTGTACAGCCACAGAAATGTAGATACAGCTATTCTTATTCTTAAAGCTGAAATGGTAAAAATAAGTATGTGGCTTGTTGCTAATAAACTGCGTATAAATCTACTCAAAACAAATTATATGATATGTTGTCCAAGACAACGTAAATATATCCAATCTGTGTCTTTAGTCTTCAATGAAACTGACCTACAAACACTATGAAAGTCTTTGCTGAGAAACCACCGTGAAATCTTAGTGAAGTGCAGGATTTGGCTGAAATTTAAGGAGTTTTTTCTCTTTCACCATGCTTTAATCCTATCTCCATGCTTTAAGGGAATTGAAAAAAGAGTCTCCAGACCATTACTGGCCTGAATGACTTTCACCCTGATTTCAGGGAATGCTCTGCATCCCAGCCTAGAAATCTTTAATTGGTAGATAATTCTCTGGAATGTCATTTCCCACTTTCCCCCACTCCATAGTCTCATTGGGGTGATTAGCCATGCTATCTTGCTCTACTCCAAATGTAAACATTTGTCTATCCACACTGTGCTAACCAGTGTACTGGTGACCTGAAACAAGGTGAACCTTAATGGCTGACCATTAAACCATCTATCAGGTTCAATTCCCCTCATTCAACAGTTATCTATCCAGTTGTATTCATACCTCCATGTTAATACCAAGGACACCTTGAAAACTTAGTGAATACTCCTTGAATTAAACCACACTTTAAACAGACACCCAACAGAGCCTTGGGCTGTTTTCAGCAGTACAGCAAAGTGAAAACGAAATGGGAATACTTAGGCTCTGGCTAGTTAGAAAAGAACTCCATGAAAACAAGGTGAACAGGAATAATTTGCAATTTCAAGGAGAAAAAGGGATTTCACTCCATTTTCAAGACGAAGTGTTTCATAGTGAAAGAGTAACAAGTACTCAATTCTTTGGTATAAGAATTGATAAAAATTTGTCTTGGAAAAGTCATAACAATGATGTTGCGAGTAAAATATCAAAGAATATTGGTATAATTAATCATCAAAAGAAATTTTTACCAAGCCATGTCTTATTAACTCTATATAATTGTTTTGTTCTTCCCTATTTAAGTTACTCAATTCTTACTTGGGTGGTTTATTTACACAATATAATAGGCTTCTTACTTTACAAAAGCGAGCTGTTATAATAATTTATAACACTGGTTTTCTTGATCATACTGCTGCATTATTTTGTAATCTTAAATTGTTAAAATTTAATGATCTTTATCATTTGAAATTAGGTAAATTTATGTACAAGTACATGAGTAATGCATTACCACCTTGTTTTAGCTCATTTTTTACTCTAACTACTAGCATTCATTCATACAAAACTTGAAGCACTACAAAGAAAAATCTCTTTGTTTCTCGTAACCGAACCTCAATGTATAAAAACAGCCTTGTTCAACGTGGTGTTACATACTGGAATAATTTGGATGGTTCTGTTAAATCTGCAATCACTCTACCTATATGTTCAAAAAACTAAAACAATTACTACTCAATGCATATTCATTATAATTATTTCATGGCTTGCTTTTTGGTATATTGTTGGTACACCTACATTTGTTCCTCTGTCCTAGTAGTCCCTTGTCTTTGTGAGTCTTATGCTGTGTTAGTCTGTCAATAGGTTTGGGTACAAAAGCCAAGGCTTCACCCAATCCTAAGTTTTGCTCTTCTGACTTGTTAATAACTTTGGCTACTGTTTATAACTGTCACTGTTAATAATTATGAAACACCAATGATGTATTATATCATGTGAGGGCAATACCGAAATAAATGTTTATTGAATTGAACTGAATATGGGCCCCTGCACATTCTGCACATGGGATTGCCCACATTTAAACCATATGAAACCCATGTGGGCCTTTGCATAGTCTGCCCATTTGGGAATGCCCATATTTTCCCCATTTGCTACCCATATGGGACACTGCATATTTTGCCCATATGGGATTGCCCATGTTTTCCCCATATGATACCCATATGGGACACTGCATATTTTGCCCATATGGGATTGCCCATGCTTTACCCATATGATACCCATATGGGACACTGCATATTTTGCCCATATTGGATTGCCCTATTCTCCCCCATATGCTACCCATATGGGCCACTGCATATTCTGCCCATATGGGATTGCCCTCATTTAGCCCATCTGAAACCCATATGGGCCTTTGCATATTTTGCCCATATGGGATTGCCCATGTTTTCCCCATATGAAACCCATATGGGCCTTTTCATATTCTGCCCATATGGGATTGCCCATGTTTTCCCCACATGATACCCATATGGGACACTGCATATTTTGCCCATATGGGATTGCCCATATTCTCCCCATATGATACCCATATGGGCCACTGCATATTCTGCCCATATGGGATTGCCCACATTTACCCCATCTGAAACCCATATGGGCCTTTGCATATTTTGCCCATATGGGATTGCCCATGTTTTCCCCATATGATACCCATATGGGACACTGCATATTTTGCCCATATGGGTTAGCCCATGTTTTCCCATATGGGACCGATATGGGAAAGATCCCCATAATCTAAACCCATAAGGGCCCCATATGGGTATCATATGGGTTGGCCCCCGCCCATATGGCCCAGATATCTCCCAGATATTTCCCATATGGGTTCAATATGGGCTTGCTACCTGGGTTGTGACATTACTCTCAGTCTCGGACTGTACTCAGTTGCCCCAGTACTCCATCTTGATGTCTGTGCCTACTCCTCGTGACTACACTGTGCCTACACATGAATCATGATATAAAACTTAATATTTAGCCTTGTAAAAATATTAACTACGATATTTTTATATGGTTTAAGTCTTTAGCCATGTAAAACAAAAAAATTGTTGAGCATTAAATCAACTTCTTCCCTGTAAGGTGTGGGGGGGTTTCATTTGAAAAATGTGTTTCTCCTCAAAATTATGCATTATGAAAAACTATTTTATAATTTATAAACCATATATTCCTGCCTATGGTCATTGACCAAAAGGGTTACGATGAACCATAAGTTAAAACTGGGTCATTCCATACAAGTGTTGTAGGTCTCGAGACCACTTTTTGCTGGTCTCGGTCTTGGTCTACTCGATACCCTGTGGTCTCGGTCTTGGTCTCGGTCTCGGACCCTTCTGGTCTCGAATATTTGCCTGGTCTCGCTTCGAGACCAGCAAAATATGCAAATTTATTTGATTTATTCATATTCCTTCGCAATTATTTATCACGATAAACAGATAGCAAATAGTTTAAGAAAACTTGCAGTTTGTACAGACAACCTCGCTTGTGGTTGTGTGAGCTTGCACGCAGCGAGCTATATGTACTGCATATGTACATGTACATAGTGCCATGTGTGTGCTTGTGCCATCGGCTTTACCCATCATGAGTTCGATAAAAATTGGGAGCGAGTTTCTAGCTATAACCAAAACACGCAATACTCGTTGTGAAAGGTAAACAGGTGCATTGCGCATGGTGCAAACAGGTGCATACACTACAGTACGAGTTCGCTAGAGTAGCTTAAAACGATTATCACAAGATGTCCAGTAATTCTGCTGTGATAAGATTTAGTTGTAAGGACCATATAGAGATCATGGACGCCAAAGCGGGTAACAAGAAACATTCTGCAGTTTGCATTTTCTACTCAACGACAAATCGAATCACGAATAATCGGGGACAAGTTCAGTATTCAGAATTCACAGTAATTATATAACAGCAAAAGACATACTCAGCTTGTTTTACATCAATAAAAGACTTTCATTTATTATGTGTCTAATTTTATCACATGTAATTTACACATGTGGTCTCGGTCTCGGACCAAAAGGTCTCGGTCTTGGTCTCGGACCTTAGGGTCTCGGTCTCGGTCTTGGTCTCGGTCTCAGACTTCCAGGTCTCTTGGTCTCGGTCTCGGTCTCGGTCTCGGACTCCCAGGTCTCGACTACAACACTGTTCCATACCAACTCAACAAATGGTGCACACCATCCCCCCTTGGATTTTTTTCTTTTTTGGTGTACTGAAAGATATTTAGAAGAAATGCAAATTCTGAAAATTTGGGGTATGTACGACTTTTCGTTCTTGCGCAACAGCATTCCGAAATCTGAGGTGGGCGGGGCCGGGCCGGGGCGAAAAGCGTGTCGCGTCACGAAATTCAATGTTTAAAGGGCCATATATTTAAAACCATACCCCCAGACATTTCAAACTTGGTATTCTGGGCTATTTTTTGCTGTAGATTTCAAATATTTAAACAGAAAGAAAGTAGCTTGTTTCATTTTTAAGTTGGAGGGGCCCGAAAATGGCCCAAAACTCATCTGGGCCAATGTTTGGGGGGGGGGTGTAAGTCAAAATTTTAAAATAATTTCTTCACCAAATTTTTTGTCAGTAATAGCCCCCAATTAAAACTACTTTCATGTAAAATCTTACACTTATATTAACTTCTTTAAATGAGATACAGCCCTTGCAAAAAGCAAATTGTTTATTTTTACGATAACTTGACCCCCCCCCCAAAAAAAAAAACCAACGTCAGACATTTCACACCATTTCACACGCATTAAAAAGATTTCAAAACAAATATGAAATGTTTTACGTCAGATTTGGTCGGTAGTTAACAAAAAAATTAACTCTGCATGTTACACTTGTGAAGTATGGATGTTACTTTGTAGTACTTCATATTAAACACTGTTCAAATATTCAAACTTTGTGTCAAAGCTAGTCATGTCGGGCCTTTCTGTTTACAAAACATAATTCACATTAAGTTCACACACTATTAATTTATAGTGGCCTTAATTAAAGTGACACACACTTAACTTTACTTAACTTTACATAACTTTACGTGTGTGAACGGTTACATGTGTGACTTGCATTGCTTGTAGTTGTATTGCCCTCTCAAAGATGAAATTCTAGACACGCAGGGTACGGTACTACACTCACAAGATCTCAGAGCTGGCAACATTTGCATCTTGCAATCAGGGATACAGAATTGCATTCAACCTAATACGGAAAGTTGGCTGCTCTGAGATCTACATATTTTTTAGTTTGGCCAAAAAGAATTTGTTTCTGTTTCCAGTTACCCAACCGACCCTAGTTTTACGTCGCGACCCTAAACCTTTTAATCGGGCTTTATGAAAAAACAGGGGGGGGGATGGAAAAAAACTATTTTTGCTTGGAAGAAAATGTCTGACTTTTACCAATTTAACATGATTTAGGTTAGTCTTGACCAAGGCGTTGGAGATTAATTTGGTCTTCATTTATTTATGTTTTATTTGCGCCGCACAACGGCCGCCAGAGCTAGTGTGCCTTGTTTGCGTGTCACTGCACTGCATGCACTAGTATTGTCAGTACAGTATTGTCACTGCACTGCATAGTATACAGTATTGTCACGCTAAGCGCCCGCTCTGTGTGTGCGTACGTCTATGCTGCGTGTACTAACCGAATCAACGCCTTGATGGTTCTGTATTTGAAGCCATGAGGTCATTACTATAATGCGCGCGAAAGACAAGACCCCATTGGCCAGTGGCGGAAGTCTTATGCATGCAAGATTCAGCTGCGGCCGGCTCGCAAATTTATGTTCTGCAGCACACGTCGGCTATGGAGTCAACAGTTAAGGGATAGGGAAGAACAGCCTATCCCTCAACTGTTGACTCCATAGCCGACGTGTGCTGCAGAAGAAAACAAAATTGCAATCCAGTGTTCCATTTTTTAAAATCATAGAGAAAGGAATTCAAAAATTTACAGGATGCAGTCACACATGATACATGTGAAATAGAGTTTTAGCTGATAACCTTATTCTAGTAAGCTTATTTTTAGTTTACTTAGCTTTGGTGCTTAAGCAGTCTATAAAATTTGGGCATAAAGGCAGCTTTTGGGCCGGCAATATAAAAAACATAGAGCAAGTGCAATATACTGTACCTCCAAGATAAAACAACCAACAACGATAGGTTATGGAGGTCTATGTTTTGTATATGTGAGATGTGGGGGATAGGGGGGTGTTCCGATGAAGGCCTTGAGAGAGGGGATGGCACACAGGTCCAAATGACAGCTATGGAGACTTTTCTTTAGGCACAGCTCTCAGATTATGGAGATTTATTCTATATATGAGTGACGAACCTGCACCTGTGAAGTCAGGGCAGGCAGTGATACAAAAAGAATTAGTTTAGTTACAGTTGTTTACTTTTGTTTACACTACTCAGCAACTGTGTAAAAACGTAAGGCAGAAACAAACCACAAGTTAGGCAATTCTTCAGCGACAACCAAGGCAACGCAGCAAACCCACCCCAAAACAAAAGCACAAATCCACCTGCAGTTTCTAAACAATTGCTAAGTTTACATTTCATAGAATACATGGTTGTTCAATTTAAAAGAACAAGAGACTGGTACTTAACATCTTAAAATAAGGCCTACATGAATTTAACCAGAAACCCCTTACTTTGCACATACACGTACTACACATGGCCATACTTCATATGCCAGCAGTACAAACACACATGTGCTTCTCTAAATACCAGTTTTATATTCCATCTGTTAATACAACTTTTTCTAACTCCAAAATTCACTCTTTCCATAGCCTCTCAAGTTCCATAAGTATCATTAAACAAATCTATAATAATTTGCTGTCAAAATGAGATAAACCCTTTTATTAAACTCCAAGTATGAAAAGGAGAAATAATAAGTTTAAAATGGGATAAAAATAAAGGCAACTTTACCTGTGAAGTCAGGGCAGGCAGTGGCCTTGAACCCGCTGTTACTAGGCAAATCCAAGTAGAAGTAAACATGTAGATTGTGACATCTTACTTACTTTCCTAATAATTAATTAAAGCTTCTTTGACATGTTAAACCATCAACAAGAATGTGTTATTCAATATTTAAAAGAGATGAGTAATTAAACCAAAGTCTGATTGCCCTAAATTAATAACCATAGTATTCATGAACTACATGTTTGAAACAGCACTTTATGCAAATCACTCTTTTGTTTCAACTTGGATTAATGCTGAAGAAGTACATGTACATGTATAAAGTTTGTTTGACCTAGTTTGACCCTGCTGCTGTTGCATGAAAGAAAGATACATTTAGTTTGATCTTACTGCCGTTTCATGAATAATACACTTAAAGTTCTACAGTGGAAAGGAGTATGTGCTTAACTAGGGGATGATATTAGGATGTAAATTACATACTGTCATGACTGTAGGTAAGTGGGAATGTCAATATAAAAAGTATGCAAAAATGAAGCAGTGCTATAAGGTTATTATTACAAAGGGTTTATACACATCCCTTACAACTCTTCCCCGCCTAGAAGTCATCGTCCTCGATGACTGGGGATTCTCAATAAAACTAATGCATGAAACACATGTAAACCTTTGAGTGTCCTTTTTTTTTTTTTTTTTTGGAACTACAACATCAATAACAAAGCTTATCTGTTTATAAACATCAATGAAAATACAAAGTTAAATGCAAAGTTAGGAATCAAACCGAGATGGTGGCTTTCCACGGGTTGACCGAACAGGGTATCTACGCATTTCTGAAGGAGAAGTTGAATGAGACTTCGAAGGAGACTGTTCGTAACCCATGGGGCTGTCAGAAGTTTCTGAACTCTTCCTATTCTCTTTCACCTCTATGATGACGTCATGCGGTGGGCTACATTCAGGTTCCTTGTGACTAGCATCTGTCGCTAGTGGCGGGTGTTCTCTCAACATGTAGGCCCTGGGTACTGATGAAGACTCAGATTCGTCACCGGTAGATGTGTCAGAAGAAGACTTTTCTGGCTGGTCATCCTGAAGCCAAGGACAGTGTTTCATGTTTGAGCGATGCACAACTTTCTCAACACCAAGCCTGTTGCGGACCACGTACACTGGTTGATTCTCATACAGCTGCTTTGTCACCATAAAAGGCTCTTCCTCCCAATGATCTTGCAGCTTACATCTTCCCTGCTTTGCATGGCGTCGAATAAGGACATAGTGACCAATTACCAAAGGCTTCTCAAAAACCTTTTGTGCCTGGCGAGCTTGGCGTCCTGCTGTTGCAAGCTCTGATTTCCTGAGGGCTACCTTCCTGGCTACTTTGAGTGTCTTCTGGTGTTGGATGACATACGACTGCGGATTCATGGCCCTTCCCGTTGGTGCTTCCCCGCCTATGTCCAAACTCTGTGGAAATCGGCCGTTTCTTCCAAACATCAAGAAGAAGGGATCAATACCAGTTGTTGAGTGTTGAGTATTGTTATAAGCAAATACTAGTGGAGATAGATAGTCCGTCCATCGTTTCTTCTTGGATTCTGGAAGTGATGCTAGCATGTTGTGCAGGGTGCGGTTAAACCGCTCGCATTGGCCATTCCCGGCTGGGTGATATGGGGTGGTTCGACTCTTCCTCACACCATACATGTCACAAAGCTCTCTGATTAATTGTGACTCGAAGTTTCTACCACAGTCGGAATGAAGACGCAGGGGGCACCCATATGGTAGGAAGATGTGCTTAACCAAACATTTGGCGACGGTGATTGCTCGCTGATCCTTAGTTGGAATAGCCCATGCATATTTTGTAAATACATCCGTCACCACCAGGACATTCTCTAGACCATCTTTGGACAACTCAAGAACAGTAAAGTCCATCGCCAATGTCTCCATCGGTGCCGATGCTTTCAAGGCGGAGAAAGGTGGTCTTGTCTGATGCACTGGGGGTTTACTGACAGCACAGCGTTTACATTTAGTACACCAGTCCTTCACAAAATCTTCCATGTTGTGCCAATAGAACTGATTCCATGTGATACGCCAGGTGCGTTTTGGACCAAAGTGGCCAGCATTGTCGTGGAATTTCTCCATAATCTCCTCTTGCATTGTAACCGGGATCACCAGCTGAAAAATTTCTTGTTGACTCTGTGGTGAAACAACTTTACGATACAACAACCCGTCCCTGATGGAGAGTCGTCCCCAGTTTCGAAGCATGGCAAGAGTGTCTTTGTTGAGAGTAGGCCTTTCAGCTGGACTGGGTTTCCTCCCTCGACTCACAAAAGTCACAACTTGTGCAATGACCGGGTCTGCTGTCTGCGCGTCCTTAAGCTGGGGTATGGTGTAACCGGGGAGACAACGTATACCCTCAATTTGACATGCCTCTATGCAATGCGCAAATCCAAGTGGCAGCTCAATCCCCGGAGAGTGAACATCTAGACAAGCCGTGACTTCAGACGAGGTGACCACAACCAATTCTGAAGGAGAAACATCTGCTGAATTGTCAGCGAACTCATTTTCATACTGACGAGATAAGGCATCAGGGGCCTGATTATCTTTCCCTGGTCTGTAGCACAGCTCGTAATCATAAGAGCTCAACTGTTGTATCCAACGCATCTCTGTACATCCAAGGTTGGCCTTGCTGATATACAACAGTGGGTGATGATCTGTGACAACTAAGCACTTATTCCCCAGGAGGTAGTCCTTAAAGACTTCAGCCACTACCCACTTGACACCAAGTAGTTCCAACTTGAAGGCACTGTATCTACCACTTCGTTCTGCCGGCCGCAGTGTCCTCGATGCATAGGCTATTACATGTCTCCTGCCTTCATCATCCAACTGGAACAGTATCGCTCCAAGTCCAGTTGTGCTCGCATCTGTCTCAACTCTAAATGGCTTCGAAAAATCTGCATATGACAACACCGGAGAAGTTGTGACAAACCGGATAAGTGTATGGAATGCTTCTTTCCCAGCTTCATCAAGGGAGACAGGACCATTCATAGGCTTTCTACCCTTCATCTTCTTTTTACCTCCTGAAAGGTAACGGAACAGTGGACTTGCAATGGAGGCGTAATTCTGAATAAAGCGCCGGAAAAAGCCTGTAAATCCAAGGAAAGCTCGAACATCCTTCACGGAAGAAGGCTCAGGCCACTTCTGCACGACAGCAATCTTCTCAGGGTCAACTGCCACACCATCACTAGACACTCGATGTCCCAAGTATTGTACCTCTGGCTGCAGAAGATGACACTTTGATGGTTTCAATTTGAGACCGTGCTCGTGAAGGCTTTCAAACACCTTGCCCAGATCGGATAGATGGGTGTCGAAATCTGGGGAGAAGACAATTATATCATCTAGATAGATCAGGATACTGTCAAAGCACTGCCCTCCAAGACATCGCTGCATCAACCGTTGAAAGGTTGCTGGTGCATTGGAGAGGCCGAAGGGTAGTCGGGTGTACTCAAATAGGCCGAAGGGAACTGTAAAAGCTGTTTTCTCTATGTCTACTGGATCAACAGCAACCTGATAATAACCACTGGTTAAATCAAGTACACTGAAAAACTTTGCTCCCCCAAGGGCTTGGAGCGACTCTTCAATCCGCGGTAGGGGGAATGAGTCCCGACGAGTGAGCTGATTTAGTTGACGATAATCTACACACAGGCGGATAATTAGGGATGTTCCTTTCCTGCCTCTGCCGATAGCTTGGTCCAGTAGCTTCTGACAGGAATCCTCGCCCCCTCGGTTGATATCTGCCATTGTTTGCTTCTCTGTAGGGACATTCTCTGGCAAAATGTCCAGTATAGCCACAGGAGTAACATGGACCTCGGCGTCCTATCTGGCTGAACCTTGGGCTTGAGTAGTTGTCCGGGGTATGGGATTGGGGAGGGTGGGTCAATCCAACTGATGGTGGGGGGCTTGATGCTGGGTAGGCTGGTGGCACTTTGGCCTCTTGAACGGCCTTTACCATTCTGTCTGCCAGGTCCTTAAACGCTCCAAGCAGTTCAGTGTTGCTCAAAGGCTCTTTTCCCACCTGCATTGCCGCTTGAAGGGCGGGGCCAGTACCAACAGCTTTGCTCCTTGCTTCTTCCTGTCCCTCTCGTTTAATGATGTATTCCCGCAAGTCTCTGAAGGAAGATACTGAGCCTCGTTCATATAGATCTCGACATTTTGAGGAGAATACGCAACATTTTAGATTTAGATACTACCAAAGTATTCCCAAATTCACACGAAATGCTGAGGGCGAAAGTCATCCAGACCCAATTTGTCGGCTGCAGTATTTAAGGCTGCAGGAACATGTTCATGCAAGGGCAAGGCCATATCTATATATGCTACTTATATTATTAGTACTTGTCCATTACACTCTGCCATATCACAATAAAATTCCAAAAATCAATCGGATGAAAATGAAGACAAAAGTTCTCGTCTACAAATTGAATATATCACATGGCAAAAACCATGCAGATTATCGGTCCACTCGACTCGCTGTGAGAATAACATACCATAGGAAACCGAATTCAACGGAACCATAACATACACACGATCGCCATTTTTGTTGTTAGTAACTACTCACATCGCATCAGGACACTCAGCAAGCATAACACACGGTCCAAAGGTCATAATGAGGGAAGCTTGTGATTGGACGTCAAAATGAATCATTCATTTATTTCCCATCCTGTGTTGTCTGCAATAGGTCCGATGAAATATTTGAATATTCATGATCTGCATACCAGCATATCCGAGAGCTCCCCCCCCCCCCCCCCCCCGTTTTCGCCCAATAATGGACGGTGAAAAGAGAAAAAACATTAAACCCGGAAGTTACAGACCCTACAAGGCTGTCAGCCTGACGGCCTCTGCATGCGGAAAGTAATACGAGTGCGGATGACATGCGCTCAGTAGTAGTACGGGCGTCGTGCTATGTGTGATACACATTACACACAGTGCTATGTATAGGCAACGGGTGGGTTTTACGGCGTCTTTTTCGGAGTGAAAACTGTGACTGCCTTGAGCAAGGCTAGATTTAGGTAACATTAAAATAAAACCAGAACATATCAAGAAAAATTTACAGACATCTCCATGATTTGAGTCTCATGATTTTGCGATGTCCTACAACTCAACTGCGAATGAAAAATACCCACAATTCAATGTGCAGCGCGCACGTGTGTACACATTTTTGCCTAATCGCCCGCTTGAACTGATGAATCTAAAGAGCGCAAACTGAAGATGGCGCACCTTTTGCAAAGTCGGCAGATTAACTGCCAAATCTACAGAGTGTAATATTGCCTAATTTGTTGATGTTGCACATCTGTTGATTGCACTCAACACATGAATGATCGTGGACGCCAACAAATTATTGCGGAGAATTGTTTCTGACACAGTTGTACCTCCATATTAAGCAAAAACCCAAATAATCATTTGTATAACACTGCTTGCCTAAATTCTGTCTTTTTATTGGTTTTTGCATCTAGCATCTTCTTGCATTGTTGTATTAAAATTATAGCTGTTGTCCTGGAGAGGGTGGTTTTCAATTCTATTTGTGCTTTTAGTGTTAGGGTGCTTATAAGATGGTGATATTTTCAATTTGTCCTGAGAGAGATTGGTAGCTCCATCCCTCTTACAGCTGGCAATGCTTCTCTGTGGAACCCTTTCAGTTTTGTTGCATTGACTGCAGCCACTGGGATGGTGGTAGCCTGTTTCAAATCCGAACAGCTCCTGGGCAAGAACT
This sequence comes from Pycnopodia helianthoides, assembly GCA_032158295.1. Lineage (NCBI taxonomy): Eukaryota > Metazoa > Echinodermata > Asteroidea > Forcipulatida > Asteriidae > Pycnopodia > Pycnopodia helianthoides. The sequence continues at coordinate 21,618,790 of CM063248.1, read as the reverse complement.
ATAGAGGTAGCAGTCAACTCTAGTGAACGGTTGCTTAATATACAAAATGAGGCTATATTGATTAGTCTGGTGCCCCCCTTTCATTATGTCGGTATCGGCTGACATTTCACAGTATAGTATTTGTCCGAAATAACATAAAAAAGGAGGTAACAATCAGTTTAAAATTGTACTTTTGGGGTGTGGGGGTGGAGCCTAGCATTCAGATAAACATTCCAGGAACATTACAGAATTGGTAAGAAAAACACTTGTAAAATATTCTTTTTTATCACAGATTTACATAAAACTTACACGGTCTAATCATGATGCTAGTAGAAAACATCCCTTGAAATATTTCTGTCTGAAATGCCATATTTGATGAGAAATGAATAAACTAATTTTCCGATTGGAGTTTATCGCTCAGTGAGCGTTTTATTCATTTGTTGAATCTATATGATTTCATGCAAATGTGTAATCGGTCTTTCACCATTTTCTCATGACCCAGATGGCCGATCGATCTCAAACTTCTACAGGTTTGTCAGTTTATATATATGGTGGATTACATAAAGTGCTTACACTGCCAGCAACTGTTTTGTTAGCAAAAACCAATTCTGTAATGTTCCTTTAAAAAGTTGGAAATGATCAATACACAAACTACATGTACGTACAAACTACACATGTACATGTAGCATTAAAATAAGAATGCATTAAAATTAACACGAGAATCTTGAAAGTAGACTCGCAAGTAAGAAGCCGTAAACTTTTCCAATACGTGTATTTATCACTATATGTCAAAAGTGTTTTGACCCATATTTCCAGCATCAATTGGAGGCTCAAGCTTCTTAAAGAGTGGCTCTAAGATGCTTTTAGTTTTTTAGTTATCACCTTTTTATGGCCGGGTGAACATCGTAAATACCGTTTGATAAATTTTTTACACTTAAAATTTTATTTTTAGTAGGAAAAAATTCAAGTAAAATATGCACCACTTTGCGTGTCTTTTTCAGCCGAAAGTCAAAACTGCTTTTTTATGAATGGTATGCATTAATCCCTTGACGTCATTGGTGGCTACAAACAGTAAAATAATCTTTCTGTCCATCCAAGGTATCCTAAATTGTGTCATTTTTGTAAAAACAAAGCCTAGGCCTACACGTTGTGTAGATGATTTTCGTAAATTACAAGCTAAAATTTCCAAGGAACTGTGCTCCGCAGACCGTGTGCGTGCGGACTAGCGGTGACAGTGTTTTGCATATGGTTTTAGCGCGTGCACCAGTGATGATGATTGTTGCAATTTCGGGGGGAATAACTGTTTTTCCCGAACATGGTCAGACACGTTAAAGGTACACACCGGCTTCGTTGGGCTATTTGGGCTACAAAATAGACTAACACATGATTCTAAAGGTCTTCCTGAAATGGAGAAGATTGGTTCATAAAAGAAACCATCAAATTTGGCCGTTTTTGAGCATTTTTCAAAAAACGAAGTTCACGTGACTTTTCGTAACCAAAATGTGGTTCCGAAAAGTCACGTGATCTTCAGAATTAGTTTTACTTACAGCCGTATAAAAGTAAATTACTGAACCAAATTCAAGTATTTTTTTAAAAACAATTATTCATAAGTATTTGGCGAAAAAGACTATGTATTCAGTTTATGGATGCAAGTTGTAAATAATGATGAAAAATCGAACGTAAGATTCGCATTCAGAGAGTCCGTGCACAGAAGCGTGTTTTACGGCACATCAGCGTGGGGAGCTAGCGAGTAAACCTTGGGGGCATGTCCCGCACAGCCGGTGCAGTGTCTCGCCGGGCCAGAGAGACAAACCATGGAGGCATGAACTCGGAGCCTGTGGAGGGGTAGGGAGCCAGACCATTGATTACGTTTTGTTTTACGAGGGTTTTAGTCTGTACCCCTAGCTATTATCCCCTAACTATTGTCACGTTACGTGATGCCTGCGCTACACACGCGGCGGGACGACGAGGAATAGCTGCACGGTGTGGATCGGACTGTGTTTATGTCGGTTTTTTTAATTACACGTAAATTTGTGCTTGATGGATGTGAAGACTGGATCTTTATGCCTCGCCATTGTTATAATTAATAAATAAACAGATCACTAGTCTACTTAAAACAATGTCACGTAAACTTGACAGTTGCAACAGCTGGAAAAGCATATACGCTGACCTTTGACCGCGCTTTTTTTTTCTTCACATTTTTCATTAATTACGTGACATTTTGATGATTTTTATTTTACAACAACCATCGAAAAATGATTGTCTGTGATTCAACATCACTAAATTAGGTAAACAGTAAGCCGGTGTGTCCCTTTAAGTCATTGGTCAAGGCATTTGTAACTGGTTTGTATGATACCACAAATAATGGGCGTTTACTCTCATGCTATTGCATTTGACCGCTTGTGCGTTGCATGGATTGTGCGTTGTGTACACTGTGATTGCAATGTGGTCTGCTTTTTCGCGGCCCCCATATGAAGAACTAGCGTGCATCTGCTCAACGTCTTTCACGGCGAACTGTTTAACACGGGAAAATCCCTTCCAATTCACGCACTCAGGAGACTTTTTCCTCTCTAACAGAAAATTGCTTTTGTTAAACGTGCATAGTCGCTCGGCATTTTAAAGTTCATTTATTCCTCTTTCTAAGGAGTATACTTTCCATTTAAATATGAGAGGGCAAAGAGGGGCACTTTTTTATTTAAAAAAGTAAATTTTTTCTGAAATTATCACTTTTATATGGAGGTCACGCCACATTTGGTAATTTTCCCCGGGGTTGTCCCACTCAATTGAATGGCAAACTCGCTAGCAAGGTCGCAGAAATGCAAGTTGCACGGTTTATGGAACTAGATAAACTAAGCTTTCCATCCATGTAACATGTTTTGTGATTGGTGGACTGAAAAGAGGGGCACTTTTTGTGTCAAATAACAAAAATCATAGTGGGGGACCGTGACCTTTCGTTTCTCGATAGGCTACGATCCGTATGACTCACCTAGTATATGTGTGAACGTAAACCAGACGTACTTTAATTGCAAAAATCACAAGCAACGCTGATTGTCAGATTCCGAAAGCTTTTTCACAATTTTACATTGTAATTCTTTTTACCCAAAGCATCATATTTGAAATTATTGAACCTTTGGGTACATGTGTCATTATTAAATCCCAAAGAGTATCGGATTGGAGGTATTTTGAAGGTTTTTTTTTTACTATTGTGGCTGGGTCACTGCATTGAGTTGACGGGTGTTTTGAAAAGAGGTTCTGGTTTATGTCTGCACAATTGGAGGCACATTGTATTGTCACTTTTATGTTATTAGGTGTTCGTGCAATACGAGCATGAACACCTCTTGCTTTTTTTAGGTGTTCGTGCAATACAAGCACGAACACCTCTTTGTTTTTGTTCTGTTTTTTTTTTTCCTCCATCTTCTTCCCTAGAACTCTTCTCTACAGCATAACTTAAAGTCACCTGGAAATATATTTTTTTTTTTAAACATAAGAGTTTATGTATATTAACAGTAAAACAATTTTTTGAGTAATTGTTTGTGAGGATTTATATGTAAAAAAAATAGATAAAGTCGTTCGGGGGTGACTCTGCCCATCCCCTTTTGTGACGTCAATCAAGGCAGACTCGAATTTGCTTATGTTTACGTTGTAAACCCACGTGCAAGTAGGTCCCAGTAGTGATCTTGTACGTTTCGAAAAAGGAGGTTTTTCTTGCATTTTCGGGCCATGCCGACCAGGTGTATTGCTGCTGTATGCAGCTAAACAACTAATGATGGGGTCAGTCTGCATTTGTTTCCTGTAGATCCCAAGTATAAGCGGTTGTGGGCCGCGAAAGTCAGACTAACAACGTCGTTTTCGGCGCGATGTGCTATTTAGTATACGCTAGCTAGTACATGTATAATGTGATGTGGGTGACGTCCGCATACGCACAACATTTTTTTTCTTCAAATATTGTGCCTTGATTGACGTCATGAACAGCGCCACCATGTGTCAAGGTAAAGGGGGGCCTACTCTTAAATTTGTAATTAAAATAAAAACTAATTTTTAAAAACCTTAATTAACTGGTTATTCACATTCCACTCATCAAAATACATATATTAATGACAAAAGCTTTGTTTTTACAAAACACCACTGCCAGGTGCCTTTAAAGAGGATGGGCCATGGTGATTGAAGTTGACGTTATTTTTTAGTTTTCTGCTTTCTATAATTTTGTGCACCTTTTGTAACATTACATTAACAAAAGAAGTGATATTTGCAGGGAGTTTTTACTCCATTCACTAGCCCGCCGCCTAAATTATTTTATCAAAATCCTGTAAATGTGGGCAGCAAACAAACATGACATCACTATACGTACTGAATGCCCAGATGGTCTGTACTAAGCGATGCTCAATGAGTAACAACAAACAGCCGTTTGACAGAGGGGTACGTCGCTATCCTTTTGAATTTTTTGAGACAGCTTTCTGGCACCAACTGCTGTTCCGATTTTTGCCTGAAGGTGGGGGTAAAAAGAGGCTTGGAAACTGCGTTGTAAACGAAACTTTTACACTGATCATGAGATGACAACATTTTTACTTTTATATCTGGTCGAAAAAGACGCCCGTTCAAGTTGACCCGCATTGACGACGCGCGATAGTGAAAGAACACTTATGCTCTACCTGTACAGCCACGTGTAGTTTTGTTTACGTGGGCTTTGCACTGTACAGCTACATGCATCGAATACAGGTACATCGTGGCTCGTTGTTTTATCGATATTGCACACCTAAAGATAGTCCGTCTAATATTTGAAAATTCATAACTCCTGAACCACATGTTGGATTTTTACAATCTACACATCATCGGACAGGTCGTTTAAAATTCAACAAACGCTACACAGATGATGACCCAATTTGACCTTTATTTCCGGTTCAGACGAGAAGTTGGAAAATTTCAGAAATTTATATCTCAAAAATTGTTAATCATTTCAGCATAATTTTTACATCAGGTTGTAGATCTATGATCCTGCTCAAACTTTTGCACAGAAATAACAGTGTTTTTACCTTTACATCTGGTCTAAAACCGGCATTAAAGTGCACGTATTAGTTGACTCTCTTTCATAACGCACCCTAGCGTAATAACACATGTACACATACAAGTAAATTTATATTGAATGTGTAGTTCAGTTTTACATCAGTGTAGGAATTCATTTAGCATCGCTGTTAAATTGTACATCTCCCATCTAAAAAAAACTCATCTAATATTTCAAAAATTCATAACTCCTGAACCACACATTGGATTTTTACAATCCATACATCATCAGAAAGGTCGTAATACACTTAGCACGCACTACACACATGTGACCCCGTTTGACCTTGACATCCGGTAAAAACCAGAAGTTGAATTTGATGTTTCAGTAAATCACCAATCTGAACCATTTGATATTTACAATCTATATATCATCGTAAATGTCTTCACAAAATTTGACAAACGCTAGACAGAGTGTGACCACATTCATCATCATTACAACATTTATTTCCAAATTCCTCAATCAATAACAAATACAACGTAAGCAAAGTGATACAATAATTTTAGGAATTGGGGGCACAGCCAAAGAAGCACAGCTTGTGTTAGGGAGTGCCCATACAAAAAAACAATCACAATAGAGTTAATACAGACAGAACAGACAAAGCACAAAGCACATGACTAACAAAGACCTGGACAACAAAGACACACAACATTCCATTGGTTAGGTCCTTCACTCAAGTAAGAATGAAAATGAAAACAAGATTACAGGGGAAAAATGAAAGTAAATTTTGAAAAAGGTATGACTTAAGATTACGTTGGAAACTAAATAGATTCTGACTATTCCTTAAACATACAGGTAATTCATTCCAGTGGAGAGGCCCAGAGTGGCTATGTTTAAAGGCAGAGGTCCTAAACTTAAACAAATGTAAAAGGGAAGAAGACCTGGTATTGTGGCTGTGAACATTATAATTTGGTTGAACCATATTGACAAAATGTTGGGGAAGTTGATTAAAATGGAGTTTATAAATAAAAACCAGTTGCTGAAAAACATTGATATAATTTACAGGAAGGAGATTACAATTTTTTGAATAACGGCTTGGTGCTAGCTCGAAAGTGACTTTTTGAAATTATACGGATAGCCTTCTTTAGTAAATGAACTAAATTACGTAAATTACTGGGAAACCCATTGGCCCAGACAATATTACAGTAAGAAATATAAGGTAAAATTAAGGAACAATAAAGAGTACGCAGAATAGTACCTGGGAAAACTGATCTGAGACGACTAATGATACCAACAGATTTAGAAAGTTTGTTACAGACAGCACTAATGTGAGGCTTCCAAGTTAACTACCAAGAAATTTAGTAGAATCAACCTGATGGACTTGTTCATTACACATTGTGATGTTAAAATTATGTAAAGGTTTTTTGTTTCTGTTACAGAAAATCATGAAGTTGCATTTCTTGTAGTTGATAGATAATCTGTTAGCAATAAACCAGTTAGAAAGCTTGTTTAAATGAACATTAGCATCATGAAATAATGTAAAAAGGTCCTTGTTCGAACATAACACATTAGTATCGTCTGCATAAAGTATGAGAGAAAACAAGTTAGAGGAATTACAAATATCATTAATGTAAATGATAAATAAGAGGGGACCCAATAGACTACCTTGTGGAACGCCGCATGATATTTCAGAAAGATGGGAAGTGGAATTGTCATAAATTGTACATTGGGAATGGTTGGATAAGTAGCTGGAAAACCATTCAATTGTCACACCACAAAAGCCATAATGAACTAACTTGTCTAATAAGATGCGATGATTAATTGTATCGAATGCCTTCGATAAATCTAAGAAAATACCCATAGTATACAAATTATCTTCGAAACCATCAATAATTTTGTTAGTTAAATCAATCAAAGCCATAGCAGTAGACCGATTACTACAAAACCCATACAGGCCATCATGAAGTAATTTAAACTTATCTAAAAATTTGACCGTCCTGTTGTACATTATTTTTTCAAACAGTTTAGAAAAACAAGATAAAACAGAAATAGGGCGGTAATTACTAATGACAGTTGGATCTCCACTTTTAAAAATTGGAGTTACTCTAGCCACTTTTAACTTGTCTGGAAAAATACCGGTGCTTAGAGACAAGTTAATAATATAACAGAGCGGTACACTAATACTCCTAATCACAGATTTGACTACCCTCGGACTAATATGATCAAAACCTGATGCTGCATTTTTAAAAGACCCAACAATTTTACAAATCTCGAAAGAAGAGGTTGGATCTAGAAAAAAAGAATTTGTATTCGGCTGATCAAGGTACTGCACAAAATGGTTGGTGGCAGGAGGAATCTTTTTGTCCAAGGATGGTCCAATTTGAGTAAAATAATTATTGAAAGCTGAAGCTATTTCAGTGGAATCATCAATAGTCCTGCCCTTATAATTAAATTTTACTTGACGACGCACTTTAGAGTTTTTCTTCAACACGGAATTAATTATATTCCAAGTTTTTTTGATATTCGATTTGGCACTAGAAAACAAATCTGCATAGTACTTTACTTTCAATTCTTTAATAACAGTATTTAGTTTGTTACGATAATGATTGTAAGTACCTCTATTAACGTTATTAGGAGTCAAGAGAAACTTTTTATACAACTTTTTATACAACAATTCTTATATTTAATTGAATTCAAAACACCAGTAGTCATCCAAGGTTTAAGTTTCTTGGTTTTGTGAACTGGACGTATTGGAAAACAATCATAACATAAATGAGAGAACTTAGAAATAAAGACATCAGAGGCATTGTTAGGGTTGTCACACTGAGATAATGCAATCCAGTCAAGATCTTGAAGACCACAATGAAATACATTGATGGTACGAGAATTGATACATCTAGAAAAAAATGGCATACCCTTGTCTCTATGTGACTGACCACCTAATGACGCAATTTGAGAAATAGGTAAATGGTCAGAAATGTCACAAAATAAGGTACCAGATTTTAAAGATAAATCAGTGCATTTTGTAAAAATGTTGTCGATCAAAGTTGCAGTAGTCTCGGTGATACGAGTAGGTTTGTGAATGAGTGGCAAAAAGTAATTACTAAAGAGACAATCAATAAAGTGAGAAGTTGGGTTATGGATTTTATGTTTCAACAAATCAATATTGAAATCGCCCATTATAAAAACATGCTTGTTTTCAATGTTAAGCTTAGCAGGAATATTTTCAAGTAATTGAACAAACTCATTAATGTTGACATCCGGGGGTTTGTAAACAGTACCTACTTACTACGAGGAATTTCAAGAAAAAGAGACTCACACTCGGTATTTTCAGGGACCAAGTCCTGACGTAATGTAAATGAATAGGCATCATGAATGTACATAGCCACTCCCCCACCTGATCTCCCATGTCTGTTATTATAAGTAAAAGTATAATTAGGGATATCAAATAAATGATTAGGGCTTTGATCAGTCAACCAAGTTTAACACTAAATTGAAACTGTAAAAGTTCAAGATACTGAGTGATACTTTCAAAATTTTTGGACAAACTTTTACAATTCAGTTGAAAACATGAAACATTCTGGTCACAAGGCAAATTTCCAAAGTAATTGGCAAATTGATCACTCAATAAATAATCATATGAAGTGTGAAGACTTTTGCCAATAAAAAAATTTCTATCGGGGTCAAGATCCGAGTTACCTGCAAAATTTTTGTTAAAGACAAATGGGTTGAAAAATAATTGATGCAAGCTCTCGACATTAATTTTAACATTGGTATGAAATTCAAACAAAACCAAGTTAAAATCTTCTTGATCAAGGTGATTAAATGGGAGAGCCTGTAAAAGACATGTCTGACAGAGCTGTAGATCAATATTTATGATTTGGTGACACAATGAACAATTATTACTCTCATTACCCTTATAACCGACAATAGAATTACCATGCTGGTAGTTACCAGAATATCCTAAAACACTATCCACAGAAAATCAGGGATCCAAAACAGACTTGAAAGACCAACCAATGGAATGGGGGGGACACACGGGACAACAAGCAAAAAACAAAAACAGAAACAAAGAACGAAACAAGAAACAGCAATTCAAAGAGAATCCAACAAATAGTGAGAACTCATTATTAATTGAGTGAAAAGAACTGATGCGGGAACTAGATAGCTAGGAAGCTACAATTCAGTCAAAATTGCAGAATAGCATTTTGAAAATATTGAACAATGCTCATGTAAATGTGACATATTATTACGAGACAAGTGAAATCAACAGCAGCCATTTTATGAAGTGAATTTGTTTAGTTCATTCAACAATGAGACAGCCACTTTCCTGTTGTTCTCCAGGAGCAGAATGATCCTCCCATCCTGTGTCCATGCTGCCTCTACTGATGAACTGGCCTTGGCAGCTCGAAGGAGCTCAATCTATATATCATCGTAAATGTCTTCATAAAATTTGAACAAACGCTAGACAGAGTGTGACCACATTTGGCCTTGACTTCTGGTTCAAATCGGAAGTTTAAGTGTTATATTTTACCTTATAAATCCTGAACAAGACTTTGGATTGATAAGGTAAAATCTTGTCACCAATTCATTAAATCCCAATTTTATGACATCACTCACGAACACCTAGCTTGTTTTTGTGATGTCACAAAAACTTAAGTCTAGTTTTATTATCATTCTTTATAATTCATGTGCACCTTTTCATAAATAAACCTTCATTATGACAAGGGGAAACAAAAACAACTTGTTTGTTTAGTCCTATGAGGCACACAGAGTGGGTGTTGCATTATCTGCTCAAATAAGGGGTTAAGTTCTTCATATGACGAGTAAATTTTTTGACGGTTATCCAAACCATAAACATGGTAAAAATGTAAACAGTGTCAGTACGATCGGTCAGGTAACCGTGTAACCGGAACAGGCTTAGCACCGTGTAGTGCATTGTCGTGTGGATGTATATGTATGTTAGAGTTTTATAATGTAATTGACGTTTTAGATCGGTGTACTCAAAAATAAAGCCAAGCTGCGGAATCGCCTTGCCTCTAAAAGAAATAAAATCCCCAAATCACAAGTTCGTTTCAAATTGGCTTGCTGATGATGTGCCTGTTGGATCATCCTATCTGAGTCACATTGCCGGCAGTGTTGGCATACATGTACATAGGTGCAAATACAAATCAACAAGCCACCAATGATGTCACGAGTCCTTTTTCATGTGTTTGTTTGACCTCACGTTTTTCAGATTTTTGTTTTTGGAGAAAAGACATTATTACCCTGATTTATTGTGAGGTAGGGGACTAATAATACAAAATTTTCTATTTCTTGTTGACTCCATCTGCTGGAAAAATATAAAAACTAAATATTTCAGACAATCTTAGAGGCACTCTTTAAGAACATCTTTTTAGCATATATGTGAACTTCATATTGTGGACATTTCTTGTGACTTCTGGATTTGTGCATGACATTCACTTTAACGTCAGCAGTAAGTGTGTGACCAAAATCTGTGTATATTCCTGGAAATATGTCCCCATTGTATCTTACTGCCACTCAGTCAAAAATATGCAACTCCATTTCTGTCCCTAGAGTTTCTGTGACAATTTCTGTCTGACTAGTCAAGGAGTCAGTAAAAAGTCAACATATTCCTCTTCCTCTGAATTTAGTGTCAGAATCTGATTTATCATTTACTACAAGAAAGTGCTTTCCCTTAGTTTTTTACACTGTAGTTTTTGAGTCTTGGGTACTGGAACAATTTTGTTCTGTTCAATTACTGGTTTTGGTATGAAGTGGATGCAAACATTTGGGTTTCTGTCTACAGCTGCTTGGAAAAAGGACATTGTTGTCACAGCCTGAGCCTTGCCACTTTGCACGTAACGCCAAACAGAGTGTTTGAATAATAGAACTGGGTTTTTATATAGCGCTTTATCACACCTAGAGGTGTATCAAAGCACTCATTATTTGTTCTTTTTAGCAGGAAGCAGAGCCATGTTTTGATTTATGAGACCCATTTATAAAGTACCTTCTAATGGTTTACAATAGGTACAGCCACTTAACTGCCAGAAACACCGGGGCAAACCCCCTTCGCGTAGCGATAAGTGTAAGTGTTTTTTTCTTACGTGAGTTACACAACGCACAGGACCATGGCTTTACAACCCATCTGAAGGCAAAAGCAATAGTGGTGAAGTGTTTTGCTAAAGGACATAAGTGTCTAGATTGGGACTCAAACCAAATTTCTGCTGATTAGAAACACCTTTTCCATGGGAAGTTGCAAAGAAGTGCCACCTGAACTCTATATATCAAATTGTTCTTTCCACACACAAGTTTGAGAAAAGAAATCTCTGTAGCCTAAACTGGTATAATTTCATAAATAGAGGGCTTTTACTCTCATGCTATCGCATTGTTCTGAAATGCCCTTCAGCAGTAAATGTTTCTTGCCTTAACTGTAATATGCACAGTAACGCGATAACAATTTTTGCTGACAACAAGCCTGTTGGAAATGTTGTGTGTCGCATAGATAATGCGTTGTGTACATCGTAATCGCAATGTGGTCTTCGTTTCGCGGCACTTTCCAAGCTTTCCACTTTTTTATCCAAACTGTACAAATGTAAACGTGCAATCCCTGTAAAATGTTAATTTGAATTTTGTTTTTCTCAGTTTAAAATTTGTACTCTGAAATGCATGATCTTGAAAAAAATGTGGCAGACAGATTTTAAACTGCAGCTGGATCCACAGCAAGCGTGGCGGTTATGCGCCAAGCAATTTTTATAGTTTGGAGAACACTAAGTTGGTGATAGTACTTCCTACCTTTTCAACCTTTGGAGTTGGACAACACCATTTTGTTTTAATGGGGGACCATATGCTATTTTTAGACTATCGCTGCCTTGAAATTGCACTTGTATATACGGCTGTTTGCTGCGTTCTAATCGCAGTCATTAGTTAGTTATTTCCAAAAGTATGTTGTGATTGTTTTTAATAAATTGTTAAATATTTTGTTTTACAACGTATTAAAAAAAATTTGTGCACAACTTTCAATTAGTGCTGGGTGACTAGTGAAATTCAATACACGAGTGTACGTGTCAATTAGTCACGACTACAACAGGAGAAAGTCTGCCAACTCTGTTGCTAGTTCTATTTCAACACAGCGGCTTGGTTCCATACGGGGAGTTTGGTGGATTACCAATAGTGTACTGAACCTCAACAAGTCCTCCATTCCTCCTCTCTTTCATGGACCCGAAGTTCTTACTTCTCCTCAAGATAAGGCAAACCTTTTTGCTGACAATTTTGCATCTAACTCCACATTCAGTGATGAGGGGCATTCACTTTCCATCTCGAACAGCCACTGTAGTAGCCTACCCGATCCTCTTATCACCCCTAAGAAGATTGCTTGGATTATTAATTCGCTGGATGCCTCCAAGGCTACTGGCGCTGATGGAATCCCTGCAATTGTTTTGAAAATGTGTTCCCCAGAACTTTCACCCATTCTTGCCAAGCTATTTAAAATGTGCTCGGCGGTCTCTGTGTTTCCATCATCTTGGAAAGTGGCATCCGTTGTCCCCGTCTTTAAGGGTGCTGGTGAGCGTTCTGAAGCCCCTAATTATTATTATTGTCCTATTAGTCTGCTTCCCATAATAAGTAAGATCTTTTAACGCTTTGTTAATCAATAGCTACTTGGATACCTGGAAGACAATGACCTTCTAACTGACTGCCAGTTCGGGTTTCGCCATTCCCGCTCAAACGGTGATCTGCTTTCCCTAATTACTGATCATTTTAGTAGGGCCTTAGATCGCAGGGGTGAGGCTCGTGTTGTAGCATTGGTCATATGGTGTGTCAGGCAGAATGTTGTCTATAATCTCTGCTTTCCTTTCCAACCGCAAGTTTAAGGTTGCCCTTGAGGGTCAATCTTCTCCTACCTGTTCCATCAATTTCGGTGTTCCACAAGGCTCAGTACTTGGTCCCACTCTCTTTCTTTTTTACATTAATGATTTGCTTTATGAAGTTTTGTCTCAGCTCGCCATGTATGCTGATGATTACACCCTCTACTGTGTTTCCCCTAACTTTTTTCAACTAGCCAGCAGGACCAGTTGGCTTGATTTTTAACTGCTCCGCCAGGTTTTTGAGTGGTCCGTCAGTTCTTTATATAATTTTTCACACCGATTGAAACAATATCCTGATTTTCGATCGTCGCTATTTCATTTTAAATGAACTGCAACGTCAAGTTAACTGCAATGATGGCCAAACTGTATTATGTTTCTCGACAGTTATTGTGTTTATTAGGATAATAACTTAACACAAGTCAGATTTGTCAGAAGAAAATTGTAATTGATCTTTGGATAGTTTCAGTCCCAGTAACGAAAGACAGCACCAGCACTCAAACATACTCAAGTATTTCCACAGGACAAGTACATTTTTTATGAAAAAAATGCTTGTGGCTAATTAAAACAAATAACTTTAAAACCGACTCGATAAAAAACCATGAACTTTTTGTTATTGATGATCGTCATTAATCTACGGTACCGAAGAGGGAGGGTTACGTACGATCGCTAAAGTAATTTTATCAGTCATAGCCTAGTTTTACTAAATAAGTATTCGTAGCGATCCGATTGCCTTCACTTGATTAAAAAAAAGAGACCAAAGTTCTCACAATCTTCCCACTTTCGTCCAGAAAAATAACAATTGAATACAAACTAGTTGCAAATTATCCGAATCTCAGTTATTTCTTACTTTCCTAGCGGGAGGCATCAGTTTAGATTGTTGTAAAACCCCAAATCACTGACGTTCAAAGAAACATGTAGTCTGGCTGCAAACCAGTTCAACATGCCTACACAGTAAGTCTGCATAGCCATACCACACAGTACCCACTCCGCAAGCCGCGATCGGTCCGTCATCGGTCCACCGGCGGCACCACCAGCGGGCCGACGGTGGCTGCTACCGGCGGACCGCGGACACGAATGTCCGCCCGCTCGCCGTCGGTCCGCCGGCGGCAGCCGACGGAGGACCGGTGGTGGGCCGACGGTGGACCGTGCCGGCGGTCCGTCGGTGGCAATCATCTGATAGTCCGCCGTTGGCCCATCATCGGCCCTCTGTCGGCAGGCGGACGTTTGTGCCGGTGGTCCGCTAATGGCAGCCCTCTGGTGGTCCACTGTTGGCCATCATCGGATCTCTGTCAGTTGCCGGGGGTAGACTACTTGCAAGCTGGTCAACATTTATGCACCACAAGAAATGTGTAAGGAATTTTTGTGACATTTTACCACATGAAATCACTTGTACATGTATTTCCTCTGGTAATCGTCCTGTGGTACTCAAATTGTTAGATAAAAAATGGACAGGTTTTTTTGAAAGAAGAATTCAATGTTACTTTGCCAGCTAATTTTGCTGCCAATATTTGTGTAGTAAAAAAAAACGTTATTTATTATTATATAAATAATATCACTTTAATTGTTCCATCCTTTGTTTGCATGGTATAGAGCATAAAAATGAAACAGCATTTAATGACAAAAAATAAAGAGCACATTTTCAATGCAAATACAGATATAGATTTATCTCTTTTGTACATATGTGAAGATCTTCGTTGATGTCAATGTTTGCTTGGGTCAGTCGCAGTGCAGTCCGTAGACTAGACAGCCACTGTAGTATGAGCTGTTGGTGTTCTGCTGATTTCCTGTTCTAAGTTCGTTCCACCCAAGTTCCACTCAATCTCCACAGAGCATGGCTTTCTTGTATGTGAAGTAATCAACCTTGTACAACTAATAATATCTGTAACAGATACGAACAACAGAAATAGATAAGCTGCCGTGTTTCATACATTTCTATGGTAGGACCAATTCGTAGACTTACAAATTTGGATAGAAATGAAGCGGGCAGAGCTGTAAGGTTGATTGAAGTTTTACAGGTTGGCATGGTTATTCCATCAGCTGTGCATTGTACGGTACATGTAAAGTAGATAGTATTCAATCATCAAAATATTGAATTGTTACATTTACTACCTGAAAACTGATTAACTATAAGTAAATATTCAGTAGGCCAATAATCCTCTACATAAATAACTTGGATGGAGTCAGTTCAATAAAAAGCACTGGCTTGAAAACAAATGAGCAAATAAGTTGCTGGACAAAGAGGGTTGCAATGAGCGGATTCTAATCAAATAATTATTGATCGGGCCATAATAGAGGCTTTTATTATTTGTTGTTATTTATGTCTGTTTGGTATAGTGTATGCTTAAACTTGTACCAAAAGCTTCTTAAGTTACATTTTCAGCCACTCATTTCTACTACTTGAGAATGCATGTAAATAAAAATAGCTGTCCTCGAAAGCATGCATTACAAAATTACTTAAAAAATAGTTCAAAGCAAAAAACAATGTTGCAAGGTGAGGCACGGAAAGTTGTAACAAACCCTATATAAGTGCATGGAGTGAACATTTTACTAGTCAAAGAGAGAGTAACAATCTTCCGTCAAATTTTATGAATAACGTACTTACATGCTAGTGACCATAGCTCCAATCAGCCAGCCAGCAAGAATACACAGATGATGCTTGTGTTGTGTACAATTTTGAACACGAGTAAATCAGTTTTGGCCATGCCCATGCCCTCGCATGCAGATTATGAGAAGGCGAAGCATAGATCTACAGTAAAAAAATTATGTCCAGACATGGTGTTAATGCTGTCCTTTGAAAAACTTGAGCTTGATGATTATGCTGCAATACAACTGATGATCACTTTTCTCCATTCTCCTTGATCACAAAAACCGTGGAGAAAAAGTCACAATCGACCCTTGCTCTACTCTGTGCATCAACCAACCGTTTTTTTTAAATGGCTCAGTGTTGAGCAGCTAGCTGTAATTGGACCATAATGACCTGTGACCCTGACCCTACTGCATACCAGGCACATTGAACAGCTAGCAGTACTCTGTATCACTGTTAGTGTAGTGCACTGTGGGTGGGCTAGGGCCACAGCTATTATGTGTGTAGGGTAGTAGATACACTATTCAAGGTGAGCAATCTGTAGGCCCTACTGTTAAAGTAAATTATATAACAATATATAACAATATTATATAAAACTATTGCTCGTGCAATTTGTAGGCCCTACTGTTAAAGTAAATTATATAACAATATAACAATATTATATAAAACTATTGCTCTTGGAGCGGTATGCTGCCCAGTTAACGGGAGATGGTGGTCTGTTTTTCGCTTTGGAGAGTAAAGCCTCAAATGGTATGCCGCTGATTACCGTTATTGGTCCGCTGTAGGTTTTTCGGTGGCAGGACTCTTTAGTATGCCGCTGGGGGTTACCGATATTAGGCCGCAGTCGGCTCTTGGCGGCGGGCCACTGGTGGTATGTCATTGGTGGTTACCGATGTCGGTCCACTGTCGGTTCTTGAGAGGCAAGCCTCTGGTGGTTTGCCACTGGTTACCGATGTCGGTCCACTGTCGGTTCTTGAGAGGCAAGCCTCTGGTGGTTTGCCACTGGTTACAGATGTCGGTCCACTGTCGGTTCTTGAGAGGCAAGCCTCTGGTGGTTTGCCACTGGTTACCGATGTCGGTCCACTGTCGGTTCTTGAGAGGCAAGCCTCTGGTGGTTTGCCACTGGTTACCGATGTCGGTCCACTGTCAGTTCTTGAGAGGCAACCCTCTGGTGGTTTGCCACTGGTTACCGATGTCGGTATACTGTCGGTTTTTGAGAGGCAAGCCTCTGGTGGTTTGCCACTGGTTACCGATGTCGGTCCACTGTCAGTTCTTGAGAGGCAACCCTCTGGTGGTTTGCCACTGGTTACCGATGTCGGTATACTGTCGGTTTTTGAGAGGCAAGCCTCTGGTGGTTTGCCACTGGTTACCGATGCCGGTCCACTGTCAGTTCTTGAGCGGCAAGCCTCTGGTGGTTTGCCACTGGTTATCGATGTCGGTCCACCCAGCTAACACAATACTTTGTTACAACGTTGCACAACGTTGTGATAAGGCTGCAATTTGGTCGATGGGATGACAACGTTTTGACTACGTTGCAAGAACGTCAGATCTTAACATGATCTTCAACTAATGTTGTACATTGGTTGCATGCTGGTAATTTATGCAACGTTACCGAAAGGTTTTATACCTAACGTGTTCACAACATTGTATTTTGGTATTATTACAACGTGGTATTTAAGTTAAGGCCACAACGTTGTCGATAAGTCATATTTTGGTCTCAACAAAACGTAGTAATTTTGTTGCGACAAGCACGTTGTCTGCACGTTGCATTGTGGTTTTATCAAAACGTCACAATTAAATCGCGGCGGTCACGTTGTCTTGACGTTGTATTTTGGTATTATTATAACGTAGCATTTAAGTTGTGGCAGTCACGTTGTCTACACGTTGTAATTTGGTAACATTAAAATGTAGCAATTATGTTGTGACAAGCACGTTGTCTGCACGTTGCATTTTGGTTTTATCAAAACGTCATAATTAAAACGCAGCGGTCACGTTGTCTTGACGTTGTATTTTGGTATTATTATAACGTAGCATTTAAGTTGTGGCAGTAATGTTGTTTACACGTTGTTCTTTGGTAACATTAAAACGTAGCAAATATTTTGTGAAGAGCACGTTGTCTGCACATTGTATTTTGGTTTTATCAAAACGTCATATTTAAATCGCGGCGGTCACGTTGTCTTGACATTATATTTTGGTGTTATAAAACATAGCATTTAAGTTGTGACAGTCACGTTGTTTACACAATGTATTTTCGTAACATTTAAACGTAATATTTAAGTTTCGGCTGTATGTTGTCTTGTCATTGTATTTTGGTATTGAACAAAAAAGTAGCCTACTGTTAAAGTTGTGACAGCCCATTGTCTTAATCTTCAAACGCATATTGTAACTATCATCTTGTGGTCTTGTAGATTTGTCACAACGTAGTATCTTTGTTTTTACCATCACGGTGTGACATATTGTATTTTAGTTTAATTACAACGTACAAATAATAGTATTTATGTTTTGACTATGACATTGTTTGGCGTTGTATTTTAGTTTGTATTGGCGATGTTTAGACCATTTTGTTGAATAGTTCAAGCAGCTCGTTTGAATGGTTTTGGAGGACATGGCAGGCCTAATGTTTGACATCGCAAACAAGTTTTTGTTCTCAAATTAGTTTTTTATTAATATCGGTTGTCATAAATTAGGCAATTGAGGAGCGGCATTTCTATCAGATTTGCATTTAATGATCAATCTGAACAGTACTAATCATTAATTGCATTTAATTGAGCTTATTGTGTCAAGCAGCAGTGCGCTGGTGAGGGGTGAGATTCGATTCTACCCCCCCCCCCTCCCCACCACCACCACTACCACCACCACCACCACCTGTACAGCTGCATTTCAAGCTGTAGATAGAATCTTCTAGAGAAACATTTACCCTTGATAGGATTTTCTATCCGTTTTGTCCCCCACTAAAAACTTCCTCTAAAACCATTGTGTTAAATAGTTCAAGCAGATCGTTGGGATGGTTTCAGAGGACATTTATTAGCTAACAACATTGGTAGGCCTAATGTTTGTCATCACGAACAATGTTTGTTCTCAATTTAGTTTTTATATCGGTTGTCATCAATAGAATAGGCACTTGAGGAGCGGCCTCCCTATCAAATAGGCATTTAATTATCAATCTGAGAAAACCATTAATTGCATTTAATTGACTTTATTATGTCAAGCAGCAGTGCGACGGTCTAGGGAGAGATTTGATTCTACCCCCTCCCCCCCCCACTACCTGTACAGCGGCATTCCAAGCTGTAGATAGAATCTTCTTTAGAGAAACATTTACCCTTGATAGGATTTTCTATATTACTTAGGCCGTTTTTTCACCCGCTAAAAACTTTACTTTACTTAGGCCGTTTTGTCACTTGCTAAAAACTTTTTATAAAACTATTTGTTGAAGAGTTCAAGCAGCTCGTTGGGATGGTTTTGGAGGACATTTATAAGCTAACAACTATTGGTAGGCCTAATGTTTGACATCGCAAACAATGTTTGTTCTAAATTTAGTTTTGAATATCGGTTGTCATAAATAAAATAGGCACTTGAGGAGCGGCGTTGCTATCACATTGGCATTTAATGATCAATCTGAACAGTTAATACTAATCATTAATTGCATTTAATTGAGCTTATTGTGTCAAGCAGCAGTGCACCGGTCTGGGGAGAGATTCGATTCTTCGCACCCCCCGACCACCTGTACAGCGGCATTCCAAGCCGTACATAGAATCTTCTAGAGAAACATTTACCCTTGATAGGATTTTCTATCCTCACTTAGGCCGTTTTGTTCCCAGCTAAAAACTTCCTCTAAAACCAAATTTGTTCCTAAATTTCAAAGACACTTTCAATTTTTGAAGTAATTTAGTGTACCACTAAATATGTTTTGTTTCAGTTTTGAAGAAAAAAGGAAGACATACGTTTCCGCTCAACCTGCCGCATTGACCAGCGTGCAGAATGCTGCATGTCTATTAAAAATTAATATGACAACGTCATGACAACGTAAATATCACATATGCAAATTTGTAGATTGGGCTTAGAAATTGTACAATACATACAAAATATTTCACGAAATTTGCCAAATTTATGAACTAGGTGTACTGGTTTCTTCTTGTTATTGTCTAAACTAACAGAGGAAAATATGGATAAATATAATTCAGTAACTAAACATGTAATTTTAGTTCAGAAATATTAATTAAATGGAAACAATTAAAAAAATATATACCCCCATGATTGCAAAAGTCAGGAAATTGGTCTGTATATAGTACATGCTGTACGATGTATAGTATACAGGTACAGTGAAGTCCGGTTACGACAACGCGTAGTAGGGACCTACCTTGGTAAGTTTGTAAAAGTAATTCATTGATCATGTTGACATATCACTTAACAATACTATTCATGAAACTATTGTATAATTAACCGATATAGCAATCAATAATATAATATAGGGCTGACGTTGTGACAACGTTCAGGGTACTGAAAAAAGATACGTTGTTGTAACATTCTTTTTAATTGATTATTTACAACATTGCAACGTTGTGTATACGTGCCAACAACATCGTTGTTTCATTGCATCATTACGTTCTAAAGACGTACAGGGGAGTCGACAAAGATTCGCTACAACGTTACTTAGATAACTATATAACAACCAAACAAACACGCTCTGAGAACGTTGTTGCAACGTTAAATATAAGTTGTAATAAGGTCACTGGAAACGTGTCTTAAACGTATTAACAACGTGGTTGTTACGTTGCATCATTACGTACGGAAGACGTATAGGGGAGTCAACAAAGTTCCGTAGCTACAACGTTATATTAATAACGTTACTTACACCAAAGTCTGACTTCATTACAACGTTGTGAAAACGTCAAATTATTAGCTGGGCCACTGTCGGTTCTTGAGAGGCAAGCCTCTGGTGGTTTGCCACTGGTTACAGATGTCGGTCCACTGTCGGTTCTTGAGCGGCAAGCCTCTGGTGGTTTGCCGCTGGTTACCGATGTCGGTCCACTGTGGGTTCTTGAGCGGCAAGCCTCTGGTGGTTTGCCACTGGTTACCGATGTCGGTCCACTGTCGGTTCTTGAGCGGCAAGCCTCTGGTGGTTTGCCGCTGGTTACCGATGTCGGTCCACTGTCAGTTTTTGAGCGACAGGCCGCTGATTGTGTGCCACTTGGCTACCTATGGCGGACCGCCGGTGGATTTTCGTCGGCGTGCCACTGATCGTAAGCCACTTGGCTACCACCAGCGGACCGCTGTCGGTATCAAGTCGGCGTGCCGATGCCGACTAGCCGCTCCTCAGCCACCACATGCCACCGGCGTGCCGATGCCGACTAGCCGCTCCTCAGCCACCACATGCCACCGGCGTCCGGACGACGGCTTGTGGACTGGGTACATGGGCGATCTATTCAAGGAGGTGAAAACTAGACACAGTGGACTGGCTAACTTACATAATGTGAAACGAATGTTGCTATTGGCTGTTGAATTCCTACTTGGTGAGAAACAAATTTTTCCATTGGCTGATCGTGCTGTTCAGCAAGCACTGTACTCTGTATGTATTTTTACTGTGTGTGCATATGTACATGTGTAAAGAAAACTTTGATGTTCTGCGCTGCGAAACTTTATTAAATTTACTTGCACAAAAGCTGCAGTTTTATTTTAAAAAGTTTTTCAAATAAAACTGCAGCTTTTGTGCAGTAAAAGGCAGCATCCTCAGTTAACAAAAATAAATAAATAGTCAGAGTTCTGTAGTACCGTTGTGGATATTTTTGACTGGCCAGCCGGACCACTTGGCAAGGTGTTTCAGCTGGTCCGCCACCGTTTCAACTGGCATTTGGCCAGCAGACCACCACTAAGGTCGAACCCTGAGAACAAGCTAAAGTGAGGGAATAATTGGCTAGTAACCTTCAATGCAAAGAAAACTAAACTTCTGTCTCTGTCTCGCTCGAATTCCATCTATTCATATGGGTCCACTGACTTTGCCTAAAGGTAGCAGACTTTCGCCTTCTTGGACTTGACATCTCCATCAATGCCAGTTGGGAGAGATATATCACAGGCATTGCAAAGAGTGCTTCCATGCGAGTTGGTTGTCTATATCGAGCTCAGAAGTTTTTACCTCCTGATGCTACTCTCTACCTGTATAAGACAACTATACGTCCCCTAATGGAGTACTGTTGTCACATTTGGGCTGGAGCTTCTGCCTGTCATTTATCTTTATTAGATAGAGTGCAGAATTGTAATTGGGATCAACGATACAACCTCTTTCCCACCATAGGTCTGTAGCCAGCCTCTGTCTTTTCCACAAATGTTTTCAAGTTAAATGTGCCACCAGTGTGTCTAACCTAGTTCCTCTTATCAGAATGTTTGCATAACTTGCATAAAAAATAAACACAAGAGAAAGTCTGTGTGATGGCACTGATTGTTATTATTGATGCAGAGACTGCGTCTTTCTAAACAAAGGAGAAAGTCTGTATGACGGCACAGACTTATCTTGGCGATGTAAATGTTGCATCACTCCAAACGGAAGACAACATCTTCCTGAGAGCACAGATTTTTCTTCCAAACAAAAGGGAATGTATTTGTGTCGGCACATATTTTTCTTATTGATGCAGAGGCTGCCTCTCTCTAAACGCAGAAATACATCTTTGTGATGGCACATATTTTTCTTTAAAATGCAGGAGAAAGTTTGTGTGTGAAAAGCACAGATCTTTCTTATTGTTGTAGATTCTCTGTGTCCTTCCAAACACACGTGAAAGTCTGTTTGACATCAGAGTTATTTCTTATTGATTTAGAGTCTGTGTCTCTCCAAACAGAGCAGAAAAACTATGTGACTGCACAGATTTTTATTATTGATGTAGACTCTGTGTCACTCCAAACACATGAGAAAGTCTGCGTGACGGCACAGTATTTTTCTTATTGATGTAGGCTGTGTGTCACCCCAAATGCAGAAGGAAGTCTGTATGACAGCGCAGCTTGAAAGTATAAAATCGTCATACCATAAATGTACAATAGAAATAAATCACCAAATTAAATTGTATATGTTGTTTTAAGTTTTGCACATGCGAATGAAAATAAGTTTGGGCAGTTTTATCAGTTACCTGGTTCCAAATTTATGTAGACTCTGCGCTCACTCCAAATGCAGGAGAAAATATGTGTTACGTTGCAGAATTTTCTTATTGCTGTAGACTCTGGGTCACTCCAAACACAGAAGAAAGTCTGTGTTACAGCAAAAATTTTCTTATTGCTATAGACTCTGGGTCACTCCAAACACAGTGGAAAGTCTCTATTGACGGTGTAGATTTTTCTTATTGATCTAGACTCTGCCTCACTCTTAACATTGGAGAAAGTCTCTTTGACGGCATAGATTTTTCCTTTTGCTGAGGATTCTGGGTCACCCCAAACGTAGAAGAAAGTCTATGTGACGGCCCAGCTTTTTAATATTGGTGTAGACTCTATGTCACTCTAAATACAAAATAAACTCTTTTTGACCACAGATTTTTCTTATTGTTGTAATTTCTGTGTCACTCCAATCGCAAGAGAAAGTCTTTGTGATGGCGCAGATTTTCACAGGAGGAAGTCTGTATGACGGCGCAGCTTTTACATATAAAGTTGTCATACCATGAATGCACAGTAGAACTAAATCACCAAATTAAATTGTATGTTGCTTTAATCTTTTTTTTAGATAGTTTAACCTTAAACTTGTACTTGCCTGATTAACCAGTGGACCCTGCAAGCACTTAATCATCCAGACATCGTTTGCATCTCCTTAAGGATAGAGCATCTAGAGAAAAAATACTGACATAGCAAGGTATGTTGTTTTCTTTCATATCATCACCTAACTTTGTAGTCTTTAATTCCGCCTGCATTTGCCCTGCTTGTTAATTCTGATCTGCCTGCAATCACTGTCAAAGTCCAACAAGTTGTATCTTTAAATTTACACATGCGATTGAAAATAAGACACTGCGTCACTCCAAACACATATCAAATTCTGTGAGATGGCGCAGATTTATTGATGTAGACTCTGCGTCAATCCAAATACAGGAGAGTCTACTTCACTCAACTTACCCGTAGAGCCACTACTAATGCATTTTCCCTAACCGCCAGGTTTAATTTGCTAAGAGTTTTATATAAATACGCAACGGCGCCCTCTCTTGTCCTGCCCACAATGCTTCGCGGCCCGGCCGCCATGTTATCTTCCTCTTTTCTCTTAGCGCCGACCAACGTAAGACGTGGTTTTCTTCTTATTCCTATAAGAGTTAACGTTTGAATACAGTATTCAGTGTCGAGTAAGTGTGTGTTTTTTTTGCTTGTGTAGCTGTTTTTTGAAAGTGTTTTTTGGAGTCTTTTTTGAGTCTTTTTTGAAGTGTGTTTTTAAGATTTCATTATGGAAAGACGTATGGCTCGGAACACATCGGACGGTAACCGACCTCTTTAGTGAGAAGTTCCAAGAGGCCATGGAGGCCAAGGCAAAATGCATAGACGCTACGGAAAAGATCAACCTCCGCAAGCCCAAGCTGCCACAAGGTGGAAACAAACCCCAGACAGCCAGGGCGACCTTCCGTATCCCCCAATGCCGCCCTTTCAAGGCGTTCCGGGGGGCGGACTGGCCGCACCCCAGGCGGCTGCCCGGGGTGCACAAGCCCCCTTCCCAGCCCGCAAACCTCAGTACCCGTCGCCCCAGCCGACCTCCCGCTTTGGAGGTTGGCGTAAGTGACTCCATATACACTTAAGACGGCCCCCTTCCGGACCCATAGGCGGCCACCTGCAACTCTTCCAAGGGTCCTGGAAGAGACTCATCCCCAACGAGTGGGTGCTTCAAACAGTCAGCGATGGCTACGTCCTAGAGTTCACAAGCACCCCCCCGTCGGGCACATTGATCCGCCAGACGCCAGTTCCCACACTACGGGAAAAACGCGTGGCACTCGAGGGGGAGATAAAATCCCTATTACAAAAACTAGCCATCTGCGTAGTACCCCCAAACCAAGAACTCATGGGCTTTATGTCAGTTTTCTTTCTGACCCCCAAGAAGGAAGCCGGCGCCTGGCGCCCTATTTTAAATCTGAAACCACTCAACAGATTTATAAAGCCGAAAAGGTTCCGAATGGACACCCTCCGGGTGGTCCTGGACTCAGTACCGACACCTTCGTGGGCGGCATCCATAGATCTAAAGGATACGTACCTGCACGTGCCGGTCCGCCCCAATCAATCACGGTTCCTTTGGTTCCTCTACAAGGAAAGGACGTACGAGTTCACGACCCTCCCCTTCAGCTTATCAACTTCCCCCAGAGTTTTCACAAGGATCGTGAAAACCCTGGGAGCAAGACTTCACAGACAAGGATTTACATGTACCTAGACGACTGGCTCATCGTAGGTCACTCAAAGGCGGAGGTACGCAGAGCCCTCGAGGCAACTGCGGGACTAGCCCCAACACAGTTTCCGACTTTATAGGGGGGCAAGGATCGATCTCCGGACCGGGATCGCTCGACCGACAAAGGAGCACCTGTCAAATTTACGACAGCGCGTCCACCTCTTTTTTCAACGATCAACCGCACCGGCAATATCATGGCTAGTATGGTGGACCTAGTACCCTTTTGCAGGCTCCATATGCGCCCGCTCCAACTACACATCCTCTCCTTTTACCGGCCGAAACTGCACCCGATAAACCATCAGGTTCCTATAGGCCCCCATATTCTCCAACACCTCTAGTGGTGGTTACTAAAGGAGAACGTGTCACAGGGCCTGTCTTTCGTGCAGTCCCAACTCACGACTACCATCGCTACGGATGCCTCCCTGACTGGGTGGGGTGCGTCATATATTGATGTAGACTATGAGTCACTCCAAATACGGGAGAAAGTCTGTGTAATGGCACAGATTTTCCATGTTGGTGTAGACTCTGCGTCACTTCAAACACTGGTTAAAGGCTGGTCTACTTACCTGTAGAGCAACTACATTTGCATGTTTCTATTACCGGCAGGTATTTACCACTAAGAGTTTTATCGTCGGCTCAGTACTATAAGGTCCTTAACAAACGTGATGGACAAAAGGTCGTTAACAAACAAAAAATTAAAGCCTATAAAACAAAATAATAAAATACAACTATCAGAAATTAATGTTTCCTTATGAAAATCTGAAAATTGATTTTCATAAGGAAACATTAATTTCTGATAGTTGTATTTTATTATTTTGTTTTATAGGCTTTAAAAAAAATTTTTTAACGACCTTTTGTCCATCACGTTTGTTAAGGACCTTATAGTTCTCACGCGACGTTATATACCCTACAATAGCTACCCACAGTGCCCCGCTGCATGTAGGCCTTGTGAGCTTCCTCTTTTCTCTTAGCGCCAGGTCGGGTAAGACGTATCTAATCGAGGCTCTGATTGTTACTCTTATTTCCTGTTATATTACAAGATAAGTTTTTGTAGAAAAGATTAAATAAAACAGTGACGCGTTGTAGCAATATGAAATGTTTGGGGAGAACCGGCTTGGTTTTACCTGGGGAAAGACACTTCCCCGGGACAAGCCAAATTCTCGGGTGACTGCACTGATAGTGTGACTCCGCTGTCTAATCAGTCTGCTCCTGCCCAGCACCCACAGCCGCTCTTGGTTGCGGGCGTGGGCAGTTCCATTGGCCGGAGAGGGGACTGGACACAGTCTTCCTCTCCGGTCATTTAACATGGGACTGCCAAATGAACGGGGACCGCGTATGGCAAGGTTCAAAATAAAAATTCTTGTGGCGGGTTGCAAAGCCCTCCATTCAACCCCTGAACATGGGGCATTCTGCTCAGCAATGACTGGCCCGCATTGTTCGGCGGGAATTATCAACCCTTGTCCCCCCTGTTCAGTAGCTACCCCCATCGCTCATCAGGCCGTGCGGCGACCACCTATTCGGGTAAATGGGGCTTCCAAACGAAAGGCTAAGGCCGGCAAAGGTCGGGTTCCGACCGTGATTGCTGGCGCGAAGCCAAAGAAGGGTCGACAGGGCAAGCCGTGCGGGAGTACCCGCCAGACTCCCTCCGACTCAACCCCGAACGTGGAGCTGTCAGATGCAACAAGCCACCACATTTCAGTGGGTTCGAGCCACCTGCGTTCCCTGGGCCCAGTGGCAGTAGCCACAGTGGAACAAAGGGAACTATTGAGCAGGTACCCGGGCCGTGCAGCCGACCCTCCACCCATGGGGCTGGGGGCGCGGTACACCGGGGCGGGCTTTTGGGTAATGGAGCGGTCCGACCAAGAGCTCTCCGGGGCTCCGGGATCGGTACTGTCACACTCCGATGGACCCACCACGACATCAGAATTTCTCCGGTGCTCGGGAGTGCCCATGCCCCAGGCGTTGCCGTCGTCCGAGGTGTCCTCGAAGAAGTCACGGACAAGTCATGGGCAAGTCACGGGCAAGTCACGGGCGCGCCCGATCTTCTTTTTTGGACTCAGAGGAGGCCTCGGGGCGTTCATGCCACGGTAAGCGCTACCGTGCAGAGGATATGGTGTGTAAGGCAGAATTTTTACATGCCTTCCAGAACATATCGGCCTCCCTGCCTGCTCTCTCGGCCGCCCGTCCGCCGACCATAATGGCCGACCCGGTCGGGGTGACTGGCATGGACCCGCAACCGTCAGTTATAGGCCACGGCTGGTTGGCCCAGGCACGCGGGGTTATCCCGCACACACTCAGCCGGGCCTCGGAGTCCCAGTCAGCATTGAGCACCCATCCATCGATGGCGTTTTCCGACGAAAGCAGCCAGCCCGCTGCTCACGCCATGGCGCAGCCAGTGGGGCCCGGGGTGCCGGGCGATTCCCACTCGTTTGGTTCAACCCACCAGTCACGCTCTGATGAATCGGCTGGGGAGGACGACTAGGTCATTTCCATTTTGCCCCCGAGGGTGTACAAAACCCTTGGACCATGTCACCGCACAAGCAACAATTATTTTGATATACCTCTGTCTTGAATTCTTAGTAATATTTTCCTCAGTGAAGGACTCCAGTTTCATCGAAACGATGATAATCTCGATCCTTTGCTGCACAGAAAGTTGTACGACACGCGCGCGTGAGAGGAGAGTGGTACATGGATATTTGTTGCCCGCTCATGTGATCGTTCTGGGCCAATAAAAAAACAGCATTCAAGACAGAGGTATAACAAACCTTCTTGTCTCATTACACCATACAAAAAGGTGTGAAACAAAATTAAAAAATTGGATTAAAAACTGCCTGGGTATATTAACCTTCAGAAAAAAAGTTTTTTGAAACAAATATATGCACCCTTGAGATAGGGAGTGCAAACTTATTCGGTATACTGAAGATATGCACTTTTTGAGAAAATTACACCTTTAGTTTTCATTTTACTATACATTTGTGTACAAGATAAAAGAATAACCCTTAGTTTTACAGGCTTGATATGTCAATATGATGATAAAAATACATTTTATAGACAGAGCTACCACTTAGGGTCAAATTTGGTGCAAAATCAAAAAATCCCCAATTTGACCTTTTTTGACCTTTTGACCTCAGAATGACCTTAAATTCAAAATTGAGGGTGGCATCCACCCTAATCGTCTCCCCCTTGCTATTAACAATAGATCTAGCATGGATGCCAGCCATTAACAAACTATGCCGTGGATTTTTTTCTAAAGGACTTTTTAAAAGTTGGCTGGTCTACTATTACGTCAATTTCTATTTAGAACGTTAGTTTTTTCGAGCATCTATCAAGAGTTTCAGCACGCGGAGCTCCACTCCCATTATCATTCCTACATGGATGTATTTTTTTCTGCTTTTTTTTTCAATGGTCCACTCTACAGGCCTGCAGCATGGAAAGCCCGCAGCCAGTTGTTGGTAGCCGGCAGCCCCGCCGGTACCCGGCCCAACGCGTGATGGGAGGTCGCTGCATATGTGCATTATATTAAGTACGCGCAAGTTCGTAAGGCTATTGTGTATAGCTGGGTTGTATTCACCCATACACTCTAGCTTTAATGAGATGTATAACAAAGATTTTGTCCTCACCCATGCTCTATATATGTAGCTTTGCTGTGATGTAGAACAACTAAGAGCTTGTCCTCACCCATATATTCTAGCTTTTTGTGCTTGTCCTCACCAGCTTCGCTGGGATGTAGAACAAACAGTGTTTTAGCTAGCAAGCCGTGCAGCCGTGTTTTGCACAGCCAATTTTCTGAAAACACGGCCTATTTTTTTTATGCACGGCTTGTTTACTGTAAATCAAGCCGTGCACCACATTTGTATAAAATATGGGCTGAATTGAATGTTTTTCCCTTAAAAAAACATGACAAAAATATTTCTAAAATTTAACAATGTTGTAGAAAGACATGAAAACATTGTTGACTCCGATGCAACTAGTATTAATATATCCCAAAATAAGACGCAAGTTGCATGTGTTAGTCGGATACCCCATGTTTTTGTGTGTAATTCTTAACACCGAAAGGTGAAATAAACTCTAGGAACCATACCACTCCCTTCGTTATCGCATGGATGCCCCCATCGCAATTAGCCGTGTGGGATCTGTAAACTGGCAAGCTGTTTCAACCATAGAGCAAGCAAGTGTTTCAACGGATGAATCAAAGAGGGGAAATAACATAAAAGAAACGAAAATTACCGTAACAGATTTTGTCAAGAATTTCTCTCATTCTGTTTTTCGAAATTAGATTCAAAACATCAGCGGGCGAGTCAAAACTTTATTATTACCAACAATTCTGCTCTGGTCCTGAGAAAACAATATTGTCACAATTTATAGAAGTGGGAAGGCCTACGGTGGTCAAGTCTCCGGTGGTCAAGTCTCAGTTTTTTTAGCTCATGAAATGTTTCGAAATGTCCGAACATTTGTTCTGCCATCACAGCTGCGATCGTTGTTGTTGCTCACTGTCTACCACCCATGCGTCACACGCACCGTGCTCGCGGCACAGACCGATACATGTACATGTACATACGACCACTTGTTTGTATGGTGCATGCAGCCACACGGTAAGGCAGTCGCAGTTTTCACTCCAAAAAGACGCCGTAAAACCCACCATAAAATGTTTACTGTACACCAGCACGTACTGTGCATAATGTGTGTATCACCTCGCACGACGCCCGTACTACTACTGTGCGCAGGTCATGCGCACTCATATTACTGTCCGCATGCGGAGGCCGTCAGGCCGACAGCCTTGCACCGTCTGTATCTATGTGTTTCTTTATATTTCGTCCACTATTGGACGAAAATGGGGGGCTCTATGAAATATGCTGGTATGCAGATCATGAATATTCAAATAATTCGTCAGATCTATTGCTGACAACGCAGGATGAAAATTAAGTTAATGAGTTATTCATTTTTTGACGTCCAATCAGGAGCTTCCCTCATGTGTTGGTCATGCTTTCTGAGCGCGTGACGCGATGTGAGTGCACAAAAAAACAGCGTCTATTTATTAAACATGACTTCCACTGACCAATTGGGTCTTGTCTTCCGTGCGCATTATAGTAATGACCTGATGGCTTCAACACAGAACCGTCAAGGCGTTGATTCAGTTTACACGCATACACCATGCATATACACACAGAGCAGGCGCACACCTATACCAGAGTGCTGTATCTATACACACGTACACACACACGCGGGTAGTGGGGCTCAAAGAAAAAATAAATAAATGAAGACAACTCCAACGCCTTGATCAAGGCTACCACACGGTGCAAAGTCCATCTATCAGCACGCTGTGATTGGCTGTAGATAATATCCATATTCATAAAGAAAACTTGGCTAGACTCCAACTCAGTACACGTTCACAGTGTATGTAGTGGAAGCTGTGGATTTCTGTGCTATACATGCCCTTGTACAATTTCTCTATGCTTGTTATAAGGCTACTAAAATATCGAGAATGTTCGCTGGGGGACCTTTTACCCAGTTAGTTTCCCTTGTGATTTATTACTGAATATTTGTTTAAATATTTTAAATGTCAAGTAATA
Organism: Pycnopodia helianthoides; assembly: GCA_032158295.1. Classification (NCBI taxonomy): domain Eukaryota; kingdom Metazoa; phylum Echinodermata; class Asteroidea; order Forcipulatida; family Asteriidae; genus Pycnopodia; species Pycnopodia helianthoides. The sequence continues at coordinate 21,588,414 of CM063248.1, read as the reverse complement.
AACCACAAGGGAAACTGACTGGGTAAATTTCAAATAGTATGGGGGTTGAACAAAGAAAAATTGACTAGAGCGGGATTTGAACCAACGACCTCCGGATTAACGTACCGGCGCTCTACCAACTGAGCTATCTAGCCCTATATTGGCGGTCTCCCTATTTTGTCAATATCTTTGTTCGGGGGTGCCAGTCAGAAGCCATACAACCGTTAACTGCCGTGTAGCCAGGGATCACACCCAAGTTTACGATACAACCTGGGAAGCAGCAGCCACGGGATCACCTTGAGGGGATGCGACTTTTTCAATTTAAATGTCAAGTAATAAACCACAAGGGAAACTGACTGGGTAAATTTCAAATAGTATGGGGGTTGAACAAAGAAAAATTGACTAGAGCGGGATTTGAACCAACGACCTCCGGATTAACGTACCGGCGCTCTACCAACTGAGCTATCTAGCCCTATATTGGCGGTCTCCCTATTTTGTCAATATCTTTGTTCGGGGGTGCCAGTCAGAAGCCATACAACCGTTAACTGCCGTGTAGCCAGGGATCACACCCAAGTTTACGATACAACCTGGGAAGCAGCAGCCATGGGATCACCTTGAGGGGATGCGACTTTTTCAATTTAAATGTCAAGTAATAAACCACAAGGGAAACTGACTGGGTAAATTTCAAATAGTATGGGGGTTGAACAAAGAAAAATTGACTAGAGCGGGATTTGAACCAACGACCTCCGGATTAACGTACCGGCGCTCTACCAACTGAGCTATCTAGCCCTATATTGGCGGTCTCCCTATTTTGTCAATATCTTTGTTCGGGGGTGCCAGTCAGAAGCCATACAACCGTTAACTGCCGTGTAGCCAGGGATCACACCCAAGTTTACGATACAACCTGGGAAGCAGCAGCCACGGGATCACCTTGAGGGGATGCGACTTTTTCAATTTAAATGTCAAGTAATAAACCACAAGGGAAACTGACTGGGTAAATATTTTAAATACAATTTTAGAAGAGCACCAGCAAATTGAGAAAGTTGTAGGGTCAAATCCCATTCTAGTCAAGTTTTCTTTGTTCATCTCAAAACAAATAAGTCAATATTTTAAAGTTGTCTACCTTGTTTCCCTCCATTTATGACTTTAATTGAGTCTCAAGACATGATACATGATGTACACATGTTGTGAATGAATTTGAAAATCACTCAAAGATCTCTGTATTCTACTTTACAGAATATGCAACAAGTTTCATCCTATGTCTGCTTATTGAAATAATATCAGAGCAATATGCAACGACTCACTGAACCCTGCCTCCTGTATCAGCTCACTGATATCATAACATCTTGAGGAATATGCAGGACTCACTGTATCCAGCCTTTGTATCTGCTCACTGATATCATAACTTCTTGAGGAATATGGAAATGGAACGACTAACTGAACCCTGCCTCCTGTATCAGCTCACTGATATCCTAATATCTAGAGCAATATGCAACGACTCAGTGAATTACCCAGCCTCCTGTATCAGCTCACTGAAATCATAACATCTAGAGCAATATGCAACTACTCACTGAACCAAGCCTCCTGTATCAGCTCACTGAAATCATAACATCTTGAGGAATATGCAGGACTCACTGTATCCAGCCTCCTGTATCTGCTCACTGACATCATAACATCTTGAGCAATATGCAACGACTCATTGAACCAAGCCTCCGAACGACTCACTGAACCCAGCCATCCTGTATCTGCTCACTGACATCATAACATCTTGAGGAATATGCAACGACTCACTGAACCAAGCCTTCAAACGACTCACTGAACCCAGCCTCCTGTATCTGCTCACTGATATCATAACATCTAAAGCAATATGCAAGGAGTCACTGGACCAAACCTCCTGTATCTGCCCACTGACATCATAACATTTTGAGGAATATGCAACAACTCACTAAACCAAGCCTCCTGTATCAGCTCACTTATGACATCATAACATCTATAGCAATATGCAACCACTCACTGAACCAAACCTCCCGTATCAGCTCACTGACATCATAACATCTTAAGGAATATGGAACCACTCATGAACCCAGCCTCCTGTATCAGCTCACTGACATCATAACATCTTGAGCAATATGCAACGACTCACTGAACCAAGCCTCCGAACGACTCACTGAACCCAGCCTCCTGTATCTGCTCACTGATATCATAACATCTAAAGCAATATGCAACCACTCACTGAACCAAACCTCCCGTATCAGCTAACTGACATCATAACATCTTGAGGAATATGCAACAACTCATGAACCCAGCCTCCTGTATCAGCTCACTTATGACATCATAACATCTATAGCAATATGCAACCACTCACTGAACCAAACCTCCCGTATCAGCTCACTGACATCATAACATCTTAAGGAATATGCAACCACTCATGAACCCAGCCTCCTGTATCAGCTCACTGACATCATAACATCTTGAGCAATATGCAACGACTCACTGAACCAAGCCTCCGAACGACTCACTGAACCCAGCCTCCTGTATCTGCTCACTGATATCATAACATCTAAAGCAATATGCAACCACTCACTGAACCAAACCTCCCGTATCAGCTAACTGACATCATAACATCTTGAGGAATATGCAACAACTCATGAAACCAGCCTCCTGTATCAGCTCACTGAAATCATAACATCTTGAGCAATATGCAACAACTCACTGAACCCAGGCTTCAGTATCAGCTCACTGACATCATAACATCTAGAGCAATATGCAATGACTTAATGAACCCAGCCTCCTGTATCAGCTCACTTATGACATCATAACATCTAGAGCAATATGCAACCACTCACTGAACCAAACCTCCCGTATCAGCTCACTGACATCATAACATCTTGAGGAATATGCAACGGCTCATGAACCCAGCCTCCTGTACCCAGGCTTCAGTATCAGCTTACTGACATCATAACATCTAGAGCAATATGCAATGACTTAATGAACCCAGCCTCCTGTATCAGCTCACTTATGACATCATAACATCTAGAGCAATATGCAACCACTCACTGAACCAAACCTCCTGTATCAGCTCACTGACATCATAACATCTTGAGGAATATGCAACGACTCATGAACCCAGCCTCCTGTATCAGCTCACTGACATCATAACATCTTGAGGAACATGCAACTCATCTTGATGAGGAATATGCAATGACTCACTGAAACCAGCCTCCTCTATCTGCTTACTGACATCATAACATCTTGAGGAACATGGAACGACTCACTGAACGACTCACTCTCCTGTATCAGCTCACTGACATCATAACATCTTGAGGAACATACAATGATGAGCACTAAACCCATCCTCCTGTATCTGCTTAGTGACATCATAACATCTTGAGGAACATGCAACAAGTTACTGAACCAAGCCTCCTGTATCTGCTCATTGAAGTCAGAACATCTTTATGACTATGCAAGGACTCACTGAACCCAGCATCCTATATCTGCTCATTGAAGTCAGAACATCTTTATGACTATGCAAGGACTCACTGAACCCAGCGTCCTATATCTGCTCATTGAAGTCAGAACATCTTTTTGACTATGCAACGACTCACTGAACCCATCCTCCTGTAACTGGCCTAACTTACATCATAACAAGGACGACATTTCTACTGTAAGAAGGTAAATGAAACCTTTTTCATAATTTTAAAGATTAGTCTTAATGTGTACACTCATTTCTACTGTAAGAAGGTAAATGAAACCTTTTTCATAATTTTAAAGATTAGTCTTAATGTGTACACTCAAAGAAAAGTGAAAGTTTGTGTCTATTTAGGACGTTTTTAGAGGTGTTGGGCGTATACCCCAAAGGATAATTTGGAATTTTTTGCAAAACTTACAAGGTGTTTATGTAAATCCGACATTTAAAAGGTAGGTACCTTGTATGTTTGTAAACTGTTGGTCTATCGAAACACAGAAGAAAGTCTGCGTGATGTCACAAATTTATTTTATTGATGTAAACTCTGGGTCACTCCAAAAACGGCAGAAAGTTTGTGTGATGGCGTAGATTTTTCTGATTGTTGTAGATTTTGGGTCATTCCAAACACAAGAGAAAGTCTTTGACAGCGCAGATTTTTTCTTAAAGATGTACGTTTGCGTCACTCAAATTACATGGGAATTTTCTGTTTGACTGCGCAGATTTTTCTACTTGATGAAGACTCTTCTTATTAATAAAGACTCTGAGTCACTCCAGGCTTGGAATTTCATCTTTGAGAGGGCAAGGCTGTTTCCATTTTATAAAGGGCACTACCATTGGAACATCTTAAAGTCTATGGGCAACTTTTGAAGGGGCACCAAGGCCAAGAGCAGGGCAACGGAGGCCATGGCCTTCGTGGCCTCCGTGTAATTCCAGGCCTGTCACTCCAGTTACAGGAGAAAGTTTGTGTGCCGGGGCAGAGTTTTTCTATTGATGTAGAATCTTTGTCACTCCAAACACATGGTAATTTTCTGTTTGACTGCGCGTATTTTTCTAATTTACTAAGACTTTTTGTCACTCTTCATACATGCGCAAGTCTGTGTGACTGCACAGATTTTTCTTATCTATGTAAACTATTAGTCAATCCAAACACAGGAGAAAGTCTTATTGTTGTAGACTCCTCATCCCTCCAAACAAAGGAGAAAGTCTGTGTAATTTTTTTTTTTTTTTTTTTTAAATATTTAGACCCTGCATCACTCAAAACAAATTGTAACTGCCCAGATTTTTTCTTTTGCTATAGAGTCTGTGTCACTCAAAACACAGAGGAAAGTCTGTGTGACGACACAGATTTTCTTATTGTTGTAGACTACTCGTCCCTCCAAACAAAGGAGAAAGTCTGTGTAATGGAACTTTGTTTTTTTTTTAGATGTAGACTCTGCATCACTCAAAACAAATGAGAATTTTCTCTGTGATTGCTCAGATTTTTTCTTTTGCTGTTGACTCTGCGTCACTCAAAACATGTACAGGAGTAAATCTGCAGTGCTGCACAGATTTGTCTTATTGATGTAGGCTGTGCTTTGCTCAAAACACAGGAGAAAGTGTGCATGACTGCACAGATTTTTCCTGTTGTTGTAGACTCTGGGTTGCTTAAAACACAGGAGAAATCTGCCCGATTGCGCAGATTTTTCTTATTGATGTAGATTCTAGGTTGCTAAAAACACAGGAAAACGTTTGTGTGACGGCGCAGATTGTTTCTTATAGATGTGAGATATGGGGGGATACGGGGTGCTTCGATGAAGGCCTTGAGGGAGGGGATGGCACACAGGTTCAATGACAGCTCTGGAAACTTCTCTTTAGGACAGCTCTCAGGTTATGGAGATTTATTCTAACATTATCTGTTACGAACCTGCACCTGTGAAGTCAGGGCAGTCAGTGATACAAAAAGAATTAATTTAGTTACAGTTGTTTACTTTTGTCTACACTACTCAGCAACTGTGTAAAAACGTATGGCAGAATTAAACCACAAGTAAGCATTTCTTCAGCGACAACCAAGGCAACGCAGCAAACCCGCACAAAAACAAAAGCACAAATCCACCTGCAGTTTCTAAACAATTGCTAAGTTTACATTTCATAGAATATGGTTGTTCATTTTAAAAGAACAAGAGACTGGTACTTAACCATCTTAAAATAAGGCCCACAAGAATTTAACCCCAAAACCCCTTACTTTGCACACTACATTGTATACACATACTACACATGGCCATACTACAAATGCCAGCAGTACAAACACACATGTGCTTCTCTAAATACCTGTTTTATATTCTGTCTGTTAATACCACTTTTTCTAACTCCAAAATTAACTCTTTCCATAGCCTCTCAAGTTCCATAAGTATCATTAAACAAATCTATAATAATTTGCTCTCAAAATGATCACCCTTTTATTAAACTCCAAGTATGAAAAGAAGAAATAAACAGTAAAATATGGGATAAAACATAAAGGTAACTTCACCTGTGAAGTCAGGGCAGGCAGTGGCCTTGAACCCACTGTTAGGCAAGTCCAAGGTAGAAGTAAACATGTAGTTTGTGACAGCTTACTTTCCTAATAATTAATTAAAGCTTCTTTGACAGTTAAACCATCAACAAGAATGTGATATTCAATTTTTTAAAAAGATGGGTAATTAAACCAAAGTGTGTTTGCCCTAAATTAATCACCATAATATTCATGAACTACATGTTTGAAACAGCACTTTATGCAAATCACTCTTTTGTTTCAACTTAGATTATGACCTTAGTTTGACCCCGCTGCTGTTGCATGAAAGAAAATATACATTTAGTTTGACCTTACTGCCGTTTCATGAATAACACACTTAAAGTTCTATAGTGGAAAGGTATGCTTAACTAGGGGATGAAATTAGGATGTGTATTACATACTGCCATGACTGCAGGTAAGAGAGAATATCAGTATAAAAAGTATGCAAAAATGAAGCATTGCTATAAGGCTATTTATTTCAAAGGGTTTATACATCCCTTACATAAGTCTTTGCTTCACTCAAAACACACGATAATTTTCTGTTTGACAGTACTGCGCAGATTTTTCTTAGACTCTTGGTCACTCAAATTACAGGAGTAATAGTCCGGGAGCCCAGCAGGGTTTATGAAAATATTTAGTGCAAAAGGTTTGAAGTGTGGGATGTATAGTACCCCCTGGGGGAACCTTAAAATGTGAATTCTTAAGCGCACGGAGTGGTGCGTTGGGAAGGGGGAGCCCCCTAAACTCACCCAAAAGTCGATTTCATGAAAATGTTGAGGGCTAGCAAAATTTCTTGATAGATTGAAATGCCATGGTCCACTGGCCAAGATTTCCGTACTTAAGAAAATCAATATTGGTGCCAAGTGTAATTAAGAAGGCCTTTAATTAGTGCTAATTACACGTCCAAATGAAATTTTGAGTGAAAGGACGAAACAAGTGTCAATGTGTACCTAACACTCTGCTGACTCAAAATCAACTACTTAAGAAAATTTTAAGTGGTGCCATCTTTGCGTAAAAAGAAACACTTGCAAGCAATGGAATTTATATTCTATACTCAGTGGACATTAAACAAGACAACGGTAATAATAGAGAAACAAACGTGGAACGACCATGTCAATAGTGTGGTTGCTAAGGCAAATAAGACTCTTGGTTTCATCTGGCATACAGCAGGATGAACTTCTACAAATGCACTGATGTCTCTCTACTGTTCACTTGTCATACCAGTTCTTGAGTATGGGCTGCCTGCCTGGTGCCCATAAACAGCAACTTTATCAGCTAAACTAGAATGAGTCCAAAGGAGAGCTACAAGAATGTTCCTCAAACAACAGAGAGGGGCAGTATCGTACGAGGACAGACTAACACAATTGAACTGGCAAACTCTCGAATCTAGACATCAACGAATAACTGTTCAATTTACCACTAAATATTTATTTGGACTTGTTGACTGTCACACTGTCAACTCACATACTTCTGTCAATACCCGCCACATGGACACACTCACTTTCAATCATCTCTACGCAAGGACGCAAAGCCTTAAGAACACATCTTTTCATTCATTTCCTCGTATTTGGAGTAGTCTGCCAACAAATGTTAAGAGCGCCCTAATTCGAGATTCAAATAAAGTACCCCCTGGGGGAACCTTAAAATGTGAATTCTTGCACACAGAGTGGTGCGTTGTAGCTACCACTGTCGGCGCCGGTCGGTCATGACCGGCCCCAGCTTTAGCCAACCGGGATTGAAGGAAAATTAACAAACTCCGACCGGCATAAATTTATGTAAAATTATTAAAAATGTCATTGAAATAAGTGAAAAATTAAGAAAAAAACTCATTGTACAGGGTTCTCCACAGGGTCAAATTTTGTCCGGGCGCATGCTGGCGGCGCCGGCCGCCGGGTGATTTTCACGCAAGCAATGCTTATAATGTGCAAGTGCAAATTACGTTGTAAATAAGGGTTCCTAATTCCCGGGATTGGCGTATGTAACTGGGCTTAACGCACGGCCCTGCCGGTAGTCTTTCAGAGCAAAGTCTTTCTTTGATCAGACAGTCGTAATTTAAAAAAAAAATTATAGGATTCCACTTATACATAAAATTGTATGATATTCAACCAGGCATGCGCGGGCAAAAACGCAAAATTTTAGCAAGCGAAATCCGTGTCCGAATTTTGGGCCAGCGCTACAGTCTGAATATCAGGCTTTTTACTTCAGCATGGGCGAAACATTATCAGAAACAATATAGGCCACAATTCTCACTTGGTAACAATGTGTTGTTCGTCCTCATTTTCAATGTTTTTGTGACTTTCCTTAGAAATGTGTTCCACAAGCGATGCTTCCATCACACACGTGAAAGATCGTGTGCACTTAGTCCTGGCTCAGGGTGTTGGCTTTCTTAATAGTTTGTTTTGTAAAGCGCCCTCTCTTGGTGGAACAGCATGACGACATGGCTATAAAGTGTAATGGGAAATCGCGCTTAATGACAAATGAACGACAACGGCTTTAATCAAAGACTAACGCGGAGCATTTTACCCGGTCTAGCCCCGACTCACGTGTTGAGATCAAATCGCAATTAAAATGATTTCCGATGCCAGGTTCCCCTTCTATGTGTGAGTGTTGTGCAGTAGAATTACTTGTACTGCTGTTTGATGATCAGAGAAAAAAAAAATTTGCCCGGGCGCAGATTTTTTTGTCCGGGTGCACGACGATTTTGTTCGGGTGCTACATTTTTTGTCCGGGCGCAGTTTGTATTTGATAATTTTGTCCGGGCGCTGCGCCCGGACAAAACTGCGTGTGGAGAACCCTGTTGTAAACTCCTATTCAACGTGTGTATTTTATTAATTCCTGTTAAAACAATCAGTGCCAATCTTACAAATTTTTGTAAGTAAAAGGCATCGCTCATCAAAGTGAAGGCCTTCACTAAGCAGTCCTAAGTAGTCAAATAAGCAGTCATTATAGGCAGTTTAACCCTTTCAGCCCCAAGTTCTTTTGACATAAACAACTGCTGCAGCCCATGTTCTTTGACCACTCAAGCGTGAAGCACACTTCCTCACACAACAGGAAGCTGGTGTTCAAAGTTTGATTTTACAAACTCTATTATTACCTTGAACATTTTATTTAAGAGCATAATGAGTAATAAAAATTGTCTTACTTATTGAATTTCCTTTCATATAATTCAAAAACCATTGAAATCAGCAAAAAAATGTCTAAGTTCTTGGTCCTTGCTTCCTCAGTGTGTTTTGAAAACCCAAACACTTTTTTGCACACAACCTTATGGCGCTCCATAGGTGTTTGGCATTTCGGATCTTTCTACTCTAATTTGAAGCGATTGCAAAATAACAACCCTATTTTATTTTACCGTCATTGGAAAGATCCGATCTTTCTCTTTCCAATGATGGTAAGCTTGGGTATGGAGGGTGAACATGGACAAAACTACAGTTTTTTAACTGTTATCTTGGGCGACTATAGTCGCCCTTGGGGCTCAAGCAGGGTATAGTGCACAGTCGACTATAGTCGCCCTTGGGGCTGAAAGGGTTAACAAGCATTTTTTTAAGTAGTCAATTTTTTCTTCTTCATGCGTTTCATATAGGGCTTCGAAGGCTTAATAGGGCTTTGAAACCCTATAGTCATTTGCTAAGCCCTCCCACAGACGAAAAATACAAATGAGCTAAGCCTTCATTTTATGCTAAGCAGTCGTAGAGGCTGCTTGAAGCTCTATATTTAAGTAGTTGACCACTTCTATGAAGGCTTAATATAAGCAGTTAATTACTGTCTAAATGAAGCTCTATGTTGCTTCTTTGAAGGCTTAATGTAAGCAGTTAAATGTCTAAATGAAGCTCTAATATGTTGTTTCTATATGAAGGCTTAAAGCAGTTGACTGTCTAAATGAAGCTCTCATAAACCTGAGGGCCCAATTTCATGGCTCTGCTCACAGTGCAATACTGGGCTTGCGATCACCATTATTCACTTATAGAGCAAGTGCCAAATTTCTGTTCAACTGCAAGTGCAACTGTAAGCAAAGAATATAACAAGAAGTTTGCAATATACATGTATAACAAAACTCCCCGGTGAAAAACAGGCATGATACAATTCCCTGCTTCCGTAGCATTGATTCTAATGCTTCCATTTTCAGATACTGAAAACTGATACTTTCAAATAACTGTCGATGTTGAAATGACATCTTGGACTTGAAGGCTTTATAATTTCACACAATATCCATTGTAAATTATAAAAGGGAGCACATCTTCTTCCAACCTTCCTTTGAGCAATTAGTGTGTTTGAACTTGACTTGAAGTACTAGTAGTACTGCCACCAGACTCAGAGCCATGCTGCACCATCAATCATATAAAACTGTTGCATCTGATGAAAATGATTGTCTCTCCATTCGAGCAATAATTCAGGCACACACTGAGCATTAAAGCTTGTACCTGATCCATGATGATTTAATGTTACAACTACATCTCACATTGTTGAGAAACAAATCCATGGCATCTCCAATCTTCAAAGGAAATTCTTCCGTGCTCTGATACATTGACAAAAACAAAGTGATGTTGATACACAGACTGTATTACTATTACAAGTCATACCATGGAGGATTTCCTTCCTCCATATCATACTAAGTAGGGCCTACACAACAGAAAATAGCTTACCATTTGTTATATCTTTGCTAATTCTCTTCAAACCTCCATGTTCTGTCATGTTTATTATTATCATTATTAGTATTTATTCGGCCAAAAATATGCAACAATTGTACAGACATACATGAGAGTGAACAGATAGTTCTATAAGATAGAAAAGGATAGGTAATGTCTACACGGTGTAGTTTATATATTAACAGACTGAAATTTATAAATGGATTTAAAAAGCAGGAGTAATGGGCCTCAGATTTGAGAGAAGAAAATTGGTATGGGTGTATAGAGCAAAAATTGAAAGTCCAAGTACGATGTATCAATACAATAGAGCAGCAATTGAACACCGGCTAGTAATTAAAGGCAGCATTAATCGTAAAGGCAAGATGGAAACATGACAAAACAAACAATTCATTTTAAAATGGCCAGGATTAATAAAAGCGAACCTAATCACTGTGACTCGAGAGTCTATTAATCCAATCTAAAGATGACACACTTATTAAATAAAAACTAAAAATCTGCAAATAATTAAGATGCTAATAAATAAATATATAATATAAGTAAGAATAAATATTACCTTAACAAGTCCACTAAATAAGTCCACTTAATACAAGAACTCATTTTACACATTAAAAAGACAACACTGAGAATAAAGAAGATTTGAGTTGTTGGGGATGGTTACGTAAAAAATATAAAAATTAAAAATTGCAACAATAATGTGGTAGCTATACAAACATGAACATGCATGCAACACTGAGCCAAACCATATAAAACAAACAGATTGTATAGGAGCAAAGACACACCAATTCAAGCAGTAACAAAGACAGACAAATACAAATTTAAACTGTTAAACAACCAATGGCACAGTTAATTAGACAGGCAAAAGTGAAAACAGGTACATGTACTGGCAAACAATATAGGAATTGAACCAACAACCAAATGACACAAACAGACAATCAATGAAGCAATCAAGTAAACATCCAGCAAGCAGGTTATCAAAAACAACAAATCAAAAAACAGCAAATCAGCACATCAGGTATATAACACGTGCAAAATAAGCAAATAAAGTACATGTACATCTAAATATTGAAATGGTTATACTTGTTGTAAACATTTATTTGAATCTCGAATTAGGGCGTCCTTAACATTTGTTGGCAGACTACTCCAAATATGAGGAAATGAATGAAAAGATGTGTTCTTAAGGCTTTGCGTCCTTGCGTAGAGATGATTGAAAGTGAGTGTGTCCATGTGGCGGGTATTGACAGAAGTATGTGAGTTGACAGTGTGACAGTCAACAAGTCCCAATAAATATTTAGTGGTAAATTGAACAGTTATTCGTTGATGTCTAGATTCGAGAGTTTGCCAGTTCAATTGTGTTAGTCTGTCCTCGTACGATACTGCCCCTCTCTGTTGTTTGAGGAACATTCTTGTAGCTCTCCTTTGGACTCATTCTAGTTTAGCTGATAAAGTTGCTGTATATGGGCACCAGGCAGGCAGCCCATACTCAAGAACTGGTATGACAAGTGAACAGTAGAGAGACATCAGTGCATTTGTAGAAGTTCATCCTGCTGTATGCCAGATGAAACCAAGAGTCTTATTTGCCTTAGCAACCACACTATTGACATGGTCGTTCCACGTTTGTTTCTCTATTATTACCGTTGTCTTGTTTAATGTCCACTGAGTATAGAATATAACTTCCATTGCTTGCAAGTGTTTCTTTTTACGCAAAGATGGCACCACTTAAAATTTTCTTAAGTAGTTGATTTTGAGTCAGCAGAGTGTTAGGTACACATTGACACTTGTTTCGTCCTTTCACTCAAAATTTCATTTGAACGTGTAATTAGCACTTATTAAGGGCCTTCTTAATTACACTTGGCACCAATATTGATTTTCTTAAGTACCGAAATCTTGGCCAGTGGACCATGGCATTTCAATCTATCAAGAAATTTTGCTAGCCCTCAACATTTACATGAAATCGACTTTTGGGTGAGTTTAGGGGGCTCCCCCTTCCCAACGCACCACTCCGTGCGCTTAAGAATTCACATTTTAAGGTTCCCCCAGGGGGTACTATACATCCCACACTTCAAACCTTTTGCACTAAATATTATCAATAAACCCTGCTGGGCTCCCGGACTATATAAAGTTTTTGTGGCTTTTACTTTTAATGTAGACTCCAAACAATTAATGATTTTATGTTTGACTGTGCAGATTTTTAAAAATTTTGAAGTAGACTGTAGGATGTCCTTCTTACTCAGGAGAATGTTTGACTGACGGCACAGATTTTTTGTATTGATGTAGATTATGGGTCACTCTACACACATGAAAAATTGTTGATTGACTGCACATATTTTTCTTAATGATGTAGACTCTGTGTCACTCTAAACACAGGAGAAATTCTGTGTGGCTACACAGATTTTTCTTAATGATGTAGACTCTGTGTATCTCAAAACACAGGAGAAAGATTGTGTCTCAAGACCATACCAGGTTGATGCAGAACTGATGCACAAAATGTTTTCCAATCGTTCGCCAAAACTTTGTTGACAGTGTATCTTATTTTGTTTGCAGATATTCACTGGTTGAAGAGCAGCAACTATCATAAACAAGGGCCTCTTTCACCAGTAGATGCATCTATCAAAGTCAACTTAGGTTGTCATGTTTGGGATGGCTGTGCATTTATCCCTCCTTGTCTGAGGTAAGATTTTTTCTTTTTGATGTAGAACCTGGGTTGCTCTTTTCACAGCAGAAAGTTTGTGTGATGCCGCAGATATTTTCTTTTGATGTGTCACTCCAAACACATGAGAAAGTCTGTGTGACGGCACTGATTTTTCTTATTGATGTAGACTCTGCATCACTCCAAACACAGAAGTAAATTTGTGTGTCTGCGCAGATTTTTTTCTTATTGATGAAGACTTTGTGTCACACTTCACAAGTGAGAAAGTGTGTGTGACTGCACAGATTTTTCTTATTTATGTAAACTAGTGGTCAATCCATTTTTCTTATTGATGTATTTATTGACTTTGCGTCACTCCAAACACAGGAGAAAGACTGTGACTGCACAGATTTTTCTTATTTATGTAAAATAGTGGTCAATCCAAAAACAGCAGAAAGTCTTATTGTTGTAGACTCCTCATCCCTCCAAACACAGGAAATGTTTTTCTTTTTTGAGATCTTTTCTTTGCATCACTCAAAACAAATAAGAGTTTTCTATGTGACTGCATAGATTTTTTTCTTTTGCTTTAGACTCTGCGTCATTCCATTTACAGGAGAAAAATTTGTCTGACAGGGCAGATTTTGTCTTTTTGTTGTAGACTCTGTCACTCAAAACACAGGAGAAAATTTGTGTGGAAACACAGATTTGTCTTCTTGACATAGACTATGGGTCACTCCAATTACAGGAGAAAGTTTGAGTGGCGGGGCAGAGTTTTTGTTTAGATGTAGACTCTTTGTCCCTCTAAACACAGGAGAATGTCTGTTTGATGGCACAGCTTCTACATACAAAGTCCTTTTACCATGATTGTACAATAGAAAAAAATCACCAAACTAAAATGTAAATGTTGTTTTAATTTTCCTCATGAACCTGTTACTAGCTTATAAACCAGTTGACAATGCAAGCACTTAATCAACCCGACATCGATTGTATCTTCTTGAGGCTAGTGCTTCTGAAGAAAAGAACCTGACTTACCAAGGTATATTTTTGTCTTTTTTCACCAAAACTTAAGTCCTCAAGCTGAGTGCAACTGTCCTGTTTGTTAATCCTGAACCTGCCAACAATCACTGTCAAAACACAGGAGAAAGTTAGTGTAACTGCACATGTTTTTTCTTATTGATGTAGACTTTGCATCACTCTAAACTCATGAGAATGTCTGTGTGACAGCACAGATTTTTGTTTTTGATGTAGACTCTGCCACACTTCAAACACTGGGGAAAGTATGTGTGATGGCACAGACTTTTCCTATTTATGTAAACTCTGCATTACTTTAAACACCAGGGAAAGTTTGTGTGACGGCACATGTTTTTCTTATTGATGTAGACTTTGCGTCACTCCAAAAAACGGAGAAAGTCCTTGTGACGGCACAGGTTTTTCTTATTTATGTAAACTAGTGGTCAATCCAAACACAGGAGAAAGTCTGTGTGACAGCACTGATTTTGTTTATTGATGTAGACTCTGCATCACTCCAAACACAGGAGAAAGTTTGTGTGAAAGCACAGATTTTTCTGCTTCATATAGACAATAATAGGTCACCCCAATTACAAAAGAAAGTTTTTGTGGCGGGGCAAAGTTTTTTTTTGATTCCAAACACAGGAGAAAGTCTGTATGACGGCACAGATTTTTCTTATTGATGTAGACTTTGCGTCACTCCAAACACAGGAGAAAGTCTGTTGATAATACAGGATTTTCGTATTGATGTAGACTCTGCGTCACTCCAAACACAGGAGAAAGTCTGTTTATAGCACAGATTTTTCTTATTGATGTAGACTCTGCGTCACTCCAAACAACGGAGAAAGTCCTTGTGACGGCACAGGTTTTTCTTATTTATGTAAGCTAGTTGTCAATCCAAACACAGGAGAAAGTCTGTGTGACAGCACTGATTTGTTTATTGATGTAGACTCTGCATCACTCCAAACACAGGAGAAAGTTTGTGTGAAAGCACAGATTTTTCTGCTTCATATAGACAATAGGTCACCCCAATTACAAAAGAAAGTTTTTGTGGCGAGGCACAGTTTTTTTTTAATTCCAAACACAGGAGAAGGTCTGTATGACGGCACAGATTTTTCTTATTGATGTAGACTTTGCGTCACTCCAAACACAGGAGAAAGTCTGTTGATAATACAGGATTTTCGTATTGATGTAGACTCTGCGTCACTCCAAACACAGGAGAAAGTCTGTTTATAGCACAGATTTTTCTTACTGATGTAGACTCTGCATCACTCCAAACACAGGAGAAAGTCTGTGTGACGGCACAGATTTTTCTTATTGATGTAGACTCTGCGTCACTCCAAACACAGGAGAAGTCTGTTGATAGCACGG
The DNA here is from genome assembly GCA_032158295.1 of Pycnopodia helianthoides. Classification (NCBI taxonomy): domain Eukaryota; kingdom Metazoa; phylum Echinodermata; class Asteroidea; order Forcipulatida; family Asteriidae; genus Pycnopodia; species Pycnopodia helianthoides. The sequence goes on along the minus strand of CM063248.1, from coordinate 21,572,794 downwards.
ATTTTTCTTATTGATTTAGACTGCGTCACTCCAAACACAGGAGAAAGTCTTTTGATAGCACAGATTTTTGTACTTGATGTAGACTCTGCGTCACTCCAAACATGAGAGAGAGTCTGTGTGACGGCACAGATTTTTATTATTGATGTAGACTCTGCGTCACTCCAAACACAGGAAAAAAACTATGTGACGGCACAGATTTTTTTTATTGATGTAGACTCTGCATCACTCCAAACACAGGAGAAAGTCTGTATGACGGCACAGATTTTGTTTATTGATGTAGACTCTGCTTCACTTCAAACACAGGAGAAAGTATGTTGATAGTACAGATTTTTCTTATTGATGTATACTCTGCTTCACTCCAATAAACAGATGAAAAACTATATGACGGCACAGTTTTTTCTTTATGATGTAGACTCTGCATCACTCCAAACACAGAAAAAAGTCTGTAGGACGCCACAGATTTTGTTTATTGATCTAGACTCTGCGTCACTCCAAACAGGAGAAAGTCTGTGTGCAGGCACAGATTTTTTATTATTGATGTAGACTCTGCATCACTCCAAACACATGAGAAAGTCTGTTGATAGCACAGATTTTTCTTATTGATATAGACTTTGCGTCACTCCAAACACAGGAGAAAGTCCGTTGGTAGCACAGATTTTTCTTATTGGTGTAGACTCTGCGTCACACCAAACATTGGAGAAAGTTTGTGTGACAGCAAAGATTTTTCTTATTGATGTAGACTCTTCGTCACGCAAAACACGAGAGAGAGAGTCTGTGTGACGGTACAGATTTTTCTTAATGATGTAGATTCTGCGTCACACCAAACACAGGAGGAAGTCTGTGTGATGGCACAGATTTTTCTTTTTGCTGAGGACTCTGCGTCACTCCTAACACAGGAGAAAATCTGTTGTTAGCACAGATTTTTCTTAATGATGTAGATTCTGCGTCACACCAAACTCAGGAGGAAGTCTGTGTGATGGCACAGATTTTTCTTATTGCTGAGGACTCTGCGTCACTCCAAACACAGGAGAAAGTGTGCTGATAGCACAGATTTTTCTTATTGATGTAGACTCTGCGTCACTCCCAACACAGAAGAAAGTCTGTTTATTGCACAGATTTTTCTTATTGCTGAGGACTCTGCGTCACTCCAAACACAGGAGAAAGTCTGTTGATAGTACAGATTGTTCTTATAGATGTAGACTCTGCGTCACTCCAAACACAGGAGAAAAACAGTGTGATGCCACAGATTTTTCTTATTGATGTAGACTCTGCGTCACTCCAAACACAGCAGAAAGTCTGCTGGTAGCACAGATTTTTCTTATTGATGTTGACTCTGCATCACTCAAAACACAGGAGAAAGTCTGTGTGACGGCACAGATTTCTCTTATTGATGTAGACTCTGCGTCACTCCAAACACAGGAGAAAGTCTGTTTTTTTAGCACATATTTTTCATATTGATGTAGACTCTGCATCTCTCCAAACACAGGAGAAAGTCTGTTGATAGCACAGATTTTTCTGCTTGATGTAGACTCTGCGCCACTCCAAACACGAGAGAGAGTCTGTGTGATGGCGCAGATTTTTCTTATTGCTGAGGACTCTGCGTCACTCCAAACACAGGAGAAAGTCTGTTGATAGCACAGAATTTTCTTGATGATGTAGATTCTGCGTCACTCCAAACACAGAAGAAAGTATGTTGATAGCACAGATTTTTCTTATTGATGTTGACTCTGCATCACTCAAAACAAAGGAGAAAGTCTGTGTGACGGCACAGATTTTTCTTATTGATGTAGACTCTGCGTCACTCCAAACACAGGAGAAAGTCTGTTGATAGCAGAGATTTTTCTTATTGATGTAAACTCTTCATCACTCCAAACACAGGAGAAAATCTGTGTGACAGCACAAATTTTTCTTTAACAATTTAGACTCTGCATCTGTGACAGCACAGATTTTTCTTATTGATGTAGACTCTTCGTCACTCCAAACTTATGAGAATGTCTGTGTGACAGCACAAATTTTTCTTTATCGATGTAGACTCTGCATCACTCCAAACAAGGGAGAAAGTCTGTGTGACAGCACAGATCTTCTTATTGATGTAGACTGTGCGTCACTCCAAACACAGGAGAAAGTCTGCTGATAGCACAGATTTTTCTTATTGATGTTGACTCTGCAACACTCAAAACACAGGAGAAAGTCTGTGTGATGGCACAGATTTTTCTTATTGATGTAGACTCTGCATCACTCCAAACAAGGGAGAAAGTCTGTGTGACAGCACAGATTTTTCTTATTGATGTTGACTCTGCATCACTCAAAACACAGGAGAAAGTCTGTGTGACGGCACAGATTTTTCTTATTGATGTAGACTCTGCGTCACTCCATACACAGGAGAAAGTCTTTTGATAGCACAGATTTTTGTACTTGATGTAGACTCTGCGTCACTCCAAACATGAGAGAGAGTCTGTGTGACGGCACAGATTTTTATTATTGATGTAGACTCTGCGTCACTCCAAACACAGGAGAAAGTCTGTTCATATCACAGATTTCTCTGCTTGATGTAGACTCTGCTTCACTGGAAACACAGGAGAAAGTCTGTGTGATTCATCACTCCAAACACAAGAGAAAATCTGTGTGACAGCACAAATTTTTCTTTAACGATGTAGACTCTGCATCACTCCAAACAAGGGAGAAAGTCTGTGTGACAGCACAGATTTTTCTTATTGATGTAGACTCTTCGTCACTCCAAACTTATGAGAATGTCTGTGTGACAGCACAAATTGTTCTTTATCGATGTAGACTCTGCATCACTCCAAACAAAGGAGACATTTTGTTGATACCGCAGAATTTTCTTATTGATGTAGACTCTGCGTCACTCCAAACACAGGAGAAAGTCTGTTGATAGCACAGATTTTTCTTATTGATGTAGACTCTTCATCACTCCAAACACAGGAGAAAATCTGTGTGACAGCACAATTTTTCTTTAACAATGTAGACTCTGCATCTGTGACAGCGCAGATTCTTCTTATTGATGAAGACTCTTCATCACTCCAAACTTATGAGAAAGTCTGTGTGACAGCACAAATTGTTTCTTTATCGATGTTGACTCTGCATCACTCCAAAACACGGGAGAAAGTCTGTGTGATGGCACAGATTTTTCTTATTGATGTAGACTCTGCATCACTCCAAACAAGGGAGAAAGTCTGTGTGACAGCACAGATTTTTCTTATTGATGTAGACTCTGCATCACTCCAAACACAGGAGAAAGTCTGCTGATAGCACAGATTTTTCTTATAGATGTTGACTCTGCATCACTCAAAACACAGGAGAAAGTGTGTGTGACGGCACAGATTTTTCTTATTGATGTAGACTCTGCGTCACTCCAAACACAGGAGAAATTCTGTGTGATAGCACAGATTTTTCTGCTTGATGTAGGCTCTGCGTCACTCCAAACAAGCGAGAAAGTCTGTGTGACGTTACAGATTTTTCTTAATGATGTGAATTCTGTGTCACACTAGACACAGGAGAAAGTCTGTGTGATGGCACAGATTTTTCTTTATGCTGAAGGACTCTGCATTACTCTAAGCACAGAAGAAAGTCTGTTGATAGCACAGATTTTTCTTATTGATGTAGACTCTGCGTCACTCCAAACACAGGAGAAAGTCTGTGTGACAGCACAGATTTTCGTTATTGAATAGGCTCTGCATCACTCCAAACACAGAAGAAAGTCTATTTGTAGCACATATTTTTCATACTGATGTAGACTCTGCGTCTCTCCAAACACAGGAGAAAGTCTGTGTGACATCACAGATTTTTCTTATTGATGTAGGCTCTGCGTCACTCCAAACACAGGAGAAAGTCTGTGTGACAGCACAGATTTTCGTTATTGAAATAGGCTCTGCATCACTCCAAACACAGAAGAAAGTCTATTTGTAGCACATGATTTTCATACTGATGTAGACTCTGCGTCACTCCAAACACAGAAGAAAGTCTGTTTTTAGCACATATTTTTCATATTGATGTAGACTCTGCATCTTTCCAAACACAGGAAAAAGTCTGTTGACAGCTTAGATTTTTCTGCTTCATGTAAACTCGGCGTCACTCCAAACACGAGAGAGAAAGTCTGTGTGACGGCACAGATTTTTCTTAATATTGTGAATTCTACATCACTCCAAACACAGGAGAAAGTCTGTGTGATGGCACAGATTTTTCTTATTGATGTAGACTCTGCCTCACTCCAAACACAGCAGAAATTTTGTTGATACCACAGATTTTTCTTATTGATGTAGACTCTGCGTCACTCCAAACACAGGAGAAAGTCTGTTGATAGCTTAGATTTTTCTGCTTGATGTTGACTCTGGGTCACTCCAAACACGAGAGAGATAGTCTGTGTGAAGACACAGATTTTTCCTAATATTGTGAATTCTACATCACACTAAACACAGGAGAAAGTCTGTGTGATGGCACAGATTCTTCTTAATGATGTAGACTCTGCGTCACTCCAAACACAGGAGAAAGTCTGTTGAAAGCACCGATTTTTCTTACGGATGTAGTCTCTGCGTCACTCGAAACACAGGAGAAAGTCTGTTTATAGTACAGATTTTTCTTTTTGATGTAGACTCTGCGTCACTCCAAACACAGGAAGAAGTCTGTTGATAGCACAGATTTTTTTTATTGATGTAGACTCTTCGTCACTCCAAACACAGGAGAAAGTCTGAGTGACAGCACAGATTTTTCTTTATCGTTGTAGACTCTGCATCACTCCAAACAAGCGAGAAAGTCTGAGTGACAGCACAGATTTTTCTTATTGCTGTAGACTCTGCGTCACTCCAAAAACAGGAGACAGTCTGCTGATGGCACAGATTTTTCTTATTGATGTTGACTCTGCATCACTCAAAACACAGGAGAAATTCTGTTGATAGCGCAGATTTTTCTTATTGATGTAGACTCTGCGTCACTCCAAACACAGGAGAAAGTCTGTTGATAGCAGAGATTTTTCATATTGATGTAGACTCTTCATCACTCCAAACACAGGAGAAAATCTGTGTACAGCACAAATTTTTCTTTAACGATGTAGACTCTGCATCACTCCAAACAAGGGAGAAAGTCTGTGTGACAGCACAGATTTTTCTTATTGATGTAGACTCTTCGTCACTCCAAACTTATGAGAATGTCTGTGTGACAGCACAAATTTTTCTTTATTGATGTAGACTCTGCATCACTCCAAACAAAGGAGAAATTTTGTTGATACCGCAGATTTTTCTTATTGATGTAGACTCTGCGTCACTCCAAACACAGGAGAAAGTCTGTTGATAGCACAGATTTTTCTTATTGATGTAGACTCTGCGTCACTCCAAACACAGGAGAAAGTCTGTTGATAGCAGAGATTTTTCTTAATGATGTAGACTCTTCATCACTCCAAACACAGGAGAAAATCTGTGTGACAGCACAAATTTTTCTTTAACAATGTAGACTCTGCATCTGTGACAGCACAGATTTTTCTTATTGATGTAGACTCTTCATCACTCCAAACACAGGAGAAAGTTTGTGTGACGGCACATATTTTTTTTATTTATGTAGACTCTGCGTCACTCCAAACACAGGAGAAATTCTGTTGATAGCGCAGATTTTTCTTATTGATGTAGACTCTGCGTCACTCCAAACACAGGAGAAAGTCTGTTGATAGCAGAGATTTTTCTTATTGATGTAGACTCTTCATCACTCCAAACACACGAGAAAATCTGTGTGACAGCACAAATTTTTCTTTAACGATGTAGACTCTGCATCACTCCAAACAAGGAAGAAAGTCTGTGTGACAGCCCAGATTTTTCTTATTGATGTAGACTCTTCATCACTCCAAACTTATGAGAATGTCTGTGTGACAGCACAGATTTTTCTTATTGATGTAGACTCTGCATCACTCCAAACAAGGGAGAAAGTCTGTATGACAACACAGATTTTTCTTATTGATGTAGACTCTGCGTCACTCCAAACACAGGAGAAAGTCTGTTGATAGCAGAGATTTTTCTTATTGATGTAGACTCTTCATCACTCCAAACACAGGAGAAAATCTGTGTGACAGCACAAATTTTTCTTTAACAATGTAGACTCTGCATCTGTGACAGCACAGATTTTTCTTATTGATGTAGACTCTTCATCACTCCAAACACAGGAGAAAGTTTGTGTGACGGCACATATTTTTTTTATTTATGTAGACTCTGCATCACTCCAAACACAGGAGAAATTCTGTTGATAGCGCAGATTTTTCTTATTGATGTAGACTCTGCGTCACTCCAAACACAGGAGAAAGTCTGTTGATAGCAGAGATTTTTCTTATTTATGTAGACTCTTCATCACTTCAAACACAGGAGAAAGTCTGTTGAAAGTACAGATTTTTCATATTGATGTAGACTCTGCATCTCTCCAAACACAGGAAAAAGTCTGTTGATAGCTTAGATTTTTCTTATTGATGTAGACTCTGCGTCACTCCAAACACAGGAGAAAGTCTGTTGAAAGCACAGATTTTTCTTACTGATGTAGTCTCTGCGTCACTCAAAACACAGGAGAAAGTTAGTGTAACTGCACATGTTTTTTTCTTATTGATGTACACTTTGCATCATTCCAAACTTATGAGAATGTCTGTGTGACAGCACAGATATTTGTTATTGATGTAAACTCTGCCTCACTTCAAACACAGGGGAAGGTATGTGTGATGGCGCAGACTTTTCCTATTAATGTAGACTCTGCATAACTTTAAAAGACCAGGAAAAGTATGTGTGACAGCACAGATTTTTCTCATTGATGTAGACTCTACGTCACTCCAAACACAGGAGAAAGTCTGTTGATAGCACAGAATTTTCATATTGATGTAGACTCTACGTCACTCCAAACACAGGAGAAAGTCTGTTGATACCACAGATTTTTCTTATTGATGTAGACTCTTCGTCACTCCAAACACAGGAGAAAGTCTGTGTGACAGCACAAATTTTTCTTTATCGATGTAGACTCTGCATCACTCCAAACAAGGGAGAAAGTCTGTGTGACAGCCCAGATTTTTCTTATTGATGTAGACTCTTCATCACTCCAAACTTATGAGAATGTCTGTGTGACAGTACAAATTTTTCTTTATCGATGTAGACTCTGCATCACTCCAAACAAAGGAGAAATTTTGTTCAAACCGCAGATTTTTCTTATTGATGTAGACTCTGCGTCACTCCAAACACAGGAGAAAGTCTGCTGATAGCACAGATTTTTCTTATTGATGTTGACTCTGCATCACTCAAAACACAGGAGAAAGTCTGTGTGACGGCACAGATTTTTCTTATTGATGTAGACTCTGCATCACTCCAAACAAGGGAGAAAGTCTGTGTGACAACACAGATTTTTCTTATTGATGTAGACTCTACATTACTCCAAACACAGGAGAAAGTCTTTTGAAAGCACAGATTTTTCATATTGATGTAGACTCTGCATCTCTCCAAACACAGGAAAAAGTCTGTTGATAGTACAATTTTTCTTATTGGTGTAGACTCTGCGTCACTCCAAACATTGGAGGAAGTTTTGTGACAGCAAAGATTTTTCTTATTGATGTAGACTCTGCGTCAATCCAAACGACAGAGAGAGTCTGTGTGACAGCACAGATTTTTCTTAATGATGTAGATTCTGTGTCACACACAAACACAGGAGGAAGTCTGTGTGATGGCACGATTTTTCTTAATGCTGAGACTCTGCGTCACTCCAAACAGGAGAAAGTCTGCTGATAGCACAGATTTTTCTTCTTAATGTAAACTTTGCATCTCTCCAAATACAGGAGAAAGTCTGTTGATAGCACAGATTTTGCTGCTTGATGTAGTCTCTGCGTCACTCCAAACACGAAAGATAGTCTGTGTGACGGCACAGATTTTTCATAATGATGTAGATTCTGCGTCACACTAAACACAGGAAAAAGTCTGTGTGATGGCACAGATTTTTTTATGATGTAGACTCTGCGTCACTCGAAACACAGGAGAAAGTGTGTGTGATGGCACAGATTTTTCTTATTGCTGAAGACTCTGCGTCACTCGAAACACAGAGAAAGTCTGTTGATAGTACAGATTTTTCTTATTGATGTAGACTCTTCGTCACTCCAAACACAGGAGAAAGTCCTTTGATAGTACAGATTTTTCTTACTGATGTAGTCTCTGCGTCACTCAAAACACAGGAGAAAGTCTGTTGATAGTACAGATTTTTCTTATTGATGTAGACTGCGTCACTCCAAACACAGGAAGAAGTCTGTTGATAGCACAGATTTTTCTTATTGATGTAGACTCTACGTCACTCCAAACACAGGAGAAAGTCTGTTGATAGCACAGATTTTTCTTATTGATGTAGGCTCTGCGTCACTCCAAACACTGAAGAAAGTCTGTTTTTAGCACATATTTTTCATATTGATGTAGACTCTGCATCTCTCAAAACACAGGAGAAAGTCTTTTGATAGCTTAAATTTTTCTTATTGATGTAGACTCTGCGTCACTCCAAACACAGGAGAAAGTCTGTTGAAAGCACAGATTTTTCTTAATGATGTAGACTCTGCGTCACAACAAACACAGTAGAAAGTCTGTTGAAAGGACAGATTTTTCTTACGGATGTAGTCTCTGCGTCACTCGAAACACAGGAGAAAGTCTGTTGATAGTACAGATTTTTCTTTTTGATGTAGACTCTGCGTCACTCCAAACACAGGAAGAAGTCTGTTGATAGCACAGATTTTTCTTTTTGATGTTGACTTATGTCCCTCCAAACACAGGAGAAAGTCTGTTTGACGGCGCAGCTTCTACATACAAAGTCCTTTTACCATGATTGTACATTAGACAAAAATCACCAAAATAAATTGTAAATGTTGTTTTAATTTCCCTCATGAACCTGTTAGTAGCTGATGAACCAGTGGACTGCAAGCACTAAATCAACCAGACATCGGTTGCATCTCCTTGAGGCTAGTGCTTCTAAAGAAAAGAACCTGACTCACCAAGGTATGTTTTCGTCTTCTTTTTTTGGACCAAAACTTAAGTCCTCAATCTGTCTGCAACTGTCCTGTTTGTTAATCCTGGACCTGCCAACAATCATTGTCAAACAACACACGAGAAAGTTAGTGTAACTGCACATGTTTTTTTCTTATTGATGTAGACTTTGCATCAATCCAAACTCATGAGAATGTCTGTGTGACAGCACAGACATTTGTTATTGATGTAAGCTCTGCCTCACTTCAAACACTGAAGAATGTTTGTGTGATGGCGCAGACTTTTCCTATTTATGTAGACTCTGCATAACTTTAAAAGATCGGGAAAGTATGTGTGACAGCACATATTTTTCTCATTTCTGAAGACTCTGCGTCATTCTAAACACTGGAGATAGTCTGTGTGACAGCACAGATTTGTTTTTTTATCGATGTAGACTCTGCATCACTCCAAACAAGGGAGAAAGTCTGTGAAACAACACAGGTTTTTCTTATTGCTGAAGACTCTTCGTCACTCCAAACATAGGAGAAAGTCTGTGTGACAGCACAGATTTTTCTTAATGATGTAGACTCTGCGTCACTCCAAACACAGGAGAATGTCTTTGTGACAGCACAGATATTTGTTATTGATGTAAAATTACCTCACTTCAAACACTGGGGAAGGTATGTGTGATGGTGCAGACTTTTCTTATTGATGTAGACTCTGCGTCACTCCAAACATAGGAGAAAATCTGTTGTTAGTACAGATTGTTCTTATAGATGTAGACTCTGCGTCACTCCAAACACAGGAGAAAGTCTGCTGATAGCACAGATTTTTCTTATTGACGTAGACTCTGCGTCACTCCAAACACAGGAGGAAGTCTGTTGATAGCACAGATTTTTCTTTTTGATGTTGACTTATGTCCCTCCAGACACAGGAGAAAGTCTATTTGACGGCGCAGCTTCTACATACAAAGTCCTTTTACTATGATTGTACAATAGAAACAAATCACCAAAACTAAATTGTAAATGTTGTTTTAATTTCCCTCATGAACCTGTTACTAGCTGATGAACCAGTGGACTGCAAGGACTTAAATCAACCAGACATCGGTTGCATCTCCTTGAGGCTAGTGCTTCTAAAGAAAAGAACCTGACTTACCAAGGTATGTTTTCGTCTTCTTTTTTTGGACCAAACCTTAAGTCTTCAAGCTGTCTGCAACTGTCCTGTTTGTTAATCCTGGACCTGCCAACAATCACTGTCAAAAACACAGAAGAAAGTTAGTGTAACTGCACATGTTTTTTCTTATTGATGTAGACTTGCGTCACTCCAAACATAGGAGAAAATCTGTTGTTAGTACAGATTGTTCTTATAGATGTAAGACTCTGCGTCACTCCAAAGGAGAAATTCTGCTGATAGCACAGATTTTCTTATTGACGTAGACTCTGCGTCACTTTAAACACAGGAGAAAAACTATGTGACGTCACAGATTTTTCTCATTGATGTAGACTCTGCGTCACTCCAAACACAGGGGAAGTCTGTTGATAGCACAGATTTTGTTTTTATGTTGACTTATGTCCCTCCAGACACAGGAGAAAGTCTATTTGACGCGCAGCTTCTACAAACAAAGTCTTTTACATGATTGTACAATAGAAACAAATCACAAAATAAATTGTAAATGTTGTTTTAATTCCCTCATGAACCTTTACTAGCTGATGAACCAGTGGACTGCAAGGACTTATTTAACCAGACATTGGTTGCATCTCCTTGAGGCTAGTGCTTCTAAAAAGAACCTGACTTACCAAGGTATGTTTCGTCTTCTTTTTTTGGACCAAACCTTAAGTCTTCAAGCTGTTTGCAACTGTCCTGTTTGTTAATCTGGACCTGCCAACAATCATTGTCAAAAACACAGAAGAAAGTTAGTGTAACTGCACATGTTTTTTCTTATTGATGTAGACTCTGCGTCACGCCAAACATAGGAGAAAATCTGTTGTTAGTACAGATTGTTCTTATTTATGTAGACTCTGCATCACTCAAAACACAGCAGAAAGTCTGCTGATAGCACAGGTTTTTCTTATTGATGTGACTCTGCATCACTCAAAACACAGGAGAAAGTCTGTTGATAGTACAGATTTTTCTTATTGATATAGACTCTGCGTCACTCCAAACACAGGAGAAAGTCTGTTGATAGTACAGATTTTTCTTATTGTGTAGACTCTGCGTCACTCCAAACATTGGAGAAGTTTGTGTGACAGCAAAGATTTTTCTGCTTGATGTAGACTCTGCGTCAAGCCAAACACGACAGAGAGAGTCTGTGTGACGGCACAGATTTTTCTTAATGATGTAGATTCTGCGTCACACCAAACACAGGAGGAAGTCTGTGTGATGGCACTGATTTTTCTTATTGCTGAGGACTCTGCGTCACTCCAAACAGAGGAGAAAGTCTGCTGATAGCACAGATTTTTCTTCTTAATGTAAACTTTGCATCTCTCCAAATACAGGAGAAAGTCTGTTGATAGCACAGATTTTGCTGCTTGATGTAGTTTCTGCGTCACCCAAACACGAAGAGAGTCTGTGTGACGGCACAGATTTTTCATAATGATGTAGATTCTGCGTCACACTAAACACAGGAGAAAGTCTGTGTGATGGCACAGATTTTTCTTATGCTGAAGACTCTGCGTCACTCGAAACACAGGAGAAAGTCTGTTGATAGTACAGATTTTTCTTATTGATGTAGACTCTCGTCACTCCAAACACAGGAGAAAGTCCTTTGATAGTACAGATTTTTCTTATTGACGTAGACTCTGCGTCACTTTAAACACAGGAGAAAAACTATGTGACGGCACAGATTTTTCTCATTGATGTAGACTCTGCGTCACTCCAAACACAGGAGGAAGTCTGTTGATAGCACAGATTTTTTTTTATGTTTACTTATGTCCCTCCAGACACAGGAGAAAGTCTGTTTGACGGCGCAGCTTCTACATACAAAGTCCTTTTACTATGATTGTACAATAGAAACAAATCACCAAAATAAATTGTAAATGTTGTTTTAATTTCCCTCATGAACCTGTTACTAGCTGAGGAACCAATGGACTGCAAGCACTTAATCAACCAGACATCGGTTGCATCTCCTTGAGGCTAGTGCTTCTAAAGAAAAGAACCTGACTTACCAAGGTATGTTTTCGTCTTCTTTTTTTGGACCAAACCCTTTAAATCTTGAAGCTGTCTGCAACTGTCCTGTTTGTTAATCCTGGACCTGCCAACATCACTGTCAAAAAACACAGAAGAAAGTTAGTGTAACTTCAACATGTTTTTTCTAATGATTTAGACCATTGCATCACTCAAATTTACGAGAATGTCCTGGTGTGACCAGCACAGACATTTGTTATTGAGTAAGCACTGCCTCACCTTCACACACGAAGCATGTTTTGTGTGATGGCGCAGACTTTTCCTATTTATGTAGGACTCCTGCATAACGATAAAAGATCGGGAAAGTATAGTGTGAACAGCACATATTTTTCTCATTTCCTGAAGAACTCTGCGTCATTCCCAAACACTGGAGATAGCTTTGTGACAGCACAGATTTGTTTTTTATCGATGTAGACTCTTTCCTCACTCCCAACACCAGGAGAAAGTCCTTTGATAGTACAGATTTTTCTTATTGACGTAGACCTCGTCACTTCCAAACTCAGGAGAAATCCTTTGATAGTACAAGATTTTTCTTATTGGATGTAGACTCTTCGTCACTCCAAACACAGGGGCACAGGATAAAGTCCCTTTGATAGTTACAGATTGATTCTTATAGAACCCCCCTGGGTAGACTCTGCGTCACTCCAAACAATCACAGGAGGAAGTCTGTTGATAGCACAGATTTTTTTTTGAAGTTGACTTATGTCCCATTCCAGACACAGGAGAAAGTCTGTTTGACGGCGCAGCTTCTCATACAAAGTCCTTTTTACTATGACTTGTACAATAGAAACAAATCACCAAAACTAAATTGTAAATGTTGTTTTAATTTCCCACATGACCTGTAAATAGCTGATGAACATGGACGCAAGGCACTTAAATCAACCCAGAACATATCGTTGCATCTCCATTGAGGCTAGTGCTTCTAAAGACAAAGAACCTGACTTACCAAGGTATGTTTTCGTCCTTCTTTTTTTGGACCAAACCTTCAAGTCATCAAGCTGTCTGCAACTGTCCTGTTTGTTAATCCTGGACCTGCCAACTCTCACTGTCCAAAAAACCAGAAGAAAGTTATGTAACTGCACATGTTTTTTCTATGATGTAGAAACTCTGCGTCACGCACGCCAAACTAGGAGATAAATCTGTTGTTAGTACAGATTGTTCTTATCAGATGTTAGACTCGCGACACTCCAAACACAGGAGAAAGTCTGTTGATGCACCACAGAATTTTTTCTTATTGATGTGGACTCTGCATCACTCAAACACAGGAGAAAGTCTTTTGTGATGGCACAGATATTTTTTCCTTTGTGTACACTCCTGCATCACTCCAAACACAGGAGAAAGTCTGTGTGACAGCAACAGATTTTTCTTATTGATGTAGACTCTGCGTCACTCCAAACACAGGAGAAAGTCTGTGCTAGCACAGATTTTTCTGCTTGATATAGAACTCTGCGTCACTCCAAACACAGGAGAAAGTCTGTGTGATGGCACAATTTTTGCCTTATTGCTGAAGACTCTGCTTCACTCTAAAGCAGCAGGAGAAAGTCTGTTGAGGGGGGGGGGGGGGGGGGGGGAGGGGGGGGGTGGGGGGGGGTGGGGTGGGTGGGGGGGGAGGTGAGGGGGGGGGGGGGGAGCAGGGGGGCCGTGGGGAGGATTTTTCTTATTTGTATGTTGACTCCATCAACTCCAAACACAGGAAAATTCAGTTGAGATGCGCAGATTTTTCTTATTCAGTCGCCACAACCGACACCCACCCCCCCCCTTCTCGCGAGACAGAAATATAACACTCGTCCAGAATAATAACACACAAGCATTATCTCCCACAAGCTACCCATAGCACGCCCTCCAACCTTTCCCCTACATAAATGCACGCCCCTCAAAAACACAACAAGCATGCACACGCCAGCAATTCTACCCTATAACCCCCACCCCCCCGCTGCTCCCGACATTGATCAGGCCACAGCAATAAAACAACAACAATTCATCCTCCAGAGACCAGCTCTCCCGTCCAGTGGGGGTATCGTTGTGTGTGGGGTACTCTTCTGTGTCACCCCCCGCTTCGCCCTACATAATCAGCTAGCCCCTGCAAAAAAACCAACAAGTCAGTAAATCTCAAGTACTAAATCAACCCACACCCTCCCCCAACACACACACCCCCCCCTACTGCGGCCCATCCCCCCCTTCCCTGCGGCGTCGGGCCCCTCTTCTCTCATATAAAAGCGAGCAGCCGCTAGCCCCCCCCAGCCCACCTGCCCCCACATACCTCACCCCCTCCTAACACCACCATAGAGATCGACGATGACGCCGAGTCCATCAGGCAAATAATACCATCTGTGCCAACACCTAGACATTACTCCTGAAGTTTGGAGGTGACGCAGAGACTATATCAAAGCCGAAAAATCTGTAGCTAGCAACAGACCTTTCTCCATGTGTTTGGAGTGACGCAGATTCTACATCAATATCAAAATTATGCGCTAAAAACAGACTTCTCTCCTGTGTTTTGGAGTGACGTAATGTCAACATCAAAAAGAAAAATCTTGCCGCAATCAACAGAATTTCTCCTGTGGTTTGGATATGCAGAGTCAACATCAATAGAAAGAACTGTACATCAACCAGACTTTTCTACCTGAGTTTAGAGTGACGCAAGTCCTACAGCAATAAGAAAAATCAGTGCCATCACACAGACTTTCCACCCTGTGTTTGGATGACGCAGAGTCTATATCATGCAGGAAAAAAGTCTGTGCTAGCACAGACTTTCTTCCTGTGGTTGGAGTGACGCAGAGTCTACATCAATAAGAAACAAATCTGTGCTGTCACACAGACTTTCTATCCTGTGTTTGGAGTGATGCCTAGTGTACAGCAAGAAAAAATATCTGTGCCATCACAAAGACTTATCCTGAGTTTTGAGTGGATGCAGAGTCAACATCAAAAAGAAAAAATCTGTGCCATCAACAGACATTCTCCTGTGTTTGGAGTGACCGCAGAGTCTACATCTAAAGAACAATCTGTACTAACAACGAGATTTTTTCTCCTACAAGGGATTTTGGCTGACCGCATGAGTCTACAACAAAAAAAAAACATGATGCAATACACCAACTTTCTTCTTGTTTTTTGACATTGATACTGTTGGCGGTCCCATTATAAAGCAAACATGCCCGAAGCCGCCGCTAGCAGCCGTATACGGTTGTTGGACCCACCAACAGGACGACTCAACCAACCCTTGGGAAAGTCAGGTACTTGATCCATTCGCATCACTAGCCTCAAGGAGATGCAACCGATTTCTGGTTGATTAAGTGCTTGCAGTGCACTGGTTCATCAGCTAGTAACAGGTTCATGAGGGAAATTAAAACAAAATTTACAATTTAGTTTGGTGATATTTTTCTATTTTACGATCATGGTAAAAGGACATTGTATGTAGAAGGTGCGACGTCAAACAGACTTTCTCCTGTGTTTGGAGTGATGCAGAGTCTACATCAATAAGAAAAATCTGTGCCATCACACAGACTTTCTCCTGTGTTTGGTGTGACGCAGAGTCTACATCAATAAGAAAAATCTGTGCAGAGAGTCTACATCAATGAGTAAAACAATGTAATCTAATAAAAACTTTTCCAAGTGTTTGGAGTGATGTATAGTCTACATCAATAAGAAAAATCTGTGCCATCACAGACTTTCTCCCGTGTTTGGAGTGATGCAGAGTCTACATCAATACGAAAAACCTGTGCTATCACACAGACATTTTCTTCTGTGTTTGGAGTGATGCAGAGTCTACATCAATAAGAAAAATCTGTGCCATCACACAGAGTTTCTCCTGTGTTTGGTGTGACGCAGAATCTACATCAATAAGAAAAATCTGTGCAACCACACAGTCTTTCTCCTGTGTTTGGGAGTGACCCAAAGTCTTCAGCAATAAGCAAATCTGCGACGTCGAAAAAAGACTTTCACCTATGTTAGGAGTGACGCAGAGTCCATATCAATAAGAAAAATCTGTGCTATCAACAGACTTTCTCCTGTTGTCTGGAGTGACGCAGAGTCTACATCAACAAACAAAATCAGTTCCGTCATACAGACTTTCTCCTGTGTTTGGAGTGATGCAGAGTCTACATCAATAAGAAAAATCTGTGCCATCACAGACTTTCTCCGTGTTTGGAGTGATGCAGAGTCTACATCAATACGAAAAACCTGTGCTATCACACAGACATTTTCTTCTGTGTTTGGAGTGATGCAGAGTCTACATCAATAAGAAAAATCTGTGCCATCACACAGACTTTCTCCTGTGTTTGGTGTGACGCAGAATCTACATCAATAAGAAAAATCTGTGCAATCACACAGTCTTTCTCCTGTGTTTGGGAGTGACCCAAAGTCTTCAGCAATAAGCAAATCTGCGACGTCGAAAAAGACTTTCACCTATGTTAGGAGTGATGCAGAGTCTACATCAATAAGAAAAATCTGTGCTATCAACAGACATTCTCCAATGTTAGGAGTGACGCAGAGTCCATATCAATAAGAAAAATCTGTGCCATCACACAGACTTTCTCCTGTTTTTGGAGTGGCGCAGAGTTTACAACAATAAGAAAAATCTGTGCTATCAACAGACTTTCTCCTGTTGTCTGGAGTGACGCAGAGTCTACATCAATAAACAAAATCAGTTCCGTCATACAGACTTTCTCCTGTGTTTGGAGTGATGCAGAGTATACATCAATAAGAAAAATCTGTGCCATCACACAGACTTTCTCCCGTGTTTGGAGTGATGCAGAATCTACATCAATACGAAAAACCTGTGCTATCACACAGACATTTTCTTCTGTGTTTGGAGTGATGCAGAGTCTACATCAATAAGAAAAATCTGTGCCATCACACAGAGTTTCTCCTGTGTTTGGTGTGACGCAGAATCTACATCAATAAGAAAAATCTGTGCAACCACACAGTCTTTCTCCTGTGTTTGGGAGTGACCCAAAGTCTTCAGCAATAAGCAAATCGGCGACGTCGAAAAGACTTTCACCTATGTTAGGAGTGATGCAGAGTCTACATCAATAAGAAAAATCTGTGCTATCAACAGACATTCTCCAATGTTAGGAGTGACGCAGAATCCATATCAATAAGAAAAATCTGTGCCATCACACAGACTTTCTCCTGTTTTTGGAGTGGCGCAGAGTTTACAACAATAAGAAAAATCTGTGCTATCAACAGACTTTCTCCTGTTGTCTGGAGTGACGCAGAGTCTACATCAACAAACAAAATCAGTTCCGTCATACAGACTTTCTCCTGTGTTTGGAGTGATGCAGAGTCTACATCAATAAGAAAAATCTGTGCCATCACAGACTTTCTCCCGTGTTTGGAGTGATGCAGAGTCTACATCAATATGTAAAACCTGTGCTATCACACAGACATTTTCTTCTGTGTTTGGAGTGATGCAGAGTCTAATAATAAGAAAAAATTTTGCCATCACCAGATTTTCCCGTGTTTGGGTGACGCAGAATCTACATCAATAAGAAAAATTGTGCAAAACCCCCAGTCTTTTCCGTGTTTGGGAGTGGGGCCCCAAAATCTAGCAATAAGCAAACGCCTCAAAGAAGCCGTTTTGGGTTTATAGGCTTCAAAGGGAAAATTTTTTGCCATACCAATTTTTTTGGGGGAAATTTAAAAAAAAAAATTTTACAATTTTTTTGTTTTGGAAATCTTTTTCCAAAAAAAATGGGGAAAAAAACTTTTTATTGGGGTTTTTAAAAAAAAGGCTTCAAAAGACTTCTCTGTTTGGAGTGAGCAATCAATCAATAAAAAAAAAACTGTGCCTACAAGACTTTCTTGTTTTTGGGTTGTGGCGCAGATTTTACAAAAAATAGAAAAACTTGAGGAGGTTTTTCAAAGAAAAAAACAATGTTCTTTTTAAAAACTTTTCCGTGTTTGGAAAATGTGAAGGTTTTAAAACAATAAAAAATCTGGATTACCCTTTCTTGTTTGGAATTATTTTCATCATGAAAAAACTGTGTTTTACACAGACTTTTTTTCTGTGTTTGGAGTGATGCAGATTCATCAATAAAAAAAAATCTGTGCCATCACACGATTTCTCCGTGTTTGGTGTGACGCAGAAATCTACATCAATAAGAAAAATCTGTGCAACACACAGTCTTTTCTCCGTGTTTGGGGGGTTGACCCCAAAGTCTTCACCCAATAAGCAATCTCACTCGAAAAAAAAGACTTTTTCCCTTGTTGGAGTGAGCAGAGTCAATCAATAAGAAAAAATCTGTGCCATCAACGATTTCTCCTGTTTTGGGTGCGCAATTTAAACAATAAGAAAAATCTGTGCCCAAAGCTTTTCCCGTTTTTGGATGGGCCCAAAAATTTTCACAATAAAAAAATCGGCCTCAAAGATTTCCCCTTTTTGGGGTGAGCAGAGTTTATCAATAAAAAAATCGTGCCCTACCCGACTTTCCCTGTTTTGGAGTGGCAGGTTTTCAAAAAAATAAGAAAAAACTGTGCATCAACAGACTTTTCCTGTTGTTGGGGTGACCAGAGTCTACATCAATAAACAAAATCGTTCCCTCATACAGACTTTCCTGTGTTTGGAGTGAGCGGTTACATCAATAGAAAAAACTGT